>JAVXUO010002747.1:0-669667 GCA_033065855.1 Escallonia rubra
ATCTCTATATAATCACTGAATTAAACGCAATATAAGAACTTTACTAAATCTCTATATAATCACTAAAATTAAACTATATAAATGTTTCGATACTCAAAATTTTAGAATTAAACTCTAGATTTATGATACTTTTAATGTACAAATATACTTGTATTGACATCTATATACATGTAAAATAACTCAAGTCTATAGCATAAGCATCGACATACAAATATAAAATAAATAATAACAATAAATTAACGATAATTTACCAAAACAGTGGGGCACTCCGTCAAGCACTCAAGACAACACTCAACAGACAACAGACAAATTCACCACGGCTGGATGCAGCTCCACCACGAATTGGGATGAAGCAACATACAACAGACAAATTTCCAGCAGCAAATCCCAGCAATCGTCCGTGCAGCAGCTCGCGGCTGCCGACAGCCGGCAGGATGACTGGGTGAGGCACTCCGTCAAGCAGATCTGGTTGCGTGGTTAGACGGCGTCAAGCAGTGGCACTCCGTCAAGCAGATCTGGTGACTGGTCGCGTGGTCGGATGCCGAACAAAGACTCAGAGATCTGGTCACCGGTCGGAGATCTACAAGGTGGGTTTAGACCGTTCAGTCGCGTGGCGTCGCTAGCAATATGCCAGATCTATTCGCCGGTCGTTACGTCCAATGTCCACCGATGAGAGAGAGAGAGAGCGCCGAGTTGTGGTCTCGGGGAACGGGGTGGTGCAATTCCCGAAAACCAAAAAAAATATTTTTTTTTTCAGAAGTGAGGGGGTGCTTCAGCCCCCCCTTGCCACAACATAGGTCCGCCCCTGCATCTGGATAAAGCCTCAAATATTTCCTAACTTTTAGATCATAAATCCCTTCCATGAAGTGGGTTTTAAATAGGGATGGGCATGCATCCTCTTCTTCTCAGTTTTCTCTTATGCGTTAGTAAGGATGGCACTATGGGGCACACTAACACGCCCTGCCCTAACCTAAGTTGCCCCATCCTCGCATGCCCCATTTTCACAATGCTCCATAGTTTATGTAACCCGCCCCGCCTGCTCCATCTCCAACTTGCCTCATTTTGACCTGGTTCTATACAGGTTAACCCGTTAGCTTCCTTTTTTTTTTTTTTGTGGTTTTAAACTAGTCACCTATTTTCCTTTTCACAAAACCTCATACTTAATCTTTTAGTAGCGGTGAGCAAATGTGGCTGCTGAAGTTGGACAGCGGTGATGGGCAAAGGTGGCTACCTGAGTTTTTTTTATAATGGTTGTCATAGCGGCAATTCTCAGTGGTCAGCAATGGCTACTGAAATTTGTCGGGCGGTGGTGGCTGTCGGAATCTTCTACATGCCGATACGGACAGCAGCCAGACAAATGGGAATGGCAACAAGTGGGGAGGGTGGTGGTGCGAACTGGAAGCTTCCGTGTAAGTGAGTGAGAGAAATCGAGAGGGAGAAAAAAAACATGTAAATGGGTTGAATATTTAAATTTGGGTAAGTTGGGGGGGGGGGGGGGATGAGAAAAATTCAATTAGCCCCATTTGGTTAGATTCCTTATTTATCACATCCTCATTTGCCCCATATTCATTTAGGACTTCCCTAAATAGGTACTAGGGGTGCAACTTGGGCCGGGCAACCCGTGGACAACCCGCAAAAATATTGGCATGGACTTACTTTTGTAGTAGACATGGGCTCAAAACTTTGGGCCTGCCAAAAATATGGGTTGGACATGGGCAAAGGTTTCTACAAGCCCGTCCAGCCCGTGGGAAAACCAGCCCGTCTAACTATTATATAATATAGATTACAATATATTTACTTTATATATATATATATATATATATATATATATATATATATATATATATGTTACAATATATTTATTTTGTTTCTTTTAGTCATTAAAAATCGTGGATCACACAAGTCTATGCAATCTCGACCGTCAAACTCTTAACCTAATAGAATATAATTTCTTTTTTTTACTTTCTGAACTCTCAACCCCACTTCGACAAAGTCAAAACCTCAAAGCCAAATGTATGTTCATATTCTTGTCTTATTTTTCTGAACCAGGTTGAGCGACGGTTCCCACTTTTCATTCATGTTTATAGATCTTTGAAGACTTTACTTTTTTCTACTTTATTTCTTATTATAGAATTAGAGACTCTTGTATTTGTTTCTCTCTCATTTTGTCCTTTACCTTTTCTACTTTATTTCTTATTATAGAATTAGAGACTTGTATTTTTTTTTTCTCTCATTTTGTCCCAAATATTTATTTCTACGCTTATATTTAAGTTCATTTTGAAACTTTAATGTAATTTTTTTCATTATCATGAATAAATTGTAGAGTTGGATAGTCAATGTGTTTCGAAATTATTTTAAAAAAAGTAATTTGTAACCGTAGACAACTCGTGGACAGCCCGCGTCCAGCCCGTGTCCACCAAAATTTTGATAGGCTTGGCGTGGACACATATTATTTGGCCCGTAGATGGGCTGGGCTGGACATGGACACGACTTTTAGAGATTGGGTTGGTCATGGTCTAACCCTTGGGCCCGTCCAGCCCGCCCAAGTTGCATCCCTAATAGGTACCATATGGGGTATGACGGGGTGGGGCTCTAATTAGGCAGCCAAATTGCCATCATATTGCATTAGTTTTGGTTTTGAGAATTGGCTAAAGATAATTCCTCATAGATTTTGAATTGAGGTGAGAATTCTAAGTGGCGTATGCTAGTGTATAACCTCTATTAACAACAATAGTTGGGGGCGGAGGCGGGGGACGTGGTTTCTTAATAAGATTGGTGGTGGTAAATCTTACGAAGAGAGAGAGAGAGAGAGGGATAATGAATAGGGTGAGCACGATTCAATTGGTCCCATTTGGAGGTTGAATAACAAACTGAATTGACCAACCTCAGTTTAGAAAAGAAAAAAAAAAGAACGTAGTTGAACAGTTTGGTTCGAACGGGTTGGACAAATCGAACAGTTTGGCTAAAACAGATAACAAGCCCAAAAATATTAAATTTGTAACAAAAGCTCAAAACGTAAGCATAGATTTTAAAATTTTTGGTATATAACAAAACATTCAAAGGAGAAACTAGGTCATTACACAATATCTATAAACCATAAAAAAATCCTAAGAATCTTTAAAACCAAAAAGGATCACGATCTTTCAAAACCATCATCATTAACCTTAAACGAGCATAAACCATAGTCCATGTTTCTAAAAAATGAAAATGACAATGAATTAGGTTCATAAGACATGTAATGATTTTCATAAACAAGAAAAAATGTCATTATAGATGAAGACATGAACATGTTTATAGCAATGGCCATGGCATATGTTTCCTAATAGAAAATGCATGGAAAAAGACTTACTCTTAAATATGTGTGCCACAAAAAAAAGAAAAAAAGAAATAGCTATTCAATTAAGTTACTTCGGTGACTTAGTCAATAACAATAGATGCACTATACATAAACTACTTGCATTTGATCTGTTGCCTTCTCTAGAAGGAAAATGTTAGTAAATTTAGCAAATGAATTTGTAAAAGCAAGTTCACTAATAAGGAAATATATATATTTTTTTACTTTTCAACCTCATCCATAACTTGTCGAAGATCAATAGTGCCAAAGGACATTTCGACCGATTCTAAGTACAAACAAGAGCTTTTACCATTCTTGGATTAAAAAAACTCCTAGATCACACAAGCTGATTAAGAAGCAAATGTAGAAATCGGAACAACTAAAACATGCCTTGTTACTTGAGAGAGAACTAGATACTTGTAACTATTCACCCTCCGCCAGCCAAATATATCAAGGCATTTTCAAGGGTCTTTAGAATGCTCTGCAAAGTACATTTTCACTTCAGATTTACTCTCTATACTCTTTTCTGCCTTTAAAAGTTTTTGATGTTCTGCAGCCAACCTCAGTTTCATTAGAAACTTGAATTCTTCAATTATTTTGACTATCTGCCTGCTCAAAGTGCTCAAACATGCGAATCAAGTTATCTTTCACCTTATAAACGATATCTTGAACCACCAAGTTTCATATGTTTGGCGTAAACAAAACTCAAAATACTTTAATTTATGATGAGTGTCGAACACAACATCAATATACACCAACATATTCAGTTTATTTACATTTTCCCCACTACTTTTCAAACTTTTTTGGCATGTTCTAAGCATAGAATACAAAATAGCATCGTCACTTTTGCATAATTTACCAATTTCAATCACGCAACCACAATTTCGTTAAAACATATAAGCTTTAGACGTAACATACAAAGAACTAGAAAATTATAAATTCACCCCACAGAAAATCTTTAGAAACTGAACAAATGCCCCAGTATTTTTCCAATCTTCCAAATGAAGGAGGCCCTATAATTGCTACCCTACCTCTTCCACCAGATTTATCATCCGCATCCTCACCTGGAAACACCGAAAAGTACTTAATAAAGCCTGAATCATCTTCTTCTAATCTTTTGAAGGCTTTTTAAAATTTTCTCTTTTTCTGCACATATCTTGAAACTTAAAAGCCTAGAAGGAGAAGACAGTGTACCTTATGGATTCAATATCTTTAAAATAGACTCACAAACTTCCTTCATATCTCACTATTAAAACTTATAAGGTTGGTTTGACCACCACAACTCGTGTACATGAATTCATTTTCCATGATAATGTTCTTTGAGCTAGTAGATTTACTCTTTGTAGATTTAATTGTACTAGAACTAGAACTAGCATTACCGACTGTTACAATAAGAAGATTATCTATCTTTTAATTTAACAAGCAAGTCTCAATAAGATTACCAATTGTTTTGCCCTTGTGACTTTCAATTTGACAAAATGCTATAATTCTCTTTTACAAATTCAAAATAGAATCGATGTAATGTGCAGTAAGACACATGCAGTTTAGATTTTGTAATGAAGTCTAAGCGTAAGTAGCGAGAAAACCGTTTCAATCTTTAAAAGCCTATCTAACCGGGGGACCAAAATGTCTATAAAAAAAATTAACGGCTAACATAAAGAATTCGCGTCACGATTGAATACCTTAAATGCAAAATAGATTGCATAATATGACTAATAATCATATAATTTAACTATTTATAGTAATTTATTTAACTTGTAAAGTTAATCAACAACAAACTGCTAATCTTGCATGAAAAAAACTTTACTCTTATTATATATATGTATTATTAGTGCCATATCAATTATAGGATCACAATAGTCCAAGTATCAATTCAACATCACTATAAGAATTTAAATTAAAATAGAAAAAAAAGAACTAACCTTGATATATTAGCGTTTACTTTAAAATCTGGAGATTTAGAATTTAGAAGAATGAAAATGACAAGAGAACGAGAAATATAAAGATTACGACGACTGGAGGCACAAAAAGTAAAAAACATTACAAAATGAAATCTAAAACATTGAATAATTGAAATGGTGACATTTTAGTAAATATTTTAAACATAACTATTATTAAAACAATTTAAAAAATTCTCAAACTTTTTTTTGGGTGGGGGGTGGGGTCATGCTTAGGCTCCGCCCCTGCAAGTGTTAGTAGCGAGAAAACTCTTTCAAACTTTAAAAGCCTATCTAACCGTTCTCCTTTTAAGCGAAATAACTTAAGAATATCTCTAGCAACAGAAAAATGAGATAGAACGTGAAATCTTGATTCCATAAATCCACAAAAAATTTAAACCCCGGCCATTCCACGAGATTAAAAGGTAACTCATTGATGATTATCATATCACTATGTGCTAGTTTGTAATCCTCAACACTCAACAAAGCCACCTTAAGCTCATTCATATCATTTTTTTTTTCTTTTCGGTTCAAACCTGAATTTTGTTTGATTCTTACCATTACGTTGTTCATAGCAATAAATCGTATGTATATCGGTACCTACGATGGTTCCATAGAAGTACTTGTACCGTTTGCCCCATTATAGCTATATATATATAGCTTACAACCATACTCGTAAACCGCGATTTTTGGGTGAGGCTCAGTTGGTGTACTCCTTTGATTTTCTAAAAATGATCCAAACTTCAGATGGCTGTTCTACTATTTGTCTGCTTCTTTCTCTTTGGAGGCCCAGGAGGGAGTGGGGAGGGATTCCCATTGGGATTGATACTAGCACTTACTGCTGCCGCATCATCAGCCACTCGATTCAATACACAATTATAAAAATTTCAAGCCATCTGCAAACCGAAATTCAAGTTACCAATGAAATAGACATGCCATTAAATTAAAGGAATTGTTTGATGAAGGTGGAGGTGGCGTCGCGATAGTCTAAGTGTGATGGAGGCAGATGCGGAGGTGCACCGTCCAACAGTTGAGATATAGAGGAGGCGGTGGAAGCAGAGTTCACGTGAGATTGATATGGGCACGACTGGGAATAAGAGGCGATGCATAGGCGGAGGCAGAGGCGGAGGCGGAGGCGGAGGAGGTTGAGATGTAGAAGCGAGCAGAGTGGGCATGATGGAAGTAGAAGGTGGAAGTGGAGGCGAGGTGGAGGTGGTTGAGATGTAGAGTATATGGTTAAGGTAGTGGGATTTAGGGTTACTCTCTTTTTGTATCATTGTTAAATATAACTAAGGTAGTTAGTGAACGATAACTGATGTTAGGTTAAAATATAATGTTACACTATATACGGTTGATTCGATTTATAGCGATTTCAAAAAGTTCAAACCGAATAAACTGAAAAGAATATGCGGTTTGTGAAAAGAACCAATCGATTGTTTTTTAGGTTGATTTGGAATTAGCCAAATTTGTCAATTCAATTTTCATGGTTTTTAGGTTTCAACAGTTTAAATGCTTACTCCTAATGGTGGACATGACAGAAGACAAGAGGAAATAAAGATGGAGAAAAAGAAGCAAAGTTACATTAATTTTTGTTCGAATGGAATCTTGGAAGAGATAAGGTCAATATTGTCATATTGTAGGAGAGAAACCACAACGCAGAACTTTGGTAAGATTAGTTCATCTATTATCCCAATAAGTTGGCCTGGTAGTCGAGGAGGTATACTTCTTTTTTTTGACTTCCTGTGTTAAAACCTTTGCGCTAGCGCCCGGATGAAAAAATACTCCTCTGAATGCAACATACCAAAGTGGGGGGGTCGTCCGCATAGAGAATTTAGTCTCGATTGACGCTAAAATTAGCCCGAGACACCCCTTACCGTCGAGTAAAAAAAAAAATCATATCATCTATCTAGTTACTAAGGATCTAGTGCAAATTTAGCAGGAAAGCGAGTTGTACGTTTTGTCCATTTGCTAATATCACAAAGTTTGGAAACATTGGTTCAAATACGTACTATCTAGTTACTAAGCATCCAGTGCAAATACCCTCCAATCTAGTTATGAGTACTATCCTTCGTTTTGTTTAAGTAGAATACCAGGTTTTTCCATTGCTCCAGTGTAATTAGCTCTGTCACAAATGTTGGCCTTAGAATGTACCTTTCCACTTTTGATTACCTCTATACAACCGACCGACCAATTGAAGCTCATTTAAGCCAAGATATTGATCTTGAATCTTGATATGGATGGCCCATGTATTGCGGCCATTCTGGTGCTATTCCCTTTGGGAAGTTATCAATTACTAGCCGGTGACTTTGCTTGTAAAGTTCAGCTCAATCAAAGTAATCATAAGCTTTGCATTGATGTTAAACAATCCAACTCATTCAGCCAAAACAATACAAAAATTTATTTATCATTGGATGCTTAAAGGTAAGATTCGTTGTAGAGCTGCAGTGCATGCGCCATTGCCAAGATGGGTTGAATTGGGTTAAGTTGCCAAGCATTCCCACTTTCCAGAATTCAAGAATACATCTTTGAAGATTAGAACCGCGCTTAGGATTCGGTGGATATATCTCTCGGCATGGTACATTAGCCCTTTCGAAATAACCGTCGTAAAATCTTATACGTTATTTTCAGAAACTTTTTCTTTGATTTCTAAGTACCGAATAAATCAAATTTTTGGTCAAGGGAAGGTGATTATTTTCAGAGTAGTAATTGAAAGCAAAATGACCAAGTGGGATTAAAAGTAAGTTTAATGTTTGATAACAACTACAGTTGTATATTGGCCACTACCTCATAACTTATTTAAAAATATCATTTTGGCTTTCCATTTTCAAGCCCGTCCATATTGACTTTAAGATAGAGAGGAGATCAAACAGATACTCATGACCCTGGAGACTAAGGTGTCAACCTCCTTAGATTGCATGTTTGTAAAAAGCTAAGCTACAAAATCTACTTAGGATGATTTTGGCTCCCAACTGCAACTTGAGAGAGAGAGAGAGAGAGAGAGAGAGTAGTAGTTATGATAAGCCAGAGATGATAAGAATGATTAAAGATTAAAAGGTGGCTTCCTACTCCAAAAGTGCAAGTTCAGTGAAACCTTATAAAACTGCCGCACCATACTTTGTTTATGTTGGTTTGCAGCCTTAGACAGTACCTACTTCATACTCGACCAATAAAAAAGTACCTACTTCATATGGTAATGAGACCATATAATGGACTCACTCAATTAGACATTTAATATGTTTCATTTTCTTACAGATTTGGGGTAAAGTAGGTTAAGGTATATCATTGGCCTTTGTCTCTTTGTACTCATGATCCCACTCATTTAGTTTTATTCCTATCTTTTGTATGAGCAACTTAATGACCATTTATGAGCCTTAATAAGCACCAGGCCGGACAAGAACTCAAACCATATTCATCCCATTGAGTCTATATGTTGACCTGAAAAAGCTTGTCCAGTCTGTGATTATGAACCATCAATAGTGCCAATAACTTTGAGTAATGCACTGGTTTCTTTTCACTTTGGTCACAATTATCCTTTTCCTTCATGCTCACTTGAATCACATTAGAAGAAGCATAAGAGAGACTGAGAGAGATGGTGATTCAGCGTGTAATTAATATCTCGATTTGCATACGCTCGGTTAAAGCAATCTAATCTAAAATGGTAATTCGAAACGCGTTTGGACTTCAAGTATGCTTGATGCACTTTTCTTCCTTCCGTGATCTCCACTAAACTTGTCTTGACAAACATCAGAAAATCTGTACAAGCTTCAGAATATGATTAGAAACCAACGACAATAATCACTCGAGATCGCACTGTTGAGGCATATTATGGGATCCCAAGGACAATGTTGAGTAGGCACCATGCACAATGATCATAAGCACAAGTTATGAGGTTGTATCAAGTATTTCAAAGAAATACACTTGCTAATGGATGTTAAGGACTGCAGACTGACCTATAGAATATCAGGAGGCCAGGGGCCAATCATGGCTCTCAAATGCCACTTGATGCTCATGGGTTGGCGGATAGTGGCAAAAAAATTACACTTGGAAACCATAAGCTCACAGGGTACAAGCAGGGGACAATGGAAATGGAGGTGTGTAGGTGTCACAACTTTTGGCAGTAAAATCATTGTTGAAAAAGGGTTGAGAGGGTAAAGTTCTTGGACTTGAGAAAGGTTGATTGGTGTGTATGGGTGATGGGAAGATAAGAAGCATTTTCCTTACTTGGACATCATGCTGTTGGCCATATTACTGGGACTATCTCTAAAAAGGCCACTCATTTACTCATTGGAATGGGTAAGTATAAACCCAACCGGATTTCATTCCCATTCAACAATCAAAGCCTCTCCACTATGGTGGCTTCTCTTGCCTGTATGCTGCGGGTGGGATAGTCATCATGGTCATAACTCCATGTTCTGATTTGTGAATATTAGAAACCATAGGGGGTTGGGATATATTCTGCAGAAGGGTGCGTAGTGCGCATCCTGTGTAAAGTAACACTGCCCTTTGAAGTCTGTGTAGTGTGTGTATAAAGAGAAGGTTGAAACCTTAAAGAGCCAAACTAGGCACCCTTTTTCGTCCTCAAATCTCTGCAAATCTTGGGAAATCTTGGGAAAATGGCGGGAAAATCGGTTAAGAGGCCCGGGTTTCTAGGAAATGACTGTAGGGACTCCACCTCGCACAAGGTACTGTTTCCTTAAAGCTTAGTCTTGGAAGGGGAAGAGATAGAAAGGAAAAGACTTGGCACTTTCTTGTGCTGAAAAATCAAGAACCATCACTTTCTTGATTTTCTCTTTTCAGGATTCAGTGTTTTGACCGAATTCATCAAAATTAGGAAGCATATCTATATGTCTTTACTTGTCAATGTCGTCAGATATAAGCTAATTGGGGATTGGTGCTTCGGTGTTTCAAGACTCATCGGAAAGAGGGTTTCGTTGAATGTCTTCTTGTAATTTTACAGCTATCAAAATTTTAACATTCATGGGGAAATTCCTTGATGGGGTGATTTATATGGAGATTATTGGAATTGGTTTTCAAGTATAGTCTGTAATTTGTGCTATTTGGGTTTAGGTTTGTAAGGCTCATCTTGAAGAGGGTTGTTTTTTTCTCGTGTTCTTGAAATTTTACCACATGGAATTTTTTTTGGTGGGTGTATACGGAGATTCTTGTAATTGGGTTTTCAAGTGTGATAGATAGATTGAGTTGTTGAGTTCTTGAAGACATAGTTCGGTGCTGGGTTTAGGGTTTAAGTTGTTGAGTGAGGATGGGGATGGACAGACTGCTGCTTCCGACTGTGGGACCACCAATAACGAGGCGAGCAGGGTTGAGAAGGAAGCAGGCAGGAAGAGGTTCTTACAGAGGCAGCTAGGATTGGAAAGAGGGGAAGAGGTTAGGGTTTTTTCTGGTATCGATTGATTAACCCGTGGAGAAGTTTAGGGGTTGGTGTTAGAAAATTTTGACTGGGGCGAGGAGATGGGTAGTCAATTGCACCAAGCACTCAGGAGTTTGTGTCTCAGCACTGATTGGAAGTACGCCGTCTTCTGGAAACTCCAGCATCGAACCCGAATGTAAGTCCCTTTGCTCCCTCACCCCCTCCCTCTTGTTTTTCTTTTTTTTTTTTGCTACGGTGCTTAGATTGCTACTTAACTTGGTTACAGAGAGTTGAGAGTCCAATTACTTGGCCAGAGCAAGGTGAAGAAGATAGAGAAATGGTTTCTATTGCTTTTCTGATTCTTCCCTTTATGGAGGTCCGGAGAAATGAAAATACTGAGAAATGAAAGAAAATACAATTAACTTGAAAATTCAATGCAACAAAAACTTCAGGCACAAAATCTTCTTGATTTTCATCAACGGCCTCGATTCCATTTCTTCACAGATTTGCCTTAGCTTGTCTCTGTTTAGTTATTGCTCGCATGCACTTCAGTTGTTTTAGAAGCCCAAGTTCACGCGCCTGTTGCTACGCCTTTTCATCCCGCGTGTACCTCAATGTTTCCAAGCTGCTCACTGCTCCCAAACTTATTCCTGTTGCCATCACCAACAGCTTCTGTTGCATTGGGCAATTTCTAATGGTGTCCTCTTCTTGATACGTATTTTGACAGGAATTCTTCTAGGTGAATTCCTGACAATTACGATACTGGATGCAACTGTTGATTGATTCGTATCATACCTTTCCTAATCTGAATTTTCAAAATGGAGCAGAAACTTGAATTTGACTAAAGAAAATTTTGGTAATTCTAACAGATTTAGGTTTATGCATCAGAATAAAATAGAAGCTAATAGCTCAAGGTTAACATTGGCTTAGGTTTGCCTCTTTGGCAATAGTTGCCAAATCAAAATTTGTCCAAACCATCGAAAGCCAGAAAGTGTTGAACATGAAGCATGGTTTGGCATAAAACTAATCTAGATGTGTACATGCTCTAATAGTAAAAAGCTTTCCTCAATCATATCATTTGACTATGAGTTAACCTTTAGCCATGATTTCTTCATGGTTTATATTAGCATATATTTTCTTAAAAACGTATTATAGATAATTTATAAGGGTAGATCTTAATGTTCTATCTTAATGAATAGGGTATAGAATGCAAACATGTATTGCCACTTGCCAGTACTAAAGTAAAGAAGTCATGATAAACACCTAGTCATGTACCAGTGGGAGAACATAAAGCATAGAGTTAAAGTATGACTGGGAAACTATCAAAGTTGCAACTTAACTTCTAAGTACATGTTCGTGCAAGTAATATAATCCCTTCTGCAATCATCCCTTCATTATGAACTCTCATTCGAGATATTTGGAAATTGGATAAAGTTATCGATTCATCATCTGGCATGTGAAAAATGAGAACTTTATTGTTCATTCTACAAGAATCCTTTGGAAATCTCCATTTGGTTCTCTTGAGTGCAAGTTTGAAATTCCCAGAATGTATCCTAATTACTTGTCTAATATTATTTTCACAAATTCTTATGATAACAGAGCACATAATCTCTTTTTAACGTCTGTCTCCTTCAAAAATAAAAGGAACCTGAGTTCGTTATCTTGATGAGAACAAACGTGTTTGGAGGGGTAGAACGTTAAAAAGAACAGGGTTACTCTTTGTTTCTTTGAAGGATAGTCTAGTGTTCCTGATGTTTTTAAAATCTGACGTAGAGGCATATTTTTGTAGAAAATATTGTAGATTGGGAATCTCTCTTTCTAGGACAGTAGGATTCTTCTATGGGTTATTGGTCTTAACTGGTTATAGAATCACATGATTTGCCATTAAATCTTAACTGGTTACAGAATCACATGATTTGCAATGGCGCATCTCATAATTCCACATAGCATAAATTCCCCAATGTAATGATTGCAGTTTGGTAAGATTATCATCAAAATGGGATCAATTGTAACTTCTAATCAAGAATCATTAGGTTCTAAGAATTGTGTCCGGTACTTGTACGATATTTACAGGACTATTACATCCTCAATGGATGATAGGTTGTTCAATGCTATTTCTTTATTGTAGTTAATGTCTTCTTTGGTAAATTATATGCTTTTCAATATTACTCTGGATTATCTTGAAGAATTGTTTGGTCTCAGTGCACTTACTTGCTTCTAACAATTCGAGTGGCACCTTTAATTAAAATCTACAGCTTATCGCTATTACGAATATATTTGCCTTTCTTCTTTTAAGGAAACAGCGTGGGTTGCCATTTATTGTGGCTGCTCTGAACATGGTAATGTTTACTATGGTGCAACAGAACTTATTGATCCCATAGTTTAATTTATAGCTGGCCACATCTATATGCATTAGTCAATGCAAGCATAACATGTTTTCTTCATTGTTGTCTGTGTTATGAAAGGATGTTGACTTGGGAGGATGCTTACTATGACAAACATGACTATCATGATCCATCAGAGAAGAAATGTGTCAGTGAGATGGTGGGAAATGTGCGTGATGGGCATTATTCGCATGACCCTATTGGGTTAGCGGTGGCAAAGATGTCATATCATGTATATTCTCTTGGGGAAGGGTATGTCATCTTTCGTGCATGGCGTAGTTTATCAGTGATTCAAGTTCCTTTTGGTGCAAATAAGTGAATAACTGTTTATATCTTACTAAGTGTTCTGTATTATCTTGGACATTTTTACTTGCTTTTGCTGGAGAGAGAGTGATCGGCCTTTGATATATGATATGCTGGTTTTACAAGTGGCGAGCCTTTTCTACTGTGTATTTTCTTTTTCAGATCCATGTTATCTATTATGAACCTTTTGAAACCCTTCCAACTCTTGCCATGTATCCAATGCCTTTGGGGAGGATCTTTTTTCAGCACCATAAATCCTAGTTGTGATGTGTAAAAATCTGAAAATAATCACTACAGTAAGGAATGAAATTTTTTGTTTTTATGGCCTTACTGTTGCTGGCAGTGTTATTAAAAGCGCGCCTAGGCGCAAGGCGCGCTAAGGCTCACGACTCGCGCCTCGCCTAGGCCTAGGCGCAGCGCGTTCAAGAAGGCGCGCGCCTGGCAGGCGCAGGCGCAAAGGCACAAGGCGCATGACGGGGCGGGAGGCGCAAAATCTGTTACACGAGTCAGTCACTCTCACAGTCTCAACTCTCACGCACGGTCGCTGCTTGCTTGCATTTCCCGTCGTCGTCGTCGACAGCCTTGCTCTGATCGTCGTCGTCGACAGCCTTGCTCCGATCGTCGTCGTCGACAGCCTTGCTCCGATCGTCGTCGTCGACAGCCTTGCTCCGATCGTCGCATCGCCTTTCCGGCTTTCCCTGTCGCTACCGACAGTTTGTTGCTCCGGTCGCTGGTCTAGAGTCCAGCCGACACCGCCACTGATTGAGACTTGGTGCTGAATGGAATTTGAGACTTGACTCCCAACTGTCTCCAGTCTGTTAACACCAGGCATTCACTGCCAGTCTGATCTTCATCTTGTGGTGTCTCAGCGTCTCCAAAAGATTTATTGAGTTCCAAATATAATTTGTATCAGAAGCTACTTTCTTGCTCTCTTTGATCATTTTGGCAACTCTGGAGAGGGGCCATTCATTCAGGTCTCTTCCCGTCAAAACTGCATTTACAGATTAAAAGGCATTGCCGTAATACCCAGCATGTAACGGTGGATTCAGTAGGTGCCTTATTCCCATGGCCAAACAGAGAGCTGTTTTCCCATCTGAGTTCTGCTTTAAAGCTCTGAATCTAGACCTCCAAAGGCTGAGTAATATAATTTTCTTGGTGCTGAACTCAGCTGGTTAGCATGTGATTTGTTCATCTCCATTTTTGGTCCAGTGTGGTTTTGCACATTACATGTTTGACATGTTGCCTCAATGACTGCTTTGCTCTATCCCTGCAATTTTGCTTTATCCGAAGTTAGTGCATGCTTGTAGTGGACAAAAGATAATGAAAGAAAATTCTTAACTTGTGATGGGTGTCATAGGCCTGGCATATGAAACTTTTCTCATGTAAAAAGCTTGTTAAATTATGATGGTATAAAATATGAAACTTTTTCTTGTGTTTGGAAGATTGTTAATTGTCATTTTCTGATTTTTTTTAACGTAATTTTATTATTTTAGTGCACTATTATTATTATTTTTATTAATTTTTAATATTGCGCCTCGCTTGAATCCAATGCCTTGCGCCTTGCAGCACCATAAATCCAGGTGATGTGTTTGCGCCTTAGGAATGAAATTTTTTGTTTTTATGGCCTTACTGTTGCTGGACAGGATTGTTGGACAGGTGGCAGTTACGGGTAAGCATCTTTGGATATCTACAGATAAGCATGCGACTGATTACTGCTCATTGTTTGAGGTGAGGGATTATTTATGACAATGTACAGATCTATGGTGTCTACCTTGCTGAGTTGTACATTACAATCTTTATCCTACTTTGACTTGCCTACTGCCATTCTGTACCTATTTTGTAATAAGTTTTGATAAACACTATATTTGGTGGTTTCCAGCACTGTGATGGGTGGCAAACTCAGGTTTCAGCTGGGATTCGGGTATGACTGCTCTCTTGTTTGTTTCTCAAACTTCAGTAGAAGCTGTCACGATGATTTTCGCATCATGCTATGTAAATATGCACACACAAACAAACACGCAACACAATTCGCACACACACACGCAGGCACCCCCCACTCACGCACCCATATTGCATTTACTTTGATTAGTTTCCGTAAAGGTTTTTGAATTTGCAATGCACTTCCTCGCGTAATTGATGACGTATGGTCTGACAGTCTGACAATTATTCTCATCTCTTTTATGTATACTTACATAATCGATGACTTTACGGACCGGACCGTCTGACTATAGATTGGATATGTTGGATGTGAATTGCAAGTTGTAGATTGACCAGTAGCACCAAGAACTTGGTAAGTTGAAGGGGCTTCCAGCTACAATTTCTCATAACTACTTAGTCAGTTAGTTGTGCAAGACCAAATTGTTACCGTAGGGACCATTTCTAAACACGGAACAACCAGTTGCTTAAGAGCTTTGGTCTCTTATTTCTCTATGCCAACATTTGTTAAAGGCGGGTTTTAAGTTAGAAGATCTCTGTCTGGTGGGCATCAAGGTCTCTACTCCAAGGCACTTATATGGCAATTGATTTCTTTTGTTGCTGGCCTCAAGGATGTTCAAGAAATTATCGCAAGCCTGTTCGAAAACTGCCCCATCTGCCTCTGGTGGTTTCTTTAGTTGGATAGGAATAAGTGTCATTTGAAAGCATGCATGATTCTGTGTTGGACGCACAGTAAGTCCTTTTGAGATCTCTTTGTACCTTCGACGGCTGTCTCTAGGAGTGGCTCTCTTGCATCTTTGTTAATTGCTTTTTGATGACTTTATATAGATTCTAGACGTTGAGGGTCTCTGCCTTCCTTTTGCATAATTCCTGTGTATTTAAGGTTCAACCCTTTTGGCGGTTGTTTTTTTTGTCCTAAGCATAAAAAAAAGGAATGGTTTACCTGTAAAACTCTGATTTGGCATATAAGCTGCGACTTGTGAATGAAAGATGGCATATTGATGGCTTCACATGTTGAATTATTATCTAAGTTAGGCTGGCAAATATATATCTACATGTAGTTGCTTTGAATTTTGAACCGAGATCTCTACTGATCTTTTTGAGGTACTTTATTGAACTTTTTTACCATTTTTTATGCAGACCAATGCTGTTGTGGCAGTTTCTCCTCATGGAGTCGTTCAGCTTGGCTCTTTGAACAGAGTAAGATGATTCCTAGGTTATACATGATTTTCATTCCAAGCTTGAGGCATATTGATTTGGATGTTATGCTAATGGTCTTTTACTTTGCTTGGATATTGAGAGAAAGATGTAGTGTCTTGCTCAAGTGTTCACTAGTGTTTTCTAGAACAATAACTTGCTTTTGTGCCTTATATCTGCTGTTTTTTTGTAATCTGAATAGAATACGTTGGGTTTGTGAACTCATGTATCTTATGCTTATGCGCTATTAGTTGTAAGGTCATATGGCATCCACATGATAACTGCCACAAGAGTGAATCATTGTTAAGAAAGCTAAAAAATCTCCGTGGGAAAGTGAACATTTAGCTTCCAGCAGGAGCCATTAGCTTATTATCCTTCCTCTCTCCAGTTTGATTAACTCGCCCCTAATATTTAGTACCTAACTACCATTCTCGCATCATACGCTTAAATGACCACTCTAATAGCACTCATCTCTAAGTTCTATACTGCATACTGACCTTCTGCTCTAGCATCACATATCTAATCTTGAACTCCATTCATAGACGCCTTTTCTTTTTTTTTTTAAATGAGGACTGTAATACCACTATCTCTATGCTCTATTAAGTTGCTATAAACATGGTGTGGCACATATAGTCTGTAACAGTTCTCTGCTCTAGCATGGGCATATTAAAGTATTTCGAAATCCTTTCATAACACTGACTGATGACTCAAATGATTGGAACATCATTACTCTCTTGCTTCTTTGTCGCTTCGAATAGTACTGACTATCGATTCTACATATGGTTGTACCATGCTTAGCATTTAATTTTGATTACAGTAAATGATTTCTCTCTCTCTCTCTCTCTCCCCCTCGCCCTCCCCTTCCCTCTCCCTCCCTCTTATTGTGGACAGGTTGCAGAGGACTTGAAGCTGGTGAAGCATATTAGGAACATATTTTTTCAGCTTCAAGATTCCATATTGGGCCATATTCCCAGTTCAGTAACATGTATGGAGAGTCCTTCATGTCTGGTAATCCTCTCCTTCTCTCTCATTTAATACTTCCTTCCCTTCAAACACGCAATATTGGGTGTAGTCATTGCATCCTTCTATGTAAGCATCTTATGGTGCCCATTGCTTGCGCAGTCAGATGTAACTACAAGGAGTTCAAGTTCAGAAATTTTCCATGGTTGCATATGCAATCTAGATAAAACTGTGAACAAAGGAAGGAAAAATATCTGGTCTCCAATGTTTCCATCTCTTGGAAAACCTGGTGATTGTTCATGCGTTGTTCTTCCAGCTGGAGGTTATCCATCGAATACAGATGAGGTGATCAAAGAGCATGGAGGGTCTCAGTACCCAATGTCAGGGTATAATGAAAGCACGGACTTACTGCACTCAGATTCTGAAATGTTCCATATGCAGTGGCAAAAGAAAGTACAGATGAAATGGGATATTGATAGGAGGGGTGATGGAGAAACTAGTGGCTTTAGGGATCCGGGGGTAGATTCAAAAGATAATGATTCTTTCTTCAGAAACAGCTTAAAATCATCAAATCCTGAGGTGGACGATTGTTTCTTCGGAAACAATAATCAAAACGGGATCTTGTGTGTGCCTGAACATTCCAACATGCAGATTCTAGAGGATTTGGAAAAGCAGTTACCACTTGGAATAGAGTTCAATATGGACTCGATGACGTCTTTCAGATTTTCTGCTGGCTGTGAGCTTTATGAAGCACTTGGACCATCATTTAGGAAAGATGACATCTCTTGTGACTGGAAGGGGGGAAAGACTGGAACAGGAATCGATATAAAGATGCCAGCAGAAGTACTGGGCAGTAATAATCTTTTAATGAATAATTCTAGCTCAGAGCATCTTCTTGAAGCAGTGGTGGCCAATGCTTGCCACAGTAACAGTGATGTTAAAGCTGGCACTTCCTACTGTAAATCAGTAGAGTCCTCCGTTACAACTGGAAATATGTTAGAGCTTCCCTCTAGTGGTATACATACTATTGGTTCATTTTCAATTGACCAGTCCTCACATATAGAAGAGGATGTGTCTGGGTCATGTGGTTCGAGGTCTTTAAAGGGTTTTTCATCGGCAAGTCCTAGTAGATGTAATGAACCGCTGGAGAAGACACAAGAACCAGCTAAGCTAAACAAAAAGAGGGCTAGACCTGGTGAAAATTGTAGGCCTAGGCCAAGGGATAGGCAATTAATTCAAGATCGTATTAAGGAGCTGCGGGAGCTTGTGCCCAGTGGGTCAAAGGTATCTTCAGTGGCCCATTCCCCCTGTCTAAGAGTATTCCTTTATTTCACATGTAACCTTTACTGAAATTTCCGGATAATAACTCAGTGCAGTATTGATTCACTTCTGGAACGAACAATCAAGCACATGCTCTATATGCAATGCATCACCAAGCATGCTGATAAGCTTGATAAATCTGCTGAATCAAAGGTAAGCTATGCCATTTTCTTGCCTCCTGTTTGGTCGAATACCGGTTCTGTTGGATTAACGATGAACTTAGTCAAGCTCCATATTGTTTGAAGAATCCCGTTCTTGCTTTCATTCATATATTGTTATTTTATCATTTTCCTTTTCTTTTGCTTTTTGTTTCTCTTGGGGGGTGTTATTGTTGAAATTATTCAGGTTCATGGTGACACCATGTCATTGTGGTGCATGGTGTGACCTCTTGCCCAGAATCAGCCATGTGTGCAGCTTTTGGTTCATCTCTCATCTGTACCTCTTTTAATCATTTCAATCCCATCCTTGGCTATTCCTTGATTTCAACTTGGAACATGAGTTGTAAGATTGCATGTATGGTTACATACATGCGTTTTGGGTGTCATATTCACCTGGGAGAGTTTCTTGGGTGGAGAGGACAATTTTTTGATCAAATATAGTTGTCACTTCTCTGTTCTGTCCGCCATTGCCACTTTATTCAAAATAAATTCCGCAAGAAAACTCCTTTCGGCATGAACCAAGCAGACACAAAATGTTAGTTCTGCCCACATCTAATCTATTGAGCTGGCCAGCCTGAGAGTCTGCTGAGCTGAAGACCAGGTAGGTTGTGATGTTTCGGCTGTGAAGGTTGGCGATAAAAATTCCAACACTTGGGTACTTTCTTTCTCAATCTGTCTTTGAATTTTCTCATCATATTGAGAGCTTGCCTGAAATTGTAGTTATGCCCAGTTGAGCCTGTATTTCACAGCTTGCCTTCATTTTCCTTCTTTATCGTATTGGGATGGGGGAAGTAAAATGAATCAAGTAGAAAGTCGCATTGAAAGATGTGAATAATGCTAGTATCCTAATCAATTAGCTGGCTCTGTTCAGGGTTTTCACTTTTTGGTACTTGTATGCCTGAGATTTGCAGTGTGTTTTACTCAGTTATGCATGAATTGCCTGTAATTATTCTTCCATGCTAAAGCTTCTAGTATCACCAGTTAGTACCAGAGCTTGATTGTGTGACTTTGAAACTGGTTCTTCGGTAATTACATGTTAGTCTATACAATGCAGTTGCTTGGCAAGGGGACAGGAGTTACAGGATCCTCCAACTATGAGCAGGGTTCAAGCTGGGCAATGGAAGTTGGAAGTGAACTGAAAGTTTGTCCAATAGTAGTTGAAAACTTGAATATGAATGGGCAAATGCTGGTAGAGGTATGTGTATGTTGGACATGGAAAAGTGTTTTTGTCTGTTTCTCATTATAATGAAGTTATAGTACTCTGCAGTAATTGTTGTAATAAACTTGCAAAGAGGAGAAATGGAACTGTCACATAAACTTGCTAAGAGGAGATGAGAACTTTCCCTCTTTACAATTTGAATATGCTGCTTCTGTCTATCTACATCACAAGTATTCTGCTTGATCACCGCAGATGTTGTGCGAGAACTGCAGCAGCTTTCTTCAGATAGCAGAAGCCATCAGGAGTTTAGGTCTGACTATTTTGAAAGGTGTAACAGAAGCCTATGGCGAGAAAACTTGGATATGTTTTGTGGTTGAGGTACAATCCTTATTGTGGATTAGACATCTAGCTTGATTTATCTACTGCTTTCATCCTCATCATGGTTGAGATATCTGATACTATTGAGGGACGGAAATCCCCTGATCCCTATAGCTGTCCTATCTACTGATTTCTGGCTTGCATTTTTGCTCACTTTGCTGGAATGCTGAAACTTGTTAAACTGAGTAAACAACTCTTCTATGCTTTTCATGTACCAATTTGGATTCGATATTTATTCCAAAAACATCATAATAGTGTCAGTTTCATGATACCATAACCAAGCTTATGAGTTATGGGTGGCCAGTATTACCCATTTCGGTCCTGCTCTACATGCCATTAAGGGGCCATTACTTAAATCAATGTGATAGTGCCCATGCGGTCAGGCCTGGGAATGCTGCTTCATTATTAAGAGCAGCCACTTTGGCTATTATATCCAAGCTCAGGTCTGTATATAGTAAAGGCTGTAAAGCCCTCCCAACACCTTGCCTAGGGATAAAGGTTGAAAGGGAAACTGAAGGTAAAGTGCTTGTTAAATAGTAAACGGATGATTAAACGGTAAATGTAAGACAATAGCAGATGCTTCCGACTCATCAAGTTTCAGTTCTTCTGGTTGCACTTTCGATACTACTATCACATCTTTTTCTCCAGTTACCAGCTTCTTGCTATATTGTATTGTGTAATCCTAAGTCGTCCACCATTGTAGAAATGTAAAGCAAACACATTCTGCTTATATATCTAGGAAAAAAAAAATGTTGATTTTCGGTAGCCATTGCAGGGAGAGAACAACAGAGGCATGCATCGGATGGACATTTTATGGTCACTTGTGAAGATATTACAATCAAGAACGAAAGGTCAAGTCCCTTAGCCGTTTTGCTTGTGATGTTTAAGAATTGATATTATTTGGGAGCTGAAGGACGGTACAGATATGGCAATTTATCCCTACGGTCTTATGGCAATGACACTGCTACCTGGAAACTTTTTATGAGTAAACTGTAATCTGAGTTGCGCTTTTGTGCTCTCTCTCTCTGCAGAGTAGATTATCATTGGGAGAGAAATCATCACCCCCCCCCCCCCGGCCCCGCCCAACTGAGTATGCTGAGTATGTGGAGATGACAACTTTGTCCTTGTATTGCTTTATCTTCCATCTTATGTTTCTTTGGCTGTGATGTTTTTTGATGTTTTACTTGTCATGTGTTTCTAGAATCCTTTGGTTAATAAAAACCTGAGCTTTCTATTCCCTTTTATTTGCGCCTCGTTAGTTTATGGAGGTATAGATTTACCTGACCTTTGTAGTCAGGACTCCTCATGCTGAAAGGAAGAAAATTTATGTGGAAAAGTCAACTAGAAAGTGACATAGAACATATAAAGATAAACGTACAAGCCACATAACAAAGTGTTATAGTGTGCAGGTATCTATTAAGTTAGCGGCATTCTATTGGTTGCTGGCCATTGATTGTTAAAGTTTAAAGGGAGGGAGGGCCAAGATATGACTCTTCCTCCTTGAATCTAGTCATGGGTCGTTATGTTATTTAGTTGCAATCTGTATGGAACCTGCTTAAAGAAAATGAATTGGTAGTTAATAGTATTCTCCCCCAAGAAACCCATCCAAACTCTTAACCCGCAAAACTTTGCCGAGGTGACAACTTATATGTTTATTGGCTTATTGCATCCTGTTTTTCTTTTCATGGTTGTAAATCTTGCTAGATGCTATTCCCATCATCCTTTTAGAAGCCATATGCTTTCTTCCCATCATACATTTGTTATGCATCCTACTTTATGGAGAAACATATTCCTGTCCTTTATACTGGGGGAAAGATCAAACAAGAGAAGACAAGATCATTGTAGTAAAGATGGAGGGCGCAAGACATGTTACCAAACTGCTGAACTTGAGCAAATTTAGCAGCATTCTATAGATTGCTAGCCATTGGTTTGGTGCAGTTTGAAGTGAGGGAGGGCTGAGGTACCATCCAGTCCTTTTGAACTGTAATAAGCTTGATATTCTTTGTGGTGAGTTTCTCGGTATCTAGGTAAATTCGTTTCAGATAAAAACTCGTGTATTGGCCCATACGGTCTTGAAGCACTGACAGTACTTGGGTAGAAGAAGCATGCTGCTGATATTCTGGGTCCAACTTGTCCTACCAGTACTCTGTGCTCCACGCTTTTGAACTTGTCGTTAGTGATAAGCTACATAATTGAGGACAAAAGTTAAAATAGGTTTTGATATATGTGATTTCGGACAAGTTGAGATCCCAGGTTTAAGTACAAGAACAGGGAAACTATATTACCTGCAAAAGATCTCCAATATTAGCTATTAGGGCTCCTTTTGCAGGGTGCGCATCAACCCAATGATTCTGGTGAAGAACTTGGAGGCCACCAATGTTGTCTTGCAGGAGAAGGGTTAGGAAAGCAGGGTCGGAATGCTTGGTTGCGCCTAGCGTCAAGTCTGGCTCAGGACAAAAGGGGTAGTAGTGGCACACCAAGGAAGCACTTTTCATGCAGTCAAGGCTCGCAAGGAAGTCGTTGCTTAGCCCCAGTGCCTCTGAAAGCAGCCTGCACAGTATCTCCTTTAGCCTGATCAGGCATTCCATATACTTGCCTATTGCCTCTCTGCAAGCCGCAAACAGAAATGAGAGTGTAGGGTTTAGGTAGTTTTATGATATGCCACGCAAGTGGAATCAGTACCTGCAAACAAGAGGTAGTGCATCAGCTTCCAGCATGCCGTCTTTGTAGTTACAAGCGATGGAGTCCCTCCAGTTTGCAGCCTTCGAGACGTGAAGATCTCCGTTGCAGTAGTACCTTACTTTCTGCTCGGGATCACGAGAGTACCAGTCCATCTTCACCTCCTTTGGTTGCTCATGGAAATGGCGCACGGCTTCTATCATCTCTTCAGCAACTCCAACCGGGATACCGTGGTTAACAATTTGAAAGATGCCCCACGTCTCTGATGCTGCACGTATCTCGCTCACAATCTCGTCCCTTCGCTTACCGGTGGCTTCCAAGCCTTGGTGAAGATCTATCACCGGAACCTGAAGGCGTAAGCCGCGAGCGTCAAGCGACGTTGCCTTTTGTAGGTTCTCGGGTGGATGGATGAACATTCTGGGGATATTGACCACTCCGGCATCCAACAGTCCTTTAACTCCTGCTTTTGTTTCATCAAACTCTTTCACTTCTCTTGGTCTATCATAGTCTGGCCCGTCAAGGGGAACCAACCGTCTGGTGTTGAACAAAGGCACCATTGCCATTTAGCACCAAAGTAACTAAAGGGGCTTTGAAGAACTGAAGTTAAGGAGAGGGAGTTGGCTTTAGAAGAATACAAGAATGATGATGTCCGAGTGAAACAAATAGGAAACCAGACAATGCATAATGCACTGATTAAAAAATGTGGAAAGATATGCATAGCGAAGGCAAAAGGCCAAGACACTGAAGATTGTGAGCTGCCCACCTCTATCCCCTACTCTAGTCTCTACTATATTTCACTAAGTAATACTGTATTAGTCTTCGACAAGAGTATAGGTTACCGAGCGAATAGGGCAATCTATGAGCGGAGAAACGTGGCTGGCCATGGAGCCAATTGTTATTCAACTGTTTGGTCTTTTACGTGCCCGAATAATGAAAGAATGGTCGGATGAAAACATGCATTAGTTGAATTGTTTCGTTCTTGTCAGAAGAAATTTTCAGAAAACTAAAAAATGAAAACGACGAAAAGACGAACCAAACATAATGTAAGGATTTGATAGTTTCTTAACCGAAATGGTAACCATGGACTAGATTGGGGTCGCGAATCAGATTTGAGACAATTCGAATACTTGCTCAAGCATGCAAACTCTTTGAAGAAAATGGTCATCTACTACTTGTTGCAACCTTTTCCCCAGGAATAGAAGAAGTTGTCAACAGGGCTTCTTCTCCGGGTATTGCTCATTTTACTTAGCAAAATCTCAAAATACTTTCTTCATATGATATATAAATTTACCTTTGCGAAAGCTTTAAATGAAATTCGTTTTCCTACTAGTGTACTAATGACCCAAGGTAATTTCTTGGGTAATATTTAGATATCTTGAGCGCCATGGTTTATTTTGACTTCTAGATATTCATTTTCAAGCATAAAAGAGGCTAGACTTGGACCAAAATGGTTCACCTTGCGCCCTTAGCAACATACGATCTTAAGCTAAGTTGAATTTTGAATGAAGTTAATATCGACCTTTAAATTCTGTGCATGAATTTTTTCTTAAGTTGATCAATACGAGTTACTAAACAAGTTAACCTACTGCGTACTTGCATGAGACTGATAATTATTCACCTTGCAATTTAATTCTATCATCTATTAGAGAAGAGAATAACTGCATCTTGACGGAAAACAAATGGAGCTGAGTCTTTTATTATGTTTGATTTTTATATTAAAAAATAAAAACCTCCTTTGCGTTTGTCCTTTTAGCGACAAAATAAGGTACCAACGTTCTCAAAATAAGAAAATTACGATAGGGAGTTTCGCTTTGAGAGATGGATGCTTGCTGCATCAAGGTGTCGCGTTCAACAAGCTCTATCTCAAGACTGCATAGTCTGTAGCATGCATCCTCAAGCTGCCATGGTTCTGAGCCTGCAAGGTAATCGATTTCCCCATCCTTTTTTTCCCTTGCCTGTCGACGACATTTTGAAGTATTTCTATTTTTCAATTTTTCAATTTTATAGGATGCACCGAATGAATTGTATATCCATGAACATTAGTATTAGTATCACAATTATATCGAAGTTAACAAATTTTCATACATTTGTAAATTCTATTCTCAATTATTTCTTATTTTTGGGCATGTACAATATATTAAAAGAATATCATTAACTGTTATTCACTTATAACTATCATGCACATATGTATGAAAGTTTTTTATATGAGATCGAGTTGGAATTTAATCTCCACTCCAAATTTAGACTCTTACAAAATCAAATGGCTTTTTGTTGCACTTGTTCATAATATAACTTTAACTTTTAGCAAGAAAAGTGGAGTGTGAGAGTTTAAAAATAGAGTAACTTTATCAAGATTTCAACATATGTGCTAGAAATTTTCAACTTTTTTTACTACGAATTTTAAACACAAACATGAAAGTGAAATAAGCCACATTTAGCGACAAATATGAGGGAGAGACCCTACAATAGATCCGTCCCTGTCGAAGTATGACCCCTCAATTGGAGTATATAGTTAACCTTATGTATGTCTTTATGCATCCCATCCCATGCCATGAGCATGAAGTATTGTTGTCGTTCACTCATTGGTGGTCACTGGTGAGCCCTTACAAAGCCAAGAAAGGCTGATGCAAAGGACACAAAAAGTTGTGATTGCATGATAACATCCAAGTGCTTACAAATTTGTACACTAGCTAGGTTTGTATTATCCCTCTGGCAACTAGTGATAAGATTATTACAAGAATTTCCCCTGAGTTTTCATTCAAATTAGCTTTCAGTATTTATTATAGAGGAAGTGGAGAGAGCGAGGGTTCAAGAAAGAGGGAGTTAACTTAAAATTAATTTCTCAAAAATTATCAGTTAGATCTAGTTTATTTATAGCAAGTATTAGCTTGCATTCCTGGTGTTAAATTAGTGTATGCGGAAATAACCCCTTACCCGTTACATATTTCATCAACTTTTCTCAATGTCGCAGCTACTAGAAGCTAGTGAGATGTTGTGTGATAACTTGGAACGTTTTATACATAGCAATTTGATGAATGACTTCATCCCAACAGTAGCATCCTCTCTGAAGACATGGGAGCCCAGGGATAGCTAGAGTTTAATGGGAATCTAAATCTAAAGATGTGATGTCTGTTGATGAACTGAAAACCCTAAGCATGGCCGACCTTGTAGGGTACCGCAAACCAATTAGAAATGATCAAGTACTTGCTCAAAGAATGCAAAAGCATTAGAGAAGATTAGTGTGGAACTAGCTTAGTTAAGTTCTGAAGATGGCTTCTACAACTATTGCTTTACCTTTCCTTTGTTTTTAGTAAGTTCCGACAATAATAGGATTCGTTTCGCCTCAATATTGTAGGTCTAATTATTTGCTGGGTCTATGTTTACAACTTTTTTCTTCTTGATTTTGTTTGGAAATTGTTGGGGTTGAATTTCCAAAACAACCCATTAAAGAAATGTTATTACATCCATGAGAATAACTTTTTCTAGATCCATCGGGGTGAGTTATAACAAGATATTAATTTTTCGTCTCGTTGATTAGATCAAATAGCTGGAATGGCTTTTAAACCTTTAGTTAGTTTTTGAGGGGTTTTTGTAAAGATGTTCTTTGGTGCAAGATGTGTTTTGCCCAGAAGGCAGAAGATTTTCCTGTTCTTGTAACTGGGCTCCTCTTATTGGTAATACAAAGTTTTTTCTGTTAAGAAAAGAAATAGCAAAATGTATTATTCACATATAAGAGCAATTTTAGTGCGACTACGTCGGATGGAAAAAAAATAATGAGGAAAAGAGGATCATTATAACTTTAATTTTAGAAATGGTACCACCATTTTGAAATGAGAATATACTCTCTAATCCTCTCTCACGTGTGTGTTTTTGTGGCAAAAGATTATCCTTGCGCGCAAATACTTTGTAGATGTTGCTAAACTTTTATGATAATAATATTTTGTTGCTAAAACGATTTAGCAAAGGGAAAGTGACACCAACTTGTTGAAACTTTAGGCAAAGACACGCTTAATTGCAGATATTTTAACCCATCTTTCTCAATACTGTTTGGTGCTTGTATGACTTTATTTAGCTATCCCCGTCAATTGACGAAATCGTACCGTGTGATGTTTGTCCCCTTTTTTGTTTGTATATTCCTTCTTTCAATAACTCCTTAAGATTGTAACATTGGACGCCCAAGAAAAAAACAAAACAAAAAGTGGATATTTATATTTTATTTTGGTCAAGAAGTAAATATTCCAGGTGGGATGAAAGTGACGCCTTTTTAGAACGGAATACTAAAATCTTGAAAACAAAAACAGAATACAAAAAGCGAAAAAGAATTGTATAAGCGTACGCCCCTCGGCTTTTGTCCGTTTTCTTCGTTCGCATGAGATCACCGGGTTAAGGCTAGGTTTGAGAAAAAATTTTTCCTCTTTTTTTTTTCAGTTTTTAAAAACTGAAAAAATTTGGTAACCATTTTTTTTCAGTTTAAAAACCAGTTTTTAAACTCAAGAGTAAAAAGTAAAAACTCAGAAACTGTTTTTTTTTTCACTTTTGGTTTTTTTCGTAGACCACCACCACCACCCTCCCACCGCCGGCAGCCACCTCAGGCGACCACCGCCGGCCGCCGGCGACCACCGCCGGAGGTGGCTGCCGGCAGTCTCCGGCCGCCGGCCACCACCACCACCACCGGCCACTACCGCCACCGCAAACTACCAAAAAAAAAAAGTCAAAATAAAAAGGGATACCAAACACCAAAAAAAAAAACCTAAAAAAAAAAAAAGAAAATAAAACACCCACTTGTTTTTATAAAAAAAAAAAAATTAAGCTGCTCTTTAAAAAACTGCTCTTTAAAAACTGAAAACCAAAAAAAAAATTTTGTCAAACGAACCCTAAGACTACAAAAGTTTATTCAGAATGTGTATGTTTTATACACCAACTTTTGTTGAATAGTTTGAACTTGCTGACTTCACAGCTCACGAAGCCATTTTGGTTGGCGTTGATTAGTACTCCCTCCGTCCCTTTTTAAGTGATCTCAATTTCCTTTTTGGACCGTCCCATAAAAAGTGATAACTTCTAAATTATGAAAGATTTTGTAGGTGTTTTTACGTATTTACCCCTTTTATACTTTTTTTATTCTATTTCTCTCACCACATTTAATTCTCTACCAACTCATTTTTTCTCTCATGGCCCACCACTTTACACTTTTTAATTCTATTTCTCTCTCCACATTTAATACTCTACCAACCAATTTTCTCTCTCAAAAAGGGTAAAATGAAAAAGACACACAATATATAACCTAAATCCTTAATATACGTGTAAAGAAAATTGATATCACTTAAAAAGGGACGGAGGGAGTAATAAATTCTGGTCACCTCAAATGCCAAAGAAAAGAAAGACGTTTTCAAATGAGACGAGGAGTATATCTGTACGTTTCTCAGTAATTATAGATGAGATAATAATTTTAGAGCGTATAGGATTTGGATAGCAGGTCTATGCATATGCAGCTAAAATATGTTCTCAATATTATGTCAAATAATTTCCAAGCATTTATCAAAAAAAAAAAAAAATTCAGTTAAGAGGCCTATAGCACTCCACTTGTGATAAGAGTCATTAGAGACTTGTGATCCGTGTCAATAATGAGATTGCGCTGTATAGTTTTGATTTAAACTGCCAGCACAAGCTTAGAGTTAAATTGTTATAAAATTCCTCTGATATTGGACCTTGAATGATCCCACCCCCAATATTCGAGCTCTATATAATGGGCTGCTTGGTCTCCATATTTCATGCACTCGTCAAGAACAGCTTGATACTATTCCTCTACTCCTAAACACAGACCCTATAGTTTCTATTGCTATGGCGACTCTCTCCAGTAATGGACATTATCAATGGGCCAAAGAAGTGAAGGCGTTCGACGAAACCAAAGCCGGTGTCAAAGGGCTTGTAGATGCTGGGGTCGTGAAGCTCCCCAAACTCTTCGTCCACCGACCAGAGACTTTGAACCACCCCTCACCGCCGTGCAACGGCACAGTCCAGTTCGAGCTGCCCACCATTGATTTCACTGGCTTGGAAAGCGGCGGTGGAGGTGAACGGAGAAGGGAAATTGTGGATGAGATTCGGAAGGCATCAGAGGAGTGGGGCTTCTTCCGAATTGTGAACCATGGAGTTCCGCTCAGGGTCATGGATGCCATGTTGGATGGCATCCGACGATTTCATGAGCAACCCCAGGAGGCTAAAATGCACCTGTATTCCTCAGACAGTAAGCGAAGTGTGCGGTTCAACAGCAATGTCTCTCTAGGGGACTTTGATCCTGCTTGTTGGAGAGATTTGTTAACTTGCGTTTTCCGGGATGACACTCTTGACCCTCAAGTCATTCCCCTGGTTTGCAGGTAACAAGCTTTTTGTAGAACGCATATTATTAGTTTATTTTGTTGTATCTTGAAAAAGGCCGGGCTATGAGAAAGGATTTAGGTTTCTGCTGTAGCTAGAAACCACAGCAATTGCATAAAGTCTAAAGTAATTAAAATAAATTGCAGCTAAGGAGTTGACTTACTTTCATCTTGTTAGAATATAATCTGACATCAGGAACATGCCAACTTTTACACTAAAACAAATAACTCTTGTGAGAATCTCTTCGCTCTCAGTTGAATGCTTTAACCCTTTCAAAACATTAGCTTTTTCTCGATAAGTGTTGTTATAGCAGAGAATTGAGATTCATACGAGAAGCACATATCATAAGTTTATGTATCATTTTCTTTCACGAAAATTAACAAGCTTACAAAGCTTTATGCATTTGTCTGCAGGAAAGAGGTGCAAGAGTATGCGGAATGCATGATGGAACTGAGGGAGACGATGGCCGAGTTATTGTCAGAAGCTCTAGGACTAGGCCGCGACTACCTATCGCGCATGGAATGCATGAAAAGTGAAGCACTGGCTTGCCTCTACTACCCTGTATGCCCGGAGCCAGAACTGACATTTGGCACGGCCAAGCACTCAGACACCACTTTCTTGACTCTACTCATGCAAGATAGCATTGGTGGTCTCCAAATCGTTCACCAAAATCAGTGGGTTGACGTTCCTCCAGTTCGCGGAGCATTAATAGCAAATATTGGGGATCTTATGCAGGTATATACACGAGTTTCAATTCATTTTCTCACGCAAGCAAAAGTGTAACGACTCTCATTTGCTAACTTTTGTCATGCATCAACTCTTTGTTAGATTATCAGCAACGACAAGTTCAAGAGTGTAGAGCACAGAGTGCTGGCTCAAGCTGTCGGACCAAGGATATCAGTTGCATGTTTCTTCACGACAAGTAGTAGAGTGTCTTCGCAGCCTTTTGCACCGATAAAAGAAATTGTCTCCGATAAGAATCCAGCCGTATACAGAGACTTCCTATGCGCTGAATATTATGAAGCTAACAAGAAGAAAGGCGAGCACAACCCATCCGCCCTCCCTCATTTCCGGATAAAAGAAGTTGTACCTTCCAGCTAGTGACGGCAGACCTAAAGAGCCACAATTTGATCCTTGATAAGCGAGAAAAGCGTTCATTAATTCCGCTTTAATTTGTTGCATTTGTACTTATTACATCAAAAGTAGCTCGCTCGTTTCCTTTTAATGTAATATTTTTATGTTATTTACCTCATCTATTTCTCTACCATTATTACCTTTTGTCCAAGTAAATTCTAATATTGAAAATTGCGTACATATGTATGCTAAAGGACAATGAAACATAGCATTGATTTCCTTCATGTACTCAACGATCTTCCCCCGTCACTAGTTCTTTTATTTCTCTCTTGCACTGATTAAGAGAAGAGGAAGTACCCTTTGCCTGTTTCAGTTGGTTTGGATTGATATTATTTTCTTAAGGTGATTGTGTGTGTGTGTGTGTTGGGGGGGGGGGGGGGGGGGGATCAATGCAATTCAGTTCATTAGCTACACAGTCCATCACCAATAGATCTCGCGTAAAGCATGTAAAAATGAATGTCTCCTCTTATCCGTCTAAGCATGCTACCTTATCTAGCTTATAGTTAAGTAAGGACGAATCCTTTTGAGGGAGCCTTCGGCGATTGAGAATACATCCCCTCAATGCGACGTATTGAGCGAACGACTTCCTAGTTCATGGGAGTGAGATCGAGTACAAGAAAGTTTAGGCTATTTACTTCCAAACTGCCTCCATTTTAAGTCTATCTATACCTACATTTAATTTGGTTTCCTTTTATGTGTTCTAAAGTCCAGATCTATGGCATTAATTATATGCTAAAAAAGGAAATGAGGCGTACGTAGCATTGATTTCCATTATGGACTGGGAACTTTCCGTATCATTTGAATTTCCTTCCACCCTCTTTCTTCTGTCCTGCAGTCGTCGAGTTGTTCTTTCGCTTAATTTCCCTCACATATGCTGCTTCTGTCCGTGTGTGAATTGGGTTGTGTGGGGGCGCAAGTTAGAGAATATGAAACCTTGCTTGCTGTACACATATGCTACAGAAATCCTTTTCCTCACTGCATATTGGCATTACATATTGCTACAGCCTACATGACATGATTTCTAGCAAAAGTACGACAGAAATATCAATCTCACATTTGACATGATTTCTTAGATCAATAATTAGACACTCCTTACCCTAGGGGACAAAAGCAAATCATTTACTCCCTGCAGTCATTAATGCTTAACAAACTTTGTCTACGTCGACGGACAAGGAAGGGAATAACTATATACAGTATTTAGCATGCATAGGCTTAGACCGAAGAACAAATTTTGGCTCATACCCGAATTGTAGGAATCTTCCTTCAACTCCTTTTATTGCCGGCGGTCTTTTAGCGACGGAACTTCCGTCGCTAAAACTTTTTTAGATTTTTTTTATTTCCCAGGGTTTAATAAAACACTTTTAGCGACGACATAACTTCGTCGCTAAAACATCCGTCGGTAAAAGTGCTACCTTCACCGACGGACTTTTAGCAACGGCTTCATTCCATCGCTAAAAGTGTTTAATAAATCCCCCGATCTGGTTTTCTCTCTCCCCGTTTGCCCCGTTCTCACTGTCGTTCTCATCTTCACTGTGCCCCACTGCCGGCAACACCTCATCCTCCCCCGACACCATGTCCACCTTCACTGCCGCCGCGCCACCAAGGCTCCACTGCCGCCGCGTCACCAAGCCTCCACTGCCGCCGCACCACAAACACCGCCGCGGTACCTCACTCCGGCGAAGCACAACCGACGGACGGCCTCACGACGACCTCTGCACCGGTAGCACCGGTCTGAGTTCTGAAGACCTCCATGCTCCGGTCACTCCACCAGTCCACCGGCACTGACAGGCCACAGCTCTGAGCTCCCAAATCCCAATCTTCTTCGATCTTCACCACCGGCGGAGCAATCGGCGACAAAGGTATGTTCCGATTCACCTTAATCCTACGATTGGGGAAAACTTTTTTGAAATTTTGAATTCTGATTTGCCATGGATTTGCCCCTCGAACCGTCGCTAAACTATTAGTGACGGGCTTTTATACGACAGACTTTTAGCGACGGTGAATCCGTCGCTAAAATAATTAGCGACGGAATTTAGGCTTTTAGCGACGGATTTCCCCGTCGCTAAAAGCCTGTTTTCTTGTAGTGAATGATATCAAATTAAGATTATTTTGTCTTTTTGGGTGCACTCAATTTGTTTATGTTTTTAATCATAAGTAGGATTTAGTTTTTATGAGTAGAAAAGTCCTCGGAGAGATAGCCAAAAAGATCAACATTAAAGTAATTAATGTAGCATTTTGCTTATAAATTATTAATTGTGAGTTTGCTATCGAGCACAAACAAAGCGTTACCTTATTATATAAAGGTGCTCTTTTATATGGTTTGGTTGATACTCTTCCACTAAAGTTTGCAAGGCAAACATAAACTAGCTAGACTTCTTTGTCATCTAGAAGATCGGAATGAACATAACCTAAGATAAAATGAAAAGTAGCACTAATTAACGTAAGCTAATTACGCGGTCAAGGTAGAAGGTTTGAGGCATGTCCGTCGCCCTCACCTTCGATCTTCAAACTTCAACCACACATGCAATAACAAATAGAAGAAATGGGCTACCTAATTTATTTTTCATGACAAAAGTGTCATAAACACAAGCTGTGTCCGGACAAACTTTGACTACTGCTTGAGCTCAAGTATCACATGCGACAGATTAATATTTTTCTTAGCCTGAGCAAAGTGGGTCTAGAAGGAAGAGAACGGACAAGCCCGCTGTTGTTGAACATAAACAAAGCTGCTTTGACTGCATTACTAAAGTATGTTGTCGCCATAGCCACGTTGCACCGACCTTCAGCTTTGGTTGGTGATGAGTAGAATTCCGGCCCTGATATCACTCCCTTTGGCCTTTGGACTTTTACACTGCTATGCTCCCTTCTCACACTATATAATGCCTACCAAGCTCTGATATCTCGTGCACTCATCAAAAAGCACTTGCTAACTTCGGCACACATTTCATTACCAAAGCCAAAATTAAGACAATCCAGAAGTAGTTACTATGGCAATTGTCTCTAGCAATACACATTACGCGAGTAAAGCTTTGTAAGCTCTGCAGGAAAGCGGTGCAGGAAAGCGATTGGTTAGTGGATGATCAAATATGGAGAGAGAAACATAACAAAAAAAAGTATAAAAAGAGAAACATAAACAAATACTTATATAATCTTTCCTGATTTAGAAAGTGATCAGTTTTTTTTGGAACAACTCAAAAAAATATATCAGAGAGAAAAATGATGCTCGGATGGAAAAAAATTGATGAGGAAAAGAGGATCATTATAACTTTAATTTTAGAAATGGTACCACCATTTTGAAATGAGAATATACTCTCTAACCCTCTCTCACGTGTGTGTTTGTGGCAAAAGATTATCCTTGCGCGCAAATACTTTGTAGATGTTGCTAAAATTTTATGATAATAATATTTTGTTGCTAAAATGATTTAGTAAAGGGAAAGTGACACCAACTTGTTGAAACTTTAGACAAAGACAAGCTTAATTGCAGATATTTTAACCCATCTGTCTCAATACTGTTTGGTGTATGACCTTATTTAGCTATCCCCGTCAATTGACGAAATCGTACCGCGTGATGTTTGTCCCCTTTTTTGTTTGTATATTCCTTCTTTCAATAACTCCTTAAGATTGTAACATTGGACGCCCAAGAAAAAAACAAAACAAAAGTGGATATTTATATTTTATTTTGGTCAAGAAGTAAATATTCCAGGTGGGATGAAAGTGAAGCCTTTTTCCTTTAGAAAATTCACGCTCTTAGTTAAGTCTAACCTAAGGAAATTAATTTCTTGGAAATGCTCACTCCACTTTATCACTACCACAAATACTAATTGTTTCTCACTAAAAACCATTTGGAATGAACCGGTTTACAATAAAGTTCTCGACTACTTCATAGTAAGAAGCCACAAACCTAACAATTAACTGTCGCTAAGTATGGTTAATGACATAAAATCAACGAGCCAAAATAAACGATGCTTAGATTTGCTGCCGAAGGTTTTCTCATAAGTTCACTAATCATATCTAACAACCATAAATTATCGTTGTATAAGTGATCGTATCTAAAATTGTGTAATTCGAACTCCAACTAAAATCTTTCCCGTCTAAATCAAGGGCGGGAATATCGTTGTCCTTTTAACTTTCTATCGAGTCCAATGGTGAGGTTCCAGTCAAACTCTCCTGCCATCCATGCATCCGAAGGAATGAAGCTGAGTCCAATGGTGGGGTTCCAGCCAAACCGGAAAGGGGCAGGAAGAAGAGCACATACAGTAGAAAATTCTCTAGCACAGTGAACGTAGAGTTGTTGGCTTGTTGCACTGCCCACTGGTTGGTAAGCTGGGGAAAGGGATCCTCGACCCCTTAATGAAAGCAAACCACGTGGTTGGCGAAATTGACCATCCAATCCAAAGCTCAGCTCGCCAAGCAACTTTTCAGCCTTGTTTTAATGCTGATTTTGGAATGCAGTTGGGTTGAAGAGTCACTTCATTCCAATGTTGACTTGCTTTGACAAGTATTACTGACCCTTTGAGGTGCATGATATGACCAACTCTGTGCAACTTGTTTGAAGAAGAGATGATCAACGAGCATTAACTATGATGATAACGTGCACATATTTTTCCCTCTCGGTTATTGACCAAAGTTTTGAGGGATTGATTTTTCGCATGCTTTATTTTGGAGATGACTTTTAGTGTTATTTTTTTTTATATCCTATAAATATAGCTGTAAAATTTAACTGTTGAATGATGGAGTGAGATTATCAATTTCTTACCTTTTTTTCTAAATTATGACAAGGTCTAGCAAAAGCAAGATTTCATTTTCTATTAGGGAAAAAGAGTTTTAGGTGGACCGTGTTATGTCGTGTAAGGTTAAAAGTGTAATAGAAAAAGTGTTAGGGAACAAAATGGGAAATTGATATAAGAAAAAATTTAAAAAGTCACCGCCGACACCACTATTACTAGCGATGGTGGTGGGGGAGAGGGAAAAAAGGAGGCGATATATACTGGCATGATTAATTTTTGCGACTACCTTGGTTGTAGGTAGATAGATACAATGCTTCTTATAGCGACAATCAATAGTTGGTGAATAAAGTTAATGACACTTCTGCTAACACTTTAAGCAACATCTTTACGCAATATTTTTTTACATCACTAAATAAAAGTTACTAAAAGCATTTAATGACTATAAATTATCACTATACTGGAGTTATAACTATCTTCCTACAACTTGAATAGCAGTCAAAATTTTATGGCGAAAACTTGATTATTGCATTGTAAAGTATGCAATGACTTTTGATATTTTCTTGTGGTCTATCAAATTATCGTTTATGAAAAAACCAGTCTATAGTAAAAAAATTCCACTTTTAATAGAAAGATGTAAACATATGTTAGGACTTGAGATAGAATACGTACGATGAGTAAGTGTCGTATGGTCTCGACTATTTAGTATTGTCAGAATAAGGAGCTGATGCAATAAGAGAAAGAGCTAGCTAGGGAAGACATGGATTATTATTGATCATATTTCTTTTTTGAACTGTTCCAAAAAAATTAATCACTTTCTAAATCAAGAAAGATTCCGTAAGTATTTTTTTTATGTTTCCTTTTTATACTTTTTATAGGATAATTACAGCAATGTCCCTGAGGTTAGGATGAAATTATAGTTAAAGACACTAAGTTTCAAAATGTAACATACTATGACCAAAAATTTTGAAAATGTATCAGCCATGTCCATCCGTTCCAGATCCGTTAAAAAATCATACACTTATGCTGATGTCATCGATATGTATTTCTAAAATACCAATACTAGCCTTGATATGCACTGTACAATTTTAAACCCTAATTCTAGATTAGAGTTTCAAAAACCTTAATTTCCAAATTAGGGTTTCAAAAATCCTAATTTTTAACTCTTCACTCTAAGTCATGCCCTACCCAGCCGCCGACCCTTCTCTCTCCCCACTCTGCCGGCGCCCTCCCTCCCCCACCCTGCCAGCGCCCCCACCCTTCCCCCCAACCCTGCTGTCGCCTCAATCCCGCTGCCCACCCCTTCTCTTCCCCCTAACCCCGCTGCCTACCCTCTTCCTTCCCCCACCCCGCCGGTGCCACCATCGATCAACAGCCCACGGCCGCACAGCGAGCCACATATATGGCCACCACCCGTCTTAAAGGTCAAATCCTAGACCTACCGCTACCCATGCTGCCGCCCTCTCCCTCTCCCTACCCTGCTGTCCGCCCCTCTCCCTCCCCCCCGACGCCACCATCGATCCACGCCACTACAGCCCAACGCTATACAACAAGCACACCGCTGCCCATGCCTCCGTCCCTTCCCTCCCCCCACTTGGCTGCACCATTGATTTTTGCGATTTGAGTCCCACAAATTTTTTGCACTTTTACCTTCTTCTTTTAAGCTTCTCAAATCAATTAATTTCAGATATGTTTAATTAGGTTGTGTTGTTGGGCTTGTGGTGTTAAGGTGCGACGGTGGTGCAATAGTGGTGCAATGAAGGTCGCGCAGTGGCTCGCGGCGACACAATGAAGGTGGTGTTATGGTGGCAATTACATGAAGATGAAAGGGATAAAATAGATAGTATTTTCTTTCAAAGTCAGGGGTAATCAAGTCTTTTCGTCAAAACCGTAATATATATTTTTATATTCCGTTTGGTCTACGGACATAAGTGTAATTTATCTAAACTAATGGACACACCTGTAATTTCACCCTAACCTCAGGGACATTGCTGTAATTATCCCTTTTTTATTTTATTTCTCTTTCCACATTTGATCCTCTACTAACCAATCTCTTTCCTAACTCACTTTCTTCCCTCCCTCCCTCTTGGAATAGAATGAAAAACTCATAATAACATATGACTCATATCGTAAATAAGGGTAGAAATTAAACCTGATCAAATAATAAAAACGGAAGGAATATCAATTAGTCCTATTTCTCCTCATTCTTAAAATTATACCATCTTCCAACAAATTTTCCATCTTACAAAAATGTTCTGAATCTGCCAGTGGCAAACCCCACACTTTGCATACTATACTAGTGACTGTGACAATAATTTGTTGGAATCATGGTGTATTGTCTCTCTTTCGCTACTTTGATCTCATTGGTGTCTTGCAGTACGATGACACCATCTATTTTGAAAGCAAGTTGGAATCATGGTGTATTGTTTTTTCGCTACTTTCGTCACTTTGGTGTCTGCAAAAGTGCTGAGTGAAAAGAGAGAAAAGTGCGAAACAACCCCAATTCCCTTCCCGCACCCTTATTCTCTTCCGATCCTCGCCACCACCTCCGGGTTCGTCCGATGTGTGGTGACGTGGTAGCCTTATTGTGTTGGCCGTGTTTTGTGTGTTTTTCTCTTATGTTCGGGATCTGGCGGTGAACTTGGTCGTTGAAAAGGGTGGATCTGACGAGTGGTGGTGGATCTTCTTGGTGGTTGTCGGCGGGTCTTGGATGGAATTAAGGGTTTCACTGTCGGTTTTAGTGTGGGAACAGTTGTAAGTCAGCCGATCTGGTGGTGATGGGTCGTGGGTTAACAATTGGTAGTTCGTTTCTCGGTTGTATCGGATGTGGTGATACGATGGTTGGTGTTTTGGTCAGGTAGTCTGGTACAAGCGCTTCTTTGCTGGGGTTGTTTCCCCCTCCCCCTTGTATCAAAAACGTCTCGGATGATTGGTGGTGGATGGTGTTGCTGCGACAGTGTAGGGTGTTAGACTCTAGATGGTTTGGGTAGTAAGGTGGATGGTTGGTGGCGTTCGGGGCTGCTTGTGCACTACAAGGAATAAGGTCTTTAGTTTCCCGTCTCTAAAGGCCTATATTCCGTCGCTAAAACTTTTAGCGACGGAATGACCGTCGCTAAAAGCCCCTCGTATAAAAGGCCGTTGCTAAAAGTTTTGCGACGGAATTATAAAATCCGTCGTCTAATATAGAACTTTTAGCGACGGATTTATTCGTAATTAGCGACGGATATTCCGTCGCTAATTATGTTTTACGTACTTTAATTTATTTTCTTTTTACGAAATTAGCGACGGGATAAAATATTTAGCAACGGAATTAATCCGTCGCTAAAAGTTAAAGTCATTTTTTTAATTTTTTTTTATTTTTTAATGCCCAAACCTGTAATAAAAAAATTCAAACCAATTGAGTCCCATCCTCCGTCAACAATCTCAGTATATCAAATGCACGATTAACAATCTAAAATTATCGATTAAAACAAATCATCGATTAAAACAAATCATCGATCAATAATACAATATTTTTCAAAATCATCGATCAATAATACAATATTTTTCAAAATCATCGATCAATAATACAATATTGTTCAAAATCATCGATAAATAGTTCAAAATGTACATTAGGGGAAACGTTTTCACAAGTGCTTTCATCAAACACGCTGATTTGAAAACGCATTTGCCCCATGTGTTGAAAGACTACAAAGTCTCCTAGATGGTGGTCATGTTGTTGCACGAATTCGTTCCAACCCTCTTCGAAGCAAAGAACCTCTTCGCCAACCTTCTTCTTCAATTGAACAAGCCATGACCCCTTACGGCTGGTTAAAGTTGCTTCAAATCTCAACGTGGTGAGCAATCGCCAAAATGCTACCGGTATGGCCTAACATATTCATAATACAGTAAGACATGTAAGTTTTTAACCAAAGATAAAACTTTTAACACACATGAAAACATAGAGAAAGCGGGATGACATACAAGTTCTGTCTCAAAACCAGGCATCATGACCTTGAAGAAATGCCTGTTGACTGAAACGTCCCTGTTCACCGAAGCAGAAGCCATTTAACCTACTTTAACATGAAAAACCAATCGATGATTATTCAATCGAAGATGATTTTACACTTTATATAAAGCTTGAAAAAGAGTAAGAGAATCAAGGTTTAGAAATCTACAAACTTTATTAAATTTGTCATGTATAAACAAAGAGTAGGATGCTGATGAGTGGCTGAATAGGCCCTTTTCTAAGGAGAATGTTCTGGGAGAAGGTAACAGTCTTCATGCTCACGCGTCAAGGCTACATATATCTAACGAGTTTGTAGCTGAAACCATAATAAATGTGCTTTACATGCTACATACGTAACATAAAATCATAGCCAGCAGCAAAAGGTAGAACTAAAATGATGTCACCTGCTTCACAGAAACATAAAGAACGTACAATTTAACAGTGTAAATTGGCAACGAAAAGACGTGAAAGCAATTGACTTCTCAGACAATATAATAAAATTGGATTCCCTTAAAGAAGAAGACTCAAGGAACAGTGAGAGTTATTGGCTCCATCTGATGATCCAAATTAAACACTGTTCAAAGCCAAAGTTTGGGGAAATAAATACCTAAACAAGACTGTTCAAGTGTATAATCTCAAGCACGGCATCGGACAAAGTTGTGAACTAAGTCTAATAATGGCTACTGTGAAGATCTTATACTGTTCAAGACCAGTCGAGGCAAGTCTTCTCCCTAAATGCATCCATCATTTCCAACATAACAATTAACAACTAACAACAGCAACATAGTTAAGGTTCACCTTTCATGTTTAGAGTGTTCCTTAACTTTCAGGAACACCAGCATTTCAGGGTTTTCGTTGAACTCTATGGATCATACTGTTCGTTGTGAAACGATAGGTATGCCACACTTCTAGCTAGCTAGTGTGACAGAAAAACCTTCACGAAGTGGCTGCTTATTTAGCAAAGCTACACGCCGCGATGAGGTAATACAAAATAGAGGCCATCTTGAAGCTACCTACTATATCTCTGCATCTATTTACATCAATCAAAACAACTGATCTTTGACTGTAACGCATCCGAAACAAACTATATCTCTGCATCTAAACAGGGGTGCTAGTGTGCTACTATACCACATCAATTCTATATAAGCTGTTTAGCCAACACCTACCCCTTGATTACTCACCTACAACTCTAGAACTAGTTAAGATAAGCCCGATGAGTTTCTCGTTAAAATAAACTGAGGGCAATCAATGACCTTGTAAAGCCTTCTTCCCCCTCCCCTCCTCCCCCCCCCCCCGCCCCCCCCCTCTCATTACTTTGAAATGTAGATCAACCTAACCCTATCTCAGTTACAGATTGCAGCTAATAGAAGAAGAAAATACTCCAATAGGCTTGAATTTTGCCCATTCAATAATTTTTGTCCCCTTTGCCCATTCAATAATCACGGCCCCCTTGACATGCATACAAAGATAGGCGATTAAAACAATGTCTTATACTAGCAACAGTCCATCTATATAGGCACAAATCCACACATCTACAGTGCAATGTATATCCTCATCCAGTTGCTCCAAAAAGAGCAATGTGCGAACACAGCACAACAAAATCTCAACATAAGATAGCAAAATCTAGGGCAAAAAGGAACTACGAGTCGATGATTCGTGTGTTAGAAGAAGAGACCGATACCTTCCAACCGAGCTCGATTACCGCGGTTGTGGTGGCGGCGCGGCAGTGGTGGCGGCGGTCCTTCGGTTTTGAAGATGGGCGGCAGTGGCGGCGTCGGTGGCGGTGGCAGGATTATTCCGTCGGGGGCTAGGTTGCCGGGGATGGCGACGGAGGATAAATCACCGGTGAGAGAGAGAGCAACGGGAGAAAGAAAAGAAGAAGGGGATCTGATCTTTTTAAGGCATTTACCGACGAAAAATACCCGTCGGTAACAGTCCGTCGGCAAAAACCTCATTTCACCGACGGGTATTTTTACCGACGGAATTATTCCGTTGTTAAAATATTTTTACCGACGGAACACACCCGTCGGTAAAAGTCCGTCGGCAAAACCCTACTTTCACCGACGGTTTTTTAACGGACGGAATTATTCCGTCGTTAAATATTTTTACCGACGGGTGTTTTCCGTCGCTGAAAACTCTTTTAGAGACGGAATTTGGTCCGTCGCTAAAAGTCCGTCGCTAATGCCCTCTTTTCTTGTAGTGGTGGTGATGGTGGTTTGTGAGGATAACAGTGGCTAAATTCTGGCAGCGATCAATGGCTGGGACTGGTGATGAGGGGTGCCGAGGAGGTGTTGAGACATGGCGTGTTAGCAGAGGTTGAGGCGATGTCGAGGGGTGCCGGATTCCTGCTGATGGTGATGTTCCATGTAATGGCGGTGCTCTATACAGTGGCGTGCCTAGGACCACGTGTCATGGTGTTGGACACGTGCTGATGGGCTAGCAGAAGGTGGTGCGCAGGTGTCTTGTAGAGGCTGCCCTTGTTGCCTTTGTGTGACAGGTGGCAAATTTTTAATTTTGGTTATGTTTATCCTGTTCCCAAAAAAAAAAAAAAGCATCTTGTTGGAGCCCATGTGGGCTTTACTTTTATGTTGGTGTATTGTTATGTTTGTTACTTTGTTGTCTCGTCTGATTGTTAGCTTCATTTTGTAATACCTACGGAACGGGGTTGACATCCGTGTATGTGTTTGTCATTATTGTTACTTTTATAGATAACGTGTAATTTGTTGTTTTACCGTTCTTTTCAGATGTATATATTTTTATTATTCTCAAATAAAATAAAATAAAATGACACCATCTATTTTGAAAGCAAGTACCATAGGAAAAAAATAGGAAATTATCATGTTAAAAACTAAAACTTAACATAACAAACCTATCGAAATACGACCAAACTGTGGTGTGTGTTGCATAGTCCTTAAGAATCGTGTTACCCTCTTGAAAATTAAAAAAAAATTTGTTTAAGAGGAGAAATAAATATATATCGGTGAGGATTCAGCAGTCTCCTCTTTGCTAATGAGCAATCGAATAGTCAAGGCCACATGAGCAACTTTTATGCTTGCTTTTATCACCAAAATGGAAGAGAAATGCATAGAAAGGGAGAGAGTTTTAATTATTTTTTAATGTCTGTATAAACCAGACGATAAGCCCTCCTTTTATAATAGAGAAAGGAGCAAAAGTTAATCGTGTGAAGAGACCAAAAAAGCTAGTTTATTTAGACAGATAGGCATTAATTAATGCAAAATCTCAAAAAAATTATTTTAGCAAAAGAGTGCCACCATCAAAGAGCGAGGGCTTTTGGGCCAAGATTTGCATCCTACCCTGCGTGTAAGCAACACGTGACGTACCTGGTTAACTAGTTTTTCGAAAAATTGTTGAGCCTTGAAATGGGTTGAACCTAACCTTTACTAGCTTGGTACTAAGCTCAACATTCTTAGCTAGCGACTTATATAGTCATGTGACTTCTCTAACCACGTGACTTTTCTAATTCCTCCAATGTGAGGATTGTGAGTTTTACACAACTTATACAAGTTAACTTCAAGCAAACAACTTTGAGGGTAAATTCAAAGATGAAACATTTGATTTTTGGCTTTGAAATACTTATAATTTGTTCACCAAATACAATAACTACTGCCACAAAATTATTAACAGTATACACAGCTTCCCCTAACTAGAAACTGCACGTCATGATCAAAACTTGAAGCTCATCGTATCCTGAACAGAGGAAGATCCAAAGGAACGTCTTCCCCTTTGGTCTTGGTCGTCGCATAATACTCGGTGCACAAAAATTCTCTATATACTGTTGGCTCTTCTATCAAATATAAGCTCCTCTATCGGTCCGAATGGCTTGGATCCAGATCGACTGCTTGGACAGTAGAAACATGCCACCAAAATTCTTGGTCCAACCGGTTGAGCCAGCACTCTGTGCTCCACACTCTTGAACTTGTCATTGCTAATAATCTGAAACATAGCCGAATGAACATTAGTAAAAAAGAATGAAGATTCCGTACGTGAAAAATCTAATGTAAAGCCTAATGAGATGTATACTGTACCTGCAGGGGCGGACCTATGTTGTGGCAAGGAGGGGCTGAAGCACCCCCTCACTTCTGGAATATTTTTTTTTTGGTTTTCGAGGATCGCACCAACCCGTTCCCCCATCCCCGATACCTTGTTCCCTGAGACCACAACTCGGCGCTCTCTCTCTCTCACTGGTGGACATTGGATGTAACGACCGGCGATTAGATTTGGCATATTGCCGGCGACGCCACGCGACTGAACGGTTTGAACCCACCTTGTAGATCTCCGACCGGTGACTAGATCTTGAAGAAACGGCACTCCGCCGGTGACCAGATCTACGAGTCTTTGTTCGGCGTCCGACCACGCGACCAGCCATCGGATCTGCTTGACAGAATGCCACTGCTTGACGCCGTCCGACCACACGACCAGATCTGCTTGACGGTGTGCCTCCCCCAGTCACCCTGCCGGCTGCCGCGAGCTGCTGCATGGACGATTGCTGGGATTTGCTGCTGGGAATTTGTTTGTTGTATGTTGCTCCATCCCAATTCGTGGTGGAGCTGCATCCAGCCATGGTGAATTTGTCTGTTGTCTGTTGAGTGTTGTGTACTTGAGACTTGAGTGCTTGACGGAGTGGGCCACTGTTTTGGTAAATTATCGTTAATTTATTCTTATTATTTATTTTATAATTGTATTTCAATGTAGATGTCAATACAAATATATTTGTACATTAAAAGTATCATAAACCTAGAGTTTAATTCTAAAATTTTGAGTATCGAAACATTGATATAGTTTAATTTCAGTGATTATATAGAGATTTAAAAAAAAATCTCTATATAATATTATTTTACTATTTTTTTTTTGGTGCATACGATAGAATTTTTGCACCCCCTAAAAAAAAATTTTGGTTCCCACCCTGTGTACCTGTATGAGATCTTCGATGTTAGCTATAAGAGCCCTGCGAACGGGAGGAACGTCCGCCCACTGATTTTGATGGTTGATTTGGAGACCACCAATACTATCTTGCAGGAGCAAAGTGAGAAAAGTGGTGTCTGAATGCGCCGAGGTGCTAAAGGTTAGTTCTGGCTCGGGGCAAACTGGGTAGTAGAGGCACGCGAGTGATTCACTCTTCATGCATTCCACGTGCGAAACGTAGTTACTGCTGAGACCTAGAGCCTCCGACAACAACTCTGCCATCGTCTCCCTCAACTCAATCATGTATTTCGCATACTCTTGCACTTCTTTTCTGAGAAACGTAACCAGAAGGTAAAAGTAAAGTTAAGGCCTACTAATAGAAACAACGCTATGATTCATGATGCTACAATTAAAAAACTAACTCTAAACGTTCTAAAACTCAAACTCATTAGAACTTAATTTTGACTATTGTATTCCTAAAACCACTCTCTAATATGAATATAAAGATATCTTAAAAACGAAAATAACATACTAGATTTAGAAGAGAAAAAAAAATGATGCTACATTTGAGAATATTACCTTGGATGGTTTCTTATTTCTTGATAAGCTAATTTCCATATTAATAAGCCTTATAAAATTGAAAACTAACTATAAACGTTCTAAAACCCTAACTGATTGATGTACTAATTTATTACGACTTAATTTTAACTATTGTATCCTTATTACCACTCTCTAATATGATTATAAAATTCTTCTATTAAAAACGAAAATAACATACTGAATTTAGAAGAGAAAAAAAATGATGCTACAATTGAGAATATTATCTTGGATAGGGTTCTTATTTTTTGATAAGTTAATTTTCATATTTCAAAGCCTTATATAATTGAAAAACAAATTCTAAATGTTCTAAAACTCTAACTGATTGATGAACTAATAACTTACTAGGACTTAATTTTGACTATTGTATCCTTAAAATCACTCTCTAATATAAATATAAAAATTCTTATATATTAAAAACGAAAATAACATATTAGATTTAGAAGAGAAAAAAATGATGTTACAATTGAGAATATTATCTTGGATGAGGTTCTTATTTCTTGACAAGTTGATTTTCATATTACTAAGCCTTATATAATTGAAAAATAAATTCTAAACGTTCTAAAAATCTAACTGATTGATGAATTAACTTACTATGATTTAATTTTAATCATTGAATCATTAAAACCACTTTCTAATATAAAAATAAAAATTCACATATCTTAAAAACGAAAATAACATACTAGATTTAGAAGAGAAAAAAGATGATGTTATAAATTGAAATATTATCTCGATAGGGTTCTTATGTCTTGATAAGTTAGTTTCCATATTACTAAGTTTTATATAATTGAAAAATTAATTCTAAACATTCTAAAACTCTAACCGATTGATGAGCTAATTTATTAGGACTTGATTTTGACTATTACATCCTTAAAAACATTCTCTAATATGAATATAAAAATTCATACATCTTAAAAACGAAAATAACATACTAAATTTATAAGAGAGAGAAAGATGATGCTCGGATGGAAAAAAAGAATGAGGAAAAGAGGATCATTATAACTTTAATTTTAGAAATGGTACCACCATTTTCGGTCTTAGTGGCAAAAGATTATCCTTGCGCGCAAATACATTGTAGATGTTATTGCTAAAATTTTATGATAATAATATTTTGTTGCTAAAATGATTTAGCAAAGGGAAGGTGACACCGACTTATTGTAACTTTAGACAAATTAGACACGCTAAATTGCAGATATTTTAACCCATCTGTCTCGATACCATTTGGTGTACAGTTTTGCTTAGCTATCCCCGTCAATTGACAGAATCGTACCCCGTGATGTTTCTCCCCTTTTTTGTTTGTATATTCCTTCTTTCAATAACTCCTAATTAAGATTGTAACATTGGACGCCCAAGAAAAAAAAAACAAAAGTAGATATTTATATTTTATTTTGGTCAAGAAGTAAATATTCTAGGTGGGATGAAAGTGACGGGTTTTTTTTTTATAGAAAATTCATGCTCTTAAGTCTAACCTAGGGAAATTAATTTCTTTGAAATGCTAACTCCACTCTATCACATCCACAAACTTGAACAATACCATTCATAAATGTCACTAGAAATCATTTGGGATGAGCCGGTCTGTCAAAAAGTTCTCGACTGCGTCATACTAAGAAGCTACAAACAGGGGCAGAGCCCAGGGTTAATTTTACGCTACACCCTATACTTAGGGGTCAGTTGCACCCAGCACCCCAGGGTTTTAAAATTGGCACCCAACACCAAACAATTCAAAAATCTTGGCACCCAGCACCAGATGACGGTCAAAATATATGTTGACCAAACGACTGTTAGTTTTTTAGGGGCAAAAAGGTCTTATCAACCAATTGGCACTCCACGTCATTTCCCTCCTCACGCACACCCACACACATACAGACTCAGACCGTAGTTGTCATTAGAGGGAAGAAGAACTCAAGTTTAACGAGCAAAACACGAAGGCCCAGAACGCGACAGCGACCCAGGCTCTGGCCCCGGCCTCCGACGCCTGCAACGGCATTTTCCTCTCCTACACCATCTATCACCAGATCCATGGACCACTGGCCATCAGCTGAGTAACCAGTGCTGGGTCTCTCTTCTTCTCTTCACCGATCAACCACCTCGACACTGCCTTGCCGCTACCAGATCGACGATCCATGATCTGCCGCCACTCAACTGCCGGGTTTCTCTGTCGGTGCCGAAAGTCGACGCTTGTAAGAAAAAAAGTCTTCATCCGGTGATTAATTGATGATGGCGACCGCGATGGGTCAACGACTGGCACATGATGACGGCAGCGAAGGCCAATGGGCTCTTCGGGGGCTAACCTTGGTTAGCATGCTAGCTCGTGGTCTTCGGTAACAGATTTGGTGATCAAAGGAGTTGATTGCTACTGCAGGATTTGCAGCAGAGTGGTGGGGATCTGCAAATCTAGGTCGGCACTTGGTGGGCCAATTTGTAATGGGTGGCAGTGGTGGGAAGAGGGGAGATGGTGGTTGGTTATGCTAGGGGGTGAAGGGGGAGGGCAGAGATTGGTGGTGGTTTGCGGATGTAACAGGTGGTGATGGGATGCAGTGGTTGGCTATGGTAATAAACTGGAAAAATGGGTTAATCAGTGAACGTGAGAGTGTGGGGGGGGGGAAGAGAGTTATGGCTGTTGAGGGAAAATGATGACGTGGTGTGTATAGTTGCTGACTAGGATGGCAGGTGGATTCCACGGGTAAACAGACCATTTTGCCCTCAAAAAATTAACGGACATCTGGTCAAAGGTCATTTTGACCGTCATTTGGTGTTGGGTGCCAATTTTAAAACCCTAGGGTGCTGGGTGCAACTGACCCCTAAGTACATGGTGTAGCGTAAAATTAACCCTAGAGCCCAAGCATGACCAGGGGGGCCATGGCACCCCCCCCCCCCCCCCACCCCACCCTATAGTTTGAGATTTTCTTTTGCTGTCTTAAATAATAGATAAATATGTTTAAAATATTTACTAAAATGTCAATATATTATAAATGAATGTATTAGAGTTTCATTTTGTTATGTTATTTACTTTTTTGTGCCGCCGGCCGTTGTAATCTTTATCTTCTTCGTTCATTTGTCCATCTTCATTCTTTCAAATTATAAATCACCATATTATAAAGAAAACATTAGTAGATCAATGTTAGTTATTATTTTTATTTTTTTAGTTTAAAATTTTATAATATGTTATACATGACTATTGTCATCATACAATTGGTCATCACACTAGTAATACATATATACAATAAGGGTTAAGTTTAACTCATCCAAGATTAATAGTTTGTTGTTGACTAACTTTATCAAGTTAAATAAATCACTATAAATAGTGATATTATATAATTATTAGTCAAATTGAGCAAATCTATTTTACATTTAACGTATTCAATCGTAACGCGAATTCTTTTATGTTAGGCGTCAATTTTTTTTATGACTTTTGGTCCCCCACGGTTGAACTTCCTAGACCCGCCCCTGACTACAAACCTAATAATGCAACAATTAACTGTCACTAAATATGGATGGTAACATATAATTGATGAGGCAAAAGAAACGATGTTAATATTTGCTCTCGAAGGGTTTTCTATAAGTTTACTAACCATATCTAGCGACCATAAGTTATCCCTGAATAAAAGATTTTATCCGAAATTGTCTTTCGCGGTCTAAATCAAGCTCGAGAATATAAGCATCCTTTTAACTTAGCTTTATTGAGCCCATTAATGGTGGGGTTCCAGTAAAACTCGTCTGCCATCCAGCCATCCATCCATCCATTCGTAAGAAGATGAAATGTATTTCCCTGTTCCCTTCCTCGTGGAAATCGGAAAGGGACAGGAACAAGAGGATGTACGTACCGTACAAATTCTCTAGCTCAGCGAACGTATGTAGGGTTGTTGCACGTACTGCCCATTGGTCGCTTAACTGGGGAAGGGACCGTCGACGGTCGACCCCTTAATGAACACAAACCCCCTGGCTGGCTCTATTGGCCATCCTGCATATACAGTATACGAGTTGTATTTCAAAAGCTCAGCTCGCCAATCAACTATTGTCAACCTCGTTTTCTTGCTAATTTAATTTTGGCATGCAGTTGGGTTGAAGAGTCACTTCCTTCCGATGTTGATTTGGTTTGACAAGTATCATCGACCCTTTGAGGTGCATTGATATGATCCATATGTGCAATGTATTTGAAGAAGAGATGATCAACGAGCATTAACTATGATGATAACGTGCACATATTTCCCCCCCTCGGTTATTGACCAGAGTTTCGAGGGATTGATTTTTCGCATGCTCTATTCATTTCGGAGACGACTTTTAGTGTTTATTCTTTTATATCTTATAAAGATACCTGTAAATTTCAATTGTCGAATTAATGATGGAGTGAGATTATCGATATCTTACCTTTTTTCTAAATTCTTATTGACAAGGTCTAGCAAAAGGGAGATTTCATTTTCTGTTGGGGGAAAGAGTTTTAGATGGATTGCATTAGGCCGTGCAAGGTTAAAAGTGTAGTAGAAAAAGTGTTAGGGAACAAAAATGGGAAATATATTGATATAAGAAAAAATAAAAAAAAGTCAACGTCGGTACCACTATCACTAGCGATGGTGGTGGTAGAGAAAGGAAAAAGGGGGCGATATATACTGACAAGATTAATTTTTGTTGATATCTTAGTTGTAGGATGATAACTACAACCCTCCTTATAACGATAATCAATAGTTGGTAAATAAAGTTAGTAACACTTTTGCTAACACTTTTAGCAACAACTTTAAACAATATTTTTTTACGTCACTAAATAAAACTTGCTAAAAGTATTTAATGACTATTAATTGTTGCTATATTGGAGTTATAACTATCTTCCTATAACTTGAATAGCAACCAAATTTTTACAGCGAAAACTTGATTATTGCATAGTATGCAATGACTTTTGATATTTTCTTGTGGTCTATCTAATTATCGTTTATGAAAAACCAGAGTATAGTAAAAAAATTCCATTTTGAATAGAAAGATGTAAACATATGTTAGGATTTGAGATAGAGTAGGATGAGTAAATGTTGTATGGTCTCGATTATTTAGTATCGTCAGAATAAGGAGTTGATGCAATAAGAGAAAGAGCTAGCTAGGGAAGACATGGATTATATATACACGGTCCGTGTCAAAAAAAATGATCATACTTTTTTTATGAGTTGTTCCAAAAAAACTGATCACTTTCTAAATCAGGAAAGATTATATAAGTATTTGTTTATGTTTCTCTTTTTATACTTTTTTTTGTTATATTTCTCTCTCCATATTTGATCATCCACTAACCAATCTCTTTCCTGCACCGCTTTCCTGCAGAGCTTACAAAGCTTTACTCGCGTAATGTGTATTGCTAGAGACAATTGCCATAGTAACTACTTCTGGATTGTCTTAATTTTGGCTTTGGTAATGAAATGTGTGCCGAAGTTAGCAAGTGCTTTTTGATGAGTGCACGAGATATCAGAGCTTGGTAGGCATTATGTAGTGTGAGAAGGGAGCATAGCAGTGTAAAAGTCCAAAGGCCAAAGGGAGTGATATCAGGGCCGGAATTCTACTCATCACCAACCAAAGCTGAAGGTCGGTGCAACGTGGCTTTGGCGACAACATACTTTAGTAATGCAGTCAAAGCAGCTTTGTTTATGTTCAACAACAGCGGGCTTGTCCGTTCTCTTCCTTCTAGACCCACTTTGCTCAGGCTAAGAAAAATATTAATCTGTCGCATGTGATACTTGAGCTCAAGCAGTAGTCAAAGTTTGTCCGGACACAACTCGTGTTTATGACACTTTTGTCATGAAAAATAAATTAGGTAGCCCATTTCTTCTATTTGTTATTGCATGTGTGGTTCAGCAAAAGAGATTAGTTTGTGTGAAGTTTGAAGATCGAAGGTGAGGGTGACGGACATGCCTCAAACCTTCTACCTTGACCGCGTAATTAGCTTACGTTAATCAGTACTACTTTTCATTTTATCTTGGTTTATGTTCATTCGGATCTTCTAGGTGACAAAGAAGTCTAGCTAGTTTATATGTTTGCCTGCAAACTTTAGTGGAAGAGTATCAACCAAACCATATAAAAGAGCACTTCTATAAGGCAACGCTTTGTTTGTGCCCGATAGCAAACTCACAATTAATTTATAAGCAAAATGCTACATTAATTACTTTAATGTTGATCTTTTTGGCTCTCTCTCTCCGAGGACTTTTCTACTCATAAAAACTAAATCCTACTTATGATTAAAAACATAAAGAAATTGAGTGCACCCAAAAAGACAAAATAATCTTAATTCGATATCAGTGTAATCGATGATTTTGTTTACAGAGTACAAAGTCTTAGATATAAAATATGAATTCACAATTGTAATCGATTGACAGCGAAGTGAATATATTATAGGACAAGAACTTAGATCTAAGTCATGATTTGTTTAGGATGTTGAATTTGCCTTCTTTCTTCCGTTACTTCCTTAAAATACAACCACCTTCATGGAACTCAAATCAATTAAATCAGCTTTAAATATAATTACATGTGACTTAAATCTCAAATTCTTTGTTATGCACGCATGTCCATGACTTATTGGTCATGCTAGAAATAATATTTCATATGCTAACGCACTTTGCTGTGAAGGGGAAATTAGGCCTTCTTTTTCTTTTTTTCCCCTCTTTATATGCAACTTGAACATCTCCCAGTCAATGTTATTCAACAAAAGAGTAGCATATTCCTCGTATATTAGCATTATATCTAGATTGGGATCTTTGCAAAATCATATATAGTTACTATATGTAGTTTTGCATCATTAATTGCAGACACTAGCATGAATCCTCAGTCCTTTGAATAAGAACAGGAACTTCCAGTTTTTCTACTAAAACAAATGTCACACCTAACGTTTTTCAAAGATCTTTTGGCACCTAACATCTTCTCAAGCTTAATTTACAAGGACTCCATGTTTTATTGATTACTCATGACCTGATTTACCATATTAAACCAATCTGTGGGTGATCCAGCAGAAAGTGCAATTGACTATTCAAATATTAAAACACGTCATTGATGACGTTTTAACCTTCTTCAACAACAACAAAGAATAAAGTCTACTCTATACGTAACTATATAGTGATGATGTTTGCAGGGAAGGATTTGTGTTACAACATAGAATCATGGCCGGTGACATTTTCAGCGATAAAGCTTAAGAGCACTTTCTAATGGTAAAAAAATTCTTTTCCTTTAATTTTATGGAGGTGTAAACATACACTTAGTTCTACTGGATCCTAAATTTCGCAACAGATCCGTCTGTGGTGGATGGCCCATAGTCTATATAGTGTGGAGCAACGTATGTTTAGCATTTGTCATCCATCTCTGTGAATAATTGCTTGATCATGATGCCCCATATCGTCCATACGACATTCAAATAAAATTGGTCGTTTCAGTGAGCGTTCGGAGTAATTTTCATCCGTCCATAAGTCATGCAGTACCTTTATCTTCAGTTTGTTGCTTGGGTACTTGTAAGTCATGTATTAGGTAAACCATTGGCGAAAACGCTTGCTATCCTTGCACGACAATTATACCAGTTATCAAAATTATCAGAGTTAACCTCCCTTGAGTTTCGGTCTAAGAAAAAAATTGGCTGCTACCCTGATTGGAGGAATCTTCCTCCTCCCCCTTGTATAACGACAATCAATTGTCTCTAAATGTTTATAGTGACTTTTATTTAGTGACGCTAAAAAAGTGTTGCTAATAATTGTTGCTAAAAGTATTAGAAGAAAGGTCGATTGAAACATCTAGCGACAATTAATTGTCACTAAACATGGGGTTGAAAGAAGATTCGTACAATCCGGGTAGGAGCCAAAGTTTGTTCTTTTATAGGGTACCTCCAGTAGTGGACAAGGCACACAACAAAAAGGGCGCAAATTGGGGCAAAGTGCAAATCAGGAAGAGCATTATGATAAGGAAAATGAGGTGCTTATTGATGCATTCGCTGCTGTACTCTCACAATTTATGTCTTAGCAAAAATAAGACTAGTTCAACCTTTTGTTTTAGATATCTACTGCTATAGACATCACTGTAAATGACGAGCATGACGTTGGCGATGATACGTTATTCCCTCCAACTCAGGTAACTACATACATTGGCTCAATTCAATTGTTACAACATTGTTCTCATAGCCCACTTAGATCATCTGGTTATTCTTTTTTTCTTGGTGAGTGTTTTCATAGGTACAATACCTTCTCATCTCAAGAGAACTACAAGTGCTGCCAAATGATTGTATTTTAACTTTCGTCGATAATTATTCTGGTCCAAAGATGTGGCAATGTCGTCGTTTATCCTTCACTTAGTTGCTTCAGGTAAATTCCGAAAGGTTCAGAATATTTGTCTTCGGACTTGTTTTATAACTCTTCTTTGATTTCTTAGGCATCATCAACTCCTTACGGCAATTTGCAACAACAAAACCGAGATGACAGCAATTTAGACAGAGAAGATGCAGAAGGCGGCTGCAAAAAGAAAGCCAAAACTAATGAGCTGATCCATAATGAACGATGAACAACTATTCGCAAGCTACTATGTAAAGTTTGAAGACTACAGATGCATTGGAACATTTCTAATGTTTTAAGTTATGATTCCAATGTTTACTCCTTCATACGCTTTGAAAGAGTTAGATTAATCGATGGTAGTAATTTTTTGTTTGTTGGCGGTAATTGATCCACGACAATGCCAAATGATACCTTTGAAAACATTCTTATTTGCATGCCGTTGTGCTTAGTTATTCAAAGAAGTGTTAGACGTAGTACTTGCTTCCTACGGTTATCTAAATCCTGCAAAAGCAAAATTCTTCCAAGCTTCAACATCATGTAGCTGTATATTGCACCACTTGGATTATAACTAGAGCCGTCCATACAGCTAGACTTTATGAATGGATTGACTTTTAGTGCTACACTTTAATTTAGATAACAACCAAAGCAAAGTTTTCTTTCATAAAATTCCAACCTCTTTCCACATAGTCCATCCAAAGCTAACACTGTCCTTTCCCTTAACTCGCAGTAGGTACCGGTACCACAAGATACAGCTCTTTCCCTTAACCCACAGTCCAAACACTTTTTAATGATCAAGTTCCACACAACCGTATCTTTCACAGGCATTTCGTCGAACACGTTCAAGGCATCACCAACTCTATGGTACATTCAACAAGCTGTATTTTTCTTGCAGACAATTCAACAATGGCTGAGCTGTGGTGGGGAGGAAGAATACGGGAAGGAAGAGATAGAAAGAGAGATATAGAGAGAGAATTAGACTGCAAAGGGATTACGAGAGAGAGATATAGAGAGAGAAAAATACAGCTTGCTGATTATCTTCTCTTCCAAAAATTCAGGAACCAGCTTGACGTCCGTTAACTTTCTCCAGCCAGTTCCTTCACGTGCGATGAGCATGGCCTTGACGCTGGACCAACCACACGCTGCCACGTGGAGGGGAAGCAGCTTGACGCTGCTCCTTGGTGTGCAGCAAAAATTTGTCCCGGCTACCCGGGTTGAAGGAATCTTCCTCCTACCCCCATATGTAGCGACAATTAATAGTTGCTAAATCTTTCTAGTGACTTTTATTTAATGACACTAAAAAAATGCTGTTAAGAGTTGTCGCTGAAAGTGTTAACAGAAAAGTCACTAGAGACATTTAATGACTATTAATTGTCACTATATATGAGGTTGGAGGAAGATTCCTACAACCGGGGTAGCAGCCAAAGTTTGTTCGGGTAGCAGCCAAATTTTTTCCGACTTAAAATGGAGGCAGTTTGGAAGTAAATAGCCTAAACTTTCTTGTACTCTCACTCCCATGAACTAGGAAGTCCTTCGCTCAATACGTCGCATAGAGGAGACATTCATTTTTACACGCTTTACGCGAGATCTATTGGTGATGGACTGTGTAGCTAATGAACTGAATTGCATTGATCCCCCACCCCCCCACACACACAATCACCTTAAGAAAATAATATCAATCCAAACCAACTGAAACAGGCAAAGGGTACTTCCTCTTCTCTTAATCAGTGCAAGAGAGAAATAAAAGAACTAGTGACGGGGGAAGATCGTTGAGTACATGAAGGAAATCAATGCTATGTTTCATTGTCCTTTAGCATACATATGTACGCAATTTTCAATATTAGAATTTACTTGGACAAAAGGTAATAATGGTAGAGAAATAGATGAGGTAAATAACATAAAAATATTGCATTAAAAGGAAACGAGCGAGCTACTTTTGATGTAATAAGTACAAATGCAACAAATTAAAGCCGAATTAATGAACGCTTTTCTCGCTTATCAAGGATCAAATTGTGGCTCTTTAGGTCTGCCGTCACTAGCTGGAAGGTACAACTTCTTTTATCCGGAAATGAGGGAGGGCGGATGGGTTGTGCTCGCCTTTCTTCTTGTTAGCTTCATAATATTCAGCGCATAGGAAGTCTCTGTATACTGCTGGATTCTTATCGGAGACAATTTCTTTTATCGGTGCAAAAGGCTGCGAAGACACTCTACTACTTGTCGTGAAGAAACATGCAACTGATATCCTTGGTCCGACAGCTTGAGCCAGCACTCTGTGCTCTACACTCTTGAACTTGTCGTTGCTGATAATCTAACAAAGAGTTGATGCATGACAAAAGTTAGCAAATGAGAGTCGTTACACTTTTGCTTGCGTGAGAAAATGAATTGAAACTCGTGTATATACCTGCATAAGATCCCCAATATTTGCTATTAATGCTCCGCGAACTGGAGGAACGTCAACCCACTGATTTTGGTGAACGATTTGGAGACCACCAATGCTATCTTGCATGAGTAGAGTCAAGAAAGTGGTGTCTGAGTGCTTGGCCGTGCCAAATGTCAGTTCTGGCTCCGGGCATACAGGGTAGTAGAGGCAAGCCAGTGCTTCACTTTTCATGCATTCCATGCGCGATAGGTAGTCGCGGCCTAGTCCTAGAGCTTCTGACAATAACTCGGCCATCGTCTCCCTCAGTTCCATCATGCATTCCGCATACTCTTGCACCTCTTTCCTGCAGACAAATGCATAAAGCTTTGTAAGCTTGTTAATTTTCGTGAAAGAAAATGATACATAAACTTATGATATGTGCTTCTCGTATGAATCTCAATTCTCTGCTATAACAACACTTATCGAGAAAAAGCTAATGTTTTGAAAGGGTTAAAGCATTCAACTGAGAGCGAAGAGATTCTCACAAGAGTTATTTGTTTTAGTGTAAAAGTTGGCATGTTCCTGATGTCAGATTATATTCTAACAAGATGAAAGTAAGTCAACTCCTTAGCTGCAATTTATTTTAATTACTTTAGACTTTATGCAATTGCTGTGGTTTCTAGCTACAGCAGAAACCTAAATCCTTTCTCATAGCCCGGCCTTTTTCAAGATACAACAAAATAAACTAATAATATGCGTTCTACAAAAAGCTTGTTACCTGCAAACCAGGGGAATGACTTGAGGGTCAAGAGTGTCATCCCGGAAAACGCAAGTTAACAAATCTCTCCAACAAGCAGGATCAAAGTCCCCTAGAGAGACATTGCTGTTGAACCTCACACTTCGCGTACTATCTGAGGAATACAGGTGCATTTTGGCCTCCTGGGGTTGCTCATGAAATCGTCGGATGCCATCCAACATGGCATCCATGACCCTGAGCGGAACTCCATGGTTCACAATTCGGAAGAAGCCCCACTCCTCTGATGCCTTCCGAATCTCATCCACAATTTCCCTTCTCCGTTCACCGCCACCGCCGCTTTCCAAGCCAGTGAAATCAATGGTGGGCAGCTCGAACTGGACTGTGCCGTTGCACGGCGGTGAGGGGTGGTTCAAAGTCTCTGGCCGGTGGACGAAGAGTTTGGGGAGCTTCACGACCCCAGCATCTACAAGCCCTTTGACACCGGCTTTGGTTTCGTCGAACGCCTTCACTTCTTTGGCCCATTCATAATGTCCATTACTGGAGAGAGTCGCCATAGCAATAGAAACTATAGGGTCTGTGTTTAGGAGTAGAGGAATAGTATCAAGCTGTTCTTGACGAGTGCATGAAATAAGGAGACTAAAGCAGCCCATATATAGAGCTGAAATACCACCAAGCACGTATGTTAGTCGGCAAGCGCACATGTTAGGAGTAGAGGAATAGTATCATCCGAAAACGTCTTTCTTTTCTTTGGCATTTGAGGTGACCAGAATTTATTACTAATGTATTACTTTTGGTTTAACTCAACGCCAACCAAAATGGCCTCATGAGCTGTGAAGTCAGCAAGTTGGAGCTGTTCAACAAAAGTTGGCTTGGGTATGCTGCCCAGTAAAGAAACCAAATTTGGTATATAAAACATACACATTCTGAATAAACTATTGTAGTCTTAACCCGGTGATCTCATGCGAACGAAGAAAACGGACAAAAGCCAAGGGCGCGTACGCTTACGCAATTCTTTTTCGCGTTTTATATTCTTTTTTTTGTTTTCAAGATTTTAGTATTCTGTTCTAAAATTATATTGTGTACTTTTAGTTTTTCCGTATTTACTTTTTCAATTTTTTCTGTACGTTTACCATTTTTATTTTTATTTTCATTTTCACCAATTTTTTTGGATCCATTCTTGTATGTTTAGTATTTTGCACACATTTCTTTCCATTTTAACTCTACTCTTAACTTAACAAATTATTTTTATACCCTGCATTTATCTCTCTAACAACTCTCTATATCCACTTTTTTACTTCTCCTAATAAAGTCACCACTCAATTTGTGACAAAAACCCTCCACGTGGGCCCCACCCCAATTCATGCAGCACGCCAAATGTGACATGTGTGTGACATTCCTTTCCCCTTCCCCTTCCATTTGCCCTTTCACGATTTCCCTCGACCCTTCCCTGTTTGTGTAGTTCCTATTTCTCTTTTTCTTTTCTTTCTATTTCTTAACCTAGCATCGGTGACAAAATGCATTTTGAATCAATCTTCCACTTATTAAATTAAATGTAGAAGAAGTGAGTACTAATAAAAATGAGATTAAAATATTGAACAAAATTATCGTTCATGAGGGTAAAGGATTTAGCAAAATTATCGTTCACATTAAAATGAAATGCAATGAAATATTCTTTTAAAATGATATGCCATTGTTTATAAACGTATTTACGCAAAATGGTCTTTTTTATTTTTTCTAATACATGATCAACTTTCTTTTCTAAAGAGGTCTTGTCTTTTTTAATTTCTTGGATATAATCCACAACCCCTCAGCACCATGCATTACAAAGGTTATTTTACATATGGTTCACTTTTACGAAAATAAATAATGCCAGGAAAAAAAAAACTCATTATTTAATGAAAATTGTCAAAAATAGAAAAAAATTCAAGTTTAGCTATTGTTTACTTTTACATATATAAGTAAAGATGAGAAAAAATAGGAAAAAAAACTTTAATAAGTTTATCACCGCGTTGATAAACATATTACATCGTGCATGCAATTAATTAATTTACCGCATAAGCGTGACACACAAGGCCATGAATAAAAATTGAAGACATAAATTGTTAAATAGCAAGAAAAAAATCCGAGTTTAACAAGCATTGTCATAGTACATATAAAATTCATAATAAAACATACATTATCCAAGTTAAAATAATAAAACATGCGGCTTTGGCAACACATTGACAATCAATAAGTATCTGTAACCCAACACATTGACGAACATTACGTAGATGTAACCCAACATTCACCTACGGCGGCGGCTATTAGTAGCTGCAACATGATCCCTTCATATATGATCACCAACCACCACCCTCCCACCGTCGGCAGTCACCACCGACGACCACCACCAGCCGGCAGCCACAACCGGCCGACAGCCACCTCCGACGACTACCGGCGGCCACCACCGGTGGCAACTTCCAGCGACTGCCGGCGACCACCGCCGGCAACTGTTGGCTGCCAGCGGCAACCTCCGGCGATTGCCGGCGGCAACCTTCGGCGACTGCCGGCGGCCACCGCCGGCGACAACCTTCGGCGACTGTCGGCGACCACCGCCGGCGGCCAGTGACCACCGCTGTCAGCCACCGCCACACCCTACCACCGCCACCGCAAACCACCACAAAATAAAAACTAGGTTATCAAACACAAAAAAAAAAAATCAAAATAAAACAGGGTTATCAAACACCCACTTGTTTTAGTAAGAAAAAAAAATTTAAGCTGCTCTTTAATTTTTTTTTTTCCAAAAATTGAAAACAAAAAAAAAATTTGTCAAACAGAGCCTAAAGTCCACGCTATTCAACAAAAGTGGGTTTTGCTAATGCCTTGTACAACTGAATTTGGTCCATAAAACACACATTCTGAATCAATTTTGTAGTCTTAAGCCTTGTCATCTTATGCAAATTAAGAAAAAAGTACGAAAGCAGAATAACTATCAAATACTCCACTTGTAAAAATTTTAAAAACTTATGTGTTTATGTTTTTTTTTTTTTTTTTAGAAAAATAAAAAAATATATACAGATGAAAGATTGTAAAACAACTTAGTTACACTCACTCCATAAAGGGCAAGGACATAACAATTTGCATACATGGATGACATCCCCATACATCGAGCATCACAAATTAAAATTAATTTAAAACACACAAAAACTAAATAACAACTACAAAATAAATAACAGGGCTAAAGCATTAAACAAGTATTAAAAGAAATCAAACAAATCCTCTTTCTGCTTTTTTTTCCCTGAAAAAATATAAACACCGCTAAACTAAAAAATCCACCCCCTGTCACACAAAGGCAACAGGGGCAGCCTCTAGATGATACCTGTCCACCATCCCTACCAGCCCATGAACACGTGTCCAACACCATGACACGTGCCCCTAGGCACTACACCACACGCGCCACCGACAGTATTCTGGCAACCCTCGCCGTCGCCTCCGTCGCCGCTGTCAGCCACCTCTCAACACCATTCCCCACCATTGATCACTGCCGGAACTTAGCCACTGTTAACCCCACAAACCACCGTCACCACCAGGAGCCCTAACACCGCCAAACAGCCACCTTACAATCCAAACCAATCGAAATCGAACAATTTACAGCGACGCAGCAACGCCATCAACCACCGAGCAACCTGAGACCTTTTTGACACAAGGGGGGAGGGGGAGCCACTGGGGGGGAAGGGGGTAACAACCTTAGTAGAAAATCCCTTGTAACAGACTCCCCAAACAAACATCAACCACCGGCACCACCATGCACGACACAACCGAGAAACCGACCAACAACCATTGACCCACGGCCCATTACCACCTGATCTGCTGCCTAACGACCTTACCCACACTAAAACCAGCGGCGAAAATCCTCAATTACACCCAATCACCTACCGACGACCACTAATAAAAGCCACCTCCACCGGACAGATCTGCCCTTCCCCGGCGACTAAGAGCACCGCCACAGCCCAGATACAAGAGATAAACACACAAAACAAAGCCACACATTAAGGCTACCACACGACCACACACAAGAGGAACCCAACGGTGTTTTGTGGTTAAATTAGGGATAACTTGGAGCTAAGCTATAACTTTTTTTTCTTTGGGAATAGTAAAATTACAAATTATATGACCCCGTCAGTACGAAAATTTGAACTGAAAATCTTAAAGTTATTACTCAAGGTCCTTTGTCACTTCACCCACTTCTTGAAATTAAGATAAGCTATATTATGGGGGTAGCCTTTCCTTTACATAACTTATGAAAGAATTTTAACTCAAAACTAATTGAGGATAAGTGAAACAGACTGATAATTGCTTTACATATTGAAGTGCCACTTGTAATTTATCCGGTGTGAAATTGTATCTCAACCTAGTCACCGTAAGTTTTAGTGCAGGTGAAACATCAATATCATGTACTATATCTTTTTACGAAAGCAAAAGACTTTAAGAAATCAACTAACTGAAAATCACAGAAATTCAGTGAAACCAGGTGACATCATATTTGCATCAAGCATGCCGGTGAAAATCTATGTCCAACGGGTAGCATGATACCAAATGGTACAATCTGAGTTTTCAATCCATGCGCTGTTCGGTTGGTTATTAGTTACGTGTTCGTGAAATTAAGTTTACTCCCGAAAGGTTTAGTCCAACCCTGCAAGCACCGATTTGTTGCCTTCCATCGGAGTAAAAAGAAGCTTGCTCGTAATTGCATGAAAAGCCCAATTTGTTGTCGATTCGAGTGGTGGATGGAGGAAAGTCTCATTCGGGCCAAAAACTGATTTAAATATGATGGCGCCAGTGATTAAGTGGCATTACCATTTGAATAAGATGAGAAAATAATAAAGTCTTAACCCTCTTTTAGAGCAGACTAATTTAATCTTGAGAGATAATATTAATTTCTAGAATTTGATAGCTGACTCTTTTGACCCACATACACAAAATGTTTTCTTTCACCTAGCGTCAGGGAGTTGAATATTGATGTCCGGTGGTATAAAAATTCAAAAGGCTACACAGGGATATATAATATTAACATCCTAGGAAGCCAAGGTACGGTACTAAATTCAATTATTTTTTGTTCCTATGTCTCAATTAAATCTCTTCTTAAATAGTGGTGCTCTTTTATACATATAATCAGATTCATGCATCGATACAATGAATTCCAGCATTTGCGATACTTTTAAACTCTTTTTGACAAATGAGCGTGAACTTAGTCCAAAAAAAAAAAGGGACGTTAATTTAGTCACACCCGTCTTCACTAAACTTTAGCAGGAAAGAATGAATCTAGAATCAGCCAAAAAGTAAAACTACTATTTTAAGCATTCTATGTTTGCCTAATTTACTATATTGAAAACTAGATATCAAGTATCTCGATATTGTCAACAAGGACCGAGAAATTTCTTCAACGTTAAACAAATTCTCGACTTCTAGCTAAGCAAAACCCAAGTTTGAAAATGTCATTAGTCAGCAAACAAAATTAATCACCTTGAGCACAATTTTGTCCGTTGAGATCAAATATCACCTTCCTTGAATAAAGTAGAGGCTAGAGCACATGTACCTTGTAAGATATTATAACCTCTCCATTCCATATGTCCCAAGTTATTCTACGCAAAAGTAGCATTAATCTTTGTATGTTTACTTTAAAAAGTTCTGACCAAATTATTTTATAGCTTGTCACAATTGACTGTGACCCACTTTAGAGTGAGTTATATATAGATAATATGTTGGGTACCAAATGTGTGACAGTAGTCGGTGCCCTTAAATGAATTATGGACATAGTTTTTTGGATTTTTGTTTTTAGAAAATCTGCTGGGCAGCAAAGGTGTACTTTGATTCTTTGTTAGGTAAATAGTCTCCGGTAATGCAAAACATATATTTATAGATGGCGGGATCTTAATTAATGCTCCAAAACAAAGAGCTCAACACTGCTTATAGCTTCTCATGCAATTTGGTGGTTGAAATTAGACCAAAATGTTTAAGGGAATCGATAAATGAAATTTAAGATAAGATATTTGAGCTACGATTGTGTATACTGCAAATATATAGAGCATGAACTCAGCCACCAGTGTACAGATCAAATCACTTAATCTGGAGGTCAAATATCACCTTCCTTAAGCAAACAGCCGAGGCTCAACAACAACTGATATGAAGAGAATTTGCAAGGGCGTTTCTTGTTTTCAGCGACACTAATGGTGTCACCCAAGGCGTTGTCAACGTCCCAGTTCATCTTTTTGCAACAATGTATTGACCCGCTAGGTAACAATCTTTGTTTACTCCTATATGGACAAATGAGATTTCAGCCTGAATTCTAGACATTCTCAAGAATGTACTATATAATTGATCGAAAACTTCTTCTATTTTTCATGGTTGATTGTGAAACGCCATCTTAACATGGCATACTTTAGTTGTTACTGGCAATTTACAGTTTTCTGAAATCAAGTTTTGGATACTAATTAAAATCAAACAGTCAGTTCATAGGGCTGCAAACGAAGTAAATGAACCAATCAAAGGACAGTCAACCGGTGGCTTTATAACCTTCCTTCAATAGAGTATTAAAGATGCGGAAGCAACTAGAATCTGCTTATATTCACTTATTTGACTTTGTCAGATGAACTTACGAGTGTGGAGCACAATCAACACTCTTAATTTGCTAAATTCATACTACTTTTCTTTAATTTTATACCTTTTCGTTTCTAAGAGATACGTTGACACTTCTTTTTATTTGCTATCTTACATATGCATAACGTGGCTTTATTGTTAATTCATTTTATAATTTGTGACCAGATGACCGTGATTGTGATCCAAGGAGAGTCAGATTATACAAGAAAATATGGTTCGTCGTACCAAATTTTTTTTTTTTTTTTTTTGTTACAGTTGAATTTCTTAAGAACGAGAACCTTATTTTGGAGTAAAAGTCCACATCAATTTTCAACGAGAGTTACATTGCACAAGACGTTGAGCTACACATATCCTTTGAAGTTTAGTTGTATTTGTGATGTACAGAAAAATGAATTGTAACATGAAACTTCTCTTTTCTGCCAATTGTTTTTCGCTTTTATCTATGCTAAACATACGTGATGACTAAAATACTTCTTTTACCGGTAGGCCCAAACATGACATGAATATACATAAGTTTACATTATATTGGTCTGGACTAATATCCCCCGCGTATGAGTTTGCTGGAAATTTGAGCTCTTTCACGGCTAAAGGCTGCTTTTAGTAAAACTTATTAATAATCAGCCCTTTCAACTTCAGGTATTGCGTAAAATTCTAATGTGCGATGAACGAAATTTAAGCACAAGCATCAGGTCATCCTCACCTTTTCTAAAGCATTCATTGAATTGACACACGAAGCTTATGGGTCTAAATGGTTTGGAGCCGGCCCTAGCACCTGGAATAAAGAAACAAGCAACTGAAGTCCTAGGTTACACCGGTTGAGCTCGCAGGCTGCCGTACACTTTTGAACCAGTCGCTGCAAATGATCTGGGACTGGGACACTTCATTGCATTCCATGGAAAAAGTCCGTGTGCTTTGTCCAAGACTTGACAGGTAACAGATACATCCGACCCCAACCATTTGACCAACGAGGCCTCCTGCATCATCGGCATACGACTATTCTCTATCTTTGGCAGCCTTTCAAAAGGAAACTATTTGTGAAGTTACTCTTACAGATCGAGCATCAGGTTATTGGTTCTTGTTTCTTCACTGTACTCTTACATAAGCACCCACGTTATCCATTTCTTGGCCGTTAAGGGGTGTTTACCTTTGGCCATTTTCTCTCCCATGGTAGCAAATTGATCTCCAACACCACAATCTATCTATCTATATCATATCACACCATATATCATATCACACCATATATCATATCATCATCATCATCATCATCATCAATATATAATAGATGAAACGTTGTGCGTCGTGGAAGCGACACATAAGTTTCTTTTAGTATTTTTTCCCTTTTTACCCCTTTTAATTATCCAACACGTCATCTCTGTTCAGTTTTGCGACACGTCATCATGTTTGTTTTGATGTTTCATTCATCTTTTACCTCTGCTTATTAAAGTCTCACGTGCATCATGACTCTTTATTATAACTTATTATTAAAAAATTTAAAATTATTATAACTATAAATTTAGTTGACCTTATATAGCTCCCTTCAATCCAAAGAAGATGAAGATGCGTAGACTAGTTCCTGTAAATTTGATGAAATTTACAAAACTATATCAGTACTCAACCTAATTTTTATGGACAAGTGCTTTTAATGTTTCAATTTAATGCATGAATGTGTATGTGTTGTTTTCTTGTAGAAGTGGGTGAAATTCTCACGTCTATGACTTTCGTGCCGGTAATTTGATGATTGATGCCGAGTCATTGGAACTAGAATGGATGTGTTGCTGATTTTCTAGAAATATATTGACTTCCATTTTTCTTTGTAAATGAGAACTACCATTAGTTTGCATTTTTAGTTGACTTTGTAAAACTTTCATAGGAAAGATTGATATGTTTTGCAATTGGTGGCTATTAATGAATGTTGTTTGATGTTACCAATATACATGAACTTCCAGATTGTTGTGACATTGAAGTTCTTGAGAGTCAATTTCCCATTTTTTTCTCTTGAAATGCATTAACAGCAAAGTTGAAGGCACAATAATGGCGATGCATTCTGCCCAGGCCTAGCAAGGTCAAATGAATCATGAAATACTTCTGCCTAGAATGGGGAATGAATGATAAAATACAAATACATTCTTGGTAGCGAATGAATAAAATGCATTAAAGTCAACAGTTTACAAATTCTTTACGGAAGTGAATGCCATTGCTAAGAAAATATATGGATCACTTCGTATTTCTTTTTGTACAAAAGGAAAGGAAAACATCAACTCTTTGTCAAAACTAAATGTCCTTCTACTGCTATCGTAGCTAGACCATCTATATTTGATTTTCTTGCTTCAGGTGTCGACAATCTTAATCTTCATAGTTTGCACTCACACAGGACCTTCAAAGGATGGCTGTCACTCCCTCAAGAATTCAGCAGCTTCATTGCTACCTCTGAGTCTCATTCCATGATGATATTTAGAATCCCTTTGACAATATCCCTTTCATTTCCATGCGTTACATTTCAGCATCGACTGTTTCATTTCAGCATCAGCACTTGCATGCCTTACATTTTAGCATACCTTATATGCCTTTTCATGCTTTCGTTTTAGCATCAACACTTACATGCCTTTCCATGCCTTGCATTTCAATCTCAGTAATTCACATGCCTTTCCATGCCTTGCATTTCAACCTTAGTAATTCGTAACTGTACTTAGCTTCCCATGAAATCAAATACCTAGTGCCTTCGTCATTCCTTAACAGTCCCAAAAGATTTCCACACATGGTTTACCAAATAAACTTCCATCCCATTTGATCTATAGTCTACTAGCCATCAGTATTTAGTGTAGTAAACTGTGGATCATTTTATCGCATAATAAAATGTCATATAAGTATGCAATGTAAGTAGGTGCAATCTGAGAAAATTTGCAAAAACCAGGTGTTCAATTGGTATCACAATTCCTCAAAGCATGATCAAGAGCCACATCCAAAACGACAAAGCCCCTATACTAGCACGACCAATCATGACACTGTTCTATTTCATTTCAAGCTTATACAAGGTAGTAATGCTGATGATCCTACAGTAAAGCTAGCCGACGAAGTCCTTCTTTCCATTCTATCGTTGTCGACATTGAGAGAGACAGGAAGGACCAGTCTTCTTTTCAATTGGCAGTAGCAATTAGACATGCTAGCTCGAGCCATAAGTAAATAGAAAATATGTTCTGTAAATTTTCTTTAGTCACAACATCCCAGGTGGTGATATGGTTTGTGTGGCAACGACGGCGAGGAGCAAATCGGCAGTGACATGGTGAACAAACTTGCAGCGGCTGTTATCGTTAGAGCAGTGGACAGTGGCATTCTTTGGCAACTCATTTGTCTACTTAACTGAGCACCCTTAAGGTATTAGGATATGCACTAGCAGATATCTACTTCATTAGCCTGGTTTTTATCCATCTATTTTTTTTGCTTCAATCATCTTCTCTTAGGATAACAAAGGAACATAAATCCACTTGCTGTTTATACGTATCACTGTGGCCTGCCTGCAATTTTGTGCTGAACTGTGCTAGGTATTGATGACTTTCTTCATTTCACACGCTGGCCAGGAGAGATTGAACCAAACAAGCGGCTGACAGAACCAATGTCAGCAACCTTATGCAGAAAGCTTCCATTTTATCCAACCTTTTTGCGAGATGCTTTAGAGTTTTCAAGAGCTTGCAATCTGGCCTTGAGAGCATTGTTCTCCCTCATAAGATGTAACCAGAAACACAATTTTTTAAAATGAACTCATTCCGAACCTCACTGTACTAAAACATGGACGAACGTTCTATGTGAGCACCTCTCTTGGACATTTCCTCGAACGCATTTCCGACACTCTTTCAAAACATTAATTGGGCATTTTTTAGAGAGTCTATCCACCTCCACTAAAAAAATGGTTTATGTCGTTGATCCATGAATCAGGCCAATGTCGTCGTTGTACCGTATTGTCTCACATCCCCTTCGTCACCATTTTTTCAGTCTCAACTAATTGTCACCATCAAACCAAACACAATTCTTGAGTCATCAGTGCAAAACCCACGATGGTATTGGTTCAGAGAATGTCAAGCTCAAGCTTTCTTCCCAACTTGAGAGTGATGCATCATCTTTCTCTCACCTTTGAAACGCCCAGATTGTTCTCATATGTTGTTGTTGTCGTCTGAGACGAGAGGGAGAGAGTGGGACAATACCGAGAGTGGGTGTTTTTTTTAAATCCAAAACGACGTCATTTTGGCTTGCTGCAGATAAGTTGTCTACAGCTGTAGACTCGCTTTTCCCATAATAAAATGTCTTGTGCAATAGAAAATTGATTTCAATATGTTCTTCGTTATCAGTAGAATTTACTTTTTCTTTTTTTTTTTTGTATACTAAAGAAAATTTTAATTTTTGTTCATCTATATAGTTACCAAATCAGAATTAGCAAATATGCACAAGGACATTGTTTATTGATATTTCACTAGAAGGGTTAATTTACCCTCAGATGATTTTTACCAACACCAATATGAAGGGTAAAAGGGGTGGTATGATTTTAAAGATTGACATTGAAAAAGCTTATGATAGACTTAGTTGAGATTTCATTAGGCAAACCCTCACTGATTTCAATTTCCCCAACTCTTGGATTAATATTATAATGAGTTGCATAACTGGTAGTATCCTCTCTATCTTGTGGAATGGATCCCCTCTTAACCCTATCACACCTCAAAGGGGAATCAGACATGGAGATCATTTATCTCCCTATATTTTTGTTCTTTGTATTGAAAGATTGTCCCACATGTTAGAAATTAGCAATTCTAAGAAAATTTGAATTGGTCTTAGAGCTTCCAAAGGAGGTCCCCTCATAACACATCTCTTTTATGCTGATAATATCATCATATTCAGTCGTGCTGGGTATAAGGAATGTAATAGGATCATGCTGATTCTAAATAAATTATGTGACATGTCTGGTCAGAAAATTAATTTACTTAAATCTAAGTTGTATGTCTCCCCTAATTTCCCCAATTCCAAAGCTCATAATTTCAGTCAGCAGCGTGGCATCCCTATAACTGATAATTTGGGCACCTACCTTGGTATCCCTCTTATCCATAAGAGGCTATCCTGTAATGTTTATAACCATATTATTCAAAAGGTGAGCACTAGACTTGCCGGATGGAAGGCCAAAGTCTTATCTTTAGCTGGTAGATACACTCTCATTCAATCTGTTACTTCTGCTATTCCCACTCATATCATGCAAATCCAATCTTTTCCTGTCAAAATTACTAATAAACTGGAAAAAATACATAAAGCTTTTCTATGGGGGACTCTGAGCACAAGAAAAAGATCCATTTAATTAATTGGCAGACTGTGTGCACTCTTAATTATCAAGGAGGTCTGGGATTAAGAAAAGCTAGGGACCACAATATAGCATGCCTTACTAAATTGGGATGGAGAGTTGGTACCAATGAAGACTTATTATTGGTTAAGGTTTTAAGGCACAAATATGTGAAGAGTGACAACCCTAGGGATTGGAATACGACAAGGAAATGTTCCCACACTTCGAGGATAATTCTAAAGAGCAAGCACATTCTCCTAAAAGGTATGAAATGGGTGGTTAATATTGGACAAAGGATTAATTTTTGGCAGGATTGGTGGTGTGGTGAAGGTCCCATAAATGAGGAGGAACCTGGGGATGGTGATAACTTCAAAGTGAAAGATTTCATCGGTGGCAATAGCTGGGACCATAATAAGATCCTCTCTGTGGTCAACCGGGAATGGCATAAAGCTATAACTAAAATATATCTCCCTAGAGAAGAGGTGATAGAAGACCATTTTTGCTGGAATATTATACTCTTCGACATGATGATTTCTCTATATCCAGTGCTTATACTCTTACCATTGACACGCATATTAGTTCTAATAGTGGTGACAATTGGAATTGGATTTGGAAAATTAAAATACCTCTTAAAATAATTCTAGTCCTTTGGCTTGCTTTACATTTGAAAATCTTATCTAACAGCATGCTTGTTTCGAGAAGCATTATTCAGGATGGAAGTTGTGCTAGATGTAACCACTTGGATGAGACCACTGAGCATGTAAATGATGTAATTAATCAGATTCTGCCCCAAAGCTAAGGAATTGTGGAGGAGGATTTTTTACCATAGCCAACTGGAAGAAGAAGAAAAACTCAACTTGAAGGAGTGGCTAAGCAAAAACCTGCAAAAGAAAAAGAATGTTAGATTTAGAGATATACAATGGGCTTATATATTTGCAGCCACCCTTTGGCAAATATGGAAAGATCGGAATAAAGAAAGTATAGAGAAAGCCTCCATACAACCAGAGATATCATGGAAAAACATTCTAAACATTGCTGAAGAAATGGAAAAATCCTTCCATAAGGAAGAGAAAAACACCACTAAAACTCAAAGACTAATTTCATAGTGTTTTCTTATGGCAGGTACTGTAAAACTCAATGTGGATGGCTATGTTAAAACTGACATGTCTGGTGGTTTTGGAGGACTGATGCGCAACAATGGCGGTGAATGGTTGGGAGGCTTCTACGGCTTTATTCCAGCTGCTAGTGCTGTTGAAGCAGAACTCCATGGAATTCTACAAGCAGCCATAATGATAAAAAACCTGGGACTGAAGAATGCAACCATTGAAACTAACTATCAAGTTGCTAGAGTCCTTATCTTGGGAAACAAGAATCGATTTCATCCTTTGAGTAACATTATCAAAGACTGTAGCTATCTTGTTAAAGCTACTAAGTCCAATATTAATCATGTATATAGAGAAGACAACCGATGTGCTGATTATCTAGCCAATTTAGGTGTTCAACAAGGAGAGTCTTTTGTGTATCTCATGCAACCACCGGAGGTGGTTATCCCCTTGTTGGCAGCTGATATAGCAGGTGTTGCCCATACTAGGAACTAAGCTGTAAACTTTTGTTATTAATGTTATTTCTATTGAATCAAAAAAAAAAAACATACATCGGCGACTACATAATGCCAATACTTATGCGGACAACATACTTATTCTATTTACTTGTCGACTAAGTCCGAAGATCTGACTCATGGAAAGTGTGATTTGGCAACCACAATCAAGGGCGATCTCCTGTGCATTGTGATGCCAAAAACTTCTGTCATATCCAGATCTTTAGCTTGGATACCTGGAGGAAGCTCCCAGTCAAAGCTGTGAAGAAGTTGAGCCAAAGCAAGTTCAACACTTGCTGTTCCGAAAGTAATACCTGGGCAGCCTCTTCTACCTGCGCCAAAAGGTATCAGCTCGAAATCATTCCCCTTAAAATCAATACTGTTACCTATGAATCTCTCTGGTTCAAATGTTTCTGGATTCATCCAAGATTCTGGGTCTCTCCCTATTGCCCAGGCATTGACGAAAAACCTTGTTTTTGCAGGAATATTATACCCATCAATGGTTATGTCTTCCATGGATTCTCTTGGTACTAATACTGGTGCAGGAGGATGTAACCGAAAAATCTCTTTGACAACAGCTTTCATGTAATGCAACCGAGGCAAGTCACTCTCCATAACAGTCTTCCTTTCTCCAACAACACTTCTTACTTCCGCTTGTGCTTTTTCCATGACTTTCAGGTTCGTGATAAGTTCTGTCATCCCCCAGTCCAGGGTTATGAAAGTTGTATCAGTTCCTGCAGCAAACATGTCCTGCGACAATAACGATTGTTATAATTGGGGTGTCTAGGCACACAAAAAGAAAAGAATTTGAGTAACGATAAAGACTGAGAAATAAGGAAGTTTGCTGACCAGGATAATTGCCTTGAGATTGTCCATGGTGAGGGGCATTTCAGTGTCCTTGTTCTTTTGTATTTCAAGTAAGACATCCACGAGGTCCTTGTGCTCTTCCGTTTCTCTTTTGGGATTTATATGCTCTTCAATTACCTCGTCAAAAAAGTGGTCAAAACGTCGGAAGGTGTTCCGAAGTCTTGATTTAACGCCAGTTAAGGTGTGTAGGAATTCCATCGAAGGGAAGAAATCTCCGATCTTGAGCCCACCAAGCAGTTCTTGAAATTCCTCAAGCATCTTTTGGAAACCATGCCGATCATAATCACCTCCTCCCGAGTAATCCCTTCCGAATGCAACTCGACATAGGATATCATTTGCGTACAGTCCAAGCATCTTGCTTAAATCAGTCGTGCCTGGATATGATTCTGCAATTCGTCGAACCAGTCGACCAACTTCTTCCTCTCTTACAAAGCTAAATGATTGAACGCGCTTTGCGCTTAGTAGTTCAAGTATGCATATTTTCCGTATATGCCTCCAGTAGGCACCATACGGGGAGAAGACAACGTCGGTGCAGTTATAGAAAAGATGCTTGGCTGAGAATATCTGGGGACGGCTTGAAAGTGCAAGATCGTGAGTTTTCATCACTTCCTTGGCCATTCTAGCTGATGAGACCACAACAGTTGGAACCTCACCAAGTTGCAAGTGTATGATCGGACCAAACCTTTTGGCTAGGAGGTGGAGAGAGAGGTGTGGCGCGTTGCCAAGTTGGTGGAGGTTACCGATGATGGGTAGCTTTGGAGGACTTGGTGGGAGACTGAGATTTCTGTTTTGGGATTTCCTCTTTGAGAGAAATTGCACCACCACTACCAGTAGTAGTGATCCAACAAGCAGGGAGGGCAGGAAGCCTTCCTTTAGCCATTGAAGAAGAGCCATTGGAGTCCTTCTAAAAGGGTCAATCATGTGACTACCTATCGCTGGTGGATGACCTTCCATTTATCTGCCTTTAATTAGGCCGTGCAGTCTTCACAGTTTGTATAGAACTTTGCTAGTACGTCCTCCCACATAATTTGATCCGTTGTCGTCCTACAAAAATTGCTCATTTTCAAACTAAAAAAGATATAAGTACTTTTACATCATTATATTTTTTACACTTTTTTATTTTATTTCTCTCTTCATATTTAAATCTCCATCAACTCATTTTCTATCTCGTAGCCCACTTTTTTACACTTTTCTATTTATTTCTTTCTCCACATTTAACACTCAACTAATCAATTTTCTCTCTCCTGACACACTTAATTTCTTTCTCTCCTCTCTCTAATGGATAGAATAAGAAACACATATTATTTTACTTAAATCTTTAATCTGAATGCAAAAAAAAAAAAAAATTATCAAATTATGTGAGACGGAGAGAATGTTTTTATCTTTTAAGTTTTGAAATGGGTATTATCTGTTGTAAAAGATTTTCACCCTAACCGGACTTTTATGCTCAATCAAAACAAACTTACATCACATCATGATATAGTAGGAGAGGATTGTTACCTGCCTAAAGATATTTTTTGCCTATAGATATTTTGACCACTAATTGACCAATCACAAGCTGACCAATCACAAGTAGAAATTTTTTTGCCTATAGATATTTTGCCCACTAATTGACTTCAACTCATATACAAATCAACAAACAGTAGTATGTTTCTGAGAGAGAAAACCCTACATGAGGTAGGGGTATAGTAAGAAATTTTAGCATATATGCTTATGTATAAATGGGTTATATGCTGCTGCCTTCGGTTCGACTTTTTCTCTTTTTCCTTCCTTTTGTGTGTGTGTGTGTGTGTGTTTGTCTCCCAGCTTAAGCAGATCGGCTCATACAACGATCAAGGACTGGGTTTGGGACCAGTATACTGAATTGCTGAATTTCCTGTTATCACTTGAGACTGGGCTGGAACCGGTCATTTAGTTTTAGTTTTTTATTTCTAAAAAAATAAAATAAAAATCAGTTTAATATTTTTTTTACAAAAACAAATGGGTGTTTGATTACCCAGTTTTTATTTTGAGTTTTTTTATTTTGGGTGTTTGATTATCTAATTTTTATTTTGAATTTTTTCTTTGGTGGTGGTTTGCGATGGCGGTGGCCGACGGTGGTTACCGGCCACCGGCGGTGGTTGATGGCTGCCGTCGCCACCGGCCGGTGGTGGACGGTGGCTACCGACAGTGGGAGGTTGGTGGTGGTCTCAAAACTGAAAACTCATTTTTGGAATTTTCAAAAATAGCCCTGTTTTAAAAATTAGTTTTCAAAACTGAAGAAAAAAAAACGAAAACTCTGTGTCAAACGCGTTTATTTTCTCCAGTTTACAAATTTGGAGAAAAAACTGGAAAAAAAAATGTTACTAAACGGAGCCTTAATTTCTCTGAAACCTTTTATCTATATCACTACAAAGGACTATATTCACTCGGCACTAAGGGCACTAATGAATTTGATAATGCTTTGAATTGTGATTTCAAAATCTTTTACTGAAAGAAGTACCTGGTCTGTGCGCTTGATTTGTTTTGACGGTGTACCTCATAACTCAATAATGGCAAATGACCTCTTTTTTTTTTTCTTCTTTTTTGGTTTTGTTTTTGCTTAGCAATAATTTTCTATTTTTTGAAACTTCAATTTTCCTTTGATTTGATCCTTCTATAGCTCTAGCTCATATTTATATGAAAAGCATGTGAGCATTAAGAAATTTGGCTCACTAAAGTGAGTGCAAATATAGAGAAAAGAAAGATCCTTACTCGAATTTCTGGGACTTGAATGCCAGTCTTAGTGATAGAAAAGGTGAAGGAAAAGATAATTATACTAGAGAGCCTTAGAGAGCATTGATAAAACTGAGTACAATGAGGCCTTTATACAGGCAAGAGAAACCTATCCTACCAGAAACAGAAAAGAGAATCCTATAGAACTTAGGAGAATTGTAGAATAATCTAGGCATAAGACAATAGAGAAAAGGTAATTGTCATATTAATATATATAATCTAACATATCCCCCCTCAAACTCAAGTTGGTAGAAAAGAACAAGCTTGAGTTTGGAGGTTAAGTCCAGAGCGATGTCTTGATACTAGCTGCACTATGCGAGATCCAAGTTGAGATGAATTTCATGTGTAGAGTTCGGCGATGCAAGAACAGAGCAGGAGTCCCGGGATGAAGTCTGACAACCATCAAGGTCTTGGGGTGATATCCGACAATTAAGAACATATCAAGAGTCCCGGGGTGAAGTCCGACGACCATAAAGTCTCGAGGTGAGGTCCTGCGACTAAGAACAAGGAAGGAGTCCCAGGGTGAGGTCAGACGACCATAAAGGTCTCGGGGTGAGGTCCGGCGACTAAGAACAAGGCAAAAGTCCTGGGGTGAGGTTCGACGACCATAAAGGTCTCAGCGTGAGGTCCGGCGACTAAGAACAAGGCAGGAGTCCCGTGGTAAAGTCCGACGACCATAAAGTCTCGGGGTGAGGTCCGGCGACTAAGAACAAGGAAGGAGTCCCGGGGTGAGGTCTGACGACCATAAAGGTCTCGGGGTGAGGTCCAGCGACTAAGAAGAAGGCAAGAATCCCGGGGTGAGGTCTGACGACTATAAATGTAATATCCCACATCGGTTGTGGGAGAGTTTATAATTGGCCTTATAAGACCCTGCCTATGAACTCATAAGTACCTACTTGGCTAGCCCTTTTGAGGGAGGCAATACCCTGTGGTGGGGCCGTGGACCGGGTCGTTGCAGATGGTATCAGAGCCGACTCTCGAAAGCTCGGGCTGGGGTGTCCAGTCGGGTTGCCGATGGTTGGGGGAAACGAAAGCAAGCCTGAGTATATCCCACATCAAGAGGATGGTTGGGGCAACGAAGGGTGAGCTGGGTATATCCTACATTGGCTAGAGAGGAAGATTCTGGGCTATGTGTGATCGAGCCTTAGCGAGGACGCTAAGGAATAAGGTGGGGGGATTGTAATATCCCACATCGGTTGTGGGAGAGTTTATAATTGGCCTTATAAGACCCTGCCTATGAACTCATAAGTACCTACTTGGCTAACCCTTTTGAAGGAGGCAATACCCTGTGGTGGGGCCGTGGACCGGGTCGTTACAATAAAGGTCTCAGGGTGAGGTCTGGCGACTAAGAACAAGGCAGGAATCCTGAGGTCTGGCAACTAAGAACAAGACAAGAGCAAGATTCATTCCGAACGAGAGCATGGTGGCATGGTTGGCATCGTAGTTATTGATGGAGAGAACGGAATCTTATGGGGGTGTAGGATTAGGGTTTGGGCTAAAGGAAATCGACAGAGGTAACTGAAGAAGGAAATATAAATATATAGTTTTTTTGTTTGAGTGAAATAGATAAGCTAGAGCTGATGAATTGTAAGAGTGGGCGGTGGCTAGAGTTTCAACAAAAGTGAATATCACTTTATAGAAATAGCAAGAAAGAAATACCAAAATTTTAAACTCAAGAAGAAAAGAAGAGCACGAAAAGAAACAAAAGCACATGAATTAGCCGCGAATGGCAGAAGGCCGGGCGAACGGCAGAAGGCCGTCCGCCGGAGTTTACGAAAGCGGTTGAAAGACTCTCAAACCGGTGGATCGTATGATTCTGATACCATAATAGAAAAGGTGAAGGAAAAGATAATTATACTAGAGAGCCTTAGAGAGCATTGATAAAATTGAGTACAATGAGGCATTTATATAGGCAAGAGAAAACTATCCTACTAGAAACAAAAAAGAGAATTCTATAGAACTTAAGAAAATTGTAGAATAATCTAGACATAGAACAATAGAGAAAAAGTAATTGTCATATTAATATATATAATCTAACACTTAGAGGTCATAGGAGGTGCTAAAAACGTTCAATTTTGGGTCAAGAGCCTCTACAACAACTGGTTCTCCATCAACCCCAAAGTACTCACTATACCTACAGCTACAAAAACACCATATCCTATGAGAAACCCTTCTTTGAATTAAGTGCCTAGTGATCTTTTTATAGAGGATAAAAGGATCTCTATTGATATTTCTGCTCAACCATAAGTCGATCAAGACAAGTTAGATTGACCAATTCACTAACATAGATTTTGGAGACGCTCAGAAACACTTACTCTTCTATGTTACAGTTATTCAAAGATTGATTTGTACCATGCAAAGTTGTTTATAGTGCCAACTGAAAGGTCTAAATAGCTAGCTGAAAGACTCGCTAGGAGGTGGCCGGATGCAATTGCCAAATTTTATAATTACACTTCAAATCTTATTTTTCGGTTTTACCAAGTTATGTCTAAGCAATCTGTATTCTGATTGAACGAAACTAACAGATTTTTATTTTAATAAACAAACAAAAAGCGAGTCCAAGACTCAAGTTCACTCGATTCAACCAGTACACTAAGTAACAAAACTTCCATGGGCCTTATCGCCTTATTTCCACTTCCTCAGCAATCAAAACTGCAGGCAGAAATGATTTCAATAATTAGACAACCTACATAACCAACTCAACCCAATCAACCAGAGCTTTTAGCTGTCTAAGCAATTGCTTAGTTCAGATAGGCCGATCCAAGGAAATGTGGCACACCAATCACACCAAAAATTGGTCTAGCAATTTACATGTAAATTTACGTTGAAATGCGCAAAACATCCTAGACAAGTCTTCACTGGTCACTTGCCCCAGCACTCAGCGGACATTCCGATTACTCAAAAACATTTTTTGGTTGTTAAGTTGGAGACAACTGATATTTGGCCCCAAAAGAAGGATATATGCCACAGCCATTGTGCAGGATATAGGGTCTTCCGCCCAACAAAGCAAGCCAATCATATTTTTCACATGCAAGTACACATTTTTCTTGTTTACGTACGTAAGCAGATTGATGCAAGTTTTGGCCATTTTGGTGGTCGGGCGGCGGTTTGAACTATGCATGTCATTTTGGTGATGCTTGTAATCCGAGTGAGGGACGGTGTAGTGGTGGTTGTGTAGATCGGTGGCTTGAGTGAAAATCGACGGCTAGGTAAGGGTGAACGGCTGGGATCGATAGTTAAGTGGTGGTGTGTGGATCTAGGGTGCTAATGGTGGTATACAATTAGTGGGGATGGCGGTGGGCCTGACGTATGATGGTGATGGTGTTGGCGTGTAGATCGGTGACTGGCACAACGGTTGCGATACGGGGCCGTGGGCATGAGAAGGGAGATGGGAGACAGTGTTGTCCAGCTATGTCGTCGTTGAAAGGTGAAGGGTCCTCTCCGGCAAATATATTATAGAGAGAGAGAGAGAGAACATACAGAAGTTGGAGGGTCGTCACTAGAAGGTCAAGAGTCGCCACGCCAAGAATTGGGAAACAGAATAGAGGAGACTTTCGTCTCTCCAACAAAACGCATCGTTTTGGGCAATTATGTTGTTCGCTAACGGGGCACGATGTGAAGGGTATTTCCTCTTCGCTTAATCAGTAGTGTGAGGCATAGAAATGAAAAAATATCCAGCCAAGCTCACTACGACAAGAAAAGAAAAAATAAGGGAAATTTTTCAAAAAGAGCCCCACTTTTTCTTAATTTTTCAAAACAATCCCACCTTCCACTAAGTTTTATTCCCAAAACCCCTCAAAACCTAATTTTCCTAAAGAAAGAATGTAGAGAAAACTAGCGATACGGGATGGTCGAGTACATCAAGGAAATCGATGCTATGTTTCAATGTCCTTTAGCATACATATATATGCTATAGTTTGCATCTTCGAATCCACTAACAAAAGGTAATAATGGTCGAGAAGATGAGGTAAATAACATAAAATTATTTTCCAACGCGACAAAATAAAGCTGAGTTAATCGACGCTTTTCTCGCTTATCAAGGATCAAATTTTTGGTCTTTACTTCTGCAGTCAATAGCTGAAATGTATAGCTTATTTTATCCGGAAACGAGGAAGGGCCGAGGGGATATGCTCGCCTTTCTTCTTGCTAGCTTCATAATATTCAGCGCATAGAAAGTCTCTGTATATTGCTGGATTCTCATTAGAGACGATCTCTTTTATCGGTTTAAAAGGTTGCAAGGCCGCTCTACCACTTGGCATGAAGAAACATGTAACTGATATCCTTGGTCCGACAGCTTGAGCCAGCACTCTGTGCTCGGCACTCTTGAACTTGTCGTTGCTGATAATCTAACAAAGAGTTGATGACAGAAGTTAATAAGTGAGAGTCGTTACACTTTTGCTTGTGTGAGAAAATAAATTGAAACTCATGTATGTACCTGCATAAGGTCCCCAATATTTGCTATTAATGCTCCACGTCAATCCACTGATTTTGGTGAACGATTTGGAGACCACCAATGCTATCTTGCATGAGCAGAGTCAAGAAAGTGGTGTCTGAGTGCTTGGCCGTGCCAAATGTGAGTTCTGGCTCGGGGCATACCGGGTAATACAGGCAAGCCAGTGCTTCACTTTTCATCCATTCCATGCGCGATAGGTAGTCGCGGCCTAGTCCTAGAGCTTCTGACAATAACTCGGCCATCGTCTCCCTCAGTTTCATCATGCATTTCGCATACTCTTGCACTTCTTTCCTGCAATCAAATGCATAAAGCTTTGTAAAGTCGTCTTTCGTGGACTAATTATTTGAGCATGACTTTAACATGTTGCATTTTGTGCATCATACTCTTATGCTTGTTAATTTTCCTCATAAGAAAATGATACGTAAAATTACGATATATGCTTCTTGTATGAATCTCGATGCTTTACTATAACAACACTTATGCGCTGTGTTGTTCTAAAAAGGGTTATAGATATTCAACTGAGAATGGAGAGATTCTCACGAGGCTTACGAACTGTAAAAGTTGGCATATTTCCGAGCTGAAATTATACTCTCAACAAGATGAAAGTAAGTCACCTCTTTAGGTGCAATTGACTTTTAAGTACTTTAAACTTTATGCAGTTGCTGTGGTTTTTAGCTACAGCTATCTAAATCCTTCTCATACCCCTTTTCAGGATAATTAGGTATTATTTAAAAGCTAGTTACCTGCAAACCAGGGGAATGGCTTCAGGGTCGAGAGTGTCATCCCGGAAAACGCAAGTTAACAAATCTCTCCAACAAGAAGGATCAAAGTCACCTAGAGAGACATTGCTGTTGAACCGTACACTTCGCTTACTGTCTGAGGAATACAGGTGCATTTTAGCCTCCTGGGGTTGCTCATGAAATCGTCGGATGCCATCCAACATGGCGTCCATGACCGTAAGCGGAACTCCATGGTTCACAATTCGGAAGAAGCCCCACTCCTCTGATGCCTTCCTAATCTCATCCACAATTTCCCTTCTTCGTGCACCGCTAACGCCGCTTTCCAAACCGGTGAAATCAATGGTGGGCAGCTCGAACTGGACCGTACTTATTGTGTCGTTGCACGGCAGTGAGGGGTGGTTCAAAGTCTCCGGCCGGTGGATGAAGAGTTTGGGGAGCTTCACCACCCATCATCTACAAGCCCTTTGACACCGGCTTTGGTTTCGTCGAACGCCTTCACTTCTTTGGTCCATTCATAATGTCCATTACTGGAGAGAGTTGCCATGGTAATAGAAACTATACAATGCACCTAGGATCTGTGTTAAGGAGTACTGGAATAATATTTTTCTACGTATACATCTACACACACATATATACATAGAAAAATACTATTCCAGCTAGGGTCAGACCAGGAAGTGTAATTGGGGGGACCAAAATGTAAAAAAAAATGAACAAACTTTGGCTGCTACTCTGATTGTAGGAATCTTCCTTCAACCCCATATATAGTAACAATTAATAGTCGCTAAATATCTCTAGTGGCTTTTATGTTAACACTTCTAACGACAACTCTTAATAGCACTTTTTTAGCGTCACTAAATAAAAGTCACTAAAAATATTTAGCAACCATTAATTGTCGCTACATGGGGGGTAAGAGGAAGATTCCTTCAACCCGAGTAGCAGCCAATTTTTTTCCTTTGACGGCTAATATAAAAGAATTTTGAAGGTTTCAAGTTCACATAAAAAGGAAAAAAAACAAAAGATGTTAGATTTAGAAGTAGTTCATCTAGGCTTCACAAAACAGGGACTTTGACTTTCCAATATACAAAAATAAGCATATTATAATAAGCATCACCGTTGAATATGTTATATACAAAATAGATTGTTCACTTTGAATACTAATAAGATAATTTTACTATTGACAATGATATATTAACTTAGTAAGGTTTGTAAATCACAAATTACTTATCTCGCATTAAAGAAGCTTAATTCTTACGTGTATAAATGTATTACTAATGTGATTATTAAATTTTATATATATGAGGTCAATATTATTGCATGTATGTTACTATACAATAAGAATTTTAGACTAAAAATATGAACTAACCTTGAGCAAATAGTCCCCTGTTGCAAGCCATATCGGGGCTCTAGCATACCTAGTTATAAGTTGTGTGTTTTGGAGGGCATATTGGTCAAATTGTAAATTAGGCCGGTCTTTGGGTGACTGGATGCGGTGGTGGTTCGGGGGGGAGGGGGGATTGACTGTGTATGTGTGCGCGCGTGGCGGTTTTGGGTTTAGTGGCTAAGGAAACAAGGTATATATATGTATCTGTTAACATTCAACCGTCATGTATGAATGTATATTTGGCCTACGTTACTGTCGTGAATCTAGAAACCATGTAGTTACCATCAAATTAAAAATAGAGGTTAATTTCCTCAAAACCATTAATTGCATATGCGTGTTATCATTTTGCACCAAAAACTAGGGTGACGTCTTAGATAGTTTTTGTCAGACATGATAATATATTCTTCGTTTTCTTTCCTTTACGATAATATAACCCCTCTTGTAGATATCAAGTCAATCATCAGAACTTTTTTAAACAAAATGTTACTTACCCAAAATTTAAGATTCTACGACAACAATTTAAAGTATCATTGCACTCAATATAATAATGTAAGTTTACATAGAATCAATAAATAAAAAATTATTAGAACTTGAGCGTTCAAACCTATCCGACTACAATTTTAATCATTGCTGATAAAGCATGAATGGCGTCCAAAAGGAGTTGCTAAACGAGTTTTCAGTGACGATGACTATATCATTTTCAAGGTGGCACTGTCAGTATGCAGTGTTATGGAGATCTTGTGCCTAAACAAGGAAGCGTTCCCCTGGCAGCAGGCGATCCGTTCCGTCCGGCTAAGTTCTCGAGTACAACACCCATCCCAAAAGTGTCATACCCCACCCCTATCCCTACCCAATATACACACGAACAGAAGCAAAAATGTAAGGGAAGTAAGCGAAAGAATAAGTAGTCAAACTGGACCCCAATCGTCTAACGTAGCTAGGCTTGCAGCATTATTTCCAATTTCATTATCTTGTTCCTAGAGCTTCACGATAGTGTATTCCATTGACCCCTTTTTCTGAATCTGATTCCAAAGTTGTCCACCAACTATGAGAAATCTGCCAATCCATCTTTGATGTGTGAACAATGACAGTTGTGTACCATAGTCAGTAGCTATATTTATTTCTCTTAGTTTTTTTTGGTAAAAGAAATGTTGAATTCATACGGTAAACATGGGGTCAAATTATGAGTTGTTATCCTATTTATAGCCATCGGATCAATATTAAGGGTCTAGATTGTGCCACAATAGCAACCCTTGAAAAGACATCTAAACTCTGCGTTTTGGAGATAACGATTGTACACACAAATTTCGTGTCTAAAACTGCAAGACAAGAAATAATGCACAAACTACAATTTAAAGATATATATTGTTTAAAACTAAGGGTTACACCACTCTCTAATTTAATCAGAAAATAAATATGAGTCCTCTGATTCAATCTCCGCTTTTCGTCACGATCCAAGGGCTAGAATAGCTTGTTCTTGAACCGCTACGTTGAATTCTCTTTTGAAGGCGATTCTTGACTTGTAGAATCTCCACGGTTGAAACTGAATTTCTCTTTGATGTTGAGGATCAAAGAGTGATGAATCTTTAACGTCGAGAATGCTTGATTGAAGAACGGCACTAGATTAGTGCTTATTATTCTTCAAATAAAGCGTAATTCTCGATATGTCGTATACTTGAGACAGAGTTCTGGCAGACCGCTGGCTTGTTGGCAGAAACTCGGTGTGTCCTTCTTCCCTACCCAAAGTCCTCTATTTATAGGTAAAGAGTTAAATTTAGAAAACCCATAATTTAGGTCTTTGTCTGTTAATTAAAGGGATTTTGTCCCCCTTAATTACATGATCTTGATTAATTAAATGGATTTAGTTCCATTTAATTTCTTTTTGTCAAACCTGACATAATTGAACCTTCTGGTAGAAGACCATGGGCCGGACCGCATAATCTTACTTGGGCTAATTTTCTAGACTTAATCTTGATTTGGACACACTACTTTTGTTTGACGCCAAGTCAGCATCTAGCCCGCATTTTTCGCAGCGTTGAATATTTGACTAGTCTTAAAAAATAATTTACCATTGTTCGGAAAAATTATTTTTAATGTCTACAACGATCATCCAACCATTCATCTTTCTATCTTTCTATCTTTCTTTCTCCAAAAACCCTCTTTTTCTCTCAAGAATTCCACGTATGGAATCAGCTCCTCTTTAAGAATCGATCAGGCTGTGGATGCTCATAACTTCGGTAGGTAGGTGAGGGATGATGGTGGGTAGTGTGGTGGTGCTTGATGCTTGTAATCGAAGTAAGGGGCGGTGGTAATGGTGGGTGTCTAGATCGGTGGCTGGTGTGAAAATCAGCAGCTCGGTAAGGGTAAACTGCAGTGAGTTCGATAGTTATAAGTTAGTGTGTGGATCTAGTGTTGTCCAGCTATGTCGTTGCCGAAAGGTGGGACGGTCACCATAGCAAAATGTAAATGTTATAGAGAGATGAGAAATAAGTTGGAGGGTTGTTGTTAGAAGGTCGAGAGTCGCCTCGCCAAGAATTGGAAAATGGAACATAGGACACTTTTGTCTCCCCATCGAAACGCATCGTTTCGTGCAATTATTTTGCTCTTTGACCTGGCACAATCTGGACCGTAAAAATTTGTCAGACGGCCTTAAATAAAGTTACAACACATTTGCTATACCCCAAACTACAGGAGACGGTTAGGGTCAAAGTCAAACTCGAAGACTGCATGACAGAAGAAAACTGGAAAATGAAATTTGATGATACGGGAAGTTTCAGTCCATGATGGAAATCAATGCTACGTCTCGCTTTCCATTTCTGGCATATAATTAATGCCATAGGTCTGGATCTTAGAGCCATGGAGGGAAGCAAAATAAATAGAATAAACTTTGACTGCTACTTCGGTTGTAAGAATCTTCCTCCAACATCATATATAGTGACAATTAATAGTCACTAAATGTCTTTAGTGGCTTTTCTGTTAACACTTTCAGCGACAACTCTTAACAGCACTTTTTTAGCGTCACTAAATGAAAGTTACTAGAAAGATTTAGCAATCATTTATTGTCGCTAGATGGGGGGTAAGAGAAAGATTCCTTCAACCCAAGTAGCAGCCAATTTTTTTCCAAATAAATATATGGTACATAGTCTTAAAGGAACAAACTTTGGCTCCTACCCGTGTTGTAGGAATCTTCCTACAACCCGTATGTAGTGACAATTAATAGTCGCTAAATATTTCTAGTGGCTTTTCTTCTGACACTTTCAGATATAATTATTAACAGCATTTTTTTAGTGTCACTAAATAAAAGCCACTAGAAACATTTAGAGACGATTGATTGTCCCTATATAGGGGGTAAGAGGAAGATTCCTCCAACCGAGGTAGCAGCCAAATTTTTTCCGTCTTAAAGGGAAGCACTTTGGAAGTAAGTAGCGTAAACTTTCGTGTACTCTCACTCCCATGAACTAACTCTAGCACACCCCAACCCCCTCCCTCCCCCTCCCCCACTCCCCCCATACACACAAAAACAACCACCTCTTCTCTTAATCTATCTGTGGTGTAAGGCATAGAACAAGAACAACCAGTCACACTCGACTACCACAAGACAAGAAAACGAGGGTAGAGAAAAGTAGTGATACGTCGTGGTTGAGTACATCAAGGAAATCAATGCTATATATGTTTCGATATCCTTTAGCATACATAAATATGCTATATATAGTTTGCATATTCTTATAATCCACTAGACAAAAGTAATAATAGTAGAGAAATAGATGAGGTAGATAACATAAAATTCATTTTTTTTTTCCCACCAAACGCAGCAAAATAAAAGTTGAACTAGTCAAAGCTTTTTTCATATTTTTGCTCGACTTCTGCAGTGACTATCTCGAAAGTACAGCTTATTTTATCCGGAAATGAGGGAGGGCCGATGGGATGTGCTCGCCTTTCTTCTTGTAAGCTTCAAAATACTCGGCGCATAGGAAGTCTCTGTATACTGCTGGATTCTTATCAGAGACAATCTCTTTTATCGGTGCAAAAGGCTGCGAGGCCGCTCTACCACTTGGTATGAAGAAACATGCAACTGATATCCTTGGTCCGACAGCTTGAGCCAGCACTCTGTGCTCGACACTCTTGAACTTGTCGTTGCTGATAATCTAACACAGAGATGGTGACAAAAGTTAACAAATGAGAGTCTTTACATTTTTGCTTATGTGAGAAAATAAACTGAAACTCGTGTATATACCTGCATAAGGTCCCCAATATTTGCTATTAACGCTCCGCGAACTGGCGGAACGTCAGTCCACTGATTTTGGTGAACGATTTGGAGACCACCAATGCTATCTTGCATGAGTAGAGTCAAGAAAGTGGTGTCTGAGTGCTTGGCCGTGCCATATGTGAGTTCTGGCTCGGGGCATACCGGGTAATAGAGGCAAGCCAGTGCTTCACTTTTCATGCATTCCATGAGCGATAGGTAGTCGCGGCCTAGTCCTAGAGCTTCTGATAATAACTCGGTCATTGTCTCCCTCAGTTCAATCATGCATTTCGCATACTCTTGCACTTCTTTCCTGCAAATTAAATGCACAAAGCCATCTAAAGTAGTCTTTCGTGGAGTACTTGTTTGAGCATGACTCTAACATGTTGCATCTTGTGCATTCTTAAGCTTGTTAATTTTTGTCATAAGGAAATGACACATAAACTTATGATATATGCTTCTCCTGTGAATCTCGATGCTCTGCTATAACAACACTTTTGGAGAAAAAGCCTAAATGTTTTGTAATAAGGGTTAAAGCATTCAACTGAGAGCAGCATAGAGATTCTCACAAAACTTAGTTGTTAGTGTGTAAAAGTTGGCTTGTTCCTGACGTGAGATTATATTCTAACAAGACGAAAGTAAGTCACCTCTTTAGCTGCAATTTAATTATAAGTACTTCAGACTTTATGCAATTGCTGTGGTTTTTAGCTACAGCAGAAACCTAAATTCTTCTCATACTCCCTTTTCAGGATATTAGGTATTTTGTAAAAAGCTTGATACCTGCAAACCGCGGGAATGGCTTGAGGGTCAAGTGTGTCATCACGGAAAACGCAAGTTAACAGATCTCTCCAACAAGCAGGATCAAGGTCACCTAGAGAGACATTGCTGTTGAACCGCACACTTCGCGTACTATCTGAGGAATACAGGTGCGTTTTAGCCTCCTGGGGTTGCTCATGAAATCTTCGGATGCCATCCAACATGGCGTCCATGACACTAAGCGGAACTCCATGGTTCACAATTCGGACGAAGCCCCACTCCTCTGATGCCTTCCGAATCTCATCCACAACTTCCCTTCTCCGTGCACCGACGCCGCCTCTTTCCAGACCAGTGAAATCAATGGTGGGCAGCTCAAACAGGACCGCACTTATTGTGTCGTTGCACGGCGGCGAGGGGTGGTTCAAAGTCTCCGGCCGGTGGATGAAGAGTTTGGGGAGCTTCACGACCCCAGCATCTACAAGCCCTTTGACACCGGCTTTGGTTTCGTCGAACGCCTTCACTTCTTTGGCCCATTCATAGTGTCCATCACTGGAGAAACTTGCCATAGTAATAGAAACTACACGATACAGCTAGGATCTGTGTTTAGGAGTACTGGGATAGTATCAATCTGCTCTTGATGAGTGCATGAAATAATGAGACCAAGCAGCCCATTATATAGAGCTGGAATGGAAGTGAACATAAACAGTATAGAAGTATCACTTTTAGCAATAAAAAAGTCAGAATTTTACAAAAAAATGATGTGAACTCAATCTCACCATAGAATAGTCGTATGATCGCAAGCATTCATTGTTTGCGTACTCTATTTTACTGAAATAACTATTATTAATGACCATGAGGAATGGGGGTTTCTTCAATGATGCACCAATCTCAATCTTTATTAAAAGTTGTAATTCAAGCCTCACAAATGAGAATGAGATATTCAACTAGAGCACATGTATCTTGTTAATGTACTGTTTATGGTATTGTATTCATAAACGGAGCAATAATTAGCACTGTTTTCGCGTGTTTACTTTAAAACTTCTGATCAAACTTCCTTAAAACTACATCTATTATTGGAGACAATTACCATAGCATAATAGAAAGTCTACAATGCAGCTAGATCTGTGTTAAGGAGTACTAATAGTATTTTTCTACACATACATGCACATATACGGCAAGCCAAATAAGGCGTTTGCCTTTAGTTATTTCTAGTGTGTGAGAAAATGGCATCTCAACATGGTTACCCCAATTCCTAATGTAAGTAAGAACCAATATCATGTATCATTTTACAAAAGTACAAACTTTATAAACTGAACTAACGATCACAAAAATTCATTTAAAGGACGTCACATTAGATTTGCATCAAGGAAGGCCGATGAAAATTTATGTCAAATGGGTAGCATGACACCAAAGGGTCCAATCTGAGTTTTCAAGTCATCTGCTGTTCGGTTGCTGTTACGTCACGTCATCTTTTTCATCATTGGAGGTTTTTTCCGGCGCACCCAGCGATCGCCTCACTTATCGTAATCATTTACCTTGACTAATTAATTTCCTTATCATTTCATTATAAAAAATGTTGATACTTCTTATTTTCATCGGTTCGCTGTACTGTGTGGTTACCAAAAGCTCAAGAAGCGATAACTATAAGTGCTCGGAACCTCATTCTAAAGCAGACCAATTTAATCACGTGAGTGATATTATTTAGAAGTGAGCACCAAACTGTTCAAACCAATTCGAACCGTTCAAATCGAACCAATCCAATCTGAACCGTCCAAAGATCTTAACGGTTTGGTTTCACATTTTTCAAACCGACCTTGGTTCGGTTTGGTTCACGGTTCATATTTTTTAAACTGGTTTCAAATCTAACCGAACCGACCTATGATATGTTAATGTATTTTTAGTAACATTCAGTTTATAATTACACATATAAGGCACTAAGCAACTCCAAATAAACAAATCTTAAAAGTAAAAGAAACGAAAATATTAACAACACTTAGAAACAAAAAATTTGTGACCAATATCTAGTTTATATTTACTCATTCTTTTTCATTCTTCAATGAGAACTTATATATCGAATGAAACAAGATTATATGCAATTTAGAAAAAATATAACTTCAATTAGTAGTGTGCAAAGAAATAATGTCTTTAAGTGCGCAAACAGATTCAAACCGACTAAGCCGAACCGTTTAAACCGAACAAACCGAACCGTCCAAACCGATGGTGTTTGATTTGGTTGGGTTCACAAATTTTCAAACCGAGGGATAACGGTTCAGTTTGCGGTTTGATCCCCAAACCGAACCGTGCTCACCCATTATTATCCTTTTCTAGAATTTGATAGCTGAATTTTCAGAGCCACCTAACCAAGTTGTTTTCTTTCACCTTGCGTCATGGGCTTGAAATTGAAATCTAATGAAATTAAAACAAAGGGTAAATTACACTTATATCCCTGAAGTTAGGGTATAATTACAGTCAAGGACAACGAGTTTCAAAATGTAACATTTTGTGACCAAACACTTTTAAAATGTATCAGCCGTATCCATCCGTTAGGGTTCCATCCAAAAATTGTACTTTTTGTATGATGTCATCAATATGTATTTTTAAAATGACGATACTACCCCTTGTACTGTATATATTTAAAAATATATGTTTATTATTATATATGATTTATTTATCAGTTTTAGTTTTAGGATATTCTTGAAACCCTAATTTGTAAATTAGGATTTTCTTGAAACCCTAATTTGCAAATTAGGATTTTCTTGAAACCTAATTTACAAATTAGGGTTTCAAGAAAACCCTAATTTGTAAATTAGGGTTTTATGTTCTATGTTCTCTCTCCCTACCACCCCGTCGCCGCCACCCACCCCCCGTCCACCCCCCGTCCACCCCCATCGCCTCCCCCACCCTCCTTTAACCTGTGGCTGCCCCCATCTTTCCCCTACTTCGTCGCCGCCTATCCCCTTACCCTACCGTTGCCCCGCCCCTTCTCTTCACCCTCAACCCCGCTACCGTCCCCTCACTTCACCCACCTTGCCACCGCCTCCTCTCTTCCCTCTACCATATCGCCGCCCTTCGAGAAGCCGCTCCGGGCGGTGTCGTTCGACGACGTGGATGACGAGTTCGCGATTTGTAACTGATGGACGTGAAGTTCGTCGGTGAGTGGCTGTCGAAGGTCTCTTAGCGGCTGAGATCGATCCCACTTCTTCCCACCCACTGCTGCCAACCCCTTCCCCCTCACTTAGCCACCGCCATGGTGGGTTCGTACAATCGATTGGACATATTTTGGCCCATGGTGTTTATAGAGTTTAATTGTTGGTTTAATTTGTAGATATAATTGGTTGTGGTTGGTTTTGGCTTTGGAAGATAGTCGTGTTGACTGAGTTGGTTTTGGTGGGTGGATTTTCACTTTGCTCGATGGTGGTGACGGTGGGCGTGGTGGGTTTTTGGTGATTCTGGTAATGGTTGGTAGGCGGGGTGCGGCGCCGGGGAAGGGGAGCAGGCGGGGTGCGGCGCCGGGGAAGGGGAGCATGCAGGGTGCTGCGCCGGGGAAGCGGAGCAGGCGGGGTGGGTGGGTGACGGGGAAGGGCGAGGGGGATGCAGATGGGGTGGGGGGGGAAGACAATGAAAATTAGGGTTTCATGTGATCCCAGGGGCAAATCAGGGTTTCAACTTTTATTTAGGGGCAACTTGGTCTTTTTGTCAGAACCGTTAAGTATTTTTGTATTCCGTTTGTCAATGGACACAAGTGTTACATTTTGAAACTTTGTATCCTCGCGTGTAATTACCCCCAAACCTCAGGGACATAAGTGTAATTAGCCCTAAAACAAAAGGCTATATAGGTGGTATAATTGTAACATCCTAGAAAGCAATGGTACGGTACTAGTTTCAAGTTTTGTTTTTCCTTTGTCTCAGTTCATTCTCTTCTTAGATAGTGGTACAATGAATTTCAGCATTGACGATACTTTTAGACCCAGACGAAAGTGTGTAAATGTACTAAATAGAAAAAAGGATGTTAACTTAGACCAGTGACGGAGCCAGAAACTTAGTTCAAGGTGGACACTTAATAGTCAAAAAAATTTTGCTTAAAATACTTGCGTCCCTAACAAACTGATGAACGTGGGCCAAAATAGCAAAAAACAAGAACTCCAATTCTACAATTTGAATTTCTCAATTCGTCAGATGGGTAGTATATTCAACTTACACATGAAAGTTCTAAATTCTCAAACCCCAATTACCAAATTTAGTGCTAAATTTTCCCAAATGCCAAATTTCTACTTCTTAATTGCAACCACAAGCAGCAATTGTCAATCTCTCAATCCAAAATAAAAAATCCCAACAAACCTCAATCTGAAACATATACATTCACCACCCACGAGTAGCAATGGTAATCTGAAAATAAAAAATCTAAAAATTTGAATCCCATAAAGCGGCTTCAATTCCCAATTGGGAATTGTAAGTTCCAAAACTCAGTTATCAAAATCTAATTTAAAACAAGAAGGAAAGGATTCAGGTTCAAGAAATTAGAAATTCTAAGATTAAACACCGGAAGTCTAGATCTTACCTTGCTTTCAAAGTTGAAGATTAGGGTTTGCGACTTTGCATAGAGGCAGTGGAGCAATTCCAATAATCAGTGGAAGAATTGTGGCTTTAGATTTGGGGAAAAAGGAGGATTTTTCATGATTTTTAAGCTACAGGGATTGTCGTGGAGAAAATTAGGCGAGACACTGATAATTTGGAAAAGAAAATACGAGGAGAGCGTCACTACAAATATACCATGATGAATCAACAAAGCTAGAGGAATAGTTGAATCGATGATTCGAGTAATACATCACAACTTCAACCATTCTACCGTGATTGAATCTACACGACTATGTCAGTCGCCGGAGATAGAGCTACCGGTGGAGGTAGTGGGCCGTCGAGTTGAGGGCGAAAGGCCGGTGAGAAGACTAAGAAAACGGTTTGCTCCGTGCCTCTCTCTATTATGTGGCTTTTAGGCTTTGGAAATAGAGACTTTGAAAACAATAGAAAATAAGGAATTTTTTTGTGTTGACTTTAAGCGTAGAACTTTTTTTATTTAGTAAGTTTAGCATTTCTAATGGTTAAAAAGACTTTTGTTTTTAACTATTTTTAGAATTTTCATATAGTTTAACATATAATGTGACTAAAAATATATCTCTTTTAAAATTTTAGGTGGGAATTTTTCTCATTAAGGTTAAAATATACCATAAAGAATAGAAAATTAACCGAGAAGTAGGTGTGCACCGGCCCACCTGTGCCCCCCATTCCCTCGGCCCCTGACTTAGTCACACACGTGTCTTCTTCGCTATACTTAGTAGAAAAGAATGTGAATTTAAAATTACCAAAAAAAATATTCATATGATCACAAGTGTTTCTAGCTTGTTTGCATAATCTATTCTGTCTAGGAGGACTGATCATCATGAGGAGTTTCTTCGAAAACATATTCTCAACTTTAAGCTAAGCAAAACCCAAGTTTGAGAACATTACTGCTCAGCAAACAAAATTCACCACCTCCAAAACAAATCATAGGACAGACAATTGATGATTTCTCAATTCAGAGCACGCGTATCTGGAGGTCAAACATCACCTTCCTTAAAATAAACCAGAGGCCAGAGCACATGTACCTTGTAAGATACAGCCTGTTCATTCAATGTCCCGAGTTAGTATATGCAAAAGTAGCATTAATCTGTGTGTTTACTTTAAAAAGTTCTAACAAAATTATTTTATAGCTTGTCACTTGTATAAAACAATTAATTTTTGCCTCTTAATTTAATATAAACTGACTACTGTGATCCACGTGATGGTGATATATATATATATATATATATTAGATTGTGTGCTGGGTACCAAGCGTGTGACAGAGTGGTTGGCCAAGTGTGTGACAAAGTGGTTGGGATGCTGTATATATTCCTAGAAGTGTTAATCGTGCGGCTCCTAGTCGTGCAACCAAGTGTTTCTTTTGTAAGCATTTTGACTTTATTCTAGCTTCTTCCAGCCTTTTGTCAAATCTGGAAGAAGAGAGGACTGAGTAATATGAGTTCATCTTTCTACCAAAAAAAAAAAAAAACTAGTGACATACAGTTTTTTAGATTTTTGATTTTTCGTTACAGATACACTTTGTCATTGTATATCCCTTTCCTGGCAAAAGGTGCACTTTGATTATTCGTTAGGTAAATAGTCCCCGGGAATGCAAAACATAATTAACATATATTTATTGCTACACTTTCTCACTGTATTTCTTCTTATCGGCGAAAAGTCTACTTTGATTCTTCATTAGTAAATAGTCTCCGGTAATGCAAAATATAGTCAATATATGTTTATGTACGTGTACGCATACATGTATATATAAATGTGTGTGTGCATACATGTATATAGGGACTGATCCATTATCACGTGCGAAAAATTTTACTATTTTTTCGTCGCATCTCGGTCGTCCATGTCACACGATAGACGACTGAAATTATTTTTCTTTTAAATTTCTTCTAACTCTCTCAAAGTGGAGCACTTAGCACTTTTAGCATTTTTTTTTTTCCTGCAAATTGCCCCTCTTCGCATAAGTGTGTCTCTTCCCCTCTTTCTACATCCGGGTCTCACAAATCAACACCACGCCCAACCATCACCATTTCCACCAGCACTGCACCCTCCCCTCCCACCACCGTTGCAATCACTGCCAACACCATCGCACCCTTGCCTCCAACATCGTACCCGACCAACAACGCCACTGCCAACACCACCATACTCTCCCACCACATCACCGTTTCCATTCAACAACGCTACTACCAACACCACCGTACGCTCCCACCAACTTCATTTCCACAGTCAACTTGTCCACCGATACCTCTATTGCCGCTACTGCCTATGTTCAACCCTCCATCTGATTTCTCAAATTATTCTTCAGTTTTAGGTCAGATTTTTCTCTTAAAGTATACCTGATTTTTCATTAATCTTTTGTGATGCAATTGCCCAATTTTATAATTACACTTCCAAGTCTCATTTTTCAGTTTTACGAAATTATGTCTAAGCAATCTATATTCTCTTTGAACGAAACCAACAGACCTTCTTATTTTAATAAACAAACAAGAAGCGAGCCACAACTCAAGCTCACTTGACTAAACTCAAAGAGAAGAGATTTAGAAGTTATTAAAGGTTTCGAAGGCAGCTCAGAAAAAAATGAACTGGATACAAGGTAGTACCCGGTTATAATATCTGATGTCTTTGCCTTCAAGAAATGAAAAGTTGAGTTCAACCAGTGTAATAAGTAACAATAAAACTTTCTTGGGTCTTCTCGCCTTATTTCCACTTCCTGAGCAATCAAAACTGTAGGTAGAAATGATTTCACTAATTATACAGCCTAGCTACATAACCAACTCACCCCAATTATAACCAGGGCTTTTAGCTGGCTAAGCAATTGCTTAGTTCAGAAAGGCCGATCTCAAGAAAACTGGCTCGCCGGATCCACACGCACACATTGCACTGTCAGGTCGATACCCAAAGAAACATCGAACGGTACAAGCAATAAGGCACTAAAGATTGAAGTACACTTGCTACCTAGCTACTTAGCACATAGCAAATCAGACACCAAGACTGAACATTCTAAACAAAATTTCAAAGTCAACCTCATCAAAAGTATCTAATTCATCAACTCAACCTACGTTTAACCTGACTATACTGCAAATATTTTCAAGAAGCTAGTGCCTACGTGAAACTAGAATTCAACATATTGCTCACAAATTGCAATTCAACTACGCAGCCAGCTCCACCACACACACGAACACTGCACGGTCAAATCAAAACCCTAAGAAACATCGAAAGGTAAGAGCATGGCACGGTAACTGGTAAGATCCGTACTTTAATTAAGGAATCGACTCAGTGTTGGTAAGCGGAGAGGATGTAGAGGGAGATGAAGAGGAGCCTGCGAAGAAAGGACGCAAACGCCATGTCTATGTGCCGCTGAAAGCCTCACTCCCTGCGAAAGTGGAAGTTGTTGACGATGAGAGTTGTTCTAAGGGTGTGTGAGTTACTGCTTCGCTTTTGTACGAAGGCATGGGGATGTAAAGAAAGCTGCTCGTGTCCGCGCCATGTGGGAGCGAAAGTTTAGGTATAAAACTGCAATTAAGACTTTAACATAGAGTTAATCGACTAGTTATACGCTGGCGTTTGCAGATTAACACGCTAAACTATGACAATAACATTTTTTACATCAACATATGACACGTCTTGCAAACATTCATTTTTTGCTATGCTTGTTGAAAACATTGGAGTTTGCATGATTATACTCTAGATGAGTGAGAAAAATTGGTCAAATTGTGAATTGTGTGTTTTAAAGGCCGGATTGGCGGATTTGCAAATTGGGCCGCTCGACGGGGAAGGGGCCGGTGGCCAATGCGTGGGTGACGTGTGTGTGTGTTTCTATAGGGGTTGGTTTGTTAGTGGAGAGGGTTGCGGGAAGGGGGGATCAACTACGTGTATGTGCGTGCGCGCAGGTAGCAGGTTCGAGTTTGGTGGCTGAGGAAAGGGGTGGTGGTTCTCTATTTTTCTCCTTGTTCTAGGTATACATGAGTTTGTTACAAAATTATCCCTAACATTTTGGTTGCATCTTTATACATTGGAATTAAGTGACCAGACCAGAATTCCTACTTAATTAACAAAAAAACTAACCCCCATTATCCCCCAAAGCTTCTTTGGTTTAATGTATAAAATACTATAGTTGTAGGTTAGCGTGCTAATCTGCAAACGTGTCACTTGTGAGGGTATATTTAGTCAACTAACCCTAAAATTGGCATAAAAACTGAGGCATATTCTTCCATCCATTACCTAAACTCAATTACGAATCTAGTATTTCTAGCCTGCTCGCATGCTATGCTATAGCTAGTAAGTCTTACTCCCAAGTGGTACCTCACAAAACTAATTAGTCTTAGCAATTTTGGCTACCCTTAATGTCAAAACGTATATGATTTTTACCAAAGCAATATGCAGCAGCTGAAATAGGGGGAACATCCAAACCAACCCCACATTATTTTGCCAAAAGTCATGCCTACTTTGGCAATATGTCTATCCTATTTCATTGGTGTGGCAGATGATATTGGCAGCTAACATAAAATTTTCTTCTAGAGATGGTAGATTGTCTCATAAAGTTTGTCAATCTTTTTTATTTTCAGTAGATTTGTATAAGAAATTTTGAAAACTATAAGCATTAACTTTATCAACTGCTTTTGCCCTTGCCGACTTTTCAAGCAAATATCTATTTGATTTCTAAGTTGCATTTTGAGTTGAATCCCTCATTTAGATACTTGAACTTTAACCTACAAACTTGCAAAAGCTAAGAGGGGAGACAAAAAATGAAGCACGTGATAAGTAAACAAAAACATTAACCAGGAATATTAGAGATATCATGGTACAATGGTTAGAGAAATAAAGGAGCCAAACTCAAGTTCAAGCTTGTTCAAGTGGTCTGTGTTTGGACTCTTCAACTGGTGTCGTTTAGAGCTCGAAGGTGGTTGTTCAAGTTTTTTTTTCTTTTTCCATGTTTGTTTTAATCGTGCTTCTTTTTCCATGTTTGTTTTAATCGTGCTTGTTCAAGCTTGAAGTTTGTGTTCAAGTTCTATTTCAACGTGTTTGTTGAGATTAATAAAACTTGCTATCTACTAGTTTCGGCTCAAGAGCTTAGCTCATGAACAAGATTGAGCTGCTCGGCTTGCTTGATCTTGATTAACTAGTTTTTGAAAACTCACATAAGCTCATGCGCTACTTCTATTTTTTTTTTTAAAAAAGTACATTTTAAAATTTGAAATTGAGAAATCTTACAATTAAAATATCAAAATTAGAAATAGTCTCAAATTTGGGTTATTTTAAAATTTCGGATATTTTCTTTATTACGATTGATAAAATGTAATATCATGAGTCATACGGACTAATTTGTAAGCACAATCAAGTGTTTCTCAAGAGCCGGCCCTACTTTCTTTCTCTCTAAAACAACCACCACAACCTTAAATCATTGCGGCGCGCGAGGGGGCGGTGGGGCGGGGGGGTTGTCTTCCTCATCTTTCCCCGTCTCCCCTTCCTCTTTTGTACCAAGTATCTACCCCTCAGCCCTCTCCATCACCTAACTAACTCCATTTTCGTCGTCGTCCTGCCGCCTTGTGCTCTCTGACGCTTCCGTACTCGACCTTGTTCAAAAAATAAGCATGAACGGGTGCTATACCTGCCCCATCCACAAACCTAGCTATCCAATGAACGATTTGGTTCATATGTAAACCTAAGAATGATTAGTTATAAGCTTTGTAAGTATAATTTTGCTAGAAAATGAGCTCCAACCCATTGAATGAACGGAAATTTCAATTCAACCGAAATTTGTTTAACCCCGAATAAGATGGTCAGCAAAGAACAAAAGGAAATCAGCCCATTTTTGCGGGGCCATATCATATTGGTGCCTTTCATTTTAACTTTTGAAAATTGTAAGCATTTGCGAAATTTAAGGATTTTCAAGTGTCAAAATTAAGAGCATGAACGTATGTTGTCCAACTCAATCTTTAAATTTAAGGATTTTCAAGTGTCAAAATTAAGAGCATGAACGTATGTTGTCCAACTCAATCCTTAAATTTTGCAAAACATCTTATCTATATTAATATTAATTTCAATAAATAAATAAATATATAAAAGACGAGTCATTCTCAGAAATTCTCAGCTCTCAGGTGAAGTTTCAGCTTACTTTGAATGTAGACTTTTAATTTAGACTTCTTAATATTGTTTCAATTAATTTTGACTTCTGATCCATTTATTATACCTTGAGTTTGGACATCTTATTATCTTATTACTCTCGCATTTAAGTCACATTGTACATCTTCGTACCTATCTTCCTTCTTCTCTCCTCCTCACACATTCTTTCTCATCGTGTCTATATGTTATGGTCAATGCGTGCCCTTGACTTATATGAAAAACAACATACTAATAACAACAACAATCTGAAATTTCTGCTTTATCCATATATGGTTAGGTACTTAGGGTATTTCAATGTTTATGTTGAAATGTTTCCTTTCACCACTGCACTATTTTTTTTAGCTGCAAATATGGGCCAAAAAGTCAAAAAAGAAAAACTTGAAATACTCATCCTGAGATGTATCATGTATGTATGCTATCATGTTGGTATATCAAATATACAAACAAAAAGGAAATTAGCCATAACATTTCTGTTAAAGGGAATTTAAACCAATGGGAGAAAGGTCACTTTAGGAGAATACACTTCCAATTTCCTCGTAATCTTGGTCAAAATTAGTTTGTTTGTGTGTAACACATTGGGAAAAAAGATATAGTTAATTTCACGAAGTACACTAACATGAAAATGAAAATGGAAGGAATGTTACATTTTTGTAAGTTTTACCCTAAGTTTGTAGTTGTATGCACTAACATGTTATTGTCACTATGGAACCGATTTTTTTCAAAATTAAATTACAAGAGGGAATTGTAGATGATTGAAAGAAAAATGGAAAGGTATATGAGGTCTGAGACAACTTTTACTTTAATTTGCAATATATACATTATAGGTCATACCAATGTGATGGTGGCGGCGTGGACGTTCCATGGCTGTAGTTACGGTAATGATGCTAACAATATGATGCAGGCAGATACGGTAGCAATCAATCTGGTGGGTGATGGTGACAGTAATGGTGTATCTAGCGATGACCAATCATTGTAGCAATAATGATGGTAGTGGTGGTTGTTGTTGATAGTCTAGTAGTTTTTTGGCAACAATATGGTGGCAGTGTTAGTGGCCATAATAACTCTAATATGCTGGTAGTGGTGGCGACTCGATTGACAATGTCAGGATGATGGCCGGTATTGTATAGGAAATAGTAAGACTAAGGTGGTGGTAATGTAGTAGCAAAAGAATAATCATGATCGAAATCCAAAATTGAAGCGAATAACCTAATTAAACAATGGTGATTCTAGATACAATTTCTTGACTTAACTTGAAAGCCGTGTAAATTCTATCATCTAACTTGGAACTCTTAAAATTTTCACTATAAGGGCTTTTCTCTCTACCATGTTTTTGTATCCATGTACAATAATCAAGAAGTTCGTCCAACCCCAAATGGCAACGGTCTGAACATTTTTTTTTAGTGACAACTTTCACTAGCCATGTATGAATAACATAATAAGGAACACTTGTAAAATTACAATTTATAAATCAAACAAAGAAACACGTGCAGTAAAGCACTTCCAAAGATATAAGGCAACGAATTTGATAAACAAGGAAACGAAGGAGGACAAGAAATACTAGCAATCAACATGTTGGCAAATCTTATGATACATTTTTTTTTCCCCGTCAATAGTGCTTTTAGATGATAGATTGGTAATTCTGAAATTTACTTTAAAATGTTCTTTATTTCTTAGACAACTATTGTCGATGAGATTGTCAATTTAAGCAGCGCGTTAATTTATTATGTAAAAATTTCATAGATTTGAGTGTTATTTCTTTGTTTTTTGGAATTTCGATCTATTTCGTCATGCTAAAGTATATAATTTGTAATAGAACAAAATTGCATACTATCCCGTGCATTTGCACGGATATAGTAGCTAGTAAAATAGAATATGCGAGATGGAAGATGGAAGATGTACATAAAGTACTCAAAGATCCGAAACCAATGGGTGAAATCCAATCAGAAGGAAGATTTTTCAAATAAGAAGGAATTAAGATTTTATTATTTCTCTCATTTTAACCGGAGTTACATTTGAAAAAAAATAAATAAATATTCCCCCGGCCCGGACAGCTTAATATATTTTTCTCATTCAGGATCCGCGCCTGCTTTCAAAGCATGCCCAGCAGCCAGGCCGATGCGTGGCTGCCTTAGTTAATTCAAACCATGCTAAAAACTATAACCCGTTCTCCACTGGGTATAGCTGATCACTTGAAGAAATGCTCAAACTTGAAAGAGCTGGAATGTTTATACGCCTCCATGATCAAGAACAACACAACCCAAGATTGCTTCTTGGTGAGCAGGTTCATCACCGCCTGTTCGACCTTCTGTCAAAGAGATTACGCAATTCGAGCCTTCACCCAGATGGAAAACGCCAACGTTTTTGTTTACAATGCAATAATCAGAGGCTTCATTCGTTGTTCTTTCCCCCTTCAAGCTCTCCAGTATTATGTAGACATGTTAAGAGCTCCAATTTGTCCCACTAGTTACATATTTGTATCTGTAGTTAAGGGTTGTACATTACTGTGTGCTTTAGGACTTGGACAAGCTGTTCATGGGCAGATTTGGAGAATTGGGTTTACATCACATGTATATGTTCAAACTGCATTGGTTGAATTTTACTCGGGTTTGGGTAGAGTTCTGCAATCGAGACAGGTGTTTGATGAAATGCCTGAGCGAGATGGTTTTGCATGGACTACGATGGTTACTGCACATGCCCGCGTGGGGGATTTGAGTTCCGCTAGGAGATTGTTCGATGACATGCCTGAGAGGAATACTGCTTCTTGGAATTCTATAATTGCTGGGTACGCTAGGCTGGGGGATGTGGAGTCTGCGGAGTTCTTGTTTAGTGAAATGCCCACAAAGGATTTAATTTCGTGGACTACAATGATTAATTGCTATTGTCAGAACAAGAAATATAAAGAAGCATTAGCAGTTTTCAATGAGATGAAAAATGATGGGACGAACCCCGATGAAGTGACCATGGCAACCGTTATTTCTGCTTGTGCTCATCTTGGGGTGCTTGACCTAGGAAAGGAAATACATCTATATGTGATGCAAAATGGGTTTGATTTTGATGTGTATATAGGGTCTGCACTGGTTGATATGTATGCAAAGTGCGGGAGCTTGGATAGATCCCTCGTTGTGTTCTTCAAATTGCAGGAGAAGAACCTTTTCTGTTGGAATTCAGCAATTGAAGGACTGGCTGCTCATGGTTATGCTGATAAAGCACTAACAATGTTTACCAGAATGGAGATGGAGAAGGTAAAGCCAAATGGCATTACCTTTGTCAGTGTTCTTAGTGCTTGCACGCATGCAGGACTAGTTGAAGAGGGCCGTAGGAGGTTTCTAAACATGACTTGTCGTTATTCTATTGCTCCTGAGATTGAACATTACGGGTGTATGGTTGATTTGTTGTGCAAGGCTGGTCTGCTGGAAGATGCCTTAGAATTGATACGTACCATGACGATGGAACCAAATGCTGTTATTTGGGGGGCTTTACTAGGCGGGTGTAAGCTTCACAAGAACTTGGATATTGCTCAAGTTGCTGGTAATAACTTGATGGTTTTGGAGCCAAACAACAGTGGATATCACACCCTATTAGTTCACATGTATGCTGAAGCAAATCGCTGGAACGAGGTAGCTAAAATCAGGGCAAAAATGAAGGAACTTGGAGTCGAAAAGACAAGCCCTGGGTCCAGTTGGATTGAAATGGAAAGAAAGATTCACCACTTTGCGGCTTCCGACAAAGACCACCCAGCCTCTGATGAAATATACTCGCTGCTGGGTGTATTAGATGGGCAGCTGAAGCTGTTTGGCAATGTAATGGACCATGGATTTATCTCGTAATTGTTTGTTCTTTCAGAGGAGAATGAAACTCAAAACACAATGGGATACTGGAAGAGGTAAAACTGCGCTAGAGACAGGTTAATTATCGTTATTTTAGCTGGCGCTTTAACAGGCCGTCTAACGAGAGAAAAGACTCTAATAGAGTGGTACAAAAGCTGCCACTGCGCTGAAGTCTGATTGAACCGAGAAGAGCAAGGTAACATAGTAAATTGAAGCACTCGTATGTTGTACAATCTTCTCAGCCCCATGACGTTAACCTATATATTAGTTGGCCAACACACTACCCTTTTACACTATTTGATACTTGGCCAGGTAAATAAGAGTGGTTCTTTGAAGCTTTATCCTGCTTTCAGTATAATAAGAAACAATCCATCTCGAGTACCGATTAAAGTTCTGCGCTCTTTTGTTGTACATTTACTGAGTATATAGGTTCGGTGTATGAGAATTGTCAAAGTTCTTGGTAATGATAGCATTAGTATTGAATCTATTTCCTGTTTTTTATTTTATAGGTTGTGGTAGAAGTATGTCGACGGAAGGGAAGCATTTAACACCACTGAGTTGGTTTCTTCTTAGATGAGAGTTACCTATTTCCTGTGTTGATCTTCATCCCAATGGTCCAAAGCGCATCATTTGGAGCAAGTAAGAATGGAAGAGAGTACAGATGCCAGTGTCAAATGGATAGTGATCCTTAACGTGGAGCAATATGAAATGAAGGTAGAACCCGCTTGCCTTCAGAAATATTCGACGAAATCAGAATTAATTAGATGGGCTTCGGAAACAGGTCTGTTGATCGAACTTTCACCGTATAACCCATGGCCTGGTATAGTTCGTACTGCCCTTGTATCACTATAAAGTGGTTACTTTCGTGAATTGAAAATTTTCAATCACCTTGCACATGTTCATCATATCGTGTGATTCTTTTTTTGGTTAAGAATAACAAAGTCATCCCTGTTGTACAAAATATGATACTATTATTTTGAAAGACATGAAAGCGAGATAGGAAGCTAAGCATTTTCCAACTGTAGTCCATGTCATAGATACTTTTGATCTAGCCTTGCATGTTAAATTGGCAAAGCCGGCAAATTCAGTCAGCGACCGTTTGCTTTCTATTGTTATCCGGTAGTAATGAAAAGACGAGCTAACATGATATAGATCATACATAATTGGGACAACTATGGAACTAATTTCCTCCAACCCCTTTTTTTTTGGTGCAAATTTCCTCCAACCCTGTGCAGGCAAAAGAGTGGAGTCACTATGAATGACAACATATAAGAGCTGTCTTTGTTGTGTCCATAAGATTGTTTCAAAATAGCCGGAGCTTGCGACTTGTACGAGTGAAAGGATCCGAGGGGGTATCCTTTTTTTTTTTGGTTAATAAGAGAGTGACATAAATAAAAAATTAGGTATATATTTACAAACATAGTCTAGGACTTACAAGTATGACATGTCCATGACTTACAAATATACACACAAAAAGCATTCTTCATATTTACATTTATCCAAACAAAAACAGGTAGAAAATTACTGACTGTGATTACAAAAGATTTCACTTATCCAGTCATAGTTCCCTGTATTTGGGCTTTACACACTGATAATGATAGGGTTCGTGCCTCCTGAAGGGTGCCAACCGCCACACTATGTATACAAAAGGAGTAAAAATCTGACAAAGTACCGTAAAAATTGGACATGATCAATGTCGCAATGTCTAGGATACCATCAGACTCAGATAACTGATGGAGAGGGTATCCTGAACGCTTTGATATGCATATTCCGAGTCCCGATCTTAGCCTTTGTTGCTGGAAGAACGACCCAACAGAGACGAAACACGTGTGTACTCTCGTGCATTGACATTGACCAATGTGAAGCCAGACTGTATTCGACTTCTTCCCCTACCCCCCCCCCCCCCACCCAAACGCACAAACACGCCTAAAACCCCCAAGACCTACCCGAGGCCCTACCCCTCCTACCCGCAGGACATCAAGGCGTAATACACCAAAACCCTAAACACTGAGCTTAGTAACCAAAACAGACACCCTACAGCCAACTAATGAGCCTTAATTACTGCCGGCGAAAAATTCGGCCGCCGCCGGTAGGATCCCAGTCACCGCCGACTGAATTCCGGCCACTTCCGGTGACAGAAGATCTAACCCTAATAAACCCAAACCTCTTCAATCACAATACAAACCAAACAAACCCATGACCATCACTCTGATCAAGACCTATCAGATCTAAAAGATCAAGAAATACCCTAGATCTTCATCGATCTGAAGAGATCCGGCGAATCGAAGCAAGTGCAGACATAACCGTCCCCGATCGTGGCTGGGTAGGATGGCGCCGGCCACCGCACATAGTCGTCCATCGTCCTCCATCCGCGATCTGCCGCCGGCCTTGAAAGAAGACTGTTCTCAGAGTAAAAACACACAAAAGAAGACAAGTTGTATACCTAGTCCTAGGCCGGATTCCGGCCACCGCCCCACGCGCGCCATCGCACGGTGGGGCGGCCACGGTGGCTTTCTGTGGAAAGTTTGCTTAGAGAGAAGTGGGAGATATATTTTTAGAGAGAGAGAGCACACACAGTCCCACAAAGATGGAGCAGATGGTGGTGATTGCTTTGGAATTTTGCTTGGAGGGAGCATTCCCTCTACTAATCCATGCAATGAGCCATTCGACGTAGTTCGGCAAATAGTTTGGTCCCTATATCAAGCCCAATCCATGCAGCCCGAATTCTACGACATTGGAGAAGATGTGCTCTCATTCCTCTCAACACATCAGTTGGCTGCCATGTCAGCGTAGAGACCGAATCAAATTGTTATGTGATGATAATGATGATGATGATTGGAGCACAGTTACCATTTGGCATTTGCGGTATGCTCCTTCAATTTACCTGTCACAATCGAATGCTAGAGCCAAGTGACCCGTTCATATGAATTAAGATATCAAATGCGTTCTTCAGGCAATAATTAGGTGCGAATTATTAGTACTTGATGAGTCTCTTGTTAATTTTGGTTTACCAAGTTTTTGCCTTACTACGTATGGTTAATAAATCTGGAAGTTTGTTGTTTCTTTCTCAGTTAAAATCCCAATGTGATAGTGTGACTTTATTTGGTTGGATTGCAAGCTTAGACTCAGATTCTGGCCCAGAGGTGCTTGATTTATGTCACCATGGTCTAATTCGAAACACTTTGTTGTAATGCAATCTGAGATGGTTTGAACAGGATCAAGGCGATGTTTTCACGGCACTTACCTGCTCCAAATCTCTTTATCAGTATACATTTGTGCCGCCAGAGGAACTTTGGTATGCAGGGGAATTCCCCCAAAGCAACAGAGGATCCTAGTTTGTTCATGTGAAATGGAGAACAAACTGCCCTTAAGCTCTCGATTCAGTAGACTTACAGTTTTGGCTGTGGCTATCTAGTCTAGATAGAATCCACCTGCTGAGGTCTCAAGGTTTTTCAAGTTCGTCTACTTTACAAAACCCCTTATTAATGACATAGCCCATGCACTAATTATTCATTTGCAAACACTAAGAATGAGGATTAGTGAAAATTAAATTGTTCAGTGTCTGTCTAACTTGATAAATCTTCTAGCTGGAAATGGCTAGAAAATATTAACAAACCAAGACAGATATAATAATCTAGCACATTTTTTGAGCCCATCAGGTGTTGAATTAAGCAAACCTGTCAAGCCTTCGAATGTGCACAATTTCTACCAAAACCCAGTTAACAGTTTGAACCGCCAAAACCCTAGGCCAGAAATTGATGACAACTTCAGATGGAGGATGATCAGATAGAGCTAATACAATCGGACACCATCATGCCGGTGTTGATCAAACCAATAGGGAAAATCTAATCATCACATCATCCTCCCAAAACTGAAACCCTAGAAAAATTCAAGATGCCAGAAATATAACAAGATGCGAATCTGTGGGGGATAAAGAGAATGATCAGCTAGAGCTAATACATGATAAGACGCCATCATGTCGGCAATCAAACCAATAGGGAAAACCAATAATCATCATCTCATTCTCTTAATTGAAACCCAAAATCTTAGGACTAAGAGCGTATCAAATAGAGAAAAGAAGAATTGTTACAAACCCTAATATCCGTTCGCTCAGCTATCGGTGCAGGAGAGGCCACGGCCGTTTGCGGCTTAGGGCTAGGAAGAAGTGAGAATTGAAACCCTAGAGGAGGAGATAATATATAGGTAGAACCGGGGAGCTATGTAAAAGTGATAAATATTGAAAAGGCCCCTGTGGTTTATTAAAATATAACTCAACCCCATTTAGTTGAGCGTTTCCTTTTTTAGAATGAACATGAGAATATATATATATATATATATATATATATATATATATATATATATAGGGAGCTGATCCCTTGACAGCGTTGGCAAATGGAGTTAAGTTGCTAACGCGATCTGGCCGTCCACGCGCGATCTGTGGACGGTCCAGATCTTTTTTTTACGATTTTTTTAAGTCTGTCCGCTACATAATGTAGCGGACAATATTTTTGACAAAAATACCCTCCAGCTCCGTCCGCTACATTATGTAGCGGACAGAGGCGGTACTTTTTTTTGGACTCCTTTGTCAGATTAATTTTCTGACATGTCTGGTGTCCGCTACATAATGTAGCGGACAATTTTTGACATAAATAGCCTCCAACTCCGTCCGCTACATAATGTAGCGGACGAGTGGGCAGTACTTTTTTTTTCTCTTTCTCTCGTTAATTGTCTGACATGTTTATTTCTCTCTCCCCTTTCTCTTTTCAGTCACCACTTTATGACTCTTTCTCTCACCACATTCTCATTTTCTCTCTCACTTACCTCTTTCTCTCTCTCTCTCTTCAGACCTTTGATCTATTCTTTCTATTTTCCTATTTCGAGTTTGGTTTGTTGATTCTTCAGTTCCGTGATCCATTTCAGTTCTGTGATCCATGCTCATGAACATATACACCCCACTGAAATTAAGGGCCGAAAGAAGGGGGGAAAAAAAGAACTGAAGAAATGGAGAACTATCATAATCTTCAACCTTAGAACTAAATGAAGCACGGTGAGACTCCGGACATTTATAGAACAAGGACTCCCAAAACTCTGTCAACTCCAGAATGATAACTCCATCATCATTTTCACATTCTTGTTCAAACATGCCAAAAAGTTACAGAAAGTGGGTCTTCTTCCCTTGGACTCAGCAATCTGCCACCTCTTGTATCCATCATGTTAATCTTCAATTCACCATAGTAGACGACATGGCCCTCACCATTAAGCTCTCTCCAAATAGACCCACCCCATATTCGACCCTTCATTTCTCTATTGCGGCTCCACCATGAAGAAGAAGAAGAAGAAAACTAGAGCCACAGCCCATTCATAGATACAGTCTCCACCAAAGAGGGAAAAAAAACTCGATTTCATATATGATTCTAGGATACCCACCATTAAAAACACGATTTCAACCACCATTAAATTGACCAAGACAAGATCTGATTCTACACATAAACAAATAGATACCCACCACCGCAACAGCCACCGTCGCCGCCTTCAATCGGTGTCACCACCGACCGTCTACCCTCCGATTTCAGTCACTAATTCTGCAAATATCGCTACGAAAATGTCGTTCTCTGCAATTTTCGGCACTAGGATCGCCGTCGTACCGCATCCTACCTCCCTTCCGCCGTCGAGAATCGGGGCGGTACGGCGAAAGCAGCGGCTCTAGCGGTTTCGGGCCTGTGACGACCTCCTTTACAGATCTGCCATCTTCATAATATGACGAAGAGAACGGGTACAAGGGAGAGGGAGAAGATGAGAGGATGAGAGATGAGGAAGAGAGAGAAAATAAAAGGGTTGTCTCTCCTTTTCAGGTCTGACATATGGGTTGTCACTTTTCCAGAGAATAAAAGCGGTTGTCCCTTCTTCTCGTCCGCTACATTATGTAGCGGACATATATAATTGAAGATTGAGGGGTATTTTTGTCAAAAATATTGTCCGCTACATTATGTAGCGGACGGACTTAAAAAAAACGCAAAAAAAAGATCTGGACCGTCCACAGATCGCGCGTGGACGGCCAGATCGCGCTAGCAACTTAACTCCATTTGCCAACGCTGTCAAGGGATCAGCTCCCATATATATATATATATATATATATATATATATATATATATATATATATAATAAATTAAAACTTCATCTTACAACCTAGGCCCTAAGGTGGGCAATGCTGGCTACAACATCGGCTAACAAACAGGTAACCACCTCCGGTGGTTGCATGAGATGTACAAAACACTTTATTTGTTGCTCTCCAAGTCTAACAAATTGATATGTCCGTAGGTTGCCCTCTCTAAATATGTGCATCATTAAAGAATTAATAGCTCGTAGAACAACTCTAGTGTCTTTGATGATACCAATGGTACTAATTCTTTAATAATGCACATATCGATGGATCTAATTTTGGAGCATGGCTTAATTTAGTTGTATTCCTGTTTTTCTTTTCAAAAGCCTGATTCAATTCTTTGGCATAATTGAGGCAGTTTATCTAAGACACTTCCACCTGAATAACGCTCCCTTCAATGACTTCTTTGTTCATTTTCTTCCAGATTTGCCAAAGAATAGTTGTTAACATATACAACCATTGAGTGTTAGCAAACTCAGAACTTCCTTTTTCTTTGATATTTCTCACCAACCAATCCTTCGTATTAAAGTTATCCTCTTCTTCCAGTTGCTCTTTGGAGAAGACTTTCTTCCACAACTCTCGGGCCTCAGAACAAAACCTGGTAATATGTTCAACAGTTTCAAAACCAAAGATACCTCTAGTGCAGTTAGCATCGAGAGTTAAGTTTCTACTAGCACGAAGGCTGTTAGATGCAATTTTGTCATGTAACAGCAGCCATATGAACCTAATGATTTTTTAAGGAATTTTGATTCTCCATATCCATCTCCAATTATCAGTACCAGTCACATAACTATTCAAGCTAAGAATGGTCTCATAGGCACTAGAAATGGAAAAGATACCATTGGTATTTCTTCCCCAAAAGGAGGCATCCTCTTCAACCTTTTCTTGAAGAAGATAGACATTAGAAATCTGTCTAGCTTTATCATTATCAACCAATCCAGTAATAACAATATCAATCACAAGGGGATGATCAACCAAGTCTTGGTTATCCTTATAAAGATCATTCACACCATCAGTCCAGCCAAAAATCAACTTTGTTACCTTTATTAACATTCCATTTTAAGCCCTTATGCTGCTGCTTTTCAAAATACTCCTCCAAACAGGGGACCTTCTAGCATTCTTGGACTAGAATATGGGGTTTTCATGCTTAGCATATTTATTTTTCAGAACTTTAACCCGTAAAAGGTCCTCATTAGTAATCAATTTTCATCTAAGTTTGGACAAACAAGCAAGATTGTTGAGCTAAGCTTTCCTTAAACCTAGGCCACCAAATCTTTTAGGGGTGCACACGGTATCCCACTTAATATGATACAATTTTTTTCTATCCTCAAGGTCCCCCCCCCCCCCCAACAAAAAGGCTTTATTAATTTTATCCAATTTTTCAATCACTTTAACAACCAAAGCATGGACTTGCATGATGTGAGTGGGAATGGCAAAGGTGACAGACTACACAAGGGTAGCTCTCCCTGCCAAAGACAATAATTTAGTTTTCCAACCAGCCAACCTTCTTTGAACTTTTTGAAAATTTTGATCATAAAGGTGTTGAGACATTCTTGTATGGATCAAAGGGATATCAAGGTAAATTCCAAGATCCTTGGCCAGGGGAATACAACGCATATGACTAAGGTTATGAGCCTCTGTGGAGGAAATGTTAGGAGAAACAAGCAATTTGGATTTCTGGAAGTTAAGCTTTTTCCCAGAGATGCTACAAAAATTGTCCAGGATATCCATGATTTTTTTAGCATTGTCTCTCCTCAAAATTTTTAAAGATATATAGATCATCCGCATAAAAGATGTAGGATATACTAGGGCCACCTTTGGAGGCTTTTAAGTCAATCCAATTTTTCTTTTTACTGCAATCATAAATCGTATGAGATAACTTCTCAATAAATAAAACAAAAATGTACAGGATAGAGGGTCCCCTTTTCTGATTCCCCTCTCAGGGGTAATAGGCTCTAGGGGAAGCCATTGCAGAGAATAGAAATTGAACTACCGGTAATACAATTCATTATAATTCTAATCAAAGATTGAGGAAAGTTAAATCAGCAAGAGTTTGGTTTATAAAATCTCAATTTAATCTATTGTAGGCTTTCTCAATATCAATTTTGAAAATCATACCACTAGAGTTACCTTTCAAGTTTTTAATCGTATGAATGATTTTCTGGGTAATAATCACATTATATGTGGTGGATCTACCCGGAACAAAAGTACTTTGGGCATGACTAATAAGATTTCTCAAAAGAGGTCTTAATCTAGCAACAAGAATTTTAGGATGAGCTTCACAAGTTACATTAAGGAGGCTAATAGGTCTAAATTAGTTTATATTTTGAGGGTTTTCCACTTTGGGGATCAAGGTAACTAAAGCTTTGTTATTTTGATTAGGCATAATCCCATAGTTGTAGCATTATTTCAAAAACTTACAAGTAGTGTTCCCAACTATATTCCAATACTTATGACAAAACATGCCATTAAGACCATCAAGCCCAGGGGCTTTCAGAGCCTTAATATTAAAGAAAGCTTCCTTGGTCTCAGCATCACATAAAGGGGTGTCTAGAAGTTCAACTTCATTCTCAGATAGCTTGGGATAAATTCCAGTAGGTTGGACTCTATTGATAACAAAGCTATCCATAGCAAACAGATTGGAAAAATAGTCATTAATATCAGGGCATTAATTTTGTTTTTTTTTTCATTTTGTTAATGGTGGACACATGGAAAATCTAGTATTTTTTTGTCTCCTTGGCTATGCCAATTAGCCCTAGACTTTTGAAGTCAGAGCATTTCTTCCTGATTAAGAGTGGCAATGCAGTCCTTCCTAGGATCTCTTCTGTAGAAGGTCTAAATTATGAGACCAATGGTTAGATAAGGCACTTTGAATACCTTTGAGTGTAGCTAACAATAGTCTTTTCCTTCTAAATATGTTACCAAAAACTTGTTTATTCCACAAAATCGCTTGATTTTTGAAGTTTTCAGTAATGTCGAAAATATTGTCCTGAACATGGCCCCAAGTATTATTGACTACTTAAAGAAAAATTATCGTAAAGCATCCAAGCAGCTTCAAGTCTAAAAGGTCTGGAAGATAAAGGACGGTAAAGAACGTACATGAGCAATTCACATTAAGGGCACAATGATCAGATGTAGTGGTCAGCATCCTCTTTTACTTTTCTAATCGTAGGATCATCTTCCACCTCCATCTCAATCGTAATCCTTATTGTTGGGCCAAAATTTCCCAACCAAATAGGATCCTAACGTGGCTTGGTGGGCTTGGTCACTGAAGGCTTCTGTGGGCTCGTTGTTTAGTACTGGTAAGGGCTCAGATGGCACAAGACCTATATCTATCTTCTTTATTTGGCTTTTTGTGTTTTTGGCAAGCAGAAGTTTGTCTGCTCAGTTACGAGAGGCTGAAACTACTTTATGAGAAAGCTAAACGTTAAAGTTATTACTAAGACAATCATATCAAAAGATATTTACAACAAAATAACTAATAGATAAAATCAGTTCGAATGATCCGGTGAAAATGATGTGTTGTATCGTTACTTTTGATTTTTTTATGTTGCGTCCGGTTAGATTATAGGATGTGTCATGCCCTTTAGTCAAATTATATGTTGACTTCCACGTGTTTATGTTGGATAAATATTTTTAATAAAGGAAATGATATCCAACCTCCAATCTTCTACTCCTACGGTTTACTAATAGAAGAACTCTTTGCCGCCGACAATATTACCCTCTAAAGTGTAATATTAGCATAGTTGAGGAAGGTCAGAACAATATTTTTCTCAAGAAATATGTGGAGTGTATATATGTACATAAGTGAAGTGTCAATATATCACTCGTCTTGTCTAACTTCATGTGAACTCAGGTGATATTTAAAAACTATGCGAACACACGCATTAGTGAAAAATGATAATCTCAGCACGTACATATTAAATGGTGCAAATATAGTCTCTCCATAAGTGCTAGTATACAACCACGATACGTTACCACACTCACTTGCTTAAGGTTTATCAAAGCTACATCCGAGTTTAGGAGAAATTTGTCACAACAGAGCCGGACAACAATTCTGCGAAGAAACTTTTTCAAAGGGCGGATTATTTATAACCCTTTTGCTCATAAGTAAGTAAGCTTTTGTAGGAGCGACGGATTTATTAAAGAGTAATCGATTACATATTCCTCTCATCTCATCCGCTGCACGTTCTTTTATGTATTTTTTTTTTCTCCTTCTATTGTACGGGCTGAAAGACCATGGACCGGACCAGAAGCCCTTAAAAGGTAGGTAGATCAGGGCCAGCCCATCACATCTAAGTCGCTCTTTTGTGTGACCCATCCAAATTTGACAAATCCCATCGCCGGTCCACCCGGTTCTGGGATTCTGGACTTTTCTCGCACCACCTAGTGAAGCAACACGACGAACCGCCTCCGGTTCCGGTTATCCGTGCACCGCTCCGTCGGTCAGCCGGCGTCAAGTAGCTTCCACCTAATCGGCGGCTCCTCAAACTCACACTAATTCCAAGCGGCCAATCCTCTTGCCGCACCCGTTCCTCCATCTCTCAGTCCCAGCAATGGCTTGTTATCGACCCATGAAGCGCGTTTTACTCAGCATAGGTAACACCTTATTCTTGTTCATTCTTTCATTATTTGTGACCCTTTAGTTTTAGTTCCTCAGCGTTTAGGAATTCTTTGCATGCAATATACAAAATCTTGAGCGCATACATTTTCTTTGTTATAATTGTGGTAGAGAAAAATGTAACGTATCGAGCTCGAGACGTTACCGGCCATGGCTTAACAAGGTTATGGTTGCTTGGTTAATGGAATTGATGGGCTGAAAATTGAAGAACAGAGAAGGGGGATGAATGAGAAAGAGAGATAGAGAGAGAACTTCAGAAATGATAGAGAGAGAAGAGAGATTTTCTGATTCACATTTCACATTTTTCATATCCTTCAGTAACAGATTCACACCTCTTATATGGAGAGGGTGGTTACAAATTGAAACAAGTGTCGCTAATTATCAATTTTAAACGAAAAATGCACTAAAGGCAGCGTTTGGTTTTAGATTCCAACCCGGTATGTTACATTCCCAACCCCTCGAAATCATCCTTGTCCTCTAGGATGGGAACCCAAGCTGCCCATCATATATCCTTTTATCTCTTCCACCCGGATCAAACACAAACGTAGTGAGGGGAGGGGACTGAGAGCACCTGTACCAACAACTTCTGAGCAGAATCCCTTGTTCTCCTCATCAAGCTGGCTCTGAGCTTCATTTTCATTCCTTGGAGCAAATGACATAGTAATTAAGTCTTTGTCCACCAAATAGCCATCAAAGCTAGCAACACCACAACCAACATCTAAAATATCCCTCGTGTGCTTCGCCCAGTCAGTAGTTGGCAGTATCTTCTCTATATAGTCAATGTAATGATTGATTCTGTCCTTAAATTGAGTACCACTTCCAGTAAAATCAAGATAGTCACCATCTTCAATACTCGGTGAGTATTCTCGCGCTTTCGATACATCTCCATCTGCCGTCGTACTGTGTACTGAATCATTTGTCTCATTTGTCCTTTCCGTAGTTTGAGATGTTGATTCAGAAACGCAAATAAATGAGCAATCGCCAGTGAGCATTCTCTTGGACCTTTTGTCAAACACCTTGGCTTCACAAACACCTTGATCCTCTTTTTTATCTGGTTCCATTAGATATTCTGTGGTATAATTGCGACACTGAACGATAAGAGGTGGTGTACCTTGTAGATGCTCCCCGGAGTACTGCGTTTGGCTCGTCCTTGCATGATCCGCCGACGGTGTGCCGGTTGCATTTAAATTTGCACTTGATTGAGGAGTAGAGTCTGGCAGATCTGTGTAATACTGGAATTGGCAATGGCTAGGTTCGCCTCGATCTTGACGCGGTGGAGGTTCTATGTAGGAGTTTATCTGCGCCATGAAGTTCCTTAACTGAAACTTGATTTCTGTGAGACTCTGGAGCAAGGCAGAGTTGCTCCGTTGAAGGTCCCCTATAGTACCTTTCAACTGAAGTCATCCTTACGTCGTATGCCGCAAATCGATTTTCCATTACTTCCTGGAGTTCACATATCTCAATTTGAGTGAACTGATTGTTCTTTACAGAACAAGGCATCTTCAATTGCTCTTACAAGAATTTTGGAAATGGTGAGGTTCAGAAGAATTTCCTACAGCTAACGACTAATTCAGGCCCCAATTAAGAGGCTCTGATACCATTTGTAACGTATCGAGCTCGAGACGTTACCGGCCATAGCTTAACAAGGTTATGGTTGCTTGGTTAATGGAATTGATGGGCTGAAAATTGAAGAACAGAGAAGGGGGATGAACGAGAAAAAGAGATAGAGAGAGAACTTCAGAAATGATAGAGAGAGAAGAGAGATTTTCTGATTCACATTTCACATTTTTCATATCCTTCAGTAACAGATTCACACCTCTTATACGGAGAGGGTGGTTACAAATTGAAACAAATGTCGCTAATTATCAATTTTAAACGAAAAATGCACTAAACGGCAGCGTTTGGTTTTAGATTCCAACCTGGTATGTTACAAAAAAGTATCTAGTGAGGATCTGGGGTTTTCTTCTCATTGCTTCAAACTGGTATGAAGCTAGTTGGGGCAGCTGGATAATTCAAGAACATTTGTTTTTCCAACAACCGGGTATGAAATCAGTTGGAATGTTTTACCAACTATGTATAGGGTATAATAATGCCGATTTGGGGCGAAAGACCAAAGTTTCTGATCCTTCACGTGGTAAAGGTTCATGCAATCGTTGTGTATTGATTGTAATTTCCCAATCTCTGGGTTACTACTTTAGCTCCAACTTAAAAGTTTTTGCACCTCCAAGGGGAAGAAAAAAACATCACGAATGACGAAATTGAGGAAACTAGGAAACTGATTATGATAAATTGCTTAAAACTGGGATGATTCTAGCTGGAGCTCACAGGATGATACAGAAACACCTGTTTAGATATGAAAACCAGTGGAAGTTTTTACTCCCAAGTACTTATACATGTTTAGGGTGTAGTGATGCAGATTTGCTTCTTTTTGTTTAAGAAATGGGCGATGCTTATAATTCTTTCGAATGAGTTACTTAAAGTGGTAAAAGATTGAACATTCATCCTACAAAGATTGGGAAGTTTATAGTTTCATATTCTTTTTGTCTTTCTGGTTGGGCAGATTTCAGTGTACAGTTGCTAAAGAGACACGACTCGTATCGGAGGTTTGTATATAGCGCTCTTAATCGGTATCAATCACAATGGTCAAAGGCAGAGAAGGTGGAACCTGTTGCTTCCAAAGAGGCAAAGGATGCATCTCAAGTACCTATAACACCTAAAGTGGACAAGAGAACAGACCCTGATCCCGGGCGCGGCAAATTCAGTTCTGAAGAAGTTGATATCAGCAGTAATAACTGGAAGTTGGAACTTGCTTGGCTCGCAAAAGCACTTGAACCTGCATTGCAAGTGTGTAGGTGGGCTCTGCCAACAGGTTTGACATTTTCTTGTTTTCCCCATACGTTTTATGTGATTGTGCTATTAGAGAGCTTACTCCACAAAACTAGCGTGTATGTCCATACTGAATTCTATTGGTTTGAATATCTGACAATGTGCTATGAAGAATTATATTTTAATAATGTTAGTTGTGGCGTTCAAGCTCTCTCATCCTTTTGCTCACATGTTTCTCCTGTTTTTCCCCCATCAATAGCATGTTCCTGAGCCTTAAGTGGAGTTAGGTTATGAACTGTTGCCCTGGTATATTATTTGTCTCATTCTTCAGTAGTATAGTGAATAAGTATGAAGCACCGGTGCGGCAGTCTGGGGGAAGCACCAGCACCGGGTGCACATCGGGTGCGGCATGGTTGTGCACTGGGTGCGTCCGAAACTTTTTTTTTTTTTTCAATTAATTTTCTGGATCTGGGGTGTGGCTCGGACACGCACCCAGGGTTTTTTGGCAGATAGTTGAAGAAGAAGAAAGAGAAGAAGGAGAGCAAGAAGGAGTAGAAGGTGAAGAGAAGAAATAACCTCCGCCGGAGCGGCGAGGGACTTCCGGCAGGAGAGGCGACCGGCGAGGGACTTCCGATAGGAGAGGCGACGGCCCCTCCTTGCTGTTGATGTTGTCTATGTCTTCTGACGGCTGTGTTATAAGATAGGGACATAGGGTTTCTATCAAACTTTATGTTTATTATGTTTAACTCCCAGCTCTTTCGACAATCTTTCAAAATAGCCCCACTTCTTTTAAATAATAATAGAACTTCTACAAACTTTGTCATACTTGGCTATGCACTTTCAATATTTCTGAAGCAGCCCACCAAATTAACAAAATATCCTATTGTTTGTCTAAAATAACATTATTTTTGTTACATACAAATAATATATGTTGATAATTTTTTGTCGTATCCCCGCCACACCCGTATCCTATTTTTTGAAAAAACGACGTATCTGCGCATCCGCACCCTCACCGGAATCCGTGCTGCTTAGGTGAAGAATGATTTTTTGTGCTCTGTGCAGCATTATCGTTGTGTCCAGTTTTGAGCAGAGGCTGACTAAACAACCATTTTGCAGGAAATGGATTCGTGAATAGACCTCCACCTAGCAGTAGATCGCTTGCAGAAATTGTAGCAAGCATTCAACGAAGCAAGCTTGGACTCCAGGACTGGAGCTTGAGCGATCTTACAATTGGTTTATATCTTATATACCTCCGTCAGGCATCGACAAATCCATTTGAGGATGCGAAGGGCATAAAAATATCCTCTGATACAGTAGTAATTACCAGAACCTTTATTCTGAAGAATTATTCTCTTTTGACACTGAAAACATTTCTATTCAGCGCCATCAGCGTAGAACAAAATTTTTAGACATTTAAAGCATATCTCTGTTATTCATTCCAGAGTTTTTACCATTTTTTTTTAATCTAGGTCCAGGATCTTATCTACCACACAGAACTAGCTAAAGGTACTTATAAGGACAGCGCTGCAGGTCTTGCTAAACACAGCATGCTAAGAGAAAGCAATGTTGTGAAATTCGTTAAAAACTCTAGTGTACTTAGACCAGGATACCATATTGGCATTGATACCCGCAACAAACTTGTGGTTCTTGGAATTCGTGGAACGCATACTGTCTATGACCTTATCACTGATATTATATCATCTAGTGGCGAAGAAATCACACTCGAGGGCTATTCATCCCACTTTGGTACTGCTGAGTCTGCTCGTTGGTTTCTAACTTATGAGTTGGGGACCATAAAGAAGTGCCTGGAGAAACACAAGGTGGCCTTTTCTAGGTCTTTTCCTTTTCTTTCTCTCGAGTTCATATTAGTGTTCTTCCGAGACTGAATCATCCACAGGGATTTAGGTTAAGGCTAGTGGGTCATTCTCTTGGTGGTGCAACTGCTTCTTTGCTGGCGACAATGCTTCGGAAGAAGTCAATAGAAGAGCTGGGGTTTAGCCCTGATATTGTTTCAGCAGTTGGATTTGGTACACCACCCTGTGTTTCCAAAGAACTTGCTGAAGGCTGCTCTGACTATGTTACGACAATTGTGATGCAGGTCAGTTATTAATTTCGGTTTGAAATGCTTGCTGAAAGACTAGTACGATAGTTGTATTGTTGATTAATCTGCTACTTATTGTTGTCGGATTGCTCTTTATATTTTCTTGTATCTTACAGGATGATATAATTCCAAGGTTAAGTGGAGCCTCTCTGACGAGGTTGAGGAATGAAATAGTTCAAACTGATTGGTAAGAAAACATAAGCTTGCAGACCCTTAATACAACCTCTGATTTCATGATCAAGTTGTTGTTAGCCAGCATCTTTATTTAAAACAGTTGGGGGGCCAAAGACTTGCTATTCGCATAATGTTAGCTTAATCTCTCTGTATATCAGCGATTCACTTCCTTATTCTTCTCAACTACATTGGTTCACTTCCTTTTTTATTTATCTTCTTAGCGGGCTTTAGTTCAACTCAGAAAGTCATTTTTTCCAATTACTTGGTAATTAAGTTAGGTTGAGGAGTTGCTATTCACTAGTTTACTCAATTTGTCGTACGTCATTACTATTATGAAGGTTCAGTTTTCTCTTCTTGAGTCTGCTATCTTGCTCCATGCTCTTTTAGCATCAAATTATTTGTTTTTTTCTTCTTTTTTTGTGTAGTTCGTATCCTTACAATTTTTCACTTGTCGTAGAATTTTTGGGGCATTTACTTTGGATGTTTTTAACAGGACCAGTATTTTTGAAAAAAGAGACTGGGGAAGTGTTGTAGATTTGGTTACAAATGCGAAGCAGGTTGCTTCTTCTGTACAAGGTGTAGCGCGGAAGCTTGCTGATTATGCCAAGTTCAGGAGCCAGACAAACTTTTCTGGTAAACCGCACATGTCTTCATGGTTAGACAATGATATGCTGTTAAAACTCCAATACATAGTTGTATCTAAGTTCTCAGCACAATTATGTTCGGATTCTTTCTACTCGAGTCTCTCTTTCTGTGATTATACCTGTAGAAGTAGATAGAATGGCAATTCCCATCTCACCTTTCCTTCCTTCAAGGACTCTAATTTGTTTGGGTAGGTGTGAGTGCTTGTGGGGCTTGATGGAAGAGGAATGCTTTATTTTAGAAAAGTTTAGATTTACTACCATGTATGCAGGAGTGTAAAAAAATTAAAAGAAAGAGGTAGACGGGATCATCTTGGATGTGAAGCTGAACTTGTTGAGATCATGTTGTTCATGGGTTTGTGGATCTGGAATCATCCTTCTTGACTTATTTGGGAATAATTATTAGTAGATGAACCACCTTAATAAACTACTTTATGGTACTGAGCTGTTAACCTCCATTTTCTGCCAGCTAGAACATCGTCAACACCATTTTCCCTTCTGGATATTGCACCTAGTAATTAGTAATGTCAATCCAATTGACTCTGACTCTGTCATGGTTGGTTGCTAGTTCTGCACTGGCAGCATATGCTGCGTGGAGTTTGTTGGACCTCATTTTAAATACGTATAATTTATTGTGCGAACTAATGGCTTCCTCCCTATGTTAAGCGGGACTCTGTACAAGGATCCGAGTCGGATACGTGTCAAAGCGTGGGATTAGTCTAATTTTTAAAACCCAAGACACGGGACATGGCAAAATATACCTACCCATTGTGATTTCTTAGTTATTCCTTAGTTGACATGGTGTTTTATGTGATGCACATTGTTTTAATTTAAAACTGATATCATTTCAAAGCAATTACGAACTAAAAGAAACACTATAAGATGTGTCGAAAACATATACCATACCCATGTCCAAGCGTTAAGTGTCCGACATAGGTACTTCACGCATTTTCAAGAGTTTATGTAACACAGCTTCCCAACTACCTCAAGTCATAGATCGTCTCTCACAACTATCACTCGCATTGTTACCTTAAAAAAATGATGGTAAGCATCTATCCACTAGGTGGTTGATGTCACTTTTGATAGTTGCAAATACTTTATCCTTTCAGCTTTGTATATTTGTCGAATTTTAGTTAATACCCTAGCTCCATATGATACAAACCTGCATTTCTTCTGTGTTTGAACTATTAAATATGTTCTTTAGTGCTGTGCACCAGGCTGCATGTTGGTCATCTCAGAGTAGTATTTTTTAAACTTTATAGAGATGCTTCTTATAGAGAGAGAATTTAGTGGCATTTGGAATTTGTTGTTCTCTTTCATCAAAGGAGGATATATTTTGGGATGGGAAGCACAGAAATATGTTAAATATAATATCTTAAGCACTTATCAATGTGGCACGTATGTTCTCATTCAATTAAATTGGAAAGGATTTATATAATTGAGAACTCGTTCCTCTAAATTTGTTCATTTCATCAACAACAAGGGATCACAAGATTAAGAAATAGTTGAGGGGTTTAAAGAGAATAATTACTGGAAGTAGTATTGTTTATGAAATGGTGCATGAGAAATGCTGCAGATACCGTGGAACCAGTCCGCTCATAATATATGTACCCCATGCATCAACTGTGTTGTGTGGCCTTATTGACGATGGTACTGCACAGCTGTGTAAGGGGTGCAATCGTCTAAATGTGTATTTTCATATGGATGAGTAGGAGTAATTGTTTATAAAAACACATACATGCAATTGATTTAAAGCAATTTTGTTAATCATAGCTTAGGAAATATTCTATGGTTGAATTTGTAAACATTGAAATTCACTGGTAAAAAATAGAGGGTATGTTTGTGAACAAGGATTTGGGACTGAACATCGACAAGGATTTTGGCTGTGTTTTGTAGCTATTTTTACTGACAGATATTCAAATTTGAAACACTCCCTTTTTTTTGGGCCTTCATGTTTGAAGCTTCCTGATGCGTACACTGGTGTTTCTACATTTCAAATCTATATGATGCGTACACTCTAGTGTTTCAACATTGACTAGTGATTGTACTCTGGGAGTATCTGATTTGATTAAGACTTTATTCCAGAAGTACTTATTGGTATCCTACTTGTTTCACTATCTAAAAACTAGCTTCTTTCTCTCATAGATAACTTACTGCACCAATTCCAGTTTCCATCTATATTAGACATTGATCATGTTGTAAACTTTTATATCCTTACTCAAGTGGATACAAAATTTATTGAGGAAGTTGGATATATTCAGCATTGTATAACTATGAATTTAAATAAGAGTGCTTTGTACTGATGCTTCTTTGGCAACAAGTTAAGCTACTTTTGGAATAGCATTTTCCAATCCTGTTATAGGAGCTAGAGAGATGACATGCTGCTTTAATCAGGGGACTTCATTTGGATGTTTCTTGTGAATCTAACTCACCTCTCTATGTTTGAGTTCTCTTAAGAAAAGATCCCATTTTGTTCAGGGTCTCAGGAATTTCTGCTGTTTTTCCATCAATCTTCCATGCTCCATTGTTACTGAACTGTTGAAATTGCTGTTATGTCCTCCTCTCAGATATTCCCATTAGAAAGGAATCGTTGGTGCATTCAGGTGTCCCGCTAACCACCAAGCCAAAAGGAGCTAGTGGTGTCCTTGTTAGAAAGGAGGGATCTCCTAGCCCAATGCCCGAGTTATTTGTTCCAGGAACGGTTTATTATCTGAAGAGGGATGTGGGCAATCTAAGTGGGAACAATGGTGATGGTGGGGAAGTTTTCACACTGTGGAAGAGAGATCCGGGTGAACATTTTCAGAGGATATTGCTATCGGGTAACTTTATTTCAGACCACAAATGTGATAGCCACTATTATGCTTTGAGAGATGTACTTAAAGGTTTGCCTAGATCTGGTGAGGAAAGTAACTTTCGGTAAACAACCTCGTCTTTCGTGTATTTCATTGTAAGACTTGATAAATATAATCGACGCAGTGTCTTAATTCCTGTGTAATGCCACATAGCAGAAGATGATGTTATGCAGTTGTTATTGTCACAAAGTTGCTATTGTTTAGTGTCCGTATCTCATATCTTTCTTTTTCATTAACGCGATTTGCTGTTACTGCTCTTTGTCGAAATTTTTAGTGGTGGTTGAGTTGCAAAGTCAGAGAAGATGGGTGCCCATCTTTACCGAAATCACTGTTTGAAGTCCACTGATTTAGTTTTTACCTTCTGGAGATACATTTTTCCTTCATCTTTTTGAGTTCTTAGTGCTCCCATGGGATAAATATGTTTCACATTATCTTTGGGAGCTGTTCACCTGTGCTTGGTTCTAAAAGAGAACTATTTTCATTTTTGTGTGTCCGCTCTTCAGAATGCTGTTTCTGTTCCTAAAATTTGTTCTCTGGATTTGATCAGGATAGACTTGCCCTCTTCTTATGAGTTGCCGTTGTCATTATCAACTTGCTTTTGTTGCTGCCACATCTCATCAATACGTTTTATGTCATCTGAAATCATGGATCCGCTCTTTAGTTTCAGTTGGATCATGATACAATGTAAGCGGTTTGAAGCGATATTGTGGTTGTATTGAAGCTTTTATCGTTATTAGGAATCCAGTATTGCTAATCGGCCACGCACGTTTGACTGCTCTTTGGTTACGCTTTTGCTACAAGGTCAACAAATATTAAACGGTTAAAGTTTAACGCTACCAACTCCTTCAATCCGGAACATGTCAAAGTTCAATCCTACTAACTCTGTTAATCCGGAGTGTGTGCTCAAAGACACGTGCCGTACTTTTTCACTATAAATACACTTTGGCATTATAAATATACTATGGTATTGGCACGCCTCTTCTTTAGACAAGGAAGTCAATGGCGCGCCGCTGCTTGGCACTGGGGCGCTAGCCAAAGCCCCTTCTTTTTTTTTTCTTTGGTAAATAAGAGAATAGCACTGATAATTAAAGGAATTACAAAGTTGTCAAACGACGAGTAAAGATCACGACATTTTCGTGAGTTAGTGTATACACGACCACAAATGTCAGAAAATAACAACGAACTTATAGACCTGATACAAATTACAATTAAACTAAAGCAAAGCATATCCTACAGTTTAGATTAACTTTAAGTAACAAGCGGATACCTATAGATTATATAAAACACCTAGTAAACTAAAGACAAAACACTGTAAATCTAAACAATACAATATTACAATGAGAAAGTCCACCGGAACCAGACGAAAATCGAAGATGTACTCGACAATCAAATGGATCACAATAAAAATACAAGAGGCATCATTGCATGGTTCACAATATTCCACTGGCATTGCCACTCCAAACGATCACCATAAAGCCGGGCAGCAAAATCAACAATCGCAAACAAGGGCTAAGCTAGACTGTATTCGACTTCTTCCCCCTCCCCCAAACCAACCAAATCCCTACACACAAAACCCCTAAAGCAAAGTACCATGTAAAACCCTCCCCCCTCCCCAGGGCCCCAACCCCCTTTCCCCACCCCTTACCCACCGCACAAACACGCCTAAAACCCCCAAAACCCCTATCCCCCCCCCCCTAAGGACATCACTGCGTAACACAGCAAAACCCTAGACACAGTGCCCTGTAACCACAACAGACACCCCACAACCAACTCTTGAGCTCTAATTACTGTCGGCAAAAATTCGAGCAACCGCCGGCGATAATAGATATAACCCTAGCAAATGCAAGCCTTTTCAATCAACAATAAAAACCGATCAACCCATGACCATTACTTCGATTTAGACTTCTCAGATCTAAAAGATGAAGAAAAGACCCAAGATCTTCATAGATCCGAAGAGATCCGGCGAATCGGCGCATGTACATGCATCGTTGTCCACGATCGTGGCGGGGGAAGATGGCGCCCGTCACTTCACCGTCATTGGCCGCCGTCATCCATCCGCGATCTGCCGTCGGCCTCAAATGATGCCTGTCCTCAAAGCAAATACACACTAAAACAAAACAAATTCTTTACATAGTCGTAGGCCGGAATCTGGCCGCCACCCCACGCGCGCCATCGTATGGTGGGGCGGTCGCGATGGCTTTCTGTAGAAGTTTTGTTTAGAGAGAAGTGAGAGAGATATGGGGATAAGCATATACTTGGGTTGAATTAAAGCCCTTTCTTTAAAGTGCGGCATAGACCCTTTCTTAAGAGTAGGGCCAGCCAGAGCCCTCCCTCTCCTTGCCTCCTTAGTCTCTCATCACCGTGGGGGCTCCTTCCTTGCCCCCTTGGCCTCTACGCTCCTTGGAGACTCCATACTTCCACTCCTGGTATCTCTTCTGCTTGCGGCTTCTGCCTTGCCCCCTGGTCCCTCCTCTTTTTAGGCATTTCTTGCTCCAGAATCTTCGTTGTCGTTTTCGAGCATCGTGATGTCTGACTGTGCCCGAGTGCAATCTCCGCTCACATGCCCCTGGTATTACGCACCTCCGTGCTGCACCATCTGACTGTGCCCAAGCGTTACTTCCTGCTAAACGTGCATCGACACTACTTGTTTTGGTTGCAACCATTTGTTGTCCATGTCATGTGCCCTCATACGACACCAAGTGACTGCATCCTCGTGCTATCTCCATTAGGCGTGTCCCTAGCACAGCACTCATCTTGCCATTCCCATGCGCCACGCCACTTATAGTCGGTCCCTCGGCACTGTGACACACTGCCACGCCTGGACATTGGTCCATTTTTTGACCACATAATGCAGACATTGCCTTAGTCGTGGAACATGCTTCGACCCGCTTTCTAGGAGTGTGTAACATCTCTAAGCGTAGGCCATTCTGGGACACTACCTCAGGGAGTTTCGAGTGCTCCGGCATGAGGACTTCATTCCCGCCAGATAGGCAACTCCTTGGGCACACTACCTCGGCCCGTCGAGTATGCGACTCCTCTGAGATATTGCCTTACTAGGCTCCGAGTGCTTTGGCCCAAGGATTACATGATAGGCGACTCTATGAGAAACTATCTCCGCCAGCACTCTTAAGTGCTCTAGTAGGACTCATCTCTCACAAGGTAGGCGATTCATTTAAGACACCACCTCAGCTCGTCGAATAGATGACTATTTGAGACACTACCTTGGCGGGCTTCAAGAACTTCGGCACAAGGACTCCTTTAGGACAATATCTACACTACGAAACTCCAAGTGCTCCGGCATGAGGACTCCTTGCCCACCAGGTAGGTGACTCATTCGAGACACTATCTTAGCTCGTCAGGTAAGCAACTCTTTCAAGAAAATACCTTGGCGCTTCTAGTGTTCCAACACAAGGACTCATTATGCAATAGACGATTCCCCCGGCACAGTATCTCAGCTATGGAGTTCCGGGTGTTCTGGCATGATGACTCTTCTTTTGCTAAGTAGGCAACTCGTCCTTAACACTACCTTAACTTGCCGGGTAGGCGACTCTTTCGACGCACTACCTTGGTCCGTCGACTAGGTGACTCCTCCAAGACACTACCTTAGTGGCTCCTCGTTGCCGGATGTTCGACTCTTCCGGGACACTATCTCCGCTAGGGTGTATGTTGTACACATGGTCCGGCACCAGGTCCATAGGGCATGCTGCTGCTCCGAGATGGGAGTAGGGAGCATCGTACTTAGTCTTCCTAAAAATTAGGCGTCGAACCTCCCACCGCTGTTAGGTTCTTTGCATCTCTCAAAGTCCTTATCGGACTTACTAAGGGCTTTGAACTGATGGCTAGATCGAGGGCGTTCTCTAGCCATACCGACGTTGTGTAAGTCAGTCTTCCTTGAAAAACAGAGTAAAGTTGTGTGGGACATGCCATGCAAATATGCAATCTTGTAACTCGTGGAGCACCAACATTTGTGACTCCCTTGGTGAAGTGTTACTCGCAGGATGCGCCATGTGTTGCTTCAAACACATGACTTTTCCAACTTCTTTCTTTAGGGACTTAAAAATTAATTTCAAGAAGAACAAAACTCATTTGCACGTTTCAATTTCACAATCTAGAACTTCAAAATTAAAAGATTCTACCTTGACCCTGGACCTTACCAAATTTAGATCTTAGCTTTGGACTCTCGACTGTCATTGCATATTTATTATGTGTCTTGCTCTGTCTTATACTAATAGACTTAACTTTTGACTCAGATTGCATTGTCCGTGACACCTCCACGTATATTCTCAATTCACTTCCTCAGTATCACCACAATATAGGTACGTAATCCTCCACTACTACTTACCTAATGGAAACGTGTATATTCCATAGATAACCATGCATGTAATGATTCTTATCCCCCACCCATATCCACCTGGAAAAAAGGCATTGGCTAGACGGAAATTTGCTACTTATAGGCTATAGGCCACCCTGATGGGTTTTGTAGCATCCAAGAAAAAGTAGAAAAGCAAATCCAACCACAATTCCTAAAGTTGCTTCATATTCTGCATTATGATAGGGTCTTGCAACTTTTACAGAATTTGCTTTCCAAGACCCACTGCTAGTTTGTCAACGTAGTCTCTGGATTTGGCAAGAGTGGAGCTAGAATTCTGTGTTTATAAAGAACGCAAAACTTGTTGTGTATTGGGTACAGTCAAGATTTAATTAGCAGAACTAGCTAGGTCGGCCCAGGGCTAACCTCAAAACTAGAAGCCCAACACCCAGTTTGCTATTGACCTTAAAGATGCTGTAAAGATTAAAGCTGGAACGAACTGTAAGAAATGATTTAACCAATCCACAACTGTGACCGCAACCAGTTCTCCGTAATCAATTGATGACATAAGGATGATACTGGTTAATCTACATTATCCTGCCTGCAACACTATGTAGAAAGGTTGGGCTTTTTCACTAATTGCCAGCCCATTATGCGAATAGATTAAAGCAGGTTCTGTACTCCCTTTTTGCTGCAGCAGCAACATCAAAAGTTGATGCCCCCCTCAAACTCAAAGTGAAATGCTCAAGCAATACTCACAATGTGCCACCCACACACACATACACGCAGACATCTGCATGTGTGGAGAGGGAGAAAGAGGGGTTGTATGGTGGGGCTTTGGTTGCTGAAGACCAAGTTTTAGTTTAAGAACATTTTGTTCGTCTGAATCAAGAAACCAAAGTGACCCACATTTGGGACAGAACTTCCACACGGTAAAGAGGTTAACCCCTTGGTCAAATATACAGTTCAAACTCTCAAGTCTTAAGCTGTCTATTCGCCGCAGGCTTCTCCCAAATGGTGGTGGTTTACACCCTGTGAATAAGATGTCTTAGCTTTAAAGTCTTTGAACACAGTCGTCAGTCCAACTTCTTCAGTCTTCATGACCAGCTACACTTCCTGATCATCGATCAAAACAAAACCATCTCTGTCTTACTATTCTCTGCTAATTAACCTTCCAAAACACTGTCCTTGATGTATACATAAACTATGAAAACAAAATTGTAGATCCTCATATCATGGTTTGGACTTTGAATAATGGCCCCCTGTTCAAACTACACTGAACCCATTAATTTAAATGCAAGCAACTGTTAGATCATACAATTAACAAGTAATTTGTATGCAGGCCTCTCTCTTAACTCTTGAAAATGAAGCTTTCTGCTTATGTCTCTCAGTCATCAAGGAGTACCATTTTCTTCCCCGTTTCTTGTCTGTCGGGATCGAAACCAATGACTCAGAATCTTCACGAGTGTGTTTATTTTGACAATGACTTGACCCGTAGTTTAGGATTTCAATTTCCGAGTGGATATAGTTTAACTCTAACCCTTCTTTAAATAACACTCAAACCAAGTTATAATAGCATGATTAGCAATGTGCCTCGTCTAATGACACTGTCATTATGCTATGCTGCAAGTTTTGGTCAAGGTGATGATGGCATGGGTGTGACTAAACAATGCAAGGGTTCAATGTTTTCTTCTAGATTGAGAAACCAAATTCTGAGATTAAAGAACACCATGTTGCATAGATATCTGAGGCAATCATCTATACACGTGCGACGGACCCACGTGCAACCGAGTGTCGGCTTGACCGGACCATGGGGTGGTCACAGGTCTGCATCATTCCCCAACACAATCTCTCTTTCTATTCTGCAAAAACAATATGGCCATTTCTGCCTTCGCTCAAAAACGACCTACTTGACAAACAATATAAAGCCCTTGTATGTATATAGTTTTAAGTCTCGATGATGATGATGATGATTATTATTATTATTATTATTATTATTATTATTATTATTACGCGGGTGGGCTAATTCCACAGTAAATGCTTTGTTTGTGTCTGGTGCCTTTGTGCGGCGGGAAGCATATAGCACACGGCCAAAGGAGGGATGGATTTGACTGGTGATGAGCGCGAATGCGAATGAAGTTAGTAATCAAAGTGATGAGAGGGGTCTTGTCTTGTCCTTTACTTGGTTTTTGTTTTCTGCTTTTATGGGGTTCGAGGGAAAGGGTAGACGACATTTCAAGCGTTGTTCTAGTCGGCTACAACGAAGAGGGGTGTCATGGGGTGCTATAGTGTGTGTGTGTGTGTTGAAATATTCATACCATGTATATGACATTAGTAAATAACAAGGTTTAACAAATTATATAAGTGAAGGCATGAGCTTGATAAGAATTTCAATTTGATGAGAGCATTCACGAGCTTCCCAAATATACACATGCATAAGTATAGGGAGCGAGATATAGAGGTTTCGAGCTTTTACAAATAAGAGAGATACTCGGTTAATATAAAATGCGAATGTTTTGAACTTGATACGTCATTTATTCTTACAATAAACCTATTGCACTTCTTGAATGTCACTGCTTAACATGAGGATACATTGTGTTGTTGACCGTTTAGAAAATGCTACTAGAATTATCTTGATCCTAAATATGTAGTTCCTTTGCACGTATCACATTAAAAAAAAATTGGGCTTTTCAATATTCTTATTAACATAACACTAGTTGTAGTCCTTTTTTCACAGGAATTCAATAAATTTCTTTGTCATACAAGGTATTTATGAAAAATCAAAATGTAATAAGAATATAGTCGTCCTGTGTTAAAACCATCGTTTGCTTTTAATTTAACTGTTAGAAATATGTTTATTATCTTTATTTCTTTTCTGGAAAAAACTAACAAGCTCAGAGTGAATTAAATAATGCAACCCTTAGATTATTCCTGTATTTTGAATGGCTAAGATGCAAAGAACTCCCTAAGGGTTTACAACTTTTGACAAATAAAACCCGAAGCTCTCATTTGGTCATTTAGAACCCTGACATTGTAAGAAAATCGAAATCGGATCCAAAGTTGCACTAACAATAAAAGAATCTGAACAGAAGTTAGCACATAAAGTTGTTCTCTGCGCGTGCGCGCGTAGAGGGCTCTTTGGGTGGATGGTGGTTGGTAGCAAAGTTGGCTACCCTACGGTCATGGCCATCCATATCAGTCAAATACTAAGATGGAGAAGGAGGTGGTGGTCGTTATGGCGGTGGCACAAAGGCGACAACCAAGGATAAGAGTTGTGGTGTGCCGGCCAAGGGCTGTGCGAGTAAGCTTTGGAAAGGTTTGCTTTGGTGGTGGTAGTAGTTCGCGATTAAATGCAGTAAAAAAAATGGAGAAACTAATTTAGAGCCAAACAAAGTACAAGGACTATTATGAAAATAGAAGTTTCAGGCTAATTTAAAAACGATGAAATACTTTGAAAGACAAAAGTATAGTTAATTGTGGATTAATACTAGAGCTAAACTCCAAAACTGAAAATGTGGACCCTTATTTTATCGTTTTGTGACATTTGCGTTACGTGGGGCTTTGTTGGCACTCAGACTAGTTGCTAATCTTGGTGACGTCAGAGCTGCGTAAATCAATAATGCCACTCGTGCATCATTTTTTTATTGAGCACATGTGCTGCGACCTTCAAGGAGTATAATTTTCACCTATCAAATAAAAGCGATTTAATTACGAAATATATGTGCGTGAGAAATCATTTGGATTGTGTAATTTGGATAAAGTAAGCGTCTAGTTTTATAGTGTCAGTGATCATCAGATATGTACCGGACTTGGAATGAATAAAATCGTATTTTCATCAACAACAACAACAAAAAAAAAGTTGATATTTTTTCCTGATCCATCAATGAGTTTATTGATTATCTCTTCATTCTTTAGTGTTTTGAAATTTTAACTATGCGTGAGCTGATGAAATTTGATTAATTAAATTGAACAAACACAAGAATCCGAACTCTGTTGTCACTATTCATGATTCATCGATGAATTCAAAGTCTTTGGGAAGAAACTAATTTAACTGGAGTACTCAATTACTTGTACTCTGTTGTCACTATTCATGATTCATCGATGAATTCAAAGTCTTTGGGAAGAAACTAATTTAACTGGAGTACTCAATTACTTGTACTCTGTTGTCACTATTCATGATTCATACTTGACAAGTTTCCACTTTATTTTTCTGCTTTTTCTGGAATAACATGGGGTGTTTGAGCTCAACCATGTCCTGTCACCAATGCATTCGAAACTTTTGTCAAATCCAAGCTTGCATGCGTTGGCTGAGACACTTCCAACATGATTGCTTAAGGTTTGCCCAAGAAGAAATTAAAGATGCTTAGGTTTTTTTTTTTTTTATAATAGAAACAAATCAAGATTTTATCTTTTGGTACACACATTGGCATTTCATTGCGCTACATTGGCAATGGTGCCTTTCGCTTTTTAATAGGATAAAGGAATAAAATAGAAATGGTTTAACAGTGTATAGCATGTGATACTTCTTCCTTGAATCGATCCATTGCTTTTACTTCAGATCCTTAGTGGTGTTTTGTTCCAATAGCTTTTTGTTTTAGTTGTTCTTTTCAATTTTAGATAGATGAGGTTGTTGTCCAAATAGTTGAAGTTTAGTTTGTAACTCCGGGTGTAAATACATTTTTAGCTTTCATCCTGATATATATTGTCTCTAAAAAGAAAAAATTATGCTACATTGGCTTTCAGCCCACACCACGCGAAAATAAGAAAGATTCCCAGCATCTCATAGTATTTATAACAGAAAATTTAAATAAAAAAAAGCTCTTAGCATCTTATAATAGTATCAGATAGTCCACATCGACTATATATGGGAATTTTGAGATTAGTTCTTATACCTAGTTGACTTCTTCTCCTTTTAAGCACGCATTTGGGTTTGTTAAGGATGATGGTATTGTTGAGCTTATTCACTAACAGTTGAAACTTTAAGCATAGATATAACTTAACATGGTATTAGAGTTCTGGTTTGATTGGGTTTTGGTTTGATTATGTCTGCTTGCATATATGGTTCCCTTTTACTATAGTGTGATTTGCACTCTATTTACTTGTGCACTTGGTGGTGTTATACCTTAATTTATATCTTCATGCAAAATTGAATGTTCGCACGTAAGGGGGAGTGTTAAGCATACAATAACATTGTTGGGTCATTTTTTTTAAACATTTTGAGCATATGATAACTTGATAGGATTGGACATCAGACTTTAATATGGTATCAAAGCTAAGTCATGCCCGTGTCTCATAGTCTTCAGGTCATTGCCTCATGTTCTACAACATGCATGAAGGTCCGCTTTACTCGAATCGAAAATTAAAACTCCAGGCAATACGTGAGGATTGGTGTTAAAATCCTAACATCAGTTAGATAATACTGGAAATGAAAAGATGGAAATGATGCCCATGCGCGCAAACAAAATTAGATGTTATATATATATATATATATATATATATATATATATATATATATATATATATATATATGAGTTGATCCGTTGACCGGACGGGCAACTTAGGTTAAGTTACCCACGTGGTCTGGTCGTCCATCTATCAAGGATGGACGGCCAAATCTTTTTTTTACGCTTTTTTAAAGTATGTCCGCTACATACTGTAGCGGACGGTACTTTTGACAAAAATACTCCTCACCTACGCGGTTCACTCTGCAGCAAAAGCGTCTGTCCGTTACAAGCCATTCCAGGATAAACTACGTGACATGTATAATGCGGAGAAAGATAAGATTGCAAGAATCAATTTTGTCCATGCAACCATTGAGAACAGGGTAGCCGAGCCCCAAGAAGCATGTTTTCGTGATGGACAGAGGACAGTAATCCTGAAGAGGTGTAGAGCATTCATAGAGTTCTCCAGACAGGGTCAAGATCAAGTAATCAAACTCTATGAACAGTTTAACAGCCAAGGACAAGAAGAACTTAATCTGCCTAACCAAACTTTTGAGCTGTACAAGAGGGTTCAGAACCAAAAGATAAGCGTGATTGAAATTTACATAAGTGCCAGCGAAAAATGACAAAGCCAAGTGGGGAACAGAATAAAAATGTCAGCCATAATAAAAGAACAAGATGACCCTACAAAAAATAATTGAGGATTTTCATTATTGAAGAATCCTATGTGCCTGATTTTTTTATCTATAAAAAAGGTCGAAGTAAGAGTTAGAATGCATTGGAAGTTTGAGAGAGTGTGAAACGTGCTAAGAATTAATGGGTGCAATAATAGAAGGAACCATTTCTTTCTATTGCTTTTATGTAATATTTCCTTTCCAATATAAATAAAAGAAATATTGATTTTAGTACGATATTTTTCTACTGCACTTTCAAATCAATATCCTGGAAGCTTGAGAGTGTTTGATTATAACATTAGTCAATTCTGAAGAACGAATTAAAGGCGGCGAGTTGTGTGTCCACTTGGTGAAAATGTTGGATATCGAAAAGCAACAAGAGAAGCATGACGGGCATGCGTTCAAGGACCAAAACAGTGTCTCTGTAAGTAACGTTATATCCCAAAATAATCTTGTAATTTTATATTGTATGCTACAAAGTATTATGGTGCATAAAATTATATTTTTCTAAAGTTTTGAGATTACATTGCAAATATGTTTAAGTATTAGGGTTATCTAGCATTAGTGAGGGCCGGAGAAGATTTAATCTGGACCGTTTATAAACAACTACAAAAGGCTAGATCGCGTTGACAAATAGATTTAAGTTGTGTGTGCGAACAATGGATCGCGTCCCCCCCCCCCCCCCCCCCCACACACACACACACACACACACACACATATGGATCCCACAGTCCCTTTATAATTTGTCCGCACACAAAATAGTATGAGTTGGTTCCTGTCACATGCCTAGCACTTGATCAACAATGATCATGGAGGTCAGGTGGTTTTTGGTGGGGGGATGCATGGAATATCCATGACATGATTTATGTCTTTCCATGGCACAGTGGCCGTGCATGTTGCTCCTATCTTGTATTCCCTAATCATTTTGTGATTATATTGCGGTAATCGACCTGAGAAATGGTTGCTCAGTTCAAATGGTTGCTCAGTTCGGACGAATAGAAGGGCAACACCAATCCAACAAAACATTTATCCCGAAAACAAGAAACCTTTTCAAGTTCCTCCGCTTTGCATATTAGTCTTATACATTATGTCGGCCGAGACTGTCCTGCTACACTAGCATATTGCCATTTGTCAACATAAGCAGTTTTGCCCCTAGACAGGGTCATACAAAAATTTAGATGTCATGCAAATACAGTATTTCATATTGTCAATTGAAGTGGTGTTGGTTTTCAACTACACTTTTTATGTATTGGTGTTAAGTAGTCAAGATTAACACGGTCTTTCATGTGTAAGCCTGCAGTATAGATCAAGGCGCATGCACCAACGCTAAGCGTACAAATAAACAAAGCTTTGATATTATGTTAAGGTATCAACTGATTTAAAAGTTTAAGCAAGTTGTTAGAGAATGAATCTAACAAATCAATACGCTTAGATAGTTTTGCCATGTCTGGCATTTCAATGTGAGGCTCACGGTCTTTGGGTGTATTAGGTCATGTTCTTCTTAAACGATTTGGTTGCCTCACGTGGACATGGTTAACGTGAGCGAAAACATATCTCCATTGGAATAATTAGCTTAAAGCTCCAATGTAGTTTTACAGTATCACTCTCTATTATCTGCTCCAAAAATTTACTGACCTCAAATTACCATTTTCTCTGAAAACTTAAGCTATTAGAGAATCTAGCCAGTTTTACTCACTATTTTTTATCAACAAGTGCTCTTCCACTATTTATTGTCAAAATTTTGCTAGCGCAGATAAATGAGTTTTATTGACAATCAGTTTTTGAAGAGTGTAACGGGAGTCGATATAACTTTCTAGCTCTTTGACATTCTTATAGATGCTTATCAGTGAATTATGAATACAACACATTTACTACACATGTAGCCTGTTCAATTAATTTACTGACTGACCATGAAACTCTTGCGTACAAAACTAAAAAGAATTAGGCAGCTAATAGATTATAGGCTCTCAGTTTGTCTAGTGTTTATAATGCGATACCAACCAGAACTAATGTTGGTATCATGTGCTTATCACAAGCAAAATGGCCTAATCATATCCTCAAACACACATTATTAGTAATTAAGAAAACTACAGCGAAACAGAAAGAAAAGTACCAAAAGGAAAAAATGCAGCTATAAAATTAGAAAGAAGTATAATTCCAGAACACAAAGCTGATAAGAGACATGCTGTCTTTATTAGATGGGAAAATATTCAGATAGGCTGGGAAGAAAACAAAACTTGATTTTAAAGTATCTTTTAGGAGTGCAAAAAGGGTTTGTGAAAAGAGTTTTAATTAGTGTATAAGATGTACTTTAAAGTATGAGCAAAGCTTAAGATATACAGATATGTTCTTGTTATGGTTTAGTCCCTTTATTAGATTAGTTGTATCCTTCCTACATTATTGCCTAAAGTTGATTTATATAATAATCTCCATGAGTTAACATGCCTTCTTGTCTCCAAGATCATTCCTATAATTTCAAGCTGAAGTGGCCAACAAGTACACATGAGCAAAAGCTCCCCCCACCCTCTATCGGCAAGATAATGGTTGCCAGGTGGGGGAGGAGATGACATGCAGTAACTTCTGGGTGGTGCGTTTTTTTTCATTTACCAAGGACATCGGTCAAAAGTTAATACCCTTTGTGACAACTGAACTTTCTAGATTCATGGTGCATATTTATATATGTAATAGGACCCTTCTTGAACTAATAATCAGAGAGGACGTACTTGGATGAGGGTATCTTAAAGAATTCCAGCAAGTAGAATGGGCGTTCAAATTCGACCTAATACAAATAGGCTTTTTTTGTAGCCACAAAGCCGAGAATTCGTCTAAGTTTGCCAACAAACCACATTTTTCTAGAGATGCCTAGTTCGATTCCCTCTCTTCCACGTGGACGTGAAATTAAAATAAAAAAAAAAACAAAAACAAACTGCTGCCCCACTTCCTAGCTCCTTTCTCTCTTTTTGGGGTAGGTTGTAAGGGAAAAAAATTACACCATGGTAAAAAATTGTCCCTTCGATTGGTTGATAATGGCATTGGGCCTACAATTGAGTGATCAAGTTGTGGGGTCCAAATTCACATTTGGGAAGGTCTACATGTTGGTGCCTATGTGTGACATAAGAAAGTGATTGGGAAGGATTACCGATTATATATAAGGTTAGGTGATGATAATAAACTGGTACTGCTCGACAAGCTGTGACCTGCAAGAATTAAACTAATCATCCATTAGACAGAAGAAAATGAGAAAGCCCCTTGCCTCCTCTTAATTCCCCCTAATTCAGTCAGGTATTGTATTCCAGTGTCACTGTCTTTTGTTTCATTCATTTATACACTATCCTCCTCTTTAACTAGTGTGTCATCTCTCTCTCTCTCTCTCTCTCTCTCTCTCGATAATCTCAATCTAGTTTTAAAATGTAGTATCACAGATCCCATAACCACAACCTAGAAGTTTAATATTCACTTTTATGCTTGTTATCACACATACTGTAAGGCAGCTAAGTTAAAATGTAGACAGTCCTATATATTGGGTGGGTTTACTAGGTTTCGTGTGGATACTCAATTACTCATTAATGGATGCGATAATGATGAAAGAAGAGAAGAGTGGTGCAAGAGTTTCAGGAACTTTACTATATATTGCTGCACAGAAAAATATGACAATAATAGTCTTGGCATAGGCATGAGCTAGGCTGTACCTCAAGTTTAATTAGGTATCTATCATATCTCAAGCATATTATTATCAATCCATATAATACCAATCATATTATAATAACTTGGTGCAGTTTAGCAAATGTGGTTTCTATGTCGGGGTAGTGTTTAGCGCGGTGATTGAAGGGCTTTGTTCTCCTCGTAAAAAACGTATGATTTCGAGTATGTGTTGTTGCAGGCAAGGCAAGCTAGCTTTGGCACTTGTGAGCGTGCAACTCTCTCTTTAGCGTCATTTTAGGAATGTACCTCCATATATTACTATGATAGACGCTACTGTCTGCCTCACTAAGTGTGTCAAAAATGGAACTAGCGGTGTATATCTTATGCTTTAAATCTACGACTTCCCGCTGACTTTCTAGGAAGTATGATAAGCCCAACTCGACCTAAAAGTTTAAGCAAACAGAATCTATTCATCCATGTATATATATATATATATCCAACTTACTTCTCACACTCGATGTAGGACTAACGTAACTCTACACATACTTCAACATTATTGTGCTGAAGCTAAAATTAAAGATCACTGAGGAAGGTCAAAGTTTACATGCACGAGTTCTATCAATGAAATGAGCTAAATGGTCAAAGGAACTCAAATTTTCTGGAACGAAGGCAGTAACAACTAAGGAATTTTCGGTTATAAGATCATAGCATTCATGCAACTCATTGTGTTTTCGTAGAATTCTATCCTTACTGAACTTGGTTATACACTATTTAACTCCTCCGGATGCCTAACGAATGGAAGTTCTCATCTCTGATCCAACTAGGATATGGTAAAAGAAGGAAATTAGACTACGTCCTTTACTGCTGGAACTGATACAATGAAAACGCACATTAACACTCCTAACTGAGATCGCAGACATTAGACTCTATGTAGTTTGCCATGTCATAAAGAATTAAAAACCACTCGGAAAATGAGCGAAAAAGACTCAATCATCAGGCAAACAGAAATGGGGTTGGTTTATGCTAGGCTCTTTTGTCCTTTAAGGATGTTAAATCGAATCTCAAACCAGAGTAATAAAAATTTTGAGATGAATGAGGCTAAAGAGGGTTTTAAAAATGCAAAAATAATGAAATATGTCAGCCATTAAGGGAACCAAATGAAATTAAGTATTCGTTCTAATGTAATCCACCCTCTACCCCTTCTGGTGTTTATAAACGTGCTGATCGTAATGCTTGCAATCAGCTACTGATCAGAGGGCTAAGTACTAATTTCCTTCCACCCAAAAAAAAAAAAAGAAAAAAGATCGAAGATGACAGGCTCTGGTTCTCCTTGTGGTGCTTGCAAGTTCTTGAGAAGAAAATGTGTGAGGGGTTGTGTTTTTGCACCTTACTTTTGCCATGAACAAGGTGCTGCCCATTTTTCAGCCATCCATAGGGTTTTTGGTGCAAGCAATGTGTCGAAACTCCTTGCACACCTTCCGGTCAGTGATCGCTGTGAAGCTGCCGTTACCATCGCATATGAAGCTGAAGCTAGGCTTCAAGATCCCATTTATGGCTGCGTTTCACATATTTTCTCTCTCCAGCAACAGGTTAGCTGATAATATACTTCTCAATAATTGATCTTGCACTACTTGTGTAAATGTTGATTGGAAAATGAAACCCCTAATTTCTGTATATGGAATCCATTTTTCAGGTTGTGAACTTACAAGCACAACTGTCATCTTTAAAGGAACAAGCAGGCCATAGCTTGTTCAGTGGATGCACTATGGCAAACCCTAATGAGAGATCCTATGGGAAACTTCCTTCTCACACACAAAATGTTCAAAGTTCATTTCATTCAGAAAATTCAGGCATGGTTCCCCAATTCGATCCGACTTTTACTAGTAACCTTGGAAGCATGTTATCTTGTGAAAATGGAATCATGAATCTCAGCTCTTCCACGGGTTACGAAAATTCAGTTCTTCAGGATGAGAATGCCTCGTTTTCGAGCTTCCAAGAAGGTTCTTACTCCATGAATTCTACTCATGACGACAGGCAATGGAATCTTCGAGATGACATGGAGGACCTTCGAACAGTCGCCTTCGGCTATACTCCACGTTCGTGATAGGAATTTGGAGCTTCGTAGGTGAAGATCGCTCTTGTCAATTTTGTACTACTACTGCACAACTTTAAGTTCAGATGTGCACTTTTCCTGTCATAGCATAAACTAAGAACCCTAGAATGTCTATACTGTTGGAAACCCTATAATATCTACTCTATGATTGCTTTTTCTTAGATCTTGTGTAAGCGTTGGATATGAGTAGAATAATATTGTAGCTCACCAACAAAATCTGATTTTCTTTGAGCTATATTAATTACATTTGTTTATCACCCTACCTATTTAAGTCCTAATTTTAGACCTAATGAAGATATCAAGACCTATGGAATTGCCTTTATTATACTTTGATTTTAAAAACCTACCAAGTTGCAGTTGATAATAACCTCCCGTTCTCTTAAGGCTTTTAGGCCTTCCATTCTGTTATGCTGTTGATGGAAATTCCTCCTTTGAGAATTCTTGGTGCAACAATCTTCGTAATCCAACATTTTCAGTGGGAAAAGTTTTGCTGATGTTTGTACTAGCTCTTGAAGAATGTTTTCTGCATCCATGGGTAACGCTTTAGGGTAAAGTAGGGTATATGTTGCTGTATGTTCTCTCAAGTTCTCTTAGTACCCTCAGTTGTTAGGGATAGCTTAAGCTGCATGCTAGATCTTGGCTGTGTGTAACTTTTTTCAGTAGAATGAGCCGAAAAATGCGGTAATTTCATCTATAGTCATGTTTGATTAGCTGTTAGATGTCTTCAAATAAGTCTGAAGTTAGATGTCTTCAAATAAGTCTGAAGTTAGATGTCTTCAAATAAGTCTGAAGTTAGATGTCTTCAAATAAGTCTGCAGTCTTTAGCCTAAAGTTTGAGAAAGGGTTGTATAATGGATCACTTAAACTTTGTGTAGGGCTTTGTTAAACCTAAAATCTATAAGAAGGAAAACCTAACTCCAAGAAGCTGCTTGTTATCCTAATATTCTAGGGCTCCTACTGTCAGCTAAAATTTTCTCCCTTTGAACTTTCCAACACGTGCAAATAAAATGTTTCTCGGTCTACAGAGAGGTTTATTTGGTTGAGTTAGCTATTAATTAACAGCATGATAAGCGGCGAGCCTTTGCGCAAGTTGTCTACTGAAACGCGGGAAGTTAAGGCTGAAACTCCCCCGGCATAGTAGGAAAGGTGGAGGAAAAGTATGATCGAGGCTTTCCCATCTTAGAGAACGAACCTGAATGTTGTTTTAATAGATGTTGATTAGGCCTTTGAATCCTTGAATGAGAGAAGTTTCCAAGATTTCTATGAGTCATGGTAGAAATCTGAATATAAGAATTCAAACTTTTCTCAGATTTTTGTGAGTTTGGTGGAACCCTGAGTAAGAAATCCAAGGTTATGTTTGGTCTTATAAAGCCAGCACAGCTGAATCAACAAAAGTAATGTTGCTTAGTGGAAGTGGTACAAGAACCCTGAATGACCTACTGATTCATAGTTTATCAGGTTAGTTTTGTGAGCTTTGCCTCATGCAAAGTCCCTACTTTATATTGCCAAAGTATGAAGATTGAAGATAAGTTAAATTAACAAACTCAGAAGAATCGCATTTGTGTCAAAGATCTTGAGGAATTTTCAATTGCATATCTTATGTCTATACATATATCTTGTAAGCATATGTGAAACCTTTAATAGAATAATGAGAAAGACATCCCTGGCTTCATAGTGACCAAGAAAATCTACGTTGCGTTCATTTGTGGTTCTCTGTTGCTTAACAATGAGATGGAGAACACCGAAGAAAGTTTGCAAGTGTTCTCTTTGGTTTGCAGGTTTAGCTATTGGATTGATGACAACTACTTGTTCTGGATGTTGCATGTTATCCCTCATGTAACTGCCATAAGAACTTTAATCAGAAACTGGTGCGTCTTTCTTGAAGTTTGACTATTAATGAATTAATCAACTGCAAGTAGCTTATGTACGAGTTCTTGGATTTCCGAGGGTTTTTTTATAGGCGACGAGGAATAAATTGAGCCAAAAAAAGAAGCTCAGTGTACGACGATTCAAAGGTGTAGGGAGGGTTACGATCCAAATAATTATAGAGTACGTAAAACACTCATCAAATATCTGTCTGGCATATTCTTTATCAAATATTTACAACTTATTTTAGGTTTTCACCGAGGAGATTCATTTTGCATTAAGGAAAAGTTATGTATCGATCAAGATGAAGTATTGGTTGTTTAGTTTGTTGGCAAAGTAAACTCAAGTATAATGTGCTCCAAGACATTTTTAATTTACTCCTGTGCAAGTTCTTGCATTAATACGAATCCTCGTCCTCACGGTCGTATTTGAATTTGTGCAATATGTGTTATTACATGAGTAACCACAAGAAATTGAGTATTTTTTTAATTTCTTAGGTCGGGCATAAATGGACTCTCTTTAACCTACTCAAAGAAGTTGAGCTGTGATATTATGAAAAAATAATAAAAAAAACACCATGTACATCTGAATCTGTTAAAAGTTGTATTATACCTGTGAGTTAACTTTATACTTGAGAAGGTGAAACAGAATTGAGGTCCCTCCCTTACTAGGCCCAAACCCATATGGTTTTTTAGTGTCAATATTGAACTAGGCCTTGCCTCTGTTTTGCTCGTGATAAACTCCCAGGCCTTGGGTCTATTATTGATCTGCGTCACTAGGTGCTGGGACTTAAGTAAGAGAAATGAAGTTGGTATTTGGCAACGAAAATCTTAAAGAACAACCTTTTGGCTCCTACTCGAGTTGTAGGAATTTTTCTTCAACTCCGTGTATAGTGACAATTAATAGTCGCCAAATATTTCTAGTGGCTTTTCTTCTAACACTTTCAGCGACAATTATTAGCAGCACTTTTTTAGCGTCACTAAATAAAAGTCATTAGAAACATTTAGAGACGATTGATTGTCGCTATATAGGGGGTAGGAGGAAGATCCCTCCAACCACTTAAATGACTTAATAACTTTGATACTTAATAACTTGGTGTGCATGTCAACGCTTATTTAACTCTCCAAGATAGATATTGCACTCTTTACCCGTTTTGACAAAGCATAAGCCGATTCACAAACAATCATACATCAAATTGTGTGCAAACATCCGGTACAATGTTAATCAGATCTACATAATGAATCTGATGCGGAAGCGAAGCAGGGAGTAATCAGAGTGGCTCTCTCTGCTGCTTTTCTTGCCATGCGATCACGACACTAACCACCTGTCCATTCGGAATGACTACAGCGGTCGGCCCTTAATCCACACCTCAAATGCTATGTCACTCGGTAAAATATAGATGTTGAGAGCGAGAGAGAACTTTGACGTGAGTTTTTTTTGTTTTTGAAATCACATAATATCAGTATCATTTTCGGCGCCCTTTTTAAACTATACGAAGTTTTTTGCAACGGTATGTCGGACCTATCGGCTACCTAAATTATAAATTGTGTATTTGTTTTTGTTCTTTTTTTTTTCTGAGTTAGCATTTCAAGAGAAAACGGGGCATATAGTAGTTTTGAAAAAAGTCCAACTAATAGAACCCGACTATATAATGCATGATGTATAAGCGTTACGAAACTCTGCAATACTAATTTATATATTTGTTGTTTTTGAATAATAGACGGTGTAGTGGACGAGGGTTCTCTCCTTTCTCAATGCTAAACTTACATGACTTCTAGATCAATAAATATGGGGCAGCCTTAAAGTTTTGCCAAAGCTCACCCTCTAATCCCTTTTCTTTTGTACCTATAAAAGTTATAAAAAAAAAAATTTGGATAAAAAGGTCCACTAACTTCATGCTGAAAGGGGATGGAAACTACTTTTACTCGTATCTCAGGGTTGAAGACAATGGATAATGATGTATAATTTCATTATTTCTCCTTAGTCCTTAATAAATTCAATTCAAGGATTTATGGAAAAGAAACAAGGTCGTACACAGCCAACAAAGAACACTACCCCCAGCACAAACTAAGACCCTTTCCAAACAAACCCTAAAACTAAAGACCTATTTGAAATTCTTTTCAGTTTTTCAGTTTTTTCTTTCAAAAAAATAAACACCAAAAGCTCTTTAAGTTTTTATTTTTTTAAAAAAAATAGTGGATTTTCTTATTGCATTTTTCTATGCTTCGATTTCCACTTCTTTTCAAATTTTTTCCTCTGCTGTTTTCTTTCAATTTTTTCTTTTACTAGCTATAAGCACCGCCAACCCCCAGTAACTCACCACTAGTAACACATATCCCTCTGCCAGCATCCAATAAAAACTATTCCGACTTACAAATTGATCGATAGTTAAAGATGTGCTTGCCTGAAGATTGGGATTTTACTACCCAATGGATTTCGACGTACATAACATCGTGGTGGCATTATACAAATGGTTGCAGATCAATTGCACTAGTTGGTCAATTAAATCACCACGGCGGTGGTTGTGGTGGGTTTGTTGTTAATTGGGGTGGTTCCGTTGTTGGTGGGTTTGCAAGCAAGAACGGCAAAAACTGGCTAATTTTGTCTCCCTTTGTCAGATTTGATTGGTGCGTTCTCAAAACTAGGGTGCAAGTTGGGTCGGATTTGTTTTTTTAACCAACTGAACCCAAGAAAGTATTGACTTAACCAACACAACTAGTTTAGTTACAATATAGGTTTGGATAAGTTCAATCCATATTAGAGTGGGTTAAGTTGGTTTGGGTTTTAAAACCCATTTATGAAAAATTTTCTATTTTGTTGGTAAATTTCATAAATAAGAGCCACCACCACCACTTAAAGTTTCACTGCTGGCCTTTGTTACCTATCAACACCGATAACCACCGGTAAACAACCGTCGACAGCAGCCAGTGCCTACTTCCGCCGCCTACACCGTCTTCTACTGGCGACCTCTTGGCTGCCGACCTCAACTGTCGCTACTGTCACCTTCAACTATTGGTAGCCAATTCCACTGCCGCCAGTTGCCTCCACTACTAGATGCAGCCGACTTTAGGCACCTGCCTCCAGCCACCACATAGGCGTGGCACTGCCTGCAAACATCAGCAGTCGGTCGTTGCCACCAACTTGGTTGTCGCCAGCCCTTGTAGCCACCATCAGGCAAATGACAGCTAATCGCCACCTTCATTAGTCACCAATGGCTGGCACTTTCGGACACTGCCACTTGTCGCCACCAGTTGTCACCACTATCAACCATCTGCCACTACTTTATTTTCTGTTTAAGATAAATAAAAAAAATTGCTCTATTTCCATCAACCCAACTCAACCTAAATTGATTTTATTTATTGGCTTAAGGTGTGTTAGGTATCAAAGGTGCATGGGCTTTCTTGGGTTGGGCTTCTACCCACCAAAGTTGCACCTCTATGCTAAACAGTAAATGGACCATTAGTCGGTGGTGGTGATGGTAGTGGCTATGGTGATCGGCGGTGTTGGTGGGTTTGGTATTCGGTGGTAATAGAAGTTGGTGGTTGATGAAGATGAAAGGAAGAAGAGAGTTAAAATGCTTCCAATAAAAATTGAAAGGTGATGTCAAAAGGAAAACCAAACTGAAAGCCGAAGGGCTATTTGACAACCTTTTAATTTTGAGTTTTGGTTTTCAAAAACCAAAACTAGTTGTGGTATTTTTTTTATTTTTTTTGGGCAAGAACTCATGGATGCTTCATACGTCGTTTGTCAAAATTCAATTTTCTACTAATTTACTTTATATTTCCTTCTCTTATTATTATTTTTTTCTCGTTTGATATGCCTCCCTAGCCCAACGCACAAGCCAACACCACCATCATTACCAATCAAAACATGACCACCATCTAATGCCACCAGCCACCACCCATCAGCACCAACTGCCAAACCACCATTAAATCGACCCATATTACTGACCAAATCGGACCAGTGCATATTTTAACCATCGACGAATCGAATGTCGTTGTTACCATCAACTGATTGAAACACAGTTCCACCACTACGTCTCACAAATTAAAGAGCGCTCAGAATCTAAAAACATTAACACATACGGTGGCGTTGTTTCACAAATCCACGGTGATGTCCTTTAGATCCACTTTAGCAAAGCCTGGAGAGTGATTTAAGTGAAAGAGCATGGTATGATATTTTATGCGGTACTGAGTTTCAAATGTGGTACTACGGTGGCAGTGGTATTAGGTGTTGGCCAGCCTGTTGCTTTAATGATTTTGATCGTTGTTCATATGTGGTTTTGGGTGGTGGTATTCGGCGGTTACCGTGGCGGTGGTGGTGTGTATGGTGTTGGCAATGGGTATGGATGTGGTGGTGGTGGTATGGTTGTATGGAGAAACGACTATGACAAAATGGAGTTGGAAAGATAGTTGATCTAGTTTTCTTTTCTAACAAAAGTTAAAATGTGGATCTCAAAACAAAAATTTTAATTGAAAATGAGAGTGTGTTTGAAGCCCATTTCAGTTTTCAGTTTTTGTATTTTTTTTTTTTAAAAAGACCTCTTTGAGTTTTCTATATTTACAAACTATTGGGTTGTTTGATGCAGTTTTGTATAATTGATTTTGTATTTTTATTTTTTCCTATTTGTCCTCTCTTTCCTTTTCAATTTTTTCTCTTTTTTCTTTTCTTTCATTTTTTAATGCTTGAAAGCTTTTTCTGAGCTTCAATATTTAACAACCAGAAGCGCCCTCACCACGATTAATACATCTCATATGTCACCGTCTAATTACTACTATAGCAGTAACATAATAGCTTACAAATCAGGGCTTTGTTGGTTTGATTGGGTGAAAGAGTTTATTGGCTTGGAATTTACTTATGCAAATCGAAGATGCTAGGGCTAATCGATGGATGAAATCTTTTGGTGGTGTTTGTTGCAGGGACAATGGTGGTCGGTATGATGGTGATTTGGATTTAGAGGAGTGGTGGTGCCGTGGTAGTGACCAATGTTGGTGGTTTGGTATTCTTGGATGATAAGTGTTGGTGATGAAGATTGTAAAGGAAGAAGAGTTATAATTAAATGCTTCCAACAAAAGTTGAAAGGTGATCTCCAAAAAAAAAAAAACAAATTTGAAAACTCCAAAATGGAGTTTTCAAAAATAGCCTCATTTTAAAAACTGGTTTATAAAACTGAAGCTAAAAATAAAACCAAACAAAGACAAAAACTTTTGCCAAATGGCGATATTTTTTTCAATTTTCAAAACTAAAAACAAAAACTATTTCAAACGCTACCTTAGTTTTGAAAAATAAATTCAAATTAACAACTAGTTTTAAAAGTTGAAGAAAAAAAATAAGACTAAAAAGGTCTACTAATGTCAAATTTTTTTTTTTTTAAATTTACAAAGCTGAATAAAAAACTTAAAATAAAAATTATGTCAGACAAACTCCAATTTAGAGTTTTCAAAACAGATACTATATTGAAAAACCAGTTTATAAAAATGAAGGAAAAAAAAAAGTAAAACAGTCTGTCAAGTGTCAAACGTTAATTTTTTAAAAAAATTAAAAACAAAAACGGTTTTAAATATATTAAATTAAGATTCGTGACTTGCGAAAGACAAATTTATCCGCAGGGAGGTCCATCATCCAACAGGTGGACGGCTGTTAATACAAAGCACGTGCACAGAAAAATGGCCGGAGCACAGCTTTCTTGCTTTTTCCTATTTTGCTTTAAATTTACTCAAGCGGTTCACTCCTTCACGTACAATTCCACCTTTCTTTATTAATAATTATTATTATATTTACTTTATGTTGTTAGTAATAATTAGGTAAGAAAAGATAAAATAAACTCACCGACTGCAATTTGAGGAGAAAGTTAATATGAGAAAATTTTAAAAACATTTTTCGGAAGAAAGGACTCGTTTACTAGATCGAGCGAACATTAGCTTCCTTCCTTCTATCCCAATTTGAAAAACGAGAAATCGATACTAGAAGTTCATTGATTGCACATTTGACTGCACTTCTAGCGACAAAGTGTCGCCAATAATTTTGTTATTGTACTAAACTTGACTATGTTTTGAAAAGTCATTTAAATTTTGTAGTGACGGTTTTCATGTTGCGAAAAATTGTGAATGAGAGGAAGTATTGCTCTGACCATGATTGGAGCAAAATATATTCTTACTTCTCCCTTCATCTCACTAGTGTAATATGGCCTAAGGCTCGATTTTTTTAAAAAAATGCCCGGTGCAACTCAATAGTCAATTTTATGAGATAAAGATGCTCAAATTATATGTATTTGTTTCCTTAAAATAATACTTCTAATAAGCTTTGATCATCTTACCATCTAAACCTAGATCAGGCACTCATCCAGAAGAAGTCCACAATTTTTTTACGAGCAATGTACATATAAGAATTCATTTTAAAAATGAGGGTTTCTTAAAAGTTTCGTGCAGTAGATTGCTGTCATTTTCTAATTTTACGGACACGCGAGCACGCATGTATAAATTATTATTCATTTAAACAAAAGATTGAAGAAGGTGAGAGAGAGAGACTGTCCCGAGCAAAAGTGATGCTTCCCTCTACTTTAAGAAGGAGAGCAACGCAAGGTAGCGACCAACTTTTTTTTTTTTCTCTTTTGAACTCCTTTTTCTCTTCTCATAATAATGTTTGTTGTGCTAAAGTTCTTCCTTTTGGTGTCTTTTGATTTGTTTTGTAGTCATTACAAATACCTTTTGGGGATGGCATTTCTTCTTGAACTCTCGCTCAACCAAAGATAACTCCTTAAAATAATAGCTCTTGAAACACTTACTTTCTACTTAATTGCAACTAATTGAGTCTTACTTGACTCTTTAACCCATCTTTTCTTGCATTTCCCATCGCCGAAATGAGGTTTGAAAGTAGCGACATGCTGCTTGACTATACTACTTGTCATGGCCCATGGACGCGAACAACTAAGATTTGACTAATCCCTGCCTAAACAATCTCTACTAAGCTCTTCTTTTTCCTTCAAACATATATAGCAATGTTTTGAAAACCCAAATTATTTTCTATGAAATGTTCGGGAGCAACTTTTCGGAGAAAAAATTTAGATTCCAACACTATAATTCGTGTCATAATTACAAGGTTTTACGTTGTCGCCATCCGACTGAAACTTGAACTACACGATGAAGGGTTATCCCCAGTGCGCGTAAAAATCGATCTCTAATCTCACGATACGATACCAACAAACTTTCAAGTTGAACCAGCAGACAACTCCTCCTTTATTCTCAAATCTCTGAATGAATCATAGTAATAAAGAGGAAGCTACTGCGCTATATATTTTGATACGGAAATGGGTTTTAGGAATTTGTAAGGCTTTGCCAAGTGTTTATTATTTATATATAATAATATGCCCTTGGAGGACAAATAGCAGAAGTTGCCAAAACGACTAATGAGGTAGCCGCTTGCAGTCAATTAAGGGGACATCTTGTCGATCTATACGAGTACAAGGCCATCTCATACTCGAACTAATCAAAGTAATAAACAGTACTTATGTTAGGTAAACCCACTTATTACAACATAAACCATAAGGCCAGTGGGCCATCTGTGTGCTCACCTCAAATTTCAAACTTTTCAATTATCATGATGATAGCGTTAAGCTCTTCCCAAAATCCCTGAACCCTGCACTACATGGAAAATGAACGAGTACGATTACAATTGTTCTTAATCTTCATGTTGACCAAATTTGTTTTTATCACCGTTTTATATTTGTTCTATATCTTTTTAATTGTAAACGTAGTTTTACAAGTGATGTGTAACGGGATAAAATAGCAAATAAAGGAATACGCAGTCGTTACTTCGTTCAAATAGTGCGCACACGCTCGACTGAACGAGTGAAGATTTACTCTTTTTAAAAAGAGAGTATATGTCAGATTGAACGAGAAATGACTAATGAGATAGCTACTCTTTGCTTTCTCGAGAACTTTCTTTAAGACAATCGAACGTGTTGTCGAAAAAACAGTGAATATCATTTCCGTTTCATCACCACCACCGTCTCGTCTATTTCCACATTCTATCACCTCATCCTATTTTTGCCTCCCCACATCACCACCATTTCTACCGCCACCCACCGTCAGTGTTACCAACTACGTACCACAGACCATTTTTGCCACCACACGTAAGTAACTTTGATCCATGAACCTTTTCTCTTTTTACCTTTTGACAACGGCTGTGGCCTCTCCCTGCAAACATTAGCCATTGACGCATGTTTTACACAAGAAGCCAGTTCAAACCCCCAAGTGTCTTGACATATATTCGTGTGCTTGCATGCTAGATTGCTCCGAACTGTTCATTTGGAAAGTGTGAAATCATCAAACAACTGTACCAAAAATACTTATTCCATAAACAAAAACTCTTGGTAACCAAATATGAAGTTCCTAATTGATTCGGCTGGTATTTGTGGCTTTGAAAAATACAAAATTATCACAAAACCTTAATGATATGGGTCATAATACAATGGTAATGCTATTATAAATCAAATCAGAATGTCACACCATTCATTCATGCAAAGTGACAATCAAAATATTTGGCCTTATACCACGTTTGTTAAACCAAGAAAAGGATGAATTCCACACTAAGTTTAGATGTGTTCTAGAACCCATTACTTAACCATTTCCCTTTTCTTAATAATATTTCTCTTCAGAAACGACAGCAGACGGTTCAAACTTCATGTGTGGACATCTTTTGTATAAACTACTATAGAAGATGCATATGCTACATATATTTTATGTCTCATCGAACTTGACAGATGAAGCACCATTTAAATGACTCAAAACCCAAGGGTTCTCTTCAAAATGTCAAAATCATCTCCATTATTGTTGCTTATGCACGTACGCCCAAGAATATACAAGAATTGTTTATGAATAATTAATACTTGTGGGAATCTATGTTTGACTATTGAGTGGCCTCACAGCTATACACTTGAGAAAAGTGAATATGAGATTGATTTTGGATAGTTAATTAAGAAGCTTGAAAGTTGAAAGCATGTTCATGTTACTTGTTTTAGAACCCTTCTCTTACTGAATTCACCATTTCGTAATTTTTGCACCAGTGGCCTTCCTACTCAATGAAGCCCCTCAACTCCTCTAACTATTTGTGAAGTGGCTCTTGTACCACTGCCCCATGTCAACCTGTCTTTCTGTTAGGGTTCCATCTGTTTTGCAGTCACGTTTCATCCATCTATTTGGTTCAGATGATAGGACAAGTAATTGTTTTAGTTATCTTGCTGATCATGTGCTTCTCAGATGATTAAGATGGACGGAGTCCAAAGGGGATGGCCATGCTGACAGCTACACGGGCCGATTAAATGCTTATACGAGTTGAAAAACTTGACTGAGACCAAAAGTGGAAGAAATATTTATAAGCAATCGCCTTTTTTTGCGACCAATTGGTCGTGCATTATGAAGCATTGCAACGTGACACCCTTAACGCGCCCCTAAATGTGCCGAAACTACTTACAAAAGAAACCTAGGATAATCATACGAACCTAAAATATAACTAGGATCTAGGGAAAAGCCTTAATTTGCACTGGATCCTACTATCTGAAAAGGGCATACCTTGGTTCCTAGACATATATCTCACACAAGAAGCTTCCTGTCTTTCTGGCATAACATACAAACCATATAGTCCTATCAGCTTTCAGTAACAACCCATACAGTGACGGTGAAATTAGATTAAGAGCTACATTTATAGTCAGTTGTTTGACCGTTTCTTTCACAAGAGAGAAGAAAAAAAAAGCCTAATTTAGGCTTACAACATGCATGGTAACAACTAACAGGTTTCCTCATTGACTCTGTATATACATCTTTAAGGAATGGAGCATCAGTCATCATTCCCGTTCTAACCATAACATGATAACACGAATTATGAGAATATGCCCTCAGTTCCTCATCATTCTAAGAGCCAGTTCTTGGAGCTCACTCAAGTCATTAGGGGAAGGTCTCTTTTTAGTATAGGGTTGGAATAATGGCATGTGTTGATGATGATCATCTCGGCTTTGTATCTCTTGCATACCTCCCATTCCATCGCCGCTGTGATCAATGGACTCAAGTGAGCTTTGAGGTGAGATGGAGTTCATGTTATACGTTGGATAAGTCGGGAACGATGCCACTCCGGTTCCCATGTTGTAATTTGCAGGCCACTGATGATGATTTTCTGCATTCCTTGAATCAACGAGGCCTTGTGCCATTTGAGCCTTCGCTTGCATCAGTTGAGATTGCAAGCATGTCACCTAGCATAACATAATGGGATAAGAAAACAATAAACAAATTAAGTAAAGACTCTATCATAAGACTATACTCTACATATAAATTCAATCTATTTCAAGAACTTCTCATATCTATATTCTGATAAGCCTATTACATTCCCATATATTCATTGATTTCATGAAAGCAGCATTGTTTGAGGGGCACATTCCACCTACTTTATTGTTTCTTAGACATAAACATAAAAAAAAACCGAAATCACAATATAAATTGGCCAGGGTATACAGGAAGCTCCTGATCATCTACGTGAAAGTGTGCAAAAGGAGGAAGATAAGGAGAAGAAGAAGAAGAAGAATTCAATCAAATAAAATGGATGGAGAACCTAATGAATTATAACTAACGCAAGCTTAACATGATTATGTAGATTACATACATCACACAAAACTATAACTTGTACAGAAGTAAAGTGAAGAATACATGATACAGAGAAAAGAAATGGCAATTAATTACCTGCTGTTGCAAGGCAAAGATATGGGCGACGCAGCCATAAACAGGATCCCTGATCCTTGCTTGAGCTTCATAAGCAATGGTGACAACTGCCTCGCACCGATCAGCCACCGGAACATGCAGCAACAATTTGGACACATTGCTCGCTCCGAACACCTTGTGTATGGCAGCAAATCTGGCCGGACCTTGTTCCGAGCAGAAATACGGCGCGAAAACGCAATCAGTGGCACATTTTCGCCGCAGAAACTTGCATGCACCACAGGGAGAGCTAGTCCCAGTTGCCATACCTAGCCCAAAGAAATAATAATAGTGCAGGGAGATCTCAACCAGGCACACGAGTGGACTGGGAAATGGTGCAAAAAAAATGAAGGACCTTGATTTGGGGTTGTGGGTGTGGAAGGCATAAAGGAAAGAGGGGGGACCTTATAAGGGGGCGTGAATGGGGGACAAGGAAGGTTTGTATGTAGGGTTCTAAAGGGACATTTACAAATGGCTTATGCAATAAGGGTATAATTGTTTAATGGCTTAGACCAAAAATTTTGGTACATGATGATTCAGATGGAGATTGGGTTTCCATGAGATCACTTTTTTGATTTCAACGTTTTTAGAAAACAATTTTTCCGCCGAACGCCGCACCTGGGAACTGCTGTAGTTTGTTGCTTTCTGGAATTGTTTTCACTGCTTAGACTTAAAGCAGTGTGATTAGTGCATAATAGTGGATTAGTGTTGGGCAGTATTCAGTGGATCAGAATGATAACACTTGATTAGGAGAATAGTTAATGAAGCGGGTGATCAACAAAGATGAGATGCACGTACGTTAAAGAAGGGGGAATTAAGAATGAGTCAAGACTGTTTGACTTTGAAGCTGGGCTAGTGAAGGAAAAGAAGAAACTTTATGCTTTGTTTCTAGCTTTTGTTAGTTTTAAGGCTTGGGAAAAACAAGTCACACAAATGGGTCATGAAATCAGTGTTTGGTTCCAACTTTTTCTTCGTCTCCAAAGGACAGAGTAACGCTTAACACTTTGTTTGAGTTAATGAGGTTGTCACCACCCTCGTTTAGAATGCTCCATTTAACATATGAGACAAGAGAGACTTTAACTGAAAGTTTGCAAAAGATAACTTGGAAACAAACAAGTCCGTTTTCACACACAAACAATCCTCTGTGACCGAGCTCAAACCTCGGTGCCCATTGTTTGATCGGTTAGAGTTTCGTGAATTGGGATCATCAACTGTACAGCACCGCTACTTTCGTTGTTTGCCTTCTATCGAGCCACAACTAAAGCATGACAACCTACACAGCAAAATGACACAACGCGAGAAAATTGGGTCGTTTATCTCACGAGCCAATCTTGGACACTCGTCGGACCAAGCGAGCTCAGCCCCTAGCGGACTTTTTTTCGTTTGGCGGTCAACTTAACCGAGTTGAGCACAAAGATTAGCCTAGTTCTACACAGCTCATAAGAATTATTCTATGAAACCCACAAAAACCGAAATTTGCTGGGGATAAAGTCAAATCAAATGTAATGGGCAACAGAGCATAGATGATAAGAAGAAAGCAAGAAGGAATGGATGAAACTGTCTATGTTTGATGAAATATGTTTTCGTTATGCACGGTGCAAGACCAACCACGTCCCGAAGAATACATCAGACGGAAGGAAAAGGGCATGGCAGTACAACATGAATGAGTTCGTCAGCTTAACCAAGGAAACTGGCAGCTTCTACATAAAGGAAAGGCATAACTACCTATACATGCATATCAGCTTAGTTCTTCAGAATCCGCACAATGACGAGATCCACGCTCTCAAACGGACGTTCACGCGCTAGCGCATGCACGCGGACACATGGGCGAGAAAATCTCTGATGTGCACGGCACTTGTGACAAGCGGCCCAGTGGTTCTATAGGTAACAACACAATCACACGCACTGACGAACACGCGCTACCTTGCGCACACAAACACAAAAAAATTTAGCTACACACTGCAATGCTCAAAGCTCAGCTTCGAGTTCGGGCTCATTTCCCTGAGAAGCTACAAAATATTTACATCTACTCATCAATAAACGAGAGAACTGAAAATGCCAAAATAGTATTGTTTTCATTACTTACAAAGAGCATTTACACTCACCAAAGTGGAATTAGATCTCCAGCAAACAAAAAATGAGATCTAACACATTGGTGTCCATGCAAGGTTGAAAGAAAGAGAAGTTTCCAACTTGACTCAAATCAGTTGACAAGCAAAACGATTAAGCAATCCAAGCCAAAACACCTTCTAGATCACCAACTTTACAGATATCTACATCTCCATGCCCCCTCACCTCTTGTGATGGAACCTGACCTTCAACAAGAACTGCAGCTTAACCTGTCCAGAATAAAAATCTCTGGCACATCAGTTAACCAGCATCAAGCATGAGAACATAAAAGAGTTCAGGTTGAACTTAAAAACAATTGAGACAAAACTAAGCTACTCCTGTATCAGAAGTGAAAAGACAACTCCTCATATTGTCGTGTTTCCAGCATAACCAAATTTTCTAGAATGGCAACCCGTTTGAATTTGGAAGGGTCAACCTGATTCTTTTGACATTTCAAGCTTCCTTGCACACTTCTAGATTTTGGAAATTAAGGCCCCGTACGCTTACCATATTTGTTTTCTGTTTTCATTTTCTGTTTTCATTTTCACGATTTTCATATTCAGTTTGAAAACATGTTCATGTACTTTTATCATTTTCACAAAAAAAAATTTAACTATTTTTTCTTATATTAGGTTAAGTTTGAGTGAAAAACAGTTGAAAACACGTTTTAGGTGTTTTCAGTTTTTTGTTACTATTTGAGTAATTTTATCCAAAACGAAAACAGAAAATGGTAAAAGTACGCAAAAAAAGAATATTTTTCATCATCATTGCTAAAAACAGAAAACGAATATGGTAAACGTACGGGGCCAAACTTTCGGTTAAAATTAGAGGAAGAATTAGAAAGACTTCACAATTTCCTTATAGTTGACACTAAAACTCAAGTTACCGTTCCTTCTCTAGCCATGTTTTCTAGGTCTCATTATCAAGAAAGGGAAAACAGAACTAATCTATTTGTGAATTTTTTTAGTTTCATTGCCAGTTACTTGCATGCACTATTTAGATTTCTAGTGTTTGTACATGAAAACTTCCATACAAAGGCACATCTTGTCAATGGGATATTTAACAAGCTGTACATGTTTCATGTGCTTGTCCTTTTACGGAGAGCAATTTTTGTTTGATTTCCTTCAACGAAAGAAAAAACTTAAGCCATTTATTGATGCTTACTTCTAGTTATTATGGGTCTGTAGCGATTAATGGGTGTACGGAAGTTAAAATTTCTTGGATAGAGAAAATGGATGAATTTGGACCCATATGCTTGCCGCCTTGCCCAGAAGGCAAGCGTCTATCCATTTAAAGCATATGATCATGTCATAGATGAGATTCATGTTACAATATGCTTCACTGTCCAATGTATGTTTACTTCTTATGTGTTCTAAATATTTAAGGTTCAAATGAAAAACAGAATGAACCAAATAGTACAGTGCTCCATGCAATTCGATCCTCAATTTCCAAGACAGGGATCGTCATAAGTCGGCGACTAAGAAATATATGCACACATAGGAGTAAAAAAATTTCTTGCTATTTAACTGTCTTAGTTGAACAGCGAATAGATTTCACACTTAACAAACTTCCTGTTGTAGCCGCATGATGTGGAATCCACGTGTCAAGAGAAAATACCCAGTCAGAAAAGAATACTTTCACATATGCGTTTCCTACTATTATGATTCCCGGGCTGGCATGTCCGTTGTATCTGTATTCATGCTTCACGATGCAAAGGAATCAGTTGTGTTCTAAAGACAGTACCTCAGCAGTCACTTTCTTTTGTACTTATAATGTATGTCTATATATCCGATATGCAAGGACTATAATTATTAAGACTTACTTGAGCTGTATTATAGACTATGTACTCATTATACATCAGCTCCGACGCCTTGACATTTGATGTGACAGGCTTTCCACAGGGCACAACAACATCGTCCCTCCACTTTGCATATTCTGATTCATCAGGTATCTTCTTGCCAAGACCTTTGGTAGAGTGCTTGCCAGCCGGTGGTTTTTCCATGTACTAAGAGCGGTTTAAACAAGCAAAAGAGTGAGGTAAACACAGATACACAAGCACAGGTATACATGCGCACATAGGCACGTGCATAAACAGTACATATACCAAAATGAACAAGTATGAATATGACTTGCACCAACAAATGTACTGTAAGTACTAGTGAATTCTGACATTTACACTCACCTTGGCCTTCTTGAGCTCATAAACCTCTCCCAGGGCGACTTCACTTAAAAGCATTAAACCCACTGGATTTTTCTTGTCAGTGAAACAATATTGAGCACTTTTACTGACCAGATCAGCAAAATAGACCCCCTTGCCAAACTACACATTGTACAAAATTCATATTAGTAATAACAAGAAAGAAACTACAAAAATATATATCAGGCTTGTTAATAAGTCTATGAGACACACACACACACAGAGAGAGAGAGAACCATATAGCCAGTTGCAGGGGCTTCAGGAGGAGCTATTCTTAGTCCTTGACTAAGTATGCCAACAAAATTTGTCAACCGCGAACCTGAAGAGAAGAGAAAAATTGAATCATAATCACATTGCACACGCTAAGTCATGATCTTGAAGACCCTGAAAAGCCCTACAAACCAGCTTAGCGATTGGCCATGTTATATTACAGGGCCGACATCTCATAAATTAGAAATCAAATGAGCATTTGAACATACCATGCCAAAGGAGCATTTTGTTTGCAAGTTTTTCTCGATATGGAGCAAACTTGTCGAACTCCCCCTCCCTTTCAAGCGAAAAAACTTCTTCCAATTCAAGTTCCCATTCCTGAGAATGTGGCAAGCTTCAGAGTTTATGATTTCTTTGAAGAAGGACAAACAAGAGTTCAGTTTTCCATCCAGTGCAAGAAATGTCAGCAGAGAGACTCACCGTATGTGTCGGAGCATGTGTAGTTTGGAGATATCTCTCAACCAATCGATAGTCTTCACTATCATGAGGAAGTGGAACCATATGACAGTGAAGCTTTTTATACTTCTCATCAAGGGAGTCATCATTATCGGCATCAAAACCTACTAGCCTGGAAGCTATTTCAATGTCCTGGAGTGCTTCTAATATTTTTACCTACCATAGGAAAGTACTTAGGTTACTGTCAGACAAAAACAGCTCAAGAAAGGAATATTAATTGGGCAAGAGGGGGTGGGATTGGGGGGACTTCTCTACAGACTAGAGCTTCATTGCTAATTGCAACCAAGAGAACAGATGAGACGGCCTTTTGGGAAAAATGCGTTTACTAACCATTTTCAAAGTCCAATTTCAAAAACACCAAATTTAGGTTTTCCCAAAACACGATAATCATTTCTTAGCAAGGTCAATACCTTCTCAGAATTCACCGCTCATTTTAACATAGAAAATGTATAGGAAATGGTATCCAAACAGCATATATGTTTTTCTAATTTTTTTTTTTGGTACAATTTTTTTTCTAATTTAAAGTGATCCACTTAAATTTCATTTGAGGTATAGTACCTGTTTTTATCTTTTCATCATTTAGGAAACAACGAAAAGGCTGTCCATACATAGACATACGAACGAAATCATAACATCAAAGATTGGAAAACTGAAAGGAAAAAACAGAAACAACATAGGAGACAGCAGAGAAAACGCATTATTGTGACAGCGATATACAACACAAACAATGCAACAGCACAGAAATAGAATGCCAAATGTGGAAGTGCACCCTGTACCTTTGACTTGAAGTCATGCTCGTCCCTAATTATGTGAGGATGGATGGAAGGGATCACAGTGAAAAATCGGTTGCTGGCATCAACGATTCTGCTCTCTCTGATGGAAGGATCCAGAGCACTATTATCCAATAGATTTTGTATCTCCGTTAGTGCCTCAAAACCTGCAAGCGACACAGAAATCTGAAAAACAGCACTACTTAAATAAAAAGTTTTAAGCAACAACGGAGTCTATTCAGCGTACCATGGTGGATATTGCTTCTGCTCAATTTACCAAGTGGCATTTCTGCCATATTGATCTCGAATTCCATCATCGCAGCTCTGCACAACTTTACTTTGTTTAGAGAAGTACTTTGAAAAATAAATCACAAAAGTAAAATAACCAAGCTAGTAAGTTTGTTGTAACCTGTAGGTTTCCACATCAAAAAGCATCTTCATCAACTCCATCAAAGGGGGAGCAAGTTTACTTTTCACATTAGTAGCTTTTTTCTTTGGACGCAAATCTTTACTAACCCCATAATCCTGCAAAATCCAGCATTTGTAGGTAAATTTGTGAGCGCAATATTTCACACTTCAAGGAAAATGGAGAATGCATACAATATCCAAGGGAAAGAATCTGCCAGGTTGCTTCTGAAAATCTTTCTTCTGTTCCCATGCCTCCCATGTGTTCCCAGTCTTCTCCAAAAACAAACGTTTAAATTCTTGGATTGCATCTGATTTGGACATCTCTTCTAATTTGGTTCCTCCAATCTTCTCGTTCCCAACACGACCCCATTTGCGAAACACATGACAATCTGACCCTTTATCATCTTGGATGATTTGAAGGATGTAATAACTTCACAGAGCAAACAAAACCATAGTAACAACCGACTTGGATGAAGAAGGCAAAGAAATATGAATCCACATAATATAAAGGATCATCCAATCTACATGCATGATAGTGGCAAACGTGCTGGCTGTGATTGCTGAAGACCACTTTCAGACTCAGTAGGTTGCATTTCTTATCATTTTATTTTTAAGGAGTATCTAGCAATCGATAAAATGGTTAAACCTGCAGTTCAACCCTACGGCATTTTCCTGTTGAACCGGTTTGACTTTTTTTTCTTTTTTTTTTGGGGGGGGTAAGATAACTTAAATCCATCAGGTGTCCACCCAACAGATTAGTAGATAACCAAACTCATAACAGATTTCCAAGCATCGGAAAACCTTAACCAGGCAAACAACGTGAATACGATCAATCAGATTCCTCTCTTAGCACAGAGCAAAACAGAATGATGCACATGAAATCAAAGCACTATTTTCAGGACAAGAAAGCCACAGTTACAAACATGATTAACAGATTACTTTCACAAAAGTACCCCATAGAAGATGCAGGCCCACCTGTTTATACCAGTTGACAGGTCGGACATGTTCAAGGTGGTATTATAAATGCTTTTCCCATCCTCAAGGATGTGTCCGGTATCTTGCAAGCCTGACGACTCGTGTACAGCACTTCGCCCTTTCACTTTGACAGTGACTATGCTACTAGCCTCTCTGGTAGCTTCAACTTTATATGTATCAAAAGGAAGTTTCTTCTGTCTTCTAATGCATTCAGCCAAGTAATCCTCCCTAACAATAGGAAGTTTCATCCTCCTTCCAAGATGAAAGCATATACCACGTCAAGGAAACCATTTCTCCAGATATAAACATCAGGACAGAATTTCAAAGGCAACATTACCTCGCTTTCCTAATCTCTGCATTTTCATCATCCAGCCCTCCGCTCACAACCAAGCAGTTTGTGTCTGCAAATTTTTTGTGAAGTAAGGAATCAAAATGGGACAAGTAATATCTACTCAAGTATCACTACAAGAATCATATACCTTTCTTGATCTTGGCATAAACCTGTCCCCCTTCTCCCTCAATTTTGCTCTTCAATTCCTCCTACACAATCACCTTTAATTAATAGGCCAACAAAGTTCACGGAGAGTTCTAAATTCCAATGCTAGATTCTAGAGCACAGAACAGAAAACAAATGAAAATACCATCGACTGCTTCGGTACACCCGCTATAGCAACTCTCAAGTCTCCCAATTTCTCAGCCTTGGATGGCTGAGCATGTCCACTAGCAATTTTATTTCCAGAAGGCACACTGGATGACGGAGGCAGTATACGCATAGGTTTCTTTGCCTTTTGTGACTTAAACCACTGAAAAGCATCCAAATAGTCAAATGGTAATACTTTTCACTATCACTATAAATAAAATGCACCATATTTAATCCATTACCTTGCAAAGATATTGATTGTTTGTTCCTTCAGGGATTTTCCACTTTCCTTTCACACGCTCAGGTTCAGGGGTAGAGTATGAACACTTGCTCCATGCAGATAGATAACCATGGCACTTGTACGTGCCTCCGGAATAACGAAGGCACCCAGAACAAAGTGGGCATGAACCAAGTGCTCCAAAAAGCATCCCTTCAGCACTGTACATATAAACCACATGCCAAGTAGGGTAAGCAATGATAACAGAACAAATACTTGGATCAGGATATGAGAAATATTGAATGCCACATTTTGAAAGAATGAAATACCAACTCTACTGTGAAGAGAGAATCCAGATATCAACCAAGACATTATAAGCTACTGCTTGTACCGAACAAACCAATTGTATGCAATATTTTAGGCAAACATGAAACAACTGTAAGTGTCATCCTATGGAAATTAAAAAACATTAAACCAGAAGACAGCCACTGGCAACAGAAATGTGTAATTTGATGAGTTTAACGCGATAGATTTTGACAAGGGTGGAGCTATTTACACTTTTCCTTTTTTAACACCCTTCACTGTATATTGATCGCCAAAATATGTGTAATGACAGAATACCAGCTTTAGTGAGAACTGAAAATTCCAAGGGTTTGCAAATAGCAAATGGGGTGTAAATAGCCACACTCCTTGGATATTTGTTGTCCATAAAAGAACTGTATCACAAAGAACTTACCAGCGGTCTCGCAAGTCAAGTTCTGATCCAGATGAATCCTGACCATTAGCGTCAAGCATCTCTCGCAGTTCTGCTGTAGTCACGTAATTTTTAAGATCATCTTTTAGAGTCCACAGTTCTTTAGTCTGGGCCTCCAGTTGACTCTCCAACTCAGATACTTTTGATGGTTCCCCTCCCAGCTTTATGGCCTTGGCATGCATTGACTTCTGATCACTACTTACAGCTCTTTTGCGCTTAGCCCCACTTTTGGATTTCGATTCTTTATCCTCCTCGATCTCTTTTTCTGTGCCTGAAAGAACAAGCATTAGTGATTGCAAACAGCTTCCAAAGGAATACTCATATGATCACTGAAAGTTTTTCAGAGCACCTTTAGTCAGGGCATAGAAAGCTGCCTGATCAGAAGCTGAAAGGTTATCCCATCCAGACATTTTCTCTACTTGGCTAGTTAGAGAGGATTCCATTGCACATTTAGCATGGTACCACCGCAAGCCTCTAGCACCTTGACCATCAGGCTTGAAAGACACACGAACCTAAGCATACAACAGCAAAACCATAGCATAATAAGCCAAAGGAAACCTTAGCATGCATCTGACTGGGTGTTGAACCTCGCATGCTTTACAGGCTGCATCTACGCAACTATGACAATGTTGCAAATCGATAATTATGTTAAAGCCGAATTCATAGAAGTAGGGCCATTTGGCTTAAAAATGACAAGAAGATTGTCACAACCCCATTATTTGGAATGAAATTTCAGGAGATTTCTCATGGAGAAGTTACTCTTAAACTAAAGCATAGAAAATCAAAGAAAACTGACAGTGCATAAATAAAGAGGTTCCTTAGAGTTTAACATACTTGTGACTAAATAAACATACGAGATATTAATGAAAGCAAGAAAAGGTGCCTTATCATTTACATAAGCTCACACATCGTAAGTAATCCTAAGTGACTGCTTGAGACAATTTTAACACAAATAATATCTATGTCATAATTCTTGTGCCAAAATAACTTTTCAATATAGTAAATTGAGACCAAACGCAGTTAAGAATGATAAACCTAATCCAACCCACTAAAGAAACAGCTAAGATCTTAACATAGAGTTTTAAAACATGTAACTAACTCCAAATTTACCATATCTATACACATATTATGACTGCTTGAACAAATAGTATAAATCCAATCACTTTGTTACTACCTTGACTTTACAAGCTATAATGTTTGAAGAGTGCATAGATGCATAAATTCAAATCTTTACCAGGTACCTAACAATGGCAAATAACACGCTCACAAATACCAAGATGGCAAAACAATGATAGTTGTTGGGCAAGGTTGAGGGACGCAAGCAAAGTGGAAGCAGGGCAAGAACAGCATAGATATCTAAAAGAGACCAAGACTGGGAGGGGCAGTAGTAAATTATGGAATTTGATATCTATGTATGTATACATCATACTTTTATATTTTCATTCATATCTTATTTTACTCAACCACTACGATTTCTAACCAGTTTATATGCGTAGAGTTACGCATTTAGTGAAAAAAAGCAGGAGAGGTTGGGTTAATCACAAATCTAGTCTGAAGCGAAGTGAGCTCCCGCATACACCAACTAGTGCCCTTTCCTGAAAAACCACAAAGGGCCTGCGTTCTGTTTAACAAGAAGAAACAAGCAAAATGGCCAAGACTTCGACACAAAGACAAAAGAAAATTTATGCTAGCATAGGATACTTTGAAAATGAATACCTCTCGGTGAAAATCACATACGTAGTGAAAGGTGAGTAATATTTCCTTCATAGTCAAGGGCAAGAACATTTCTCTGGAAGAGATCAAATTCCTTGCCCTTTACAAGTGAGAGAAACTAAGCTGCCAATCGATAAAACAAACAATTCCTATGCATAGAAACATGTTATGGCGCACCTCTCCTTTCACGATTTTCAGGTTGCAGAGCCTACAATTAGCACGCGAAGTCGGCGAAGCTTCAATTCCACATTCTTCAACAACAGGAGTAGGTGTGCTTTGAGACCCACCACCATCTACAGATTTCCTTATGTTCTGCTGATCTTCCCATCGAAGTGATTCTATGCCTTCAACATCATCAAGACTAAAAGCATACAACAAGTTAATAGTCAACCAAGAAAAACATTAACAAAATTTGGTCTGCATAACACGCAAGAAATTGGAAGTAATCAACTAATGACTAAGATGTAAAACCATGAGAACACATACGATTTTATCTGGTTTGCTTTCTTCAGTATGCAGGCAGCATGGTTCCACATCTGTTCCAAAGGCATAAACAGTTTAGGTGTTCTTGCAATGGAAACTGGATCGTAAATTGTGTGGCAAAGAATGAAAGAACAACTTTACACTTACTCCAAAAGGAGACCAGACCCGTATACCAAAAGAAAGGACTGTAATCCAGAACACGCAAGCTTAGAAGTGCAAAACAACAAAGCTAAGTGGTGGCTTATTTCCAGACACACTTAAACGATAAAGTGGGCGTTCAAAAACAACCGTTCAAGGATAGAACCTTGACATAGTACGAGGAACCTAGAAACAACAGCTATACTTTCCATTAGCTGGCAACACAACTAAGCCTACTGCAGCAACTTAATATTCACGTGCACGTAAATACTAAAGAAGTAGGCCTAGAGATCAAGTAACAACCTCAGAAAGTAAAACTAACAAAACCACGTGTCACTAGCTGAATGATGGTGTGTTTTTTACTTTTTTCCCACACCAAAACCTAACAAAAACAAAAAGGAGGGGCGAGGGGAAGAAACTAAAAGAGTACCCTAGAAACTAGAGTCGAGTTTCTTTGTCCCTCAAACTAATGGGCACATTCATTTTATCTAGACATTCTAAGCTCACCATCTTGAAATGCATCCTGTGATAACCATATGGAGGGGACAAAACTAGAATACGGGATTCACACTTTTCACAAATGGCACCATTGAGATTAGTGGATTCATAGCTAGAATACCATAAAGAAATATTCAACAAATCAATCCAACTTTGAGCGACAACCAAAAACTCCCTTGATGAATTACTCAAAGGAATACCCACATTCACGGTACTAACACCCAACAAAAACAACTACACAAGTGAAAAAGGAATTAAAACGCACAAACAAAATGGGAAATTGCTGGGTTTGTTGCAACATGCAAGAAAATTGTAACAATGGCGTCAATCCCGCAGTGTAAAGAAGTCAAAAATACGGCAATGAGAGTGGGACGAAGGGGTAAAGTAGACATACGGGCATGAAGCCGTCGAACTGGGTGGACTGAACCATCTTGCCGAGGCGCAGTGTCTCTTTGTCGATCGTGCTCTTGCAAGTTCGGCAGGAGGATCGGGCCGACTTGGCGTATTCAGCCTTCCATGGCTTTGGAGGGTTCGCCATCCTTTCTCTCAGACAATCTCACTCAGCCTCTGTATGTTCGAATGTCGAGTGTGTGTGTGTGTGTGCGTGTGTTGTGTACGTGTATGCATACACCTTTGCACAGAGCACGAGGAAGTGTTCCGTCTTGCATATTCTTGAATGAATCTTGGACACTCCCGTTTGGGCTTCCCTGTCGCTTCGCTGTTTTTGGGCTTTGAGACCAACACACACTCCTTGTTTTTGCCTTTATTTTTTATTTTTTTTTAATAAAAAATGTAGTAGCGATGAGTTTTAACTTTTTAGTGACAAATTACGGCAGTCAGCATATGAGAGAATAAAATGGCATCTTTCTTGTAAAGTTTTTCACACTTAGGCCTTAAAATTTGAAATTGAACAGGTAAAATAAACGAAAGATCCAGATTTTCGTAAACCGCTAAGTTAAGTATATTTATATCTTTATCTATATCTATACTATATGCTAGCTAAAACCACCGTGCATATCTATACTATATGCTAACTAAAACCCCGTGCTATGCACGAGCATATAATCGTTTACTTTGAGAATAATAAAATTAACTCAACATAGCAAATTATTGTTGATGTTATCAAAAATATATATATATTTTTTACAACACAATAGTAAATAATTCAATCGTGGAATAAATATACATTGGATTCTCCTTTTTAGTTAAAAATAAAGCAGGGTCTTTATAAGACCTCTTCGTATGAACTTTGACATCTTGTACGTTTGCAATGATTACCATAATTTTTTTGTTGGTTACATGATTTAACAAGTTTTTTTCTAAATGCAAATATATAATGTCTTTCTCTTTATTATTTCGGCATTACAAAGGCCCAAAGTTGGGTTACTTTTATAACTTCAACTTTTAATAGAAAATAATTAAAATAAGTATGTCCCTTTAATTTTTTATTCGTCAATTAAAAGAATTGAAATAAGTGTTACAAGTTTTTGAACATGAACTTGAAGAATTACATGTTAAAAGGAAGTCATTGTTTATGAATACCTGCAAGTCTCGGACGTTATGCTTCTAACTCGCTTGCAAAGGTGGATTTAGTACTATGCGTTCAAGCTAGCATGTAATATCACCCTCACATCTCAATCAGAATAGAAAATTAAATGTAGAGCACAACAAAAGCAATGATAATTGTGCTTCAGTTTCAATAATTTGAATTCTAACTTCAAATTTTACTGGCACAAATTGTGCCGCACAATGTACCGACTCTTGAAAGATGTACGACGACAAATGTGACTCTCAAAAAGTTAAAGTAAAGCTCATATCACTTTTTCTATTATCATGTAGACGTAGCTTTTATTATTAAGTGCCTTGAATTAATTCATTTGCTTCATTTATTTTTTTTCAAAGATGTGATTTATATGTTAGTTTATTAAAGCCTGGGAAGGTGATGTCTACGTAAGGTATATTTACGATTGGTGTTTTCATTAGGCAATGAAAGCCAATCACATCAAACAATAAAGCTAAGAAAATAAAACATTCAAAGCGTATCCCTTATGATATATGATTACCGAATAAAAATATGACATCGTACAATTATAATTATTAGTTCATTTGTAATCGTCTACTTTGTCACAAATGTAGCTAGTGGCTAGTATACCTCTTTTGAGGACTACAATTCTTTTATGTACATAAATCTTTATGTAAAAGTTGAGTTAAAACCTAGTGGAGATCCCAAGCCATTCTCTATGGAAATTTATTCACACATGAGGGAAAGATAAGGGTTCTCCTTTTTGGCAAAACCATCTTCTTATGATGGATATCTCAAGTCATTCTCTATGGAAGTAGGAAGGATATTGGAGTACATAAAGATGTTTTATGGACCTATAACTTACGTTAACTTTGAATTAACATATTATAATTTAATTTGCAAAGATACCTAGACATAACTACGAAAAATTAGTTTCAGACTTGCTTTTGATTGCAAATTAACATCGCACTCACACTATAGCATAACAAATTATCTCAGTTGAAGGGTAAAACGATGCAGCTCATGCAATAGTAGAGAGGACGCTTTTCTGTTGGAAATTTTCCAATAATAGATTATTACCTTATTAAAGTTTGTACTACAAGGAATAAGTTGCAAAAAGAATAAATCAAATTGATTGATTGGTTTGAGAGATATTAACTCTCAAACATTGGCATTTAATAAGGTTGAAACTAATCATGAAGTGGGTTCCCACATGGCTTGGGAAATGGAAAAGTTAAGGGTATTTAAATGGTTATGTGACATACCATATTGTTCTAGAAACACATGGTATGCATGGCCATGCACTTGCACATGTGCGGTGCGGTGCACCGCACCGCACACGCGCGCGCGCGCGCCGGCGCCGGCGGGGGCGGCGGCGTAAAGGCGCTTTTAGGCGCACTTTGCACTTTGCACTTTGCACTTTGCACTTTGCACTTTGCACTTTGCACTTTGCACTTTTGCACTTTGCACGTGCGCATCGTCGCTAGGAGCCCTCGCCCCGAGCCCAGCCTTAACTTTTGCGACAAATTCAGCTTGTGAGCTGCAACTTGAAACTGAAACAGTTTATTTTGAAATGGCAACTGAAATTGGTGCTTTTTCGTTCAAAAGTTGCACCTCTATTTTGTGTCTACAGATTGTGACTGTTAAGTGACATCTGCAGAGTCACTTAAACTGCCACAACTGTTTGCACCTATTCTTGGCACCCTTTGGTGTCTATAAATAGGCTGATGGTCAGATCATATTTTACACTTCGAATTTCTCTCTTGCTCTCTCTCAAATTTCTGTCTGTTGATTGCATTCTGCTGTAATCAATAGTGTCTCGCCTGTTTTATCTTGGGAGGCAGATTTGCTGCTACCCTAAGCAGATTATAAGGGAGCAAATACTGTCTTAAGGAAAGAGTGCAAAGCATTCGACTCAGGCATCTTCAGTCCAGATTCTCCATACTGCCTTTCTTTCCAACAATCTTAAGACAGTATTTTGGCTACGATGGAGAATACTTCAAGGATGCCTGTCACCAACGACATCTCAAAGCTGGCTAAGTTCGATGGCTCTTTCTTTAGGCGATGGAAGAGCAAGATGTACTTCTTTCTTGCTGCTTTGAAGATTGCCTATGTGCTCACTATTCCAAAGCCTATGGTGGATGAAGCTGCAGACGAAGCAATAAAGCATGCTGCCATGAAGCAAAAGCAAAGGTGGGAGGAGGATGACACCTTCTGCAAGGGATACATTTTGGGAGGGCTGTCCGACACTTTATACGACGTATACGAGATCAAGTATGCAAACAGCACCGCAAATGAACTTTGGAATGATCTCGACAACAAGTACAAGACGGAGGACGCCGGGAATAAAAAATTCCTAATCAGTAAGTTGTTTGACTTCCGCATGGTAGATAGCAAGTCAGTTATTACTCAGATTCATGAACTGCAAATGATTATGAATTTAATTATTTCGGAGGGCCACTCTCTTGACGAGTCTTTCCAAGTGTCAACGATAATTTCTAAATTGTCGTTGGCTTGGAAAGATTGTCGTAAGGAGTTAAAACAAAAGAAGGATGCCATGACCATGCAAGAGTTGGTCAAGTATATCCAAGTTGAAGAGAACTCTCGAAACTTGGATAGGCTTGAGTTGGAAGACAACAAGTCCTCCAAGGCTCTTGTGATAGATCATGGCTCCTCTAGTGGCACTAAGCGTAAGCTTGATGGTCAAGCTTCTGTTTCTACCAACCGGCAAGACAAGCCTAAAAAGGCCTGTTGGAAGTGTGGGAAAATTGGCCACTTCAAGAAGGATTGCCGAGTGGCTAAGAGGCAGAAAAAGGACCATGCCAATATGGTTGACAACGAGGACTTCGTTGCAGTGGTTTCCGAAGCCAACATGATGGGGGAAGATGAAGAGTGGTGGGTGGACTCCGGTGCAACCAAGCATATTGTTAAAAACAGAAATCTGTTCAAGGACCTTGAGCCAGTTGCGGAGGGATATCAACTCTGCATGGGAAATTCTTCTACGGCTAAGGTCATGGGCAAAGGAACTGTGGTGCTCTATCTCTCTTCCGGAAAGACGCTTACCTTAAAGGATGTGCTTTTTGTTCCCGATGTTAGGAAAAATCTTATATCTGTTAGTATGCTTAATCAGTTTGGATTTAAGATTTTATTTGAGTCAGATAGTGTAATTCTGACTAAGGGAGGGAACTATGTTGGCAAGGGCTATGTAACCAATGGATTGTACAAGCTTACTTTGGCTAATAAAGAAACTAAGTTTGTTTAGATTGCTATTCATTTTAATTTATGGCACTCTAGACTAGGTCATGTTAATTATAAACGCATGAGAAGTATGGTAAAATTGAGTTTAATACCTCAAATTACTTCACCTAGTTTAGAGAAATGTTCAGTTTGCATAAAGTCTAAAATTGCCAGAAAACCCTTTAAAGGGGTTGAGAGGAAAACACAATTATTAGAATTAGTACATTCGGACTTGTGTGAAATGGAAGGTAATCTAACAAGGGGTGGTAAAAGATACTTCATTACATTTATAGATGATTGTTCACGTTATACATACACGTATCTTCTTAGGACTAAGGATGAAGCTTTGGATAAATTTAAAATTTACAAAGCGGAAGTAGAAAATCAACTAGATCGTAAGATTAAAATTTTACGGTCGGATAGGGGAGGTGAATATATTTCCTTTGATGATCTATTTGAAACTTGGGGTATCATACACCAAGTTACAGCTCCTTATAGTCCACAACAAAATGGTGTAGCCGAGAGGAAAAATAGGACCTTGCAAGAAATGGTTAATACCTTATTACTTACTTCTAATTTGCCTAAGAATTTGTGGGGGGAAGCTCTCATGACTTCCACATATATACTTAATCGTATACCCCACAAGGTATCTAATGTCACACCCTATGAGTTATGGAAGAAGAGAAAACCTTCTTTCGGACACCTTAAAGTGTGGAAGTGTAGGGCGTTAGTAAGGCTAACCGATCCAAAAAGACCCAAATTGGGGGAAAAGGCAATCGAATGTGTCTTCATAGGCTATGCTCAACATAGCAAAGCGTATAGATTCTTAACCGTGGAATCAACGGAATCCGTTAGCCAAAATATTATTTTGGAATCTAGAGATGCAGAATTTTTTGAGAATTCTTTCTCTAGTGATCGGAAAAATGAAAACACAGTCGATGAGGATCAAGTTCACCCTACTCCGGAAATGGGGGAAGGAGGTGAACTAAGAAGAAGTAAGAGAGCAAGAATTGAGAAAACCTATGGTCCAGATTTCTACCAATTTTTAGTTGAGGGAAGTAGAAATGAAGGTGATTACTCTCATATGTATAATGTAGAACATGACCCTCTTTCATATCGAGAAGCCATAACTTCTCGAGATTCTGACTTGTGGCAAGAAGCTATAAATGATGAAATGGAGTCGATAATGTCAAACCAAACTTGGGTATTGACTGATTTACCACTAGGGTTTAAACCAATAGGCTGCAAATGGATCTTTAAGCGAAAGCTTAAGCCAGACGGATCCGTAGATAAGTATAAAGCTAGACTTGTAGCCAAGGGTTTTAAACAAAAGGAAGGAATTGACTATTTCGACACTTACGCTCCGGTAGCTAGACTTAGCACTATAAGATTATTGTTTGCGTTATCGTCCATTAACAAACTAGTTATACACCAAATGGACGTCAAGACTGCTTTTCTAAATGGTATTTTAGATGAGGAGGTGTACATGGAACAACCGGAAGGTTTTGTACTAAAGGATCAAGAAACAAAGGTTTGTAAGCTTATCAAATCTTTGTATGGTTTAAAACAAGCTCCAAAGCAGTAGCATAAACGATTTGATCAAGTCGTTCTCTCTAATGGATTTAGAATAAATGAATGTGACAAATGCGTTTATTCTAAGTTTGATAAAGGACGTGGTGTGATAATATGTTTGTATGTGGATGATATGTTAATCTTTGGTACTGATTTAGATATTGTGTTGGAAACTTAATTATTTCTATCTTCATCGTTTGATATGAAGGATATGGGGGAAGCCAATGTTATATTGGGAATGAAAATAATAAGATACTCGGATTCTATTTCGTTGTCACAGTCTCATTATATTGAGAAAACTTTAAAGAAATTTAATCACGAGAATTGTGTCCCGGTTACTACCCCATATGACCCTTCTATCAAGTTGAGGGCAAATGAAGGGAAATGTGTCTCTCAGCTAGAGTATTCTAGTGTTATTGGCAGCTTGATGTATATCATGCAATGTACCCGGCCAGATATAGCCTTTGCAGTTGGTGTTTTGAGTAGATTTACTCATAACCCCGGGCAAGTTCATTGGAATGCAGTGTTTAGAGTACTTAAGTACCTTAAAGGCACAATGGACTATGCATTAACTTATAAAGAGTTTCCTGCTGTTTTGGAAGGGTACACAGATGCAAACTGGATCACGGACTCAGATGAAACAAAGTCCACAAGTGGTTTGATATTTACCATAGGTGGAGGTGTTGTTTCTTGGGGTTCCAAGAAACAAACTTTGATTTCACATTCGACCATGGAGTCCGAGTTTATTGCTTTGGCAATGACGATTAAGGAGGCAGCATGGCTAAGAGACCTGTTGATAGAGATTCTTCTATGGCCTAAGCCAATGTCTGCTATTTCTATATTCTGCGATAACGAGGCAGCGTTAACGCGATCATATAGTAAGGTATACAATGGGAAGTCTAGACATATAAGTCTTAGACATAGCTATGTGAGAGAACAACTTAGCAAAGGAGTTGTTACTATTAGTTATGTGAAGTCCAAAGGAAATTTGGCAGATCCCTTTACTAAAGGCCTAGGTAGGGATATAATATGGCAGACTTCCAGGGAGATGGGTTTGAAGCTCATGAAATTAGAGAGGTAACATACACGTGGAAACCAACTAGATACTAGAGTAACCTTTAGTCTTCTAGTTCAATGGAAAAACACGTTGTATTTATAACCAAAGATGCACTAAAAGATGAAGATTTTGATCTTCATGCCATCTCAAAGTAGTGCATACTTGTATGGAGAACAAGAGGAGGGTGGGAGTTATTCCCTTAATAAATCTATGTCCTTAAAGGAGGGTGCAAGTCATACAAGTGCACCTTAGTAGATTTACCTATATAAGTGCGGGAAGTGGAGCCGCTTCTACGAGATTTGAGCTAGTCTCTATGGCACTTATGAAAATCCTAAGATGTAGCACATGGCTGTAAATGTGCAGGTATTTGGAAATTTGGTTGGAAAGTTCTACACAAAGTTGTGATGATCAATCACCAAGGATTCTTAGTTCAAGGCTAAGGCTACTTTGAATTCTGATTGACTTTACTACTTTATAGTAAAGGTTCAAGTCGAAAGACACCTTTATTTTAGTAGGACCTACCAAGGGATAGAGAGGTACATTTCTAAACTAGGAATGTGATAAAATCCATTTTTGGAAAATTGGGGGAAATTGTTGGAAATTTTTCAATAATAGATTATTACCTTATTAAAGTTTGTACTACAAGGAATAAGTTGCAAAAAGAATCAATCAAATTGATTGATTGGTTTGAGAGATATTAACTCTCAAACATTGGCATTTAATAAGGTTGAAACTAATCATGAAGTGGGTTCCCACATGGCTTGGGAAATGGAAAAGTTAAGGGTATTTAAATGGTCATGTGACATACCATATTGTTCTAGAAACACGTGGTATGCATGGCCATGCACTTGCACATGTGCGGTGCACCGCACCGCACACGCGCGCGCGAGCGCCGGCGGCGGCGGCGGCGGCGGCGGCGTAAAGGCGCTATTGGCGCTTTTAGGCGCACTTTGCACTTCGCACGTGCGCATCGTCGCTAGGAGCCCTCGCCCCGAGCCCAGCCTTAACTTTTGCGACAAATTCAGCTTGTGAGCTGCAACTTGAAACTGAAACAGTTTATTTTGAAATGACAACTGAAATTGGTGCTTTTTCGTTCAAAAGTTGCACCTCTATTTTGTGTCTACAGATTGTGACTGTTAAGTGACATCTGCAGAGTCACTTAAACTGTCACAACTGTTTGCACCTGTTCTTGGCACCCTTTGGTGTCTATAAATAGGCTGATGGTCAGATCATATTTTACACTTCGAATTTCTCTCTTGCTCTCTCTCAAATTTCTGTCTGTTGATTGCATTCTGCTGTAATCAATAGTGTCTCGCCTGTTTTATCTTGGGAGGCAGATTTGCTGCTACCCTAAGCAGATTATAAGGGAGCAAATACTGTCTTAAGGAAAGAGTGCAAAGCATTCGACTCAGGCATCTTCAGTCCAGATTCTCCATACTGCCTTTCTTTCCAACATTTTCTATTGCACGTGTCTGCATGTAAATTTCATAATGTTTCTCCTATGCATCCTAGTGCAAAATAATTGCTCTATATGATACATTTTTGTGTTGTTCCACTGCAGCACTTCATACGTAAACCCAAAGTCTTGTTAAATACTGCAATATGAATAATTCTTTTGAACTGGAGAGCAATAACATTCTACCAAAAAGGAGTCCCCTTTTTAACAAACATAATATTGAGGTAAAAGAGTAAGAACTTCGTATGCAAAAGAATCGTTGTTTTTGACCGACAAAGTATTTGCTAGCACTGTGTTTGAAGACCAAAAATCCAAAAAAGAAGAAGCTATTCCTTCCACATAAAATCCAAGAGCTAGAGAGAACGAAATCTTGCATCCCTATTCGAAGTTCAGTAGTGCAGGAAAAAACTATCAATGTGAACAAATTCTCGTATCGCTATTGAAATAGCAACAAAAATGATCGCAAATATCAATTCGATGTTTGACCAAAGCTGACAAACATATTTGTAGTTGGTTTTAGGATTGCAAAGTAGGGATGATGACCGTAGTTCATACGCACATGCTACACCAACAACTATGCAAAAATATGGTCTTTGCATATGCAAACCACAAAAAAGAGAGAGAGAAGTGAATGACCAAAACTTTCAGCAATATTTGCATGTAAGATGAAAACAGAAGAAATGAACTTCTAGATATATAAGTTCCACAATAAAAATCTAGGTTGATGCATTCTCCTGCTTTGGAAAGCTGCTAGGTAATCCATAATCAAATTTTGGTCATAAAACATGTGAAGCGATTAGAAAGGCATTCCACATCCTAACAATTCATCCTAAAAGTGAGAGAGACATCCCCAGGCCGATCCACACACCACAGACAGAGAGAGGCGACGAACTGCTCACAGCTTTCCTCACAACCAGACCCCCTACCACCCTCTACATCCCCCAAAATCCACACCCAACACTTTTAAAAGCTTCCGCCCTGCTCCAAATACTACAGGGCCGTCACATACGGCAACCTCCAGTTCGACGGCAACCGATCCCTCCTCACACTCTGCTAAGAATAAAGAGGATATCTAAATGCAATGGATAACAAATGGTTGGTGGATTAAAAAGAAACGAAATCATAATTAGCTTTGTACCTGAATTGCTCAAGTATTGTTCATATGTATTTCGTAAAATTATCGCCAGTTGATCAAATGTGAGGGAATGGATGAACCGAGGATATCTGGATGAAGTGTGAACATTTTTTGAGATGGAAACGAAGTTGAAAATAATTGAGAGAGGAGCAGTTACTGACAGCTTCGACACCTTCCTCTCCTCCAACCCTGACCTCTGCTTGATTGTACATGAACTTTATCCTATAGGAACCAATAATTTTAGTCTTTAACAAATAAGGAATATAGTTACATTGTCATACCAAAATGGGATCAGGACTCGTAGACAAATTGCCAAAAATCGAATAAAGGAATGACAATGCAAATGAAGAAAAAGAGTATTCAATCATAATTTTTCTGCAATTACTAAAAAGTACATTTGTAAATCATGCATCTAGGAACTCCTTGTTTATGTATATCATCGTTGTTATTGCGCTCTAGAATGTAAGCCATCACGCTTTGTTACACTAATACTCGGAGAGAATAGATTATGAGAAATAACATCTAAACTGCTTGAATTAAAAATGAAATAAACATCTGAACTACTCTAAAATGAAAAAAAAAAAAAAAAAAATCATGTTTGGCAACGTTATGATCTTCATTATAAAACATTGTTCTTGCTCATCAATTTTCACTAATATCTACCGAGCAAATCTCGATTATCATAGTAATTCCTAAAAGACGCCCTATGCTTAGTCTTCTCATCTTCCTTAGTAAGTAGCATCCCATGCTTAATTTTGTCTCCCTAAACTTTTCTGCCCAAGCCTTGTCTTTATTGCGAGTATAAAAGTGGAGGAGTTCTCTCGGCAGAGAAACAAAAGAGAAAGGACAGAGGGAGATAAGTCAACAGAAGACTCGGCAAAGCAAAGGAAAAAGAGAAGAGAGCCACCGTTGCGGCAGAAAGGAAAGAAGAAAAGAAGGAAAAAAAGAGGGAAGTATGGGATCCAGGTGAAATCCCATTTCTTTTTTTTTATTATTTCTAACCCTTTTAGTTTGCTTCATGTAAAATTTCACAATGTATTAAGATTCATAAAGAAATGAAGGTTTCGTATATATTTTTTGTTTGTTATTTATGTTAGATTTGTATTTTGCATTTCTTTGATCGGAGGTTATCGTGAACGTAATTAACGGTTGATTTTTTAGCCATCCGAAAATATAAATTCACTTTACAAATAATAAACGTCGTTATATATATGCGATGTAATTTTGTGGCACAAGATTCGACGCTAATCAATAGCGGCGAAAAATGTGTTTTTTTTTATATCTATCTATTTATTTATCTATACAATATATTTATATTTATACTACTCGTATATATAAAGAGAATGGGTCTTTTCGGGTAACATTTCCTTTAAATTACATAATTACCTATCTAGAAAAGTGGCAAGTGGCATTTCAATTTTTTTTTTTAAAAGGTGACTCAAAATAAAAATCGTAAAATGTTTGAGTACCTACAGGGACATTATTAGTTTTCATAATTTAAAATTCATGAAAAAAGTATTGTTAAAATAAATTCTAAAGCCCAAGTTCGATAGTATAAAAGTATAATATTGCTAACTTTATCTTTGCACACGCATCATCCCTTTCTGTGTTATATATCTACCTAGTTAATATATTAGCACTTGTCATTCTATAGGTGTTTTTGAAAAATGATTATAAAAAAAAAGCTTAAATAGTAAATAATTGCATATAAAGACATGTTTAATTTTAAAAAAAAGGACACAAAATAAAATTTTAAATAATAAATAATTATCTATAAGGACATGTTTGATACAAGATCTAAAACAAAATTACGCAGCCTTAGCAATTTAGTTAAAAGTTATCTGATCCGATCATACTCAAGTTTGCAGTCAAGCTGATCTTAATTTCTTTTGGCCAAAAGGACTGGTCTTAATAGCAGATTATGAGGAAAATAAATCATCATACACAGAATTTTCTCACATAGGAAATTAAGTGATACATAACAATTATGATTGTCTGAGGGCTTTTGGAGAAAGAGAAATACAAAGAACTGGAGAAAAAAAAAATAGAGTGAATTGATGCCCAATCATCTCAAGCCTATTCATCCCATGACTTTCTTCTTTCTGGTCAAGTTCTTATCAGCGCAATTCCACCAGTGAGGGTCAAGGGATCCATGGTGCTTGGTTGGTATTTTCGAGCTGATGGTGATCCACCAGTGAGGGTCAAATGACCTTGCTAGCACTATCTTTCCGTGTTGAAAAAATACTCAGAATAGTCTTGGCATCAGAGAGCATCTCAATACCCAGTCGAAGTTGCTGTTTCGCATACAAGACTGCCATTTGGGTTGCTTGCGTTTCTGCATAGGAAGGGGAGCAGAGATACATACAAAACTCCTGACTGGTTTCGTCATATATGGATCGCTAAAGTAGCGAATGAGGGCAACCTTTGATGACGGCTTGCTCAACCTGTCGTACTCTGCGCTATTGTTCATGTAAAGTCCCTCCTCGAGAGACACCATAACGATGAAACAAGCAACGGAAAATACTAGTTGGGGAAGGGGGAGGAGATGATGGTTGGAATGAAGCTGGAGGGGCACTACAATCAAGAACCACATGACATGCACGGTAAAGATCTTCACTTGTTTTTTCACACCTTCAATAGCCAAGAATGGAATAAAAAACCGTGTTCACGCTTCAAAGTTCAAGTCAAGGATAAACACGAGGGATGAAGTCGTAGCACATAACTGCATATGTTCCCTGAACAAGCACAATGGTGTTCAAATTTACCACTGAATAGTAGCCTGCGATTCACAAACTTTGTACTAATAATGGATTTATCTAGTTGCCTTTGGCAAGAGTAAATTACAAAGTTTGCAAAACCAATTTAGAAGCAGAGTTGGTTGCACATGGCAATCCAACTACTATATATATGCTGAACTACAGAACATGCAAAAAATGTCTAAGTAAATTGTTGACCTGTGGGAAGCAAAGATCAGCAACCCGCAAAATTTAGACTTGTAGACTTAATATCCCCGAAGGGCATAGTCATTGTAGGTCCAAGTTCCCATCCTGAGATATCGTCATAGCAGAAGAAGCAAGTCAGGTCAAATAATTAACTTCTTTTACTTAGGATCCAGAAGTACACTCTTTGCTAGTACACATAGATAGCATGCTTCACATACATACCAGTCCAGCAGACACCATAATCAACATGGTGAAATATCTTGATACGTCTTGTCAAATTTTTATCTTGATAATACAGCTCGCCTCACGAAATAAAATTCAATTAGGTTTAGAAGATCCTAAAGGGCATGTTATTACCAGTTTCCAAGATGGCCACAAAGACTTGTGTTATTGCCATCGTCAACCACGTCATGAAGAACCGAGCCAGGACCCGTTACATATCCAAGTTCCATCATCTGCTCATGTATAGAAGCCCAAACACCCTCAAGTTCTAATTCTCTATAAGCCAAACTATCCTTGAGATTGAAGACATATAACTTCTTATCAACCTCAATCGACGCACAACCAGCACTCTTACGCAGTCCTTTCTCACAGACTTCTAATCGCATCTGCTTTGCGGTATCCCACTTTCCAACATCAGCAAAAATATTAGAAAGCAAAACGTACACAGCAGACTTATCAGGCTCTAAATATAGAAGCTTTTTGGCTATTTTTTCTGCTAATTGAGTATTTTTATGAGCACGGCATGAACTCAACAGAGCTCCCCATGCACTAGCTCCAGGATCCATGGGCATGCAACTCATAAGTGCTAAAGCTTCATCTATCTTTCCTGCCCTTCCTAACAAATCTACCATGCAAGCATAATGTTCCTGCACTGGTGCAATCCCATACACCTCTCTCATTGATCTAAAACATTTCCAACCTTCTTCAACCTTCCCAGAATGACTACAAGCTGACAGAAGAGAAACAAAAGTAACAGAATTAGGTAGCACATTCTCGGAAATCATTTGATCAAAAAGGGAAATTGCTTCAGAGGACAGACCATGCATCCCAAACGCATTGATCATTGACGTCCAACAGTACACATTTTTCTCAGGTATCTGATTGAATAAACTGTTAGCAGTTACGATACAACCACATTTTGCATACATGTCCAGAAAAGAAGTATAGTTCACCACGTCAGGCTCAATAGCATTCCTAAACATAAAAGCATGTACACTCTTTCCTTGTAACAGAGATCCTATCTGGGAGCAAGCGAGTATAACACTAGCTAATGTGACTGAATTCGGAACCACTGATTCTTCCAACATCCTTCTGAACAATCGAATCGCTTCTAAAGCTCTCCCATTCTTCGTACAACCACCAACCAATGCACTCCATAAAACTAGATCCTTATCAGATATCTCCTCGAACAATTTTACTGCTATATCAAACAACCCGCACTTCAGATACATATCCACGAGTGACGTCAGCAAGCACATGCTAGAATCAATGAAGTTACTCTTCATACAAAATCCATGACATGCTTTCCCTTCCCTACAAGCAAGTACATTTCCACATGCCCGAATCAGTGTCTCCAACGTAAAGGGGTTCAACTCAAAACCAGAGCTTGTCATCCGAGAAAAGAACTCGAAAACTTTATACTCCTCCGAGAACTTAAGGTACCCTTTCAACATAGCACTCCAAACAACCAAGTTCCTCTCAGGCATATCATCAAACACCTTATGTGCATCCTCCAAACAACCCAACTCAGTGTACAAGTTAATAACCGCAGGCACGGCAAAGGGGTCTCTTTCCAACCCATATTTAATCACCAAACAATGAACCATCTTTCCATTTTCCAACAGCGATAATCCGAGGCAAGCTTTGAGCGCGAAAACCGAATTAAAACTGTCGGTGCAAAAACCCTCATCTCGCATCCGTTTGAAGAGGCGTAGGACGTCCCAGGGGCGGCTTTGTTTGGAGTAACCCGATAAAATGGTATTCCAGGAATACGGGTTCTTGTGCGTGATCTGATTGAACGCTTTAGCGGCGGATTGAAGGCAGCCCACTTCGATGTAGGCATTGGCGAGATTGGATCCGTGCAGGACGGCACGGTGGAGGCCGAAAATGGTGATTTGGGCGTGGAGCTGGTGAGTCTGACCGAGGGTTTTGGTGAACTGGAAGAGACAGAGCAGGGATCTGGCGGGAGACTGGTTTGCTATGGCGGGAAGCATTAAACGGTATCTTGAAAACAGCAGGGTTTTGAACCGTCAGGAATCCGCTTTTCATGTGTTTGGCATGCAACGCCCAAGTGTGGAGTGTAAGGGGTGAATACTGAAGTCTGGTTATTGTACCCAAAAAAAAGAATACTGAAGTCTGGTTATCAATTTTTCTTAAAAAATCAAGGGCCAAGGGATATGGTTCTTTTGAGTTGTTGATCGTGATAAGTAAGAAAAGACTTCCAAGTGGTTAAGATTTGAGCTCGAGTACATAGAAACTCACCATGAACATGATTACTTCGCGGCAAAAATGACGTTACTTTTAGGAATTTGAGAGTTTGAAAACTTTAACATGACTCTTTGATCGAATTCGACTAACTCCGTTGATAACGTAATGATCGTTATGATACTAGACGCATACAAAACACAATCTATAATACGATCGATTTTTTTAGTACAATATAATACCATCGGTTTTCGGTTTATTTACTGTTTAACTATATCTTGGTTTGACATTATATTCTTACAATAGTTTATTTATACATTTTTAAACGCTTATATATCATGTTTGATTTTTTAACAAATTTCAAACAACTTTACTGCTGCACATGGGGCCATTTAAGATTCATTAAAAAGTATAGTCAAATATATATGAGATGCTTGATTTTTCTAACAAAATTCATATTATTAACATTAATATCGAACTATATATAAAGAGAATGGTATTTTTGGTGTTATATAACTACCAACTTAGAATGCTAACACTTGGAATTATAAGAATATTTTTAAAATTGACTCAAAACATGAGCTTTAAATTGTAAATAACTACTTAGAATGACATGTTTAATTTTCGAAGTTTAAAATTTATCCTATAAAATGTTGATAATAAGCACTTAAATGTCATGCTCAATTTTTTAACAAATTTCATTTTATTAACTTCATTTTTACACGGGCCGTAACTAGTTGATACTAATTCGATTTGAAGAAGGTTATACATGCTCTCTCAACTGTCACAGCAGTCAAAACATTTTTCATAATGAGACAAACTTATACTTTCAGAGTGCCTATTTGTATCTTTCAAGGTGCCAATGCATACATTTGTGCTTTTCCAAGTCTACAGGATTAGTGCCGATAGCAACACCAAAAAACACCCTCGCTTGTACACCAAATTGCAACATTCTTAAGTGCCCAAATGATTTGTTCCACAGCTATGCATTTTAGCAATTTAAGTTTGAATTTGTGTAGCTCCCAAACTTTGGAAGATGAATCCTTTTCTTCAACTCTTCCACCCAAATACTCCTTGAATCCACACTCGTAGAAAATTATATTGTGCATCAACACCCACAGCATATAATCCGGTGAACTACGTTTGACATGTTGCTAGCTGAACTTGAGGCATCTGCATGAAGAGGTACTGCAGAGTGCATAGGCACCAATTATGAAGCCATACATACATTCCGAAAATCTGATCTCATAAAAGCGAAATGGACTTGGACTTTTTTCCACTTACCTCAAACGATTTACCAGACCTCTCAAATTCAAGCATGCTGAGGGCTACCTCACAGCTCTGTGAGACTATAGGCTCAGGATCCTTGGTAAACTCCTCAAGAAGAGCTACACATTGGTCATCTGCACATAAAAAAGGTCAAACTGAAATGCAGGTTCGGGGCTAAAATGGAAGCATTACACCTAAAGCGACAGTATTCTGAAGTGCATACAGCCACTACAAGGCTCAGGCACACCTCGAGAAAGATGGCCCTATATAAAAGCACAAATTAATGCCATGCTCATACGTAAAACATGTGAAGACAGAAAGCAGAAACAAAAACTCCAGAGTCCTATTCAACCAAAACTAGTCATATGTTAGTTTCACCGATCCAGAGTAGTAGTTCATGAGAATCACATATTAAAGTTGGTCGAACCTGCGATAGAACCAAGAGCTTCGGCTGCTTCATGCCTGACCATTGGATGTTCGTTCACATCTCCAAGTATCCTGGATAGTGCATCTGAAGCAGTTTTATTTTGCAATTGGCCCAAGACATAGGCAACCTGCAAGTTTCAAACAATATAAACATTCCCCACTCTTTATTCTAAGCACATGACATAACCATAAACCACCAGAATTTTTACTCCAATTTCGACTCCGAAGAATTGTCGGACTCATCAACCAGTAACATATGAATGTTGCTTGATTCAAATTGTCTTAGTAAAAAAGACTATACATATTAACCCAACCCCCCCCCCCCCCCCCCCCAAATATACAACACAGCCCCCTCACCCCACAACTGATGGCTCACATTCTTGTTCTAAAAAGAAACTCCATCCAACAATTCTAGCAATGCTTGTGGTATCCTTAATAAGTCCTTACTAAGCATTCGGAGTATAAGAGAACCTTCTGTATCTATATACCAACTCCTATGTCCTAGCCAGCACATAGTAGCCTCAATCAACTGACAAATAACCTAGGATTCTTTGCGGCCCTTAGGTCGTAGCAACATGTTAGACAGCAGTAACCATGTATAGGTTAGTATTACTTTTGATTGTTAAATCTATGTAATTTCAGCAGACAGTACGCAGGCTAGCAAACCAGAAGTTTTTCCCTTTAGATAAGGGGTGGCTTGAGGTGAAGGAGCACATGAGCTGGTCAGACAGATCTACGAGTGTGAGTCTTAAATAGCATCCCCTGAAGAGTCGGCTTACTTAATGCGTAAACATAAAATTATGCAAAATATATATCATAAAGATCAAAAAGACCTCGTGTCGCAGAAGGGCACTCCCTGCACCCAAAGATTCGATAATAGCAGAGATAGCTTCTTCTCCTCCATGGTTGCGAAGTCCAAAAAGAGCCGCGTATCGCTCATGCATGCCCTTCTCTTCATTCAGAAGAACTTCCCTAAAAAGAAATTAACAAAAAGTCAGTCAGTCAATTACGGAAATCATAGACATTGTTGGCATATTTATCTATTAGTATACCTTGACAAACCTTAGCTGATGTACGGAAGCAGAAGAAGAAGCAGGTGCAGCAGGGTCAACTGATAAAAAGGGTGATTTGGATGAGTCATCACCGTTACAAACTTTCTTCAGTTCCTCTATTCGACTAAGAGCCAACTCGCATGTTTCTCTGACCTCCTGTGCTGGATCTAAAACCAAACTGTTCTTTAAAATATGGACATTACTCTCTAAACCAATAGCACCAAGAGCTTCTGCAGCCTGTGCATTGAGGAAAGAAACAAAAATCCTCAAACAAACGGCGATACACAGCTTGAGAACATAGAACCAACAAAAAAGCCAAAACAAAGTTACCTCGTGCCGCACAATGGGATGCAAAGAAAGATCACGAAGGACTGCTTCTAGAGAAGGGATAGCATCGGCATCTTGCATTTGACCCAAAGCAAATGCGGCCTCGTGTGCCAGCAGATTGGAAGAATCCCTAGTTGCTGCAAACAAAAATGTTTAAAATTTAATTCACGTAATACTTCATATACTCCACTAACATAGCGAAAAGATATATATTCAGCGCAGCCAACCAAAAGGAATAACTGGGATATTCATGAAATAGATGAACTGTTCAGACGTGGTAGCCGTAAATGAAGCTATGTGTGAGCGCGAGCGGTGACTCACCGAGAATGAGAGCGTTGCGTGGCCCTGGGCCTCGGAGGTTGCGGAGGGAGAAGAGGGCTCTGAACCGCTCGGCAATCGGTTGGTCCCGGTCCAGCAACCTCCCTCGTAGAAATTCCTCCGTTTCGGAAGAGGCTTTGAACGAATTCTCTAACGATCCCATTTCTCAGATCTTAGCGAAAATTAGGATTCGTTTGAGACGGCTGTTTCGAATGCAAAAGCCCACAAGCGAGCAGCATCCGCCGATAGAATCACCAAACCCTAAATCGATGAGAATCGGATTCGAGGAACCGGTAAATTTCGTAGCTAATGCTGTATCTCATTTTGTCGCTAAATTAGTATTATTTACATTTGAATCCTCCTGAGGTTTGTCAATGGTTCCGGATAGGACGTAGGGTTTCAATTTTGTCACGCAACACGCTTTACTTTACTTTTGATTTTAATTGAGTTCAGTCATAGTTCAACCGTCTATTATTGTTAAAACTTTTATGTTGGCAAACCACCAAACTGCCTCGTTTGAAAGGAGTGTGAGTTTTTTTGTTCAAATTCAATTAATATGGTATACACAAACATATAATAAGAGATAATGAAACTATGACAACACGTGATTCAAATCGAAAGTAAATTACAGACTGTAATGAGACCATATCTAAAATTATTGGGGCCTAGCTAAAACTACATTAGCTTCTTGTTTCATCATTCTCGTGACAAATCAATTTGAGTCATTAAGTTTCTTTGGATCGACCCAAAATAATTTAGTTGCAAATGCCCTTAATATCGTAAATATATTGAATTGGTATAAAAAAAATTAATTTATTAAAATTGAAAAACGAAATGGAATTAGTATAAGACTTCGGGTTTGTTTGAAATCACTTTCAGTTTTATTTTCTGTTTTCAAAAAAATAAAAATCAAAACCAGTTCATTTTTTATTTTTTACAAAAACAAATGGGTATTTGATTACCCAGTTTTTATTTTGAATTTTTTCTTTTGGGTATTTGATCATCCAATTTTTATTTTGATTTTTTTTTCTTTGGTGGTGGCGGTAGTGGGGGTGGGCGGGAAAACCCAAAACTCAAAAAATTCGAGTTTTAAAAAACAGTCATGTTTTTAAAACTGAAAGGAAAAAAAAAACGAAAACTGTGTGTTAAACGCGTTTTTTTTCTCTAGTTTACAAAATTAGAGAAAAAACTGAAAATTTAAATATTACCAAACGCTACCTTCATCTCTTGTGTTTTGTTTAAGAACGATATTCTTTAAACACATAAAGAATGTGAAAGAATTCGTTCTCTTTTTGTGTAGTTTTCTATCACCGCATACTAGATGTTCTATGTTTTCATTAAAAATGACAAAAACCAAGCTTTGATAGAAGACAATCTTTGCTAACAACCAATTTCTACGATTTTAATTATTTGGTATGTTTGCTTCTATTACTTTTGTAAATGTGATTTGAGGAAAAATTGAAAAGAGCAACGTCTCTTTTTAAGATGTCTTTCTCACCATGCCACTCAATCAACCCCCACAACCTAACCCTGGGTGCATAATCCAATTTACCCTGGCAATGCACCCACCACTAGTGTGTGTAAAGACACGTCGTAAGAATTACAATCTAGACCACATTATGCACCTATTATACGTAGTGACACATCATAAATACCACCATCCAGACCACATTATGCTACCATTGCAACTCTGTAGATTTTTTAGGTTCCCTTGAAGATTATTGGATTGTGGTTGGGCGAGTGCAAATGATCATTTTAATAGAGTGAATATTTGAACAAGTTTAGCTCGTACTTATATGGGCGGATTAGTTTTGCTCACAATAAAAGTGGAAAATATTCATCAAATTTGTAAATTTATTGATTTAATGCAACCCTTTAGGGAATATGATATACTCCACATCCCCTACATAGGGTAAGAAGGATAACTTGTTCGATATCATTCATCAATACAATTTACTATCACAAACAGGCCCCATTTGACACTCATTTTTTTTTCAGTTTTGGGAATTGAAAAAAAAAACACGTTTGGTAACTATTTTTTTTTCTTCTCCAGTTTTTAAACTGAAGAAGAAAAAAAAACTCCAAAAATGAGTTTTTTTTTTCACTTTTCGTTTTTTTTAGACCACCACCACCATCAGCCATCGCCCACCGTCGGCAGCCACCTCCGGCTACCACCGATAGTCACCTCCGGCGACCACTGCCGACCACCGCTAAGTCCCACCACCACAAAAAAAAAATTCAAAATAAAAACTGGGTTATAAAAATTAAAAAAAAAATTTGGGTTATCAAACACGCACTTGTTTTTGTAAAAAAAAAAATTTAACTGCTCTTTAAATTTAATTTTTTTTAAAACTGAAAACCAAAAAAAAAAGTTTTATCAAACTTACCCTTAACTTTCCGAAGTTGCAGGCTTCAAAGTCAAGGTCAAGCTTATAATTATGAGTAGGGGTGAGCACGGTTCGATTGGTTCGGTTTGGAGGCTGAATACCAAACCGAACCGACCAACCTCAGTTTGGAAAAAAAAATCGAACCGTAGTTGAACGGTTCGATTTTTGCCGGTTGAACGGATTGAATGGTTCGGTTTGGGCCAAACTCAATTTTTGGCAAGTTTAGACCCAAAAATTAATAACTTATACATACTAATAAGATCCAAATTTTTGAATTTTTTTTATCATAATTAATAACACTTAGTGAGATGTAGGCGGTAAGTAAAAAATGTGTGTTACGTTAAGGAATTTAGGATTTATCCTATTTTATATGAGTGATTAGATAACTAAGATTAGTAAAAAATAACTAAGATTATGTAAAAATATAGATATGTTATATTATATACGGTTAGTTCGGTTTATGCAGTTTCAAAAAAATTCGAACCAAACCGACCGAACCGAATGTAAGGTGATATAACTCAAATATAACTCTCCATAATTGGGGGACACCCGGCGAATCCCAGTCAAACTGAGAGATTGATGATTATCTTATCAGGATTCTAAAAGAGTCCTTAAAGATCGTGACGTGATTCTCGAGGATCCTAACACGATCCTGATTGGATTAGTCCACAGCCTAGTCCTAATAGGACTCTTCTTCCTACCCCTATATAAATGGGTCTACCCCCAGGTATGGGACATGTACACACACAGATACACATTGTGTTTTTCATACTTTTTCAGAGTTATTATTCTGTAAATGCGCTATGACTTAAGCATCGGAGAGTTCTCCGCCGGGAACCCCACCCGGCAGTCACTCGTTTTTTGTCTTGCTGGTCATCGGTCCAGGCTCGGATTCCGTAAAGTATGTGGAGCATATTTTTAGCAGCAATATACGGTTTAGGAAAAAAAAAATCAAACCAATTGTTTTTTAGATCGGTTTGAAAATAGATGGATTGGTTGGTTTGGTTTTCACGGTTTGATCGGTTTCAACGGTTTAAATGCTCACCCCTAATTATGAGGCATAAAAAATAGCCTCTTGTTGTTTACGTTAGATGTAAGTCGCCCCCTGTCATTTTTTATAGTTGTTAATAGTCTTTTGTGGTAGGATCAGGATTATCTGTTGTACAATAGACGTGCTACACCAAAAAAATACCGCTAAAATACTTTTAGCAATAAAAAATATCATCATAAATTTCAATAATAGCGATAAAATACTTTCAATAATAATCTTTTATCACTAAATTAATGTTGTACAACATAGCATAATATCTTCATCCCTTGCGATATATTAGAGTTGCAATTCTTATTTTTTTACAAAAATTAATTGCACGTGTCATACACATTAGCCAAAGTACGTGCATAGCTCTATTTTCATTATTTAATAAGCTTTTTTTTTTCCTAAAGAGAAATTAACAAGCTAGAATGCCCATTCTACTGTCCACGCTTTTGTTTTACACACTTGACCCACCAAAAAGCAAAAACTGTAGTCACATCTATAACTATCGCTGTCGTCCACCATCATTGCCTTGATACTACCACCGTCACTCTTCTGCCACCAAAACCGTTAACCACCTTTGCCTTTTACACCATCACCAACCTTTACCTCAACAGATGCAGTCATTGCTGCTTAGTGTCTAAAGGATGAGCAAAAGAATGTGAGAGAATTGTAGCGAAGTAGATGTCTCTGCTAATCTCGTGGATTGGGGGGGGGGGGGTCAGTATGACAAATTTGTTCTTGTTATGTTGCTGAGTACGAGCTTGTACAAAAAGGGTTTGCTTGATTAGTTTATTTTTCCCTTTTAAAAATGTAATTAGGATCATGTATACGCTACCTATAACTTTTAAGAGTTTATTACGAATTTGCATTTCCAGGTGGAGAAATTATACATCATCGGCATGCGATCATATAAGGAAAGGTTTGTGCTGTAGAGTGTTATAATTGTTATAACGTGTGTGACCAAGTAAAGTTATAATCCGAGAATTGTGTACCATATCCTTGCAATTAGAGTTAAAGTTAAGAACTGCGATTACCTTGAAAGTGTACCACTTGAACAATCTATTCAATACGTTAAGGTCACGAAGAGTTGAATTCAACTTCATGTAACTAAAACCCTAAGAAGCACTGACACTTCATATGGGGCGGGGTATGATGTCCGATACCCACCGACATTTTCAGAGACGTGTCGAACACCTCTCAGCAGTATTCAGATTTTTTTTAATTTATTAATTTCGAAATACCACCTGTCACGGCACTAAAAGATTCCCTAAGTCGACCATGCAACACTTAGCTAAATGAAGTCTCTGCTTGCACGCCAAGTCAACCCATCCATCGGACTGTGCGATGTTAAAGAGCAAATGAACAAAAGGAAAACGAGAGTTTGAAAGAATGATATTCACTGTATTGCTTGGAGAATGCTACAATACCTGGATCACTCTATGCTTTGACTAAGTGAAACGTTAACTATTTATACTACTCACCTTCTCATTGGACGGTGAAGATACATTTGATCCTACGATTTACACTCCGTCTCTAGAATTATATATAATATTATCAAAGTTTCTAGAATTATCTTTCATGTACAAGATGCATGTGTAGAAATTTAGTAAATATTCTAGAAACTTTGCACATTCATCGTCTCGTAAGTGTTCGTTTTTTACACTCCATGACACCTCGTAAAGAAGTGTCGAAATGTGTGGGCCAAAGTACAAAATTTTAAACTTATTTTGGAGGTTTGTGTGTAATAATTGATAATTTTGGGGCTCCCTTAGAAATAAGCCGTAATTAGATCGACCCATTACCGTCGTCTTCTGAGTATTTTTCTTACGGCGTGAAGGGAAGAGAACGAGGCAGACGACCCACCCAAACTGGTCGCCGGAGGATCTCGCCACCGTCGCCGGATTCCAGCTACAGGTACCTTCGTCTTTCTCTTTCATCTATTTCTTTTTTCCTTCTTTACTGAGGTCTCCTTTCTCTCTTATCTCTCTCTCGTTTCGGTACATTCGAAGATGACACTATTGATGTAGATTGAGCCCTTGGTCGAAGGAAAGAGATAATAGTTGTGTGACTTTGTAAGAGTTAAGTATTGAAGTAATTTCTTATGATTTTGCAAGAGTTCCCTGTTTCTGTTTCTGTCTGGGCGGTGAAGAAGAGGGCGCTTTCCCTGTTTCTGTTACCTGTTTGCATGACTTAGGAAGAGTTGAGTAGTGAAGTACTTTGTTATGTTATGTACCATGTTTTTTTTGGTACCATATTGCATTTAAATTTGAAGTATGACTTTTATTTGAGTTGCTTTTTTTGTGGTTATTGATTATTGTTTACAATTTTAGATGTAGAATGTATTTGATATTTAATGACTATATATATACAGAATAAAAATGTATAAAAAAAATTCTGCGGTGTCCTGCAGTGTCCAAAATCTGTTTTTTTGGAGATTGCGGTGTCCGGTGTCCCGGTCGGTTTTGGTGTCGGACGCGGTGTCCGTGTCCATGCTACTTAGCACGCCCATATATAGTGCTTTAGATATGGGGCCTTTTGTTGCTCCAGTAGATTTGTTATACGTACATTTAACATTAGATATATACACATGGCCCTTTTATTGCTCCATGGAATTCTCCTCCTATAGATGTTCACTGATGTTCACCATTGTTCTGCTACTCAGCAATATGTCATTGGTTGTGTATTACGTTCACCTGCATGAGTTTAAATGCAATCTGACAATGAAATGTTCTATGTTCCCATAGTTCTAAGAACTTAACGGTTGGATGTCTTTGTTCAATTATGGGCTTTATGGATCATGATTTTCACATCATATCTATGAGGTAAAAAATGTCTTTATTACCGACAGCTACGAAGCTCACAGGATGACAATGAAATATAAACAATTCGTATGGGTGTTGATTTATGAGGCTTAACGAGATTAGCTTGCTGTTCATTGACAATGATCAGTTAGATAAACGATTTTGTGATTGATAGTACAAGGATTGAATTGCAAAAATGACTCTGTTAGGGGTCAAAGACGTTTGTAGTTTTTTGCCAGCTTCCATTTAAAGGGACTGTGTTATGAGTAACCCTCTATGCAATTTATCATCCGGTTCTGTATTTCTTACTGAAAAACTTTTCCCATGTAAAGATGTTATTGTTGTTTAGAATTAACCTTTCTTAATGCTGTAGGTAATGTGATGGGTATGAGTAAAACTGAAGTCAACCTGAGGAGGCTGCTTGCAGCTGCTCCTCAGCAACAAAATCAGGCAAAGCTTATACATGTATGTCTAGAAATCTCTCAACCAAAACTGGTAATGTGATAGTGGTTGAATGTTTTCCTCTTAAAGAAAGTTACTGGTCCAATGTTTGGTGAGCATTGTGTTTTGCAGCGAGCTAACCCGTTTCTCTTTTTTATTCCTTAATGTTTGTACGCAAGTAATTCAAGTTGATGTAATACCTATTCAGTTGGCCTCTTGAATCAATAAGCTGTGCAGCCTTGGTTCATTACCATTTCGAGTTGGCAGGCCAATTTTGTTTGACAGGATGCATGGTCCTGCAAATGTTTGGTTCTCTGTGTAATATTTAGAGGTTTAGCAGTTTTTCCCAAACTAATGAGTTGTTGTATCGTTGCAGTATGTTTCTACTTTAAGAGAACAATTGGAACAACTGGCAGAAGAGAGAACTCCAGAAGGACTACCTAGGTCTATTCGCTGTTTCTTCGTTTTTCAACAATGTTAGTCATGCTATAACCTTCGACGACACCGACTGCAATTAAGTATGAATGGAACTTTTGTGGTTCCATGCCCAGTTTTACTACTTGGCTTATACTTTTGTTTGTTTGCACTCCCATTAAGTTTGTTGGGCCTTTTCTTTGTGCAGTTGGTTGATCGAGGCTCACTTACCATTGCACGTCAACGTTGAAAATTTGTCAATGTTCTAATTTGTTGTTAACTAGACGAATCGAAACTTGAACTAGGGAAAACTTTTCAGAGACCTTACCTGTATCAAACCATGAGTTTTACATATGCACCTCTAGTTTGGTCATTCTCTGCTCTTTGCCATTAAGATCATCAAGCAGTGACATTTAGATCTTTCTTATCAGAGTTTCAAGGTTTCTTTACAAACTCCATGATATTTTCGGGGTTTAAGTTAATCAACAAAGCAAAATTCACTTCTACTTCTAGCTTGTCAAGAACGATCACGAACTAGGTTGTCCAGCAGGATGTGCCTTTAATTTTTTCTTTTCTCTCTCTCTCTCTCTACCCTCCCCCCCCTCTCTTTTCCTCCTCATGAAATAAACTTAGTCATGATTTTCTCTATAACATTTGGGGTAGTTGGTTTTTGGGCTGTGAAGATTGCAGGTTTTAACGCTTAACTTCTTTTAGTTTGACGGTGTAGGAACGCTGTCCATTTATGTAAGTATTTGAGAGTTCATAGGATGCTGAAGTTAGTGACTCTGTAATTCCCCTTCTGGGTCTCTTTCTATAGGATTTCAAAAGCTAAGGTGAATGATTATTCAGAGGAAATTGAAGCAATTGCTGCAAAATTAGCTGCACCTGTGGTACGTTTATTGGTCAGCTCCTCCTGCACTCTAAATCGCATGTTAAATACACAAACTTAGGTTGTGATACATCTTAGCCAGATATCGTTTATGAACATAGTTGTTTGGAGTGACTGATATGTTGCATCCACTTTCTTCCAATATTTAATCAGTTTTTGTGAGAGGATGTGCTTCTTATGTAACTATTAGTCCATTGGAGGGGAATTATTTTTTGGACCTATGAAACTTAAAATGAAAGTTGAATCTCTTATATGTGGCTTGAAATTGCCCTTAATCATTACTTAAATTACAGCTGTTTCAACTTCTTGATGTTTAATATTACAGTGGTAGCCTTGAGAATCTAATTTAAGGACTGTTCTAAACACCGGTCAATTCATGTATAAAGGTAGTGGCTGTCCTCAGTAGAATGCTGGAAAAGAAGAAACAATTTCCATATATTGCTTATGTATGATAGAAATTAAGCTGATTGTTCATATGGTGTATACTCATATCTCCCATTCTAGCCAACGGGTGGTGGCAAACTGAAACCAATCTTTAGTGTGGGTGAACGGGTGCTTTTACTGAACTTATACATATACGCAACTCTTATTTGTGAAACATCTCTGTCATTGGATGTCAAAGTTTGTTTATTCCCTTTCTACATGTGTTTGCCCGCCATCTTGGGATTGACTATGATTATATACCTTTCTGTGTTCATACTGGGTGCTTGTTCCTTTAGTCCCGTACCTTATTGTCTTAGTGCTCTTTAACCACTGCCTTGTCTTGGTGAATCTAATTATATATATATGAAAGCCAAAGCTGAGAGAATGTTGTCCAATCATCGCTTATTTGGACACTATCTTAATTCGTCATATGGAGTTTCCTATTTTGAAATTTTAAAATATTTTAAATTTACTTACCTCTGTAATAATGATTTGGACTCTCTCTCTCTCTCTCTCACACACACACACATAATTTGATTTGAATTCCTTCTTTCCATTTGAAATTAATTCAATCAATCATATAGATTTTACATTTTTCTCTCTTCTATGCCAATTTAATTTATATCTTTACAATTCCATTAATTCCTAGATTTTGACAAAAGTAATTCTCTATATATTCCTTTTTAATCTTAATTTTTTTTATTGTTTAGGGAAACACAATATTCTCCATCAGTTTTTCTATTAAACTACCATAATCTCCTTCCTTTTATTTCATTACAAGTTTTATATATAGTTCACGCTCCCATTTTTTTTCCAATCATTTATTATATACTGTTACTCTTTTCTTGGTGATCTTTATTAATGCAACCTCAATACACGTGTTATTTTCTGTTACTATTGTCACTAGAATTGCTATTATTTCATACACTATTTTTCATCTTCATTTGTCTCTAAAAACTAACAATTATTGCTCAAGTTCGTTTCTAACGGTAAAAATTGGTAAGAGAACTCCTTTAAAACGGTAAAAAATAAATTTGATTACCTTATTGTCACTACCAATTTTGTAATTGTTATTAGGCATACAAATACGAGATCTCTCAACAAGTATTTTGATAGTTGTTGTTCCCGTGTGCAACGCACGAGATCAAAACTAGTATTTCATGAAACTGTGGGAAAGAAGTATCTGGAAGAGTTCCTTGATTAACGTCTAACTCCCAAAATATGCTTTTTCTATCTACTGTATGACATGCATTTTGGGGAGTGGAAGTACCCTTTCTTCCCAGTTATATGAGCAATAGGATTTATGCTATAACAGATGCTAAAGTCCCTTCCGTTTCTTATCCTGGTGATACTTAGGTTCCTTCGTCTGGTAATGCCCTCATAGTTCTTTCGCATAGTGTCCCCCCCCCCCACACACACCAAGTATCGTAGACCCTGCAGCTCCTATGAATGCATTATGAAGTATCTAATGTCTGTGATGCCTCTGGCCCCAAGCACAGTTGTGACAGTGTCATGCTGTCCTTTTTGCCTGGGATTTATTACTTGGCTTGACATGGGCAGGTTGAGAGGCTGTTAAGTGTCATTTTCATCCAGAGGACATTAGATCTCTCTCGCTCTCTTTCTCTCTTACCCCCACCTCTTTTCTCCTCTTCTTCTCAAACTTTTAAGAGAGTTCCTTCGTCTGGAAATGCTAATATAGCTACCTACATGTTTTTTTCTGGAGCAAAATCTTAGCTTAATGTCCAGCTAAAATTGGGTCACTTCTTACATCTTTATCATTGGGTCCACTTCTTACACGTTTTTTCTTGGGCAAAATTCTAGCTTAATGTCCAGGTACCTCAGGAGTCCTTAGAAGAGAATCCTGTCAGCGAAAGCCATGCTAAAGCTGATGGTCTACCTTCTCCAGGATTGAGGAGGAGATTTGGGTAAGTAATAATTACTATCATTATCTGATCTTGTGACTTATATTATGCTTTCTTGTGTATCCTAGTTTAGTTGCTTTTTGCATCGAACAGGCCCCAAGCAAATGTCACAGATAGAGCTCATGACACAGTTGGAGCTGATCAATCAGTCCCAATCAAATTGGATGCTGCGACGCATACACATATTGAAAAGCATAGGTATTTTGTGTCTAAAATGATGTTTTTAGGTATAGATTACTAGATCGTATAATATTGACTTGAAAGAAAATTCAGGGTTATGTACCACTGGCTGCTTCTTGGCCCAAATGATCACGATATATAACATCTATGAATCCTTTTTCCTATGGATGTAGGCTTATATAGATTAAAATTGCTTATTAGTAATTTTGGATTTACTGAGTAACCTTTAATTCTCATCCTACGCTACCCATAGCGCTCTGAGGAGACATAATCAGCTTATAAGTGATCGCCTTCTCTGTGAAACATGTTACTAACCTCTGGGAGCACTTATGCTTCCCAGTTTAGCTAAAAATTACTCTTGGAACCACGTGCATCTAAAGCACCTCTACCTAGGTCAATATAAAATAGAGCAATAGCACTGTGTGTTTGCTGCAATAATGACTTACTATTCTTATTTATGGCATGTGACCAGTCTATGTGTTTGCTAGATTTTGTTCCAAACATTTATATGCAAGACACTTGTACAAGCCTAACTTGTTAGGATCCTGATTGTTAAGTAAGATAAGATCTTACATTAAATAAAAAAAAGGAGTAGTGAGAGCTCGAAGAAACACTAATTTGTGTTTCAGTTTAGAGATAGATAGTGAGTAGAATACTGCTGTTTCATTATTCGCAAATAGTCGGTGCTTTTGTTTGATTAGCGAGAATCAAAACTATCCTTGTGTTAGGCAAATACCAACTTGGGTGATCAATGATCTTTGCCTAAGAACATGACCAGCTTTTCTGTTTCGGGGAAATGGATGAGACTTACAACATCAACGCCACTACGTATTAGCTGGTAATGCAGATTATATATTGTGGCTGTCGCTTAATGCTTTATCACCTTCAACAGAAAGCTTCAAGAAGATTTGACCGATGAAATGGTTGGTTTGGCACAGCAACTTAAAGAGAGAAGTCTTCTGATTAGTCAATCTGTGAAAGGCACTGAGAAAGTAAGTCCCTTGAGATCGGCCATTAGTTTCCAGTAACTTAGAAAACCTGGTTTTTTTCTCAAGTCTTCCCTTTATTTACCATAATGATATTCCCTCTTTTTAGTTTATGTAAGAGATGGGTTGGAACCACTTTTATCGAGTATAGAGTAGTCGGTGCACGTGTCCCATATTTAACTCGCTTCTGTATCTGCAGAAAGTATAAAGGTGAATTGCCTAAGTAGCATTTTGGTGCGTGGTTGGCAGTTTATCTTCACCAACATCCATATGCATTTTAACTTGGACTCATGTGCAATTGTGCATTGAAGCTACATAGATAAATATTTAGTTTGGTTTGTTGCACATAATTGTCTCACATTGGTACGTATCCAAAAAAAGGAAAAGAAATCGTTCTTGCATTAGATCTTTTCTTTTGGGTATATGTATGTTCACAAGAGCCGTTTGATGGGCCTTTTATAGTGTAGTTAGTGCTACTCTTCTTTATTAGATATATTTGCCGACACTTAAGTTGCTCCCAGAAAGAATTAGGGAAAGTGAGGGTGAGATAGTCGCTCAACAAAGGTTCTTCTTTATCCAATACCCTAATTCCGAGATCCAAATGATGCATAACACGACAGCGCACCAATGAGAGAGAGCTCACCTATTATTCACCCAAACCACACCACCTCCCAAGCAAGGAATTTTTTTTTGTTTGAAGAGTATATAGAGTACTCTGAAGTAGGAGGGGTGTTACAGGGATCACTTCGGCAAAATCATTTAGGCTTCATTACTTTCTTATGTAAGCTTGTTGATATCTCGCTACATCCATGCTCCTGACTGGGAGCATCTCTTCTGCTGTCGCTGCACCTGTAAATTAAGCAATTGTAGCTGTCAAAAGTAGGAAACTACTGCATCGTTATGCTAAATCACCTCTATAGCTACTGAATACTCCAAAATCGGCAACATCTCATACCACCTCCACTCATTGCGAGTCCAACATCATTACCTGCATAATTTGTGTTTCGTGGTGATTGAAACAAAGGTCTGATAATATGGTGCCCTGCTGCTTCCAAAGCACTAATGGGAGGATGCTAAATAACGTTACTGTTAATGGTAATAATTCTCACACATCAAAAGTGGCAAGGACATCCACTTATTGACCTGATGCTCGATCTATTTCTTATGCTTCATTTGATGATCAATTGTCTCGCTGGGTTTTGTTTGTATGCAGATACTTGATTCAACAGAGAAAGCAGTTGAGCATAGCCTGGCAAGCACCGGTCATGCCAGTACACGGGCTATGGATGTCAAATCGTCGAGTTTCAAAACTACTTGCTTCACATGGCTTGTGATCTTTGTAATGACATGTATCTTCATCATGGTAGTACTTCTTATACGTGTCACTTAGCCTCTGATAAGAACAGCCATATACATATCCGTGTAGCTTTTCTTACAACTTACCTTAATGTAGATATGCGTCTGAGTATGATTTTGATCCATGCAACAGGGCACTTTTAGGTTTGTGTTTGATTTTCACTATTCTTTTTTCCCCCCTCCGAATCAATTTGGAATTTAGTTGTTATTTTGGGTGATGCTTAAGCCTCACCCACGTTGTGTTAGAGGAAAAATGCGTGGATGTGTGAACATATTCGTTCGTTACTGACTTTGCATTTAGCATCTCTTTTCTTAGTTTGCTTTCCATTTCAAGTGGTGTCTGTATGGAGTAAAGGCTACTAGATATTGCCATCTTTGCACTGCACTTAACAGATAGGGACTGCAGCTTGAGAAGGCACTTTGCTGCCACATCCGTTTACATATGCTCACTTTAGTGGTCAACTAAGAGAACTTTAGCAAAAAAGACAGAGAGTAAATTATAAGGGTTTGTTTGAAATCACTTACAGTTTTGGTTTTCGGTTTTTAAAAAAATAAAAAAAAAAATAAAAAAAAAAATCAGTTTAGTTTTTATTTTTTAACAAAAACAAATAGGTGTTTGATCACCAATGTTTTATTTTGAGTTTTTTCATTTGAGTGTTTGATTATCCAATTTTTATTTTGAGTGTTTTCTTTGGTGGCGGCGGCGGGGTGGTGCTCTCAAAACAAAAATTAAAATTGGAAACTTAAAACTCTAAAATGGGAGTCTTAAAAAAATAACCTTGTTTTAAAAATTGGTTTTCAAAATTGAAGGGAAAAAAAAAAAGTTAAAGTCGAAAATTGTGTGTCAAACGCGTTTATTTTTTTCAGTTTACGAAATTAGAGAAAAAATTAAAACTTAAACGTTATTAAATGCTACCTTAGTATCTTTGCAATGAGAGTTTCTCTCTTAATTACATGATGTATTCTCGCTTATTCAACGTCCTCCTTCAATTTGAAAGTCGAAGGACTAATTGAACCTGTTAGTAGGGACTTATGATAATGTTATGAACCTTGATCAATACGCCAAAAGTCAGAGGACTAATTGAACGCATTAATAGGGACTTATGACAATGTTATGAATTTTGATCAATACATCAAAAGTCGAAGGACTAATTGAACATGTTAGTAGGGATGGTAATGAGCCTGATCGGCCCTACTTTTATTAAACTTGAACCGGCTCTACAATCCCCTCCTCGCATTCGGGTTCAATTTATGCAAACAAAACGGGATTCAAAATAGATTTGGAGCAATCCACCCACCCCGGTTGCCAGTGGTAAGGAATGGACGAGATTATAATAGATCAGTGGTCCATAAATTCCGATGGTCTTTAGGCTAGAGAACCAATGCCGTTTGCATCTAAGACACTTGCTTATATCACTTACACAAGCCAGGCGGCCAGGTATCGCGTTAAAATATATAGCAATCCGAATCTGGACTAAATCTTAGTTTTCGAATCTGAACCCGCCCCAAAACCCGGTGAAAGTCAATATGACCCGCTTCATTTAGATCGAGTTGGTCGAAGCCTCGTTTGTTTCTGGTCAAAGTGTCATATCTGTGCGTTATATCAAAGTTTCTGTTATTGCAAACGGGACTCACCAGGATCATTACAAGTCCGGATGTCAAAAAAAGTTAAAAAGAAAAGGGTAAATTACACTAAAGACCCACGAGGTTTTACGTAATTACACTCCACTACCGCTATCTTTAAAAATTACACTCAGCTCAAAAAGTAACTTTTTCTCTTACGGTGTTAATGGTTCAATGTGAAAAGACATGAATGCCCCTCAGACTGTTTTCTTGAAATTTTGGAGGAAAACTTTACTCTCTCTCTCTCTCTTTCTTCCCCCACCCTGCCACCGCGAGCCCTACCACCACCCTGCCGATCGCCCCTGCCACATGAACCCGATAAAGAAGGTCACCGATCCGCACAGCATCAACGCCAGTGAAATCCCCAGCAATAGCGACGCGAATCCTGCCAGCGTCGTCAGTTGCAGGAAATTTGGGAGCTGGTGGTTTAGGGTGTAGGTTTTTTTGCCGTCGGGGTTGGTCTGTGGGTGCTGCCGTGGGTTAGAGTTGGACGGTGAGTCTAAGGCAAGGCTTTTCTACTAGGGTTTTTTTGTTTCCCCCTTCCCTCTTGCCCTAGAAAGGTTGGCTGGGTTTGATTGCCGATTGTTAGTTGTGATTTTAGGTGGTTTTGATCTAGATTCTGTCGGTAAGGGGCCTAGGTGTTCGTGCATGTTTTCGATTGAAGGTAGTTTCCTCCGATTGAAGTTGTTTGGGAGGGTCCTAGGGTTGATCCTGCTCCCGATTGAAGATGGTGTGGTCTGGTAACGCCGATGTGTCGTCCGATGATTCCGATGGTGGTTGATCAGCGGTTGTGAGGGGTTTCTGGGGTTATCAAGGGACATGCAGTGATGAGATGGCCGAAAAAGGTGGGTTACCGATGCCGGAGTGAACACCGTAGATCGAGGCACAGTTGCGATGAATGTGACACATGTCTGGAACTTGGCTAGTGGCTGCAGTGTGCTGGTTCTGGAAAAATTGGGAGCTGGGTTCTGGAAGAGGGATTGAAAGGTGGAGAAAGAAGGTCAAAACCCTAATTTTTAAATTAGGGTTTTCAAAACAAAATTAGGGTTTGAAATCTTTCACTCCCTCAGGGGTATTTTGGGTATGAAAATTGCATAAAGTAATGTGTCAGGGAATCTTTTCACGGAGTTGGGCCTGCTGTTAAATGTGTGTAGTTGTGTGTAATGCGGGTACAAACCTCGGGGGGTTCGGAGTGTAATTTTTAAAGATAACGGTAGTGAAGTGTAATTACGTAAAACTTCCGGGGTGTTTAGTGTAATTTACCCAAAAGAAAATCAGTAATAAAAAATTGGGTTAATTACACTTATGTCCCTGAGGTTTGGGTGAAATTACACGCGTGTCCATAAGTTTGGAAAATAGGCACTTATGTCCTTTGACCTAACGGAATACCCAAATACATAACGGAATGGTCAAAATGACCATATTGCCCATGACTTGAAAGGTAAATTCTTTACCATGCCATTACACATATGTCCCTGATTATCAAATTAAGGTTTCAAAAAGAATTGAAACCCTAATTTTCAAATTAGATTTTCAAGCCATTCCTTTATCTCCCTAATTTTCATATTAGAGTTTTCAATTCTTTTTCATTTGAAACCCTAATTTAAAAATTAGGGTTTCAAGCCATTCCTTAATCTCCCTAATTTTCAAATTAGGGTTTCAATTAATTTTCAATTCCAACAATCATTATCCAACTTCTCAAGAAATCAAAAGGCATTGGGGTAGGGGAATGGAGGGGGACGGCGCGGGGTGGGTTGGGGGAAGGGAGGGGAAAGGCAGCTGGGGGAGGAGGGGGTTAAGGGAAGGGCGAAGGCAGCGGGGCGGGGGACGACATGGTAGGGGTGGGGGAAGGGGAAGGCAGGGGGGGGAGGGAAAGAGGGGGCGGGACGACAGGGTGGGGTGGAGCGAAGAGGAAGGCGGCGGAGTAGGGGAAGGGAGGGGGACGACAGCGGGTGGTGGGGGAGCAGCGGCGTGATGGTGGGCGGTGGGAGCAGCAGGCGTGGTGCTCAGCGGTGGGGGCATCGGCGTGGTGGTCGACGGTGAGGGCATCGGCGTGGTGGTCGACGGTGGGGGCATCGGCGTGGTGGTGGTACAGTGGGGCAGCGGTGTGGTGGTGGGCGGTGGGGGCAGCGGCTTGGTGGTGGGTCAGTGGTTGTAGCAGCTTGGTGGTGAAACGGTGGGGGCAGCGACATGGTTGCTGAAGAAGAAGAGAGAAATTCACCCAAACCTGTGTTTGATGGAAGAAGAGAGAAATAAGGGAAAGAGAGAAGGGCTCGTGAAAGAGAAGGGAAGAGAGAGAAGAGAGGTAACAGTAACGTAGGGGTAAGATTGCCATATTTTGAAAATACGTTTGATGACATCACATAAAATATACTTTTTGAACGGATACTTGACGGATGGACACAAGTGTTACCTTTTTAACGTTTGTGGACACGGTTTGTTACCTTTTGAAACTTTGTGTCCTTGACTGTAATTACCCTATAACCTCAGGGACATAAGTGTAATTAACCCTAAAAAATTTCAGAGATTTAGCGACAGTATTTATTATTTTGGTTAATGGGCTAACCAAACTCTGAGGGGCCAAACCCCAACCAAGATCTGCTCCTTCGTCACTGTACATATAGTTTTGCCCCAAATTACGTGTTCTTTGTGCCCCAAGATACAAACCGGTAAAACCCTAAAGGTACTGATTTCATCGCATAAATTAGATCATATACTGCATCCCTAAATCGGAAATCATATTCTGGATTCCAAATCTCGTATCTGAATTTGGACTAATCGTGTTACGTGATTCTACTCAGAATTGGACCGTTGAAGCGTGCCGATAGTTTCCAGATACTGCGATGTCCATAGCCATGAATTCGAGAAGGTTGTCTCCCATTCTCTGTTATCAATTGTTCTATTTTTATTTGCGTGTATTGCCGTGTATCGCTTCCGTGATCTCGTATTTAGATCAGTAAAAGTAACACTGCAGTGAATTCGTGTAAAATTATTACATCCTGTGTGTAATGTTGAAGGTTATGCTCCCGAGTCCTGATAAAATGTGCCCATTTGTTGTCTGTCACATTGCTGATGCTCGTCTATGCATGTACATGCGTGTGTATATCTAGTGAATGAATCGTCAGATACCTGTAAAGTGGGATACCGTTGTTAACTTACTCGTGTTGGATTTCGTTGCGTAATCATCCTATCGTGGTGTGATGCTTATCTATTAGTTGTGGCACGACCAACATTTGTTAAAATGCTTGAACTGTAGTATGTTTAAAAAGTTTACCTTCTTAAAGGGTTGTCTTTTCTGCTTAATTGAAGGTTTAGGCATAGATTAGAATAAAAACACTGAGGTTTACGTGTAGATTGAAAGGGAAACACTTTGACAGTGGGTACAGGATGAGGCTGTCTATTCCCAGCCCAATCGACAAGGAAGCCAGACCCTTGTTTCCCCATCCTACACAACCGAAGCAAGATCCTAAACTAAACAAAAAAGCAGTAGTAATAGCAGCAAAGTAAATAACACAACTTGTCACCTTGTCACGTTATTTTCGATTGCTTTTTGGCTGGTGTAGACCCTGGGTTGGCTGGTAGAGACACAGTTTGTTTTCGATTGCCATTTACCTTTATAAGTATGTGATTGTATATGCTGTTTGTGACCTGGGCGGTGCCGCTGTGATATCACCGTCTTCCCTATCTAAAAGGAATAAAATTGTCATAATGAGTAAACAGTCCTCTAGAAATTTATCATATGCAAGATTGTCCTGTAATGCATGGAAAGTGACTCGTTCTTTATTTTTGTTTGACGTGACTTTCCCCTTCACTTTTGTTGACCCCCCCACATACAGCACCAAAAGAATAAAAAAGAGCAATAATGTGATATAAGTGAATAAATGATGGAATTTCATCCATCACATTTCATGTTGCTAGTCTTTTTAGATATTCTAGTGACAATATCGAACGCAGGGATCACCGTGGCAACAGAGCTGCTCTTTTTGATGATATAGAGGAGGGTGGTATCAGAAGTTCATCTTCTTACTCTACCCATGAAATCGATGAACACGAAAATGATAGAGCAATGGATGGTTTGCAAGATAGAGTTATTATGCTGAAAAGAGTAAGTTATCTCTTTGCATGGCTCGGACTGCTTATTCAGTCGTGGTATTTGGACTTGCCTGCATGGTTTGTTGAGTTTTGATGCATCTTTGATTGCTTTCAGAATGTTGGTCAATATTGGAAATATGGTCTTCCTACAACTATTTTATTCCATGTCAAGTTTTTAGCTCATTGCTGTGAATGAGATGGAACTATGATGTTTTAGTACCATCTTTTTTACGTTGTTCCTTTTAACTGGAGGAATCTAGTAAGGTAGATACTTGAAGTAACGTGTATAGGAAGTAGCAGTTGGTAACTACTGAAACGGGGAAGCCAAATGACATATGACCTTTCATCGCCGGTTCTAATTCAGCACTTAGATGGAAGGCCCTTCCTTCAGTAAGCTGGTAGGTGGAATTTAGCGGTAGATGGATATTTTTCGTTATGGCGTCAATTGGGCACCTTTATTACCTATGGTAAAAATGTTTTTCTCTCCTGTTTTTTTCGGATTTTTGGCCTTCTGTTTAGCTTTGGCTACCCTGCTTCTGAAAGATATTCATGTAAGAACATATTCACTAAACTTTTTGGTTACTTTAAGCGAAGTTGAAGCCACTTGTCTCTTCCTTTTATCAGAAAATGTACTTGGATATTCTTCTGACAATGCAAAATGTATCCTGTATTTTTAAGTTTCTAATTTCTCGAAGTCATAGGACCTAATGTGTTGCATGACAACAGTTGACAGGTGATATCAACGAGGAAGTGGAGAATCATAATCGTATGCTCGATAGAATGGTATGTATTTTGCACGTGTAAAACCTGGTTTATTGTTCTTAGTCGGTGGCATTGATGGGATATTTGTCAAACAGGGAAATGATATGGATTCATCAAGGGGTGTTCTGTCAGGGACTATGGACAAGTTCAAGATGGTAACGACTCTGCACATTTGCCCAATGTTTTCTTCTTTTGCCATCTTGGTTAGGTTATAATTGTTGTATTAGTTCTCAATATAAGTTTTAAATTTCACCTCTGTAGGTATTCGAGACCAAATCAAGTCGAAGAATGTTTACTCTCGTGGCATCTTTTGTGGTCATATTCCTGATCATATATTATCTCACTAGGTAATTCGTATGAATCGCCTAGGGCTTGCCTGTCAGTGTTGTGGCAATTGCATGTAAAGATATTTGGACGGGACATAGTTTTCGATGTGTGGAACAGCGGATAGCAATTGCTATGCCACTTTGCATTATATTACAAGCATCATGGAAGGTGCATTTCAAACCTGATCTCTACGTTAACTGCTTTTTGGCTTCTATTCTGCCGAAGCCCGCTCACAGAATATATGATTGAAAGCAGCGTGCCTGCCCTCTTCTGACATGAGATGAGATTGCTTAAAACATAAGAGTGATGAAATTTTACATTACATGTTTTTGGCTCCCTAACTTGCTTCAAACGTTCAAACCAATGGCACTAGAAAAGTTGTTACTCATCTTGCGTTGAGCATTTCATGAGGTCCATCGAGCTTTAGACCAGTCGTGACCCCAAGAAAAAGGGACAAAGCTGCAGTTCCCAAACAAACTGTGGGAGAGAGAGAAAAAAAAAGAGGAAAAAGCCTATTTCTCCTGGAACACATTACCACGAGAAGCCCTAGATATATAGTAAAAAATAGAGAGACGAGAACGAAGCTGCATTCTTGTTTAGTAATACAGCACAAAAAACTTAAGAGAAGTGCACCAGCCGGGAATCGAACCCGGGTCTGTACCGTGGCAGGGTACTATTCTACCACTAGACCACTGGTGCTTCTGGTGCGTAGGCACGTCAATGGCCTTATTTCCTACAATCTCAGTGTTGTGCAAACTAATCCAACTAAGCCTTATGCGTAGGCAATCCTATATCTCTCTATGCGAAGAAAAAATCATGTAACGAAGGGGATTCTTATTTGTACAAATGATACTTCGAACTTGGAACGAGCATAAAGAAATTAACGTTACTTCTTTATCTTTTGAGTTGTTCTGCCGGATTGGTCGGTCAAGATCTCTGGTCTCCAGCCGGACCCGATGAAAATAATGGGATGGCGCTCTGATGGGATTCTCATGGACAGAAAAGGTGTGAACATTTATGCATGCGAGGCATTATGTGTGTGCTTGTGAATTAGTAATTAATGAGCCTATATAGAATGAAAATATGAACCTATGACCCAGCCACTTGGGTGTAAGTAATTAAGATTAGAGTTAACTACTCGATTGACCACTATACTATTAAGCAAATTTAACTTTGTTCTGAACTCGTCAATTTGTCCAATCAAGTCACTCTGTTAGGTTCCGTCAGCCCCAAGTTTATTAAGCGACTTCATCTGGGTATAAATCTGTCATTTTAGTTGCTTCTGCTTTCTTTCTCCCCAGATTCCCCTTTCAATCCCAACACCACTACCAACCACCACATAACGCCACCACCAACCACCAAGCACAACCACACCATCAACCCAACACCACCACCAACTACCAAGCACAACCATACCTCCACCAGCAACTGCCAAATACAACCACGTCACCCTCTCCCCACCCCTCCGACCCACACAATCTTGCACATACACCAGTGGTAAATCGATCACTGACCATGGATTGCCTGCACAGACAATCCCACACCTCCACATACACACAATCAATAGCCAGCCATCACCATTACCCCGTCAGATTTAAGCCTCTGTCCCCACCTAAAATCTTATGATTTATCACCATCACCAATGATAAATCGCGCACGCGTAGCCATAGATATTCGACGGGGTTTTTAATGGGGGGCAGTGATGAAGGTGTGGCGGTGGTGATGGAATTGACGACGGTTGGGTTTCAGCAGCGATTGGGTGGTGGGGTGGTGTTCGCTGGTGCATGCATGGAGTTAGAGGGAGAAGAATTGATGGAAGAGGGATGGAGATCGACCGAAAGTGGTAGTGGGATTTAAATGATCGAGGGGGAGGGGGAAAGGGTAGCTAGGTGATTGACGGCGCCGACGATTACTGCTTGTGGGTTAGGGCTAGTGGTGGCGGTGGTGGTTGAACGGTGATGGCTACTAGCAGTTGGGTATTGGCGGTGGTTGGGTAAGGTGGTGGGTAGCGAGAATGGAAGGAAGAAGAAAATGAAAATAAAAAAGAAAAGTAGAAAAAAATTGTTTCTTTATAATTTGACAATCTGTGCCCCTAATTTAACCCGTATGTGCCTTGCACATTGGCACTTAACGTGCCAAAATTAACAGAGTAAGCCAATTGAGATCAATTGAAAAATTTAATAGTCACTTTGACACAAATTGAAGTCCAGTGATCAAAGTTAAATTTATTTAATAGTACAGTGGTCAACCGTCTTAAGATTAATACAGGATACTTCATAGTTGAAAGGAAGTTTCAACGGGCTTTTTCCAGAGTCCATGCATACGGATATAAATTCCAAGTACGTGCAGTAGGAATGGCAGCTGAGAATCTAAGAAGAAAACGAAATACCCACGTCTCACAGGTAGACTAGTGCAGGCCGAAAGGAAGACCCGGCCCTAATTATATTATTCCGCAAATAGCAGCTTAAGACCAAGTCAAAGGTTGGTCGTCCGTCTAAATCCACATATTCATCGTCTAGATTAAGGTGTGGAGGAATAAAATCTGTTGCTATATATATATATATATATATATATATATATATATATATGCCTCACAAGTTACATTACATCAATAAAAAGTTAATAGTTGGGAGATAACTTGTACTAATTGGCCGAGGCTGCTGCCTGAAAGTATGATAAGAGCTTACCTCGTCGACCAATTTCTTTACAATTATGAGTTTACAACGTTGAAAACCTAGCACTTTTTCTGTGAGGGAACATTGCAGACGTACATTTCTTACCAACGTCATTGCTATTTTTATTTCTATTTCAAGTTTGATTGGTAAAAGAATTGCGGTGACGATGATGGTGACGATTAATAGTGCCGGGCCTAGCTTATGCCGTACCTAACCTTTTTCTTCGTTCTCTATAATTCGTAAACTATCACACTAGTTGCTCTAAAAGTTTGAACTTATCTCAGAGAAAGGGCTATAACACGCTTTCTTATGTGCGAGTCTCGACTTGCATGTTGAGGGTCATATTAACGAGAGAGGAATCAACGTGTACCACCACGAAGTGCACATACAAACATGGTAGGTAGCAGTCAACAACGCAAACCCAAGACCCTTTTTAAGAAGCATAATTTTTAAACTGTATGAAGTAGCCGGTTGCTCTAAACACTTAAGCTACTAGAGAATGAGCTTAACGTGAAAATCACTTCTCTAACCAAAAAATAATGACACTGTATCATTGTTGTAAAATTTGGAGTAGGACAAGTGGCAACTGTATGACCGGTGTCAAGGTAAAACAAGATGAGAAGAAGAACAATAACAATCACAAGAAAATCACCAGGGTTAGGTAGTCCGGCACACAAATTACACATCCTCCGTTTAAAGTACTTGAGAAGACTCAGCATGAATGGGACGAACATCGTAAGGCTTGCTGAAAATCTCACAGTGGTTTCCCCTTAAACCTTATTCAGATCCCTCTGATGCTGCGGTTGCCGGAGCCAAAACAGGTGCAGTATCTGGGAGTTTTTGGCTTTTGCAGTATACAAGAATTTGGCAATGAAGCCACATGAAGCGCCTCAAAAAGTGGTCTTAGTATAGTATGGGATCTGTCAGCCCTACTGCTGCATATGGGAAATGCCTCGAGAAATCACTATTATAAGAATGCATCAATAATCAGAGATTACATCATGCAAGCAGTGTCTGTTACTATGAAGATTACTAACTTATAACAGAAACAAAAGGAATTTTATCTAGACTCGAGTATCAGCGGAGTGCAAACTTGTTTCCAGCCTCTCAACTTTGGAAGAGACCAAGATCCTCCAATGCTACGTACGCGGGTCCATTCAAGCAAAATCAATGCTCGCAGCAAAACCTTGCGGAGCTTTCCCCTTTGTACCATGACAAGGTGGAACTAGGTCTGAGATGAAGCACTTGACTTAAACCCCAGCTCTAATACCAGGTTAGAGATTCCAACCCAAAAACAATTGACAACTAGTAAAAGGCCCCTCAGGCTAATACAGTAGAGAAGCAACTTTCATGAATTTCAGAATGGGTGAAGTTCTTAACAAGAACAAGTTAATATTGCCTAAACCAATGGTAGCAGCTTAGTTTCAAACTATCCACCTTTAATGTTTACTGAGCACTGGATATTGGTTCCTCTCGCTGTAGTTGAGCTTGATGCCTCTGCACGCGTTGATTGATCATGAAATCCTTAGTACCGGAGAACTCACAAATCTAGAATAGAGTAGTCAGTAGGGTTTTTTGTGACCGTAGGTCCTGACAGAAGAAACCCTAGCAATGTAATCAACTCAATCAGGTAATGGCTCATGATTAGGGTTTTGAAAGCCGTATGAAACATCAATTTCCTTGTTCAGCTCATTTCTAAACAGTCATATTTGCACACTTAAAAGAGAGAACCAACTGCAACAAACAAAAGATTGTATGCTACACATACCGTAAGTGGAAAAGTATCACAAGGCAGAATTAGAACTCAACTGGGTTACAAATTAAAGTGGCTAGATTGCGGCTAGGGAGACATGGAGAACAAAAACATCTTAGTTAACTGGATAACCCTAATCATATTGGGGATGAACTTATATAAGAACGGATAGATCAACAAATCTACCTCGATGTTTTTGCTAAAACAAAAGATTCCAGCTGTTAAGCATGTGGTTCTTCATCCTCTCCACACAGCAGCTTCCAAAACAAAAACAGCCGCGGCTAAGGTACACATATGCAAAAAGTACCATTTCACTAAACAACTTGCAAAATGATGTTTTTGCATAACGGATTTCTCAGATTGATTCGTAAAGAACATATATATGTATATAGGCTATACAAATTAGAAATTGAAATCCTACGGATCGTGGCCAAGCCGAAGCTCCAAATCCAATTCGTTTTCTTCACTTCCACCATGTCTCTTTCTGATCTTCTCCATGTCTCGTGCATCAAACAATGAAATTGCGTGCTGCTGCTGAGGGTTATCGCTATGGTTGCTTTCGTAGAAAAAGGATGGCGTACCATTCGACGTAGATGCAGCTGGGAAGTACGTGCGGTAATGCACTTGTGCCTCCTGAGCTGCAGAATAACGCGGTGGGTAGCTTGAAAACATCGGCGGGTGGGATCTAGGACCTGCCACATAACAGTTCTCTTCGTGCTTATTTGAATTGTTGTTGACTGAATTGGAAGGCCTACTATTCCTGGCTCTATCTTTCCTGTGGATGTTCATGTGTCCACCTAAGGCCTGCGCGGTGGTGAATCCCCGCTTGCAAAACACGCACTCATAGGACCGTCCTGTGCCCAGAATATCGCGGGCTTCTTGCTCCGGTTGATCAACTTCTTGGCTTGAATTTATCGACTGATCAGCTTCATAATGATTGTACTCCATGTCAAATCGAGGGGAGGGAGTGAGAGATGAAGGCAGGGCTTTATAGAGCAAGAGAGGTGAAGAGGGTAGTAGGCAAGAGACAAGTAAAGTGCATAGGCATTGCCATTGTGAGCAAAGTGAAAGGGGGAAAGAACTGAGAGTCTGAGACAAGGTCTTTTAGAAGATTGCTGGTAGACTTATTCCGTTAGCCGGCCTTTGTTAATAGGATCCCTTTGTTTAGTAGACACTTGTTTATTTATTTACATTTTTCCTTTAAGTTTGTCTCCCATTTGATTTGTCGTAATTTTTGTCCACATTTTCTCATATTTATCATTGCAACCAATCCACAATGGGCATCTGTGACACGACTCGCCGACACGATTTGAGCTAAGTACAAAGTTAACGAGATCCACTTAATTAGAAAAACATAAAATATGTAAATTTGCCGTGTTACACGCAGGATGATGAAGTATCTCCTCAATAATGAACATATGCTCGGTCGTATCAGAAACGAGTTATACGAGAAATTCACTCAGTACCTCCCAAAAAAGTGTATCTACACACGACAGAAAGTAAACACGTGAACGTATATGTTTGTGTACGTGTATAAATGCATTTATCTTTCGGCCTACCACCAATCACGCGGTGTATGATAACGTGGATGTGCAGTATAGAGATGTTACCTCTTTCAAAGGGTTCAAGAGGCCTGCATATACCTAAAGTGGTACATGATGACAATTCAGAGAGAAAAGGGCCATATAAAGATAGACCTTATAATTTTCTACAACCTTGCAATTGACTAGTGATCCATAATTCATAATGAACTTTGGTTGAATCTACGTTTTCTAACTTCTAGTTTCAGCGATGAAACAATGGTCTTTATTTTTTCAAGTTCGCAGTAGTAATATATCAGCAACAATAACAAGATTAGTGTTGCTATTATTGCTAAAAACGATGTTAAAAGTGCCACAAATAACGAAATTGGGAGGAAGTTTTGCTTCAACTCAGATTAATGAAGCAAAAATAAGCATTTTTTTTTCTTTTTGGGTTACATCCTCATAACAACAGTTAGAAGAAGAGTAACACATTGTAATTAAGAAACCATAATAATCAATGAAAGCTTGTAGCTTATGCTTGTCCATACATAAACGCAGACGTGCTTTCTACAGCGCGGTCTAGTGTCATATAAACTGTTCTCTGTGTCACCACAATCAACATCAGGTAATTAAATGTCATTCTCTTAGCAAGGTGTCACACTTGATTAATTTAATTCCCCTCAAAGAATTTTATTTTTAATCTTTCGTTCGGTTGTGACGGCTTGTAGGGGAAAAAAACATTTGAAAATGGACGATTTGATTATGCTGAACGAAGCAATGATCTCAGATGCATCAAAATCAAATTTGCATGCCCCCCTTAAGCAACATGATCTTACTGGCAATAAACTAGGACAATGATACGTGTGTCTATGTGTTTGTGTCCTAAACATATAATTATTAGAGTATTAGGTTTTGTTTCTGTGATTTGATTTCTGTCTAAACTGTAGTGCCAAAGTCCCGTTGATGAAAAATCTCCTTTTCACCTTCTCTTGGCAGCTACTTGACAACAATATTTGGGCATGATGTAGATTTGTGGTTTAAAGCCAAACAATTAGTTAGCTTAATCTAGTGTTTGTTAAATTTCAGTGTATTTCAACCCCTTCAATATGCATAAGCTAATTAATCGTGAGAGATTGTCAAGCCGAGCGGAAAAGTAACAAAACTGACACGTGTTTGATAATGAGAATGCTAAATAGAAGAGCGATAATGTTGCCCGGCTGGAAGAGGCTTTCCAAAATTTTGACCTTACAGTGGAGATGACTGGTTGTCAAACTCGGGCCCAACACTTCAATGTCAAAATCTTTGTTTCCGATCCATTCAAATCCTTCCAAGCGCAATTTCAATTATATCTGCTTAAAAAAAGGTGGAAGGGAATTTTACTATTCAAGAACGATACACACTCATACCAAGTATAAGCATAGCAGATAAATAACTTTTTAAGTAGTTGAATGGTGTAACCCTAAAATGTTTGATAGCATATAGTAGCATCTTCGTCGAAAGACACATGTTACGTGTATTTCTTCTTTTTTTAACTAAAAGAAGGTTGGAACCTATGTAGTTAGCCTAGCAGTCGAGACTACATGAAATGAACCGTACACTAAATTGTATCGTGTTTGACTGACAAGGTCAGCCATCAGCTTGGATGTTGTCATTCCTATGAAGAGGCCAGTGACCTCTCTTAAACAGTTGTTTAAGAGATGCATATATATGCAATAAACAAGTTAAACAGCAGAGAGTTAATCAGACAATATCTCTACGGCGAAAAAAAAAAAGTAGAACAACATTGCAATATCTATGTAAAGTATGTATAGGCAAAGGACTTTAAAGAGTTTTCTCTCCATTTGCAGGCCAGAATTATTAAATAGAGTAGGTCTAGTCATAGTTGTTAATTGGTATACAAGTCCCCTTCCATGTCTTTGAAGAGTTTGTGGCATTTGAAGTCTCAGGAGTTCTGCCACTTGACTTTAAATGTGGCCCTCTAGTATAGTTTTAGTGACAATGTTGTCTAGTTTTTTTTTTTTTTATCAAAAGTGAGAAGGTCTCAGCCAATAATGTATCCAAGTTGTGAGTCCAAATTGCTAGGTGCGAAATCAATATATAATGAATGCCCTGGTAGGGTATCCAAAAGAAAAAGATTATAGTGAGGTAGTGTTTAGAGTCTCTTAAATTATTGTTTATCGTTAACATATATGACTAGGGATTTCATTTGCCTGTATAATCCGGGCCAGGGAGATCCGATTCTATCTAGAGCGAACAAATTTGACTTTAACCAGGTGTAGGTTTCAATTTGATACATAAAATAGGACCTAGTTTGTAGTCTTAAGTGCTTCGACCATCATTCAGCTCAAACCTTCAACGCAACCATACATGTTTTTCATTACCGTTTAAGGAATGTCTTCTACAATATTCTATCATGCTTTTCTACGGTCTTGTTTGTTGCCGGATGATTTTCCATATGTGATATTTAAAGGAGAATTTCATATTCATGAAAACAAACAATTGACTTTAGTGAGATTTTATCGTGTTTGATTCTCATGCAGCCAATCGAATATGGGTCGAAACTAATACGGACCACAGGGAAGGGAGTCTGAGCTGGTAGAGATTTGCTAAGACCCTGACCGATTCGGTCTACTACCATTCATGACCATAATCATTTCCGTGGACCTTACCTTATCATTTGTTAAATAAGTAAAATTGTCACCGGTTGTTACGAAAAATTCTAGCCAACAACTGCAATGAGGAAGAGGCTGAAGCCCCCGTCGTGTGGCGACAAGTAATGATTCGTTAAATATAATAATTAATACTAAACAAGTGATACTAAAAAAGTGATGCTAAAAATGATGAATCGTCACTAACAGTACCTACACGAATGCATTTCATCATATTTGACGCTCATGTTTCTCGTCATAGAAAAATCGTAACCTTTTTCTCCATCCCGGATTGGAATCAAAACTTATCCAGCCGTTTATCACGATATAGATGGCAGAAACTTTTAGAAAACATGGTATATTTCTTCTAGAGAGAAAAGCTTCATAGCAGGCTCAATACGGCACAAGTGACCATAACATAATGTGGAAGGTTTGAACAGCAACCCCACCCCCACCCCCACCCCCTATATTGCCTTGTAACAGTTAGTATTTGCCTTGACCTGGGAGCGACAGAAGTGTTAAAAGCAGTTGAAAAGGATTAGAAGACAAAACCATTGATTAGTCGTACCATTTACTAACACAATAATGCATGTAAATTAGGTTTGGCTGGAGGTGGTCGGAGACGCTAATGCTTTGTGATGTAAGGAATGGGCTTTTAAGGTATCAATCAAATCAAATGCTCCTAATTAAATTAAGATGGAACGTTGATTTGACAAAGTCTACGTTGGAATTTGCATGTAAATGTGGCAGCAGTGGCGTTTCATGCTGTGGACGGACAATGGCATGATTGAATATGGACGATCAACACCTGCATGCGGACTGATCTAAATCCAACCACTACGTTGCACCTTTTTGTACGTGTAACACTTGTCATTTACCCTTCATCATCTCTCTGTTTTGGTCTTTGAATGAATGACGAGTGCTCTCTAATTTCCTTTTGTTGCCTTCGATGCTCTTAATGGTTTTAGGTCAACTTAATTAAGAAGGATTTTTTGGATTTTCCTTTCTTGATGTCTCCCTACCTAATAGCCCCCTAAAAATAAGATCTCTCTCTCTCTCTCTCTCTCTCTCTCTCTCTCTCTCTCTCTCTCTCTCTCTCCAAAACCGAGTGTAAGAAATTGGTGGGTGTATAATATGTTGGAAGGGAATGCATGTACACAATTTCAAAATAAAGTCCAAAGTAGTGTAACTGAGTATCAGTTTCTTGAGACGATTTGTGCCCCCTCGGATTATAGCCGATGCAGCAAGGTTTTTGACCTGTCACCTCTAGGATATAACATCTTAGCTTTAGGTGTTGATTCAATCGTATTTTTTTGGCAATAGTATTACAAGATGTGCAGGTACAAAGTTTCAAAATGAAGTAGGAAGAAGTGTGGCTAATGGTCGCTTTCTTAAGATGGTTTGCACCCCTCCGGATTATCACTGATGCAGCAAGGTTGTTGACGTGATTAAGTGTTGCTTTGACCGTATTTCTGTTCAAACGTACGAAGCAGAAGCTTCATCAGATACCCTACTAAAACATCACAAGTCTAAGCGTTGGTGTGTGAAAAAGATGTGAGAGGAGTAGGTGAGCTAGAGATATCTCATATCTCCATCACTTGCCCTTCTCCTTTTGCGCTTGCTTGCGAATCTAAGATTCAGACACGTGTTATTGTAGGATAAGTATTTTTCTAAAATGTTTAAATGTGTAAGAAAAGTACATCTTTTCACTCGCAAGCAATGCGAGACTAAAACATCTAATGAATTTTTCAAAATTCTAATGTTTTCTCAAAACCATTCTTGTTTACAGAAAAGGAGAATGTTCCGTTAGGGTACTCCAACATGATTATTCCTAGTGTCACTTGCTCGATAAAATACTGATTTCGTGAGAACCAAGTCCATCTATAAATTGTACTCTATATGTTGCTGGTCTTTAGAAATTCGTACGCTACGTTTCGAATGTTGTACTCTTCGAAGATTTCAAACCGTGACCCTGTTATGGTCTATCAGAAATTTGCTAAGAAATTTCCAGAGCTATCTTCTATAAGTTCCTTCAACCTGAAGCTGCCCAGGGTTGCAACTTGCAAGCTAGGTGCTCTCTAAGCAGGAAGAATTCTATATAATATAAGGAGATAAAACCAAGGTGGGCTGAATACGCAAATAGTATATCGGAACCGAGACTGCCGGCCATTCAAACGAGCTGACCCACATTGCAGTTTCTTGACCAGATGGACCAGTTAACAGATGACCAATAACGAAAGGTCTAGTTTATACTGGTAGCATTTTTAAGTGAGACGATTCATGATCAAGTAATAAGAGTCAATAACTCAAGCTGACTTTGAGAGCAAATTTTTGGATAAATTTTGGTCGCTACTAGGGTCGGAGAAAGATGCTTGTATGACGATAATTATTGACCGTTATATATATTTAGTGTCCATTATCTTACTAACAATTTCCAGTAACACTTTTTTAGAGGGACAGATGAATGTCACTAAAAGTATTCAAAGATTATTACTTGCACTATATGCAGATTGCAGGCATTTTCTAGCAATCCAGGTAGCCAAAATACTTTTTTTTTTCCTTTTTTTTTTTTGGGTGTAAAAAGCAGACCTTGAAAATCAATATTTTTACCACTTTACACAACAAGAAAACAAAAAAGGAAAGGCTCTTAAAGCTTTTAATTTTCTTTTTGGATTGATTGTGAGATGGTCATATCTAATTTGATCTGGATTAATCAAGTTGCTAGGTGTTTCGTAAACATACAAAGCTGATTAAATCAACTCTCAAAAGCTAAAAAACTGATTAAATTATAATTCAAGAAAACGAGGATTATGGATTAATCGCTTTTTCATAATTATGTTTTACCAATTAAAGTACTTGAATATTCCTACTAACTATAAAGACCTTTGGGGTGTGTTTGGATGAAGTATTTCAATTTGATTGAGGACTTGAAAGTATCCTGAATGAAACTTACTGTTAGATTACTACAAAATAAAATATATGAAATTTTAGAAGGGCTTTGAAAGACGGATTTGGAGAGTCAAAATTCTCGGTTGAAATAACCTTTCTAAACTAGTTTTTTTTTTTAATCAAATTCACAAAAAACTACTTTCCACTATTCAAAGCGTTTCTTTTGTTATACAAATTATTGATAATTTTATTTAATTTTAGCCATTGATTTATTATCTTTTACTTTAGCAAGCCTATGATATGCATATTTTATAACCAATTATTGTTATACAATACCCATTCGTAAAAATAAAAATATAAAGTTTTGCAATTTTTGAGATTTCAAAATGTTAGAAATTTAATATGAAAGGGTTCTAAACTTCCTAATATTTTAAAACTCTTCATGCGCGCTAAATTTTATCGTTTTGCCATATTGAAATTGCTTTTAATTTTTTTTTTATCTAAACACCATTCATAACTTAAGCTAATTTAATTAGAAGTAACTTAAAGCTAATTAAAAATAATTTAAAATTGATTTTGAAAAATGATTAAATTTTATATGAACTTTATTTTTAAGAATCAATCACATATACTCTCTCTCTCTCTCACACACACGCGCGCGCGCGCGAGTGCGTTCGCGTGGTAGCGGTGCAGTTTGTTATTGCCTCCGTTACGGTGCGGCACTCTGGCCCATTGGGCTAATCCTGCCATGAGGGCCCAATTTGACAAATGCTTTCTTCCAGCAATCCTTTTCGGCCCACTGGTTAGGGTCCAAGACTTGTAAGTGTTTAGGGAAAAAACATTGTACAAACCAAAGAAAGACTCAAAAATTCTCTTTTCAGCAGCAAAGAATTGGAACAAAGTTGACTAGAACAACTACAAAATGGTGACAGCTTGTCGCTAAAAATGTTACCATAACTGCCGTCACCGAGTCTTAGTGACAATTTTGGAACTGAAAAGGGGCACCGGAGGGAGGTTGAGCCAAAACTTCACCAACTCAAATGCATGGGAGAAATCTGGATTTAGGCCTAGAGCTGTTTCAATGCTAATTCAATGAGGATCGATCGAAGAGAACGTTCATTTTCACACCTTATTGTTCATGTAAAAGTTGATTTGTGGCTATCGGTGCACTTACTAGCGATAGAATGCGGCCCGGACAATCACACTAGAGTTGGTATATAAACTCTCTCCACATATTATTAAATTCGGAGGATGTCTATTTCTACGTACTTTTGAAAAGTTATGAGTACCTCTAAAACCTCTCCTTAACACGTTGAAAGCCAAAAACCGTAAATTCTTATCACTCACGTGCATTTTCTACATCTTGAGTACCTGCTTAATTAATTTCACAAAAATAAAATGTACTTCCAACGTTCTTAATAGCTACCAGAAGAGAAAATAAAGCTCTTTGCCATTGTTCAATTTTGTAACTAGTGCCAAACAATAGTCCTTAAGCTCTACTTGGGAGTATCGTTGTGTTTTTTTCCCATAATAGTGCTTCTCTATTAGCCATTGCTTCTGCTTGTTTCGCATTATTTGCATCCAGTCGCTTACAAGAACTCCTAAGGTAACGATCGAGCCTCGATCTCTGGCTACCATTCCACGTCCTGCTTCCTTAGTGGTCGCTCTCCATGCTGCGTCTGTTGAAAGTTCTGGGACTATCGTATTTGACCTTGGTCGTTGGCTTGAACCTAGTTGTACTGCAAACCAAGATGCATCAATAAGATTATTTGGTTCCCTTATGCCAGGTTTGGTTGGAAGTTTCTTTAGGTTGTCCTCAGCTTTCCTTCATTTTGCATGATATTCCTAGAGTATTCCATAAGCACTTCAGGATTTGGATTTCCTCCTTGAAAGGTAGCTGGATTTCTGGCCTTCCAGAGCATCCATTATGCAGTGTGATATAAAACACGCTCCTTTTGCTCTCAGCTGAAGTCTTTATGACTCAGCCAGTAGCCAAGCCACTTGTCTGTTGTGCTGATATTTGATTCACTAGGCTATGGACAATTCAGTTGCAAACCAAATATGGTGTTAATTGCAGCTAAAGAAGAGATGAGAAAAAGAAGAGATGAGAAACAGTTTCTTCTTCCCGAGAACACAATTTACGTATGGGGCATACCCTACATTCCTTCTGATTAAAGAATGTGCAGTGGCCAACCCCTTATAATGGATTGATTATCTTCCACATTAAGTTTTTGACTTTTCTTGGATTTTATAAAGCCCAAGATGGTCCTGAACAAGGCTTGACTTCAGAGAAACTTTTACTGGCACAATATCTTGGTCGAAAGTGTTTAGCAAGAAGACATTCTGGCTGAGTAACAATCTTCCTATTCCCCTTATTCAGAATCTATTAATTCGCAATTAGACAGTCAGGCCGTGAAATAAATGGTGCAGTCATCTGCCAAGGGGAATTCAGGACACAATATTAACAAATAAGGTGATGTTGGATCCATATCTCTAAGGCCACACTTTGGTTGGAAGGAAGGAGTTGGGGAACCATTCAAGAAAACGGAGTAAGACACAGAAGTGACCAAAACCATAACGAGTTTAACAAAAGGAACCGAAAAGTTGAATTTTTAGGAGGACACTCTAAAGAGTGTCATCTGATTCTATCATAAGCCTTGCTGAAATCGACTTTCAAGAAGTGAAAGTTGATTCGAACCTTTTAATTTTCTGTTGTACTACTTTATTATTCAGAAGGATATATACAATAATGGGAAATGTAACACTTTTTAAGGTCTAACCTTTTGTCTATTCCAAAAATATGCATTTGTTACCAATAAAAGATAACTTTTGTTTCAGATACTATTGATCAAAATTTTAACAGTGACTTTGTACCTAGGAATCCTTTCACGTAATTAGCCGAAAGCAATGTTAGAGAAAAGGGGGAGTTAACACAAGTCATGAGTGCATAAATGGTGGTGACGTTTGCCCACAGGCTTCCTTTATCCCATACCCCCCTCTTCCCTTTCACCAAAACATGCACTTTGGCAGGTTCTCTTCCACCCCCCAAGATGTTCCTTTTTTGCTGTCTTCAATTTTTCCCCCAGAGAGAGAGAGAGAGAGTTAGTGTGTGTGTAATTGGGGTTTGAAGTGATCATGAACTAGAAGATCTACTTAAGGAAAGCCATCATGCCACTGACACATTGAAGCCATTTGTTGGGAACATGCAAAGGAGGAGGAGATGTTGAAAAACACAAAATCCTCACTATAAATATACACCTATGCAGGGAGAGACCAAAATACCATTTGGAATAATCTTTTACAAGGCAAAGGGGTACTTCTTTTAGTACTAGAATACATCATCAGTGATCTGTATTGACAATGTGGATCTTTGGACAGATATCCATCAAGGTGATGGAGTACTTTTCTCAAAATCACCCCTCCATGGCAACCCATCAGTAGTTATATTTCTTGCTCTTTTCATGACAGAAATTGAAGTCCCTTTGCTTATGTTCTGATTGACTCAAGTTTGGAGAATGCCAGGTAGAGAGAGACGTCAGCCATCCATAAATGTGCCCTTCAGTGCCAACTACCTAGCAAGGAAAATGCATATACTCTTGATATTTTTCACACCAATTTCTAATGAATCAGAGTGCCCTGAACAGATTACTAAAAGATCATAGGTCATATTGATCTTTTTTCGTATTGACATGCAATTGAACTGACCTGATAATAAAAATGAATGGTTCATGTTTGGTTGAGTTGGGGTATGGTTTGCCTTATTTACATTCTAATGAAATGACAAATCGTGACATCGTTCAAATTCCTTTTTAGTGCTTGATCGGATAATTTTATATGACACACCGAAGCGTTAGCTGGAAGTTTATTAAATTTCACAGACACAAATCAATGAGGGCGTATTTGTTTGACCCAACCGTACTTTTCTAAGCAGCACTTTTAACTCTCTAGTTTCAAAATCGCCAAGTTTCGGGTCTATTTTCAGTAAATTGCTCAGAAGTTTACGCTCAAGTACACGAACATGAAGAAATTGAGCACACTTATCGTGCTTCGGGTTGTTTAACTTTTATTCACAGAAGTGCATACATAAACTGTGAAGCTATGATATTTGGACAGTCTGAGACTTATAGTTAGCCCGGAACTGTGATACTTGGTTCTTCAAATGAGATGTTCAGCCTAATAATTAATTCTTCAAAAAACGCACTTACATGCCAGCTAATTTCAACTGGTTGGATCTTGATAAGATTAATGAGGAACTGATTAATTAAGACAATCGAGGAGAGATCATGCATCAAGAATAATAACATAAATCATGAGTCTAAATTGAGGAGAGAAACTAAAGATATTACTGTTCAAATTGAAGAAATGAAACACAGATTCAGCTCACAATCTGAAACTACTGCAATGTTAGATGAATCATACATCCAATAGTCTATTACAGCTAAACCTTCCAAATCTGAGTCCAAACGAAAATCATATCCTTGTTGATCTCCATCTTAGCTGCCTGGAAATTCAAAGAGAGTGGTAGAGAAGCTAAAGATCAACTAATTCACAACTAAAGAAAATTATACTGCTAGCTAGCTAGCTATTAATCATAAATATGTTAGTGGCATTCATCTAGCGAGCTATAGCTAGTACCACCCGAGTCGAAGTTCCAAATCCAAATCATCTTGCTTTGCATCTCTAAGCAGACCAGTGCAAGAATCCATTTCACAGAAGTAGTCCCTACTTTTCTTCCAAGCCCTCCTACACTCATTCTTTTCTTCTACCTTGAAACCCTCAAACTCTCCAACACCAAGAAATTTAGACATTCCCATCATGCCCAACTTCTTCCTTATTTCATCATCTCTGCAGTGATCCGAATGCGCCACATTTTCTCCATACAAGGTAGATGGTGCTGAGGACTGTGAATGGTAAGCAGTAGGATTCATGTGGTATGACAAGAACCGAGCTGCGGTGGGGGATGATGATGGTGATGAAAAATTAGGGTTAGGGTTTGGTGGTGGGGTAAGACTATCGGGTGATTGCAGTCTCATCCTGGCCCGGTCTCGCCTATGAACATTCATATGTCCCCCAAGAGCTTGTGCAGACTTGAACTCCTTCTTGCAAAAGCTACACCTGTAGTTCCTTTGCGGCCACGACGATGTAAATATGTTCTCTCTTTCATAGCCCATCATCAACTTGTTGCTGCTGGTACTACTGCCTTTGAAGTACTTGTGATGATCACCACTACTGAACCTCACTTTCTCCATACAAGACACACACTTCTCTTTAGCTAAATATGGGTATGAGCAGAAGAATAAGACACATTCTTTGTAAGAAAAGAACGAGAAGTCAGGTCTAATCACCCCTATATATATACACACGATGGATTTATTGCATAATAATGGTCTTTGCAAGTGCATAAATTATTCATCTCTTACAAGACCTCTGAATGTTGCTTGAAAATTGTGCATCACATAGTCACTTATTATTGATGGCATTTTCGTAATTTTTTCAAGATGACAATATGTGATGCACAATGAACAAGTTTATACATAAATTTTTAATAAGTTGCCCAAAGATAAATTTTCTCCTACTCCATGTTTATATATCAGAAATGATATGTCCACGTACAATTCTCATTTATATGTTGCACTAAACCATAAAGTAACAAATGAAGTGCCCTCGTGTATTTTTTTTTTTTTTGTTGGTACCATATGAAATCCTGTTGATTGATCTTTGGTAAGTTGAGGGCCTGAATGTATTTCTTCCGTCATCCTATAGAGTGCAAATTTAAGAATAAGACTCCCTTTTCCTTGGTGGGTTGAGGACGAAATAATAATCTGTTATAAAGCAACACTTACGTCTCACTCGGTATGATTCACGTACAGAAACATTCACCGGTAAAGAAGACTTAAAATTTTTCTTTCTCCATCTTTTATGTGACCAACAAAAAATTGTCATAAATCAGTGTACGGGAATAAGGTTTGGTTCAGGAGAAGTGATCATGAATTGTACAGGGGTTGCTTTATGGTGAAGCCATGATCAACTTTGCTGTATACGTAGTGGGGTCTTCAACTTTCAAGATGTCTAGCGTTACCAAATCTAGAGATAACTTGAGGCAATGTAAGGCAGGAGTTAGGGCTTTCATTGTTGTTCTTTTTTGCCAATTCCAGTGGGGTGTTCAAGTACTCTTAATAAAGTTTCTTACCCAAAAAAAAAAAAAAGTACTCTTAAGAAAGTTTTTCAAGGACATCGGGAACTAGCTAACTAGTAGCTAGGGTATGATTTGTACTGTGTTGAATTCTCCCAGATTCATTTTAGAGAGAATAGTCAGTAGATGCATGTTTTTGTTACTATTTTCACTCCAGATTTACATACTAAAATGATAAAACGGGTTGCTTGGTATGTCTATAAACCGTTGTACTAGCCCGTGTTAGTTCTACGATAACAACAATGGGTGGCGTGATATATTACTCTTGAAGCATGTGGGTCTGGATCGTTTGGCATGACATCTAACTCGTGTAGGAGTAAATATTAAATCCAATCAAAAGAGACAACCGTTGAATAGTGTTTTTTTTCTTAAGAGAGATAATTCCACAACCTTTCTTGAATTTGTTGGTGACTTAGCAATTTTGCTCGTTGGAAAATGAATATCCAAAACTTGACCTAACTTTCTGGTCTTGGACTTGTCAGTTAATCAGGACTAGCAGCAGCCCCTTGGACTGCTGTTCTTCCATTCATTACTAGCCTTAAGAGTAATGCTTGTCCAAAATAACTTAATTAAAGCTAATTGACAAGGAGAGGAAGGGAGGGAGGGAGAGAGAGCTTCATAGTTATTTTTCTTATTTAGACTTTCAACCGTTGGTTGTGTGCTCTGCTAGGCAATTATTTTAAAATTAGCTAAACAATAATTAGCACGATGTAATAGCCGTCTTAGCTCAGCTGGTAGAGCGCATGGCTTTTAACCATGTGGTCGTGGGTTCGATTCCCACAGACGGCGGGGGTGTAAGCATTGCAAGTATACTTGGTTTTTATACCACATAACTTAGCACCAAGTTTGCACCCAAAAAAAAAAAAACTTAACACCAAGTAAATTAAGAGTGAACCTTTTCAGGACCGGAAGTCACAGAGCAGTGCCAACTCTCTGTACAAAAGCATCACGGCAAGGTTGCAAGGCATTTTAAAAATAATCTCTCATGGGACTCTTTGGGCTGAGTAGATATCCCAACTCCAAGAACATTCCCGATGGTATCCCTTGCATCGCGCTCTTTCTTTATTTCCTGAATCAGCATTTTTTGGTTTCATTTCTCTCATGATCAGCTTTGATATTTGAAGCTGAGATTGGAAAATAGTGGGATAAACATACTAACGCCTCCCAGGAGAACTAACTGTAAAAGTCCTAAAACTTGTTTATATTAGGGTTAATTACACCTATGTCCCTAAGGTTTAGGTGTAATTACACTTGTGTCCATAAGTTTGGAAAATAGGCACTAATGTCCTTGGACCTAACGGAATATACAAAGACATAACGGAAGGGTTAAAATTACCCTATTGCCCATGATTAAAAATAATATTCCTGATTTGCCAATGGAAAGCCAAAAGCGGGAAGTGGGAGACATAATATCTTTCTTCTTTTCTAACTTCTCTCTCTCTCTCTCCCCGGCGTCTCTTCATTTCTCTCTCTCTCTCCCACCCATCACCATCCATCTTCACCGGCAACCCACTCTAGGCTGCCACGCCCACTGCCCGCTATCGAGTAACGGGCTACCACCGTAGGCACCAGTCTCCCCACCACCGCCGGCCACAAACACAACTGATCAGACCACCATGACCCAACAACGGGCCACCACCGTAGGCACCAGTCTCCTGCTCGACGCCTCGCACCATTTTCGGCGAGGGCAGATGGCCAACAACGGCCACTACTAGTCTTCACCGGTGATTGCCACCAACCAAACACCAATGTACATCCCCATCGATCGACCCACCCACAACCGACGACCGCACAACCACAACTGCCCGCTTCCACAGATCGGCCCACCCACGGCCGCTGTCGGAGCAGACCCACCACCAGGCATCGATGCACGCCATCGTACGACAGCCAGCACTATCAGCCACCCACGACCCCCCAGTCTCCGCAACCACCGCCAATTGCCCAATCACATAAAAACCGCACAACCATGTTAATGGAGAAGGGGAAACGCAGAGGCATGAGAATGCAGATTGGAAATGCAGAACATAAACTCATGGTTCGTGAGTGGTTCATTACAATCTCGAGTGCGTATGCCCCTAAGCTCCGTCTCTGCCGCCTACTTTAATTTGCAGATTTAGAAAATTAGGGTTTGGAAACCCTAATTTGCAAATTGAGAATATTTTGAAGCCCTAATTTGCGGATTAAGATAGCTTAGGGTTTTGAAACCCTAATTTACAAATTGAGAACATTTTGAAACCCATGCATTCATATGAGCTGCCTCATTTCAAAACTAGCCGTTGCTTCTTCAGATTTGTATTTAAACTCAACGGTCCAGTTTTTTCACTTATGTCCCTTTTAAAAAGTTGCCGTACAACTAGAAGAGAGAAAAAACACGTGAGTTTGATAGCAAAAATGATTCTGTATATTTTTTTATTCAGTATATGGGTAGTATTGCCATTTTAAAAATACGTATGGATGACATCACCAAAAAAATACACTTTTTGGATGGATCCCTAACGGCTGGACATAAGTGTTATCTTTTTAACGTTTGTGGACACGGTTTGTTACCTTTTGAAACTTTGTGTCCTTGACTGTAATTACACCTAAACCTCAGGGACATAAGTGTAATTAACCCTTTATATTAATATCATTGCTTCCATATTCATAAGCTTTGTAAATAGTAGGCTCTGAAGGTATAGCAAAGATTTTTGACATTAAAGGGTTTTCCATCCAACGGGGTGTTTTGCTATAGCTCGAGATATGTTGTGCTGGTGGCAGGGGCGGAACTAGAATTTTTTTTCAAGGGGTGCAAAAATTCTATCAAATGCACCCAATTTTTTTTTTATAGTAAAATGATATTATATAGAGATTTTTTAAAATCTCTATATAATCACTGAATACTATCGGGGATGGGGGAACGGCCTCTCGGGAATGGGGTGGTGCGATTCCCGAAAACAATTTTTTTTTTCAGAAATAAGGGAGTGCTTCAGCCCCCCCTTGCCACAACACAGGTCCACCCCTGGCTGATGGGTTCCCAACATCGAAGCTCGACTAGTGATTGTCCATTTGGAGTAATCAACATATATTCTCGCCATGCTTACAACTGTTAGAACGCATTACACTGTTATATTTCCTTTGCTAAACAATGTTACCGTATTTTGTTGCTATGATACATATAGAGATGTCAATAGGCCGGCCCAGCCCGAGCCCAACGGGCCTCCAAAGAAAACGGGCTGGGGCCGGGCCTGATGACTGGAAAACGGGTTGGGCTGGGCTCGAGCCTGAAATCTAGATATATGGGCCCAGTCCAAGCCCTGGCCCTAGGCCCAATATTTAGGGCCGGGCTTGGGCCAGGCCCCGGCCCAAATTTTTGTTTTTGTTTTTTTGGTTCCCAACTTCTTGTTATTTATTTGCGTCGATGGCCAACAAGAATACATCAAATTAATTGGTTGAGATTGATACATGTTAATTTTGTGTAATATTATTGACAAGCTTTTTTTTGCCTACTAACATTATAATTTATAAGTAGCATTTTTCGGAAATTTGGTAAATAGAAAATGACAATTACATCTATCAAATTGCTTAATACAGTAGCTCTTTAAATTTTCACAAATGTTTGCACGGTATTCGGCTTTTCTTTCCTTTTTTTAATATAGTAGCATCTTCTTCTCTCTCTTTTTTTCTTCAATAAACATATGTTGAAGTCATATGCACAAACTTTTTACCTTATGTGTAGCCAAGCAAGTAGTAGCAACGCTAAATTGCCCTAGAGATTATTTCTACTATTTGAAAGAAACTATTTCTACTATTTGATATTTTACTTCTTCTTTCGTTGCTGAAAGAATAACAATTATTTTTTAAAGTGATTGAAAACTCATAAAAAAGGTGAAAATAATATTATTATTTTACTATCTATTTTGTTATTATTATTTAATAATATAAATATTAACTTTTTATCTGTATTTTAACAGTTATTTTTTTACACACGGTGCCAATACTAATTTATATGTAAGAGGGTGAAATTAGTCGGTTTGGTATTTATTGACAAATAAGTTCGGCCCATCCAAGACCGCCAAGGCCTCTTCAAGGAGGCTCATGATTTCTCACGGTTCGATTGTAATCTTTGTAATCTAATTCTTGTTTTACGTCAAACATATATTTGATTATTGCACCAAGGAAGAACGATCATCATAATTCATGTTCAGATTCATTGCTCATTCGATCATCGTTGGACACGCACACTTATATATAATAATGTGTGTTTACAATAATACTGGGCCAAAAGAAAGCCTGTGTGTAAGGCCAAAAAAGGGCCAGAAATCGGGCCAACCTTAGGGCCAAAAGGGGCCAGTTTTCGGGCCAAAAGAGGGCCGGGCCCGGGCCTGTTTCTCAAATAATTCGGCCTGGCCCAAGCCCTAAGAGTTAGGGTCAGCCCGCGGGCTGCCGGCCCTTTTGACATCTCTAAATTACATCAATCATATATTTGAACGATTGTTCACGGAAGCATTGTAATCAATAGTCTCTAGCTAAAATCTTTTTTTTTTTAAAACATTCACCTTACCTTGCGGTTATCGTAGTAACAAAGAACAAGAAAAGACCATGCAGTAATCTCAATTTTCACCAATGCTGAACCTATAAACGGAAAAGCTACTAAACGTAGCGAGGCGAATGATTTGAGTTTCCTTGTCTCACCCCACACCCCACTCTCTCCCTCCCTTCAAGTTCATTCACAACGATTGTTTACAGGGAATTTGACATTGCAACTAGAAGCGGAAATTGAGGCAACTCTTAGGCTAATCAATGAGATCATCTTAGCTTGTTCGCTTTCAGAATGTGGTCATTCTGCAGCAGAGTAACATAGACGCCATGTGAGTGCTGGTTCCAGAAATAATTGCTGCCATGATTTTCAGAGATGCTATGAAGTTGAACATATATTGGCAGTATTTCACACAAACGTTTATACATTTCAACGCGGTCTCCTGCTTGCAATGGGTCGTGTTGGGTATGAAAATCCTGCAGCATATGGGCCTCTTCTAAATTTGGCAGGGGCTCCAACTATCAGCATTGCAGCAAAAGGGAAAATTGTAAACGGTATCCGTAAAGTGATAACAAGTTTAGAGGCAAATATTTCCCAACATCGTGGATGCGAAGCAAATTCTCATCTAAGAATAGCATGTTAGAAGTGGAAATTATCTTAAACGAGCATGGCTCAGCGGTGAAGGGCAGAAAATGATCACTTATTGGGTACAAGATGAGAATTGCACCCAAGACAAGAAAAATACACAACGGAAGGCCCTGAGATTGACCATCGGACTACGGGAATGCATAGCAAACGGTAGAAGGTTTGATGTTCGTTTTTAGAAAGGCAGAGCATACATCTCTTGAACTAATCTCGTCAAACCTCTCCAAAGTATTCAAAGCCCTCCGCTTGACAGTATTAACATTCATCAGGGCCGTCTTTGAACTAGAGAATGGGTCAAAAAGTATAATTTGGAGGGTGAGACTTGGAGCAACGATAAAGACTGCTCCACGGTGGCACGGAGGTCATGGGTTCAGAACATGGAATCAGCCTCCCCACAAAGTGGACGCAAAGTTTCGTACATCAGCCCTCCCCAGACCTAGGATGGTGGGAGCCTTGAGCACTGGGCCACTCCCATGCTGAAAATGTGATCATTCAGCACGTGGCAATAAGAAACTGAAGCCTGAATTTTCACGAATAAGTGGTGGTGGTTCAATGTCCGAAATATCAAGCCGATCCATTGATTTAGAAAGGTCATCAACTGAGAATGGTATACTGCAGTCATGGACCAACAGTGTAAAATTTTCGCCAGTAAACCAGTGAAATTATATCATTTGTGAAAAATAAATAACACACAAAGTCAAATAATGTGATATCGTATTTCACCTTGAATCATCATCCAGCAGGAAAGAACTGCTAACAGCATTATTTGAATCTTCGGTCATTAAGACCCTCATGTCAGATATAACCTGCCAATCAAAAGATAAAACTGCAGAACTTGCCTAAACCAGATTTCTTGTACAGCTGTAAAATTTTTATTATTTGAAAGGCAGACTGGAATTCTTCCCGACTATATGACCTAAAGTTTTGAGAAGGCACAACCATGTATGTTCTATTATAGTAAATAATGAGTAATGCATTACTGCGAACCAAAAAAAAAAGGAACGGAGGAAAATCATAATGCCCGAGAATAAATGATTAACAATGAGTTTTTGATTTTTGTTATGACTTATGATGAACATGTTACATCTGAGGAAATGATTTCATGACCTACTTACATGTTTACTACTAATTCAAAAGCAGATAATAGACTAGATGGCTTTCACTGAATAAGTCTAACGAATTAAAGGAGCATCACTAGAGACTTACATCTGCCGAAAGGCTCTGCGTGCCGTACTTGTCGTCCCAATACATAGTACTGATTCTGTAGAGCTGTTGAATGCTAAGCACCTGCCATCCATTAGCAACTTGAGAACAATGGAGCATGTATATGTTTTAAGGGTTCTTTTAGGATCTTAGGAGTGCTCCACTTACTGGGCACAAGTCGTGACTTATTTCATCGAGCGTCTTTTTTGGCTTCTGATGTATGACCTAGATGAGAAAACCCAAAGACCAGATAAGTTCACAGCTTTTTCGCCTTCCAGGTAATCATAAGCATGCTATACCAAGCTCTTAGAAAGGATTCTATTTTTCCTTTTGCCATCAGAGGATCTTTGTAGTACCTTTATATAACCTCTTAGCCTAGGTAGCACGGACACAAATTCAACACCGACACCGACCGGGACAGAACACCGCAATTTCCAAAAAACCAGATTTTGGACACCGCTGAATTTTTAAATATATTTCTATCATATAGATATGTAATTTTCTGTTTATTGAATTTCAAGTACATTCCACATCTAAAATAGTAAACACTAATCAATAACCACAAAACAAGTAACTTAAATGAAAGCCATCCTTAAATGCAACATAGTACAGCACAAAGTACTTCAGTCTTACAAAGGCTTACAAAGTGATGCAAACAGTGAAAACAAAAATGGGGAAATAAGTAAAATAACTTTTAGTTTTATCCTTCGATCAAGGGCTCAATCAGCACCCAGCGGCAGCCGCATAGAAAAAGAGAGAGGTTTGTTGATATAACTTTAGGGTTTGGCTTAAGATTTAATTTCTAACCAAGCCCCATATTTTCCAAATTTTCACACCGACCCTCGAAATAAGTTTGAAATATTATATTTTGGCCCCATACGTGTCGACACTTCTTCAAGAAGTGTCCCACTCTTATGTCTGATAATTTAAGAAAATCGGACACCTCTGAGAGGTGTCCAACACGTGTCCGGAGTGTCAATGAAGTGTCGGTAGGTGTCGGACACGATACCTCAACCCATATGAGGTATTGGTGCTTCCTAGTTCTTAGCCTTCTCTTCCCACAAATGACTATCTAGGATAGAGGGGGCAGGGGACATTGGCGTTGGGGTTGGGGGAGAAGGACAGCAGTTATGTTCTGCTCCTTTATTTAACATAAGATGACAAGCAGTTATGGAAGCTTTTCAGTAACAGAGCAAAAGGTAATACCAGGAATCCAATAGACTGTTTTATATGCTTGAGCTCATCCCAAGCTGAACCTGCATACTGGAAGTTTGTTTCTTCCTTTAGTCAGAGCAAGTGAAGCAAATAGAATGACCAAGAATTTACAAAAGTTTACCTCATCAGTTACACTATAGCACCAATTTTCAAGTTCAGCCAATCCAGCCTTAACATATTCACCATTACTAAATGAGCAGCATTCTCGTCTCAGTAGAAGGCTGCAACCAGAAAGAAATATGAAAAAGGAACTTAATCCTCAAGTGTCAAATAATAAGCATGTATGAGATGCTTCTAGACACCAAACCTGTTGAACAACTGTACATTGATGAAAGAAAATAATTGAGTGAACACTTTGCGAACCAAGAAAGGTGGCACCTGCAAAAAAGATGTGGTGAAAGTTAATTAAGATGAACCAGTACTTTATGAAATAGTATGGCAGTTACTCTTAATTTTCACAAAATGAGAAGTGATCTTCCTGAAAGACTGATCTTGCAAATAGTTTTAACCAGATATATTATATTGTTGACAGATCAGCCTTTTATTCCTGTAACAGAAGCTGGAAACTTTTTTCAATGAAATCTTGGATACAGAAAGGTTAATCATGAAAGTGCACTGATAGAAGTCAAGTAACCATGAAACGATTTTTATAATTCACAGTGCTTTGGGAAATTGCAAGCCCATACAACAAACTAGAAGGACCTAATATAGTAACTATAACAAGCTATTTTTATGCTGGCTTTCATTATACTGAAAGAGGTCAGGTCCTAAGGAGTAAAATGAGAAGTATGCCTACACTCCTTGTATGACAAACCAGTATTTGGTTGTAACTTTAGGAATTTGAGTCCTTCTGTTCCAGCAATCAGAACAAAAATGAAAAGAGAACGATAACTATACTAGCAGGAGTTTCCAATACTTCAACTAACCCAGCAATTTGCAGTCCAATTGAGAAACTTATATATAATAATGATTATGAACGAATTCAACCGTTTAACAGGTCTCTTATAAGACTAATGCCTATTGGAGCAAATTGAGGTCATTGATAATATCAAGACTAACTCATTTCGCAAAATCACTATAGTTGCAATTCAATAGCTCATAAAAGTGATCAGAATAAGAAAATCACTTGAAACATAAGTGAATGTTATGTTGGTGGCTATAAATGATTGAAAGATACGTCTCAATTTTGAAAGAGCATTAGATAATTTTTAGCTGGTGCATAAGTTCAGAAAAACATCATATTTACACTCCAAAAAGCCTCGTGTCCTCAAATATATTTGTAATTTGTATGAGATGTGAGAGCATAATCTTGGTGATAGATGTATTGGTTCTTGACTCCACAGAGTAATACAGAGATAGGTAAAAATGAAAAATAAAATAAGTCAGCTTTTGTCAAGTAACAGTAGTCAATTATGCAAAAGTGGCTCAGGGAATTTATATCAAAATAAAGGACACATAACAATATGATATGTATTGCACTGACATGGTTAGACTTCAACGTGTTCAAGAACTTTCCAAGGCTCTTTACAATCCCTTGCCAGTGAGCAATCAAAATCTCCTGAGCAGCAGCATTTGCAAGTGTGCGGGCTGTCCCTCTAAGTAAGCTTGCTCTAGATATTCTTGGTGCCTACAACATTTTATACGCTTATACTGAAATGGTTTAGTAGGGAAAAGAATGAAAAATGAGACATCACTTCTAGTTTCTTAGGAAATGCATTTTGCGCAAACTAAATTAAATTACCTGGATGCACAACCCAAGCAGTGGAGATATCTCCTTTTTCAAATTGTCACGGATCATCCCATATATCTTCTCCACATATGCTGTCAGTTGCTGTTTGAACAGCAACGAGGGGTATTTGGCTTCAACTTGCCCTAACGTCTCCACTCCACCAGTCAACTCAGAAAGATTAACGCCTTGAGGAGTTCCACGGAAGCTCTTAAAACCAAAAAAAGAAAAAAGAAGTATGAGTTGCAACATTTATGCTTGCATAAACAGCATATGCTATTCTTTACCTGCGTCATCCTCCCAAATAAAGTAGCTGACGGTGATCGTCGGTGCTGAGGAGTCACGCCAGCAGCACCGCCAGCTTTCAGTGTGCGTTGCAGTAGCAGCAACAGAGTTGATGCATTGGATAGCCAATACGCTAAGGTATCATTGTTGTCCTGCACCTTGAGTACATAGAGTATTCAAAGTTTTAAAGAGACTCTAAAATAATAACATATCAAGTGCATCAACTTCAAACTTCATTTTGATACCTCAATTGCATGGCCTATGATTTGTATTATTCGGTCAAAAATGCTGGTCCTTTCAACTTCGAATGATCGCCAGTGTCTAAGGCATTTGTATATGATGCAGGCAGCAATTGGTCTGCCTCTAGAGAACCCTAGGTGCTGAGCAATACATCGAATTAGCAAGTCCTGATACTCTTGCTGTTTCTCATTGAGTGACTTTTGCGGTCTCTCCTCTACGTCCGAATGATCCCTTGAGTGCATCGAAGAACTACGCAGATCCTATTAGAATACATGTTCAACAAAAAATTAAAAAGGCATTGCCTAATAGACGTACTATGACGGGTGAGAACTTTAACTTACTACAGCAGTTTTTGAACTTTCAGCCCTCTGCAAATTTCAGAGAAAAGTAAAAGCATAGAAACCGTAAGTAATGAATGATATTACATAGTCCATATGAATGACAGTTTTCTTTAGAATTACCTGAATAATTGACTTTGAGCGTCCCGATAGGAGCTTATTATTTTGTGCCATAAATAGAGCCTGTTGACGAAGTACTTTATTCTCCCCCTCCAAATTGTTGAGCTTCTCTTCAAGCCTATTTCAAGAAGAAAAAGAATTCCATTAGCTGCAAACTATGAAAGAAGAGGATCGGAAATGACCATTTTGCGAGGTTGGCAGACTACGAGTTATCAAGAAGACTGTTCCCAGGAAAAAATGGTTGGCTAAGTCAGAAACTAGGCATTATCCTACCAATACTAAGGAACATAAATAGTAAACTGATATTTATGCTCCTAAATGTAAAAATGCATTATTCTAGATACAGAGGTAAGGGAATGGCATTACATAAAAGCACACTAGTGACATTGTGTACTCAAGATCACCTTTTGTTGAACCATTGGAGAAAGAAGACCTCTGATTTGGTTCTAGAATATACCATAAAACCGTCAACAAATGCGATATTGCAGTACGTAAGATTGACAACTTAGGGCTACCTAATCAAATGAGTCTAGGGCCTTTCACAATTTAGGTAAAATGACTTCACCTTTCTCTTTCCTAAAAGTTCTTCAAGCTCAGGGTTTTAATCACTTGATTCCCAATGGAGCAATCATCTCTAGGGCAATAACTCAAGTCTTCTAAAAATTACTTTTCCCTCTTCTGATCTAAAATGATGGGGAATTTTGCAGCGAGCTGCTTGTTGACTCAACTAACGACAAAGACATTAAAAAACGAGTCCCACTAACTTCTTGAAGAGCTGGAAAAGAGTTCAACCTTTTCATAAGCATATACCTCAAGTCAATAACTCTAGAAAAAAAGAGGAATAAAGAAAATATGCTTGCAAAAGTATTAAAGAGCAAGAACAATATAAATCTACATGGACATATAAGGTTGTAATGGTTTATTACTTAAACCTTTCCTCTAGAGAACTTTATGCGCAAGTATACCTCAAAATTGATAGAAGGAAAACAACAGGATATTTCCCAAGTGTGAGGATATTTCCCAAGTGCAGTATTTACAACAAAGGCAACTAACTGAATTAACTTTTCAGTACTATGAAAACATTAAACCATTATAAATATCCAAAAGCATAAGGGCAAACGGTACACTGCATTGATGAAATATTGCCATAACTTACCAAATTTTCATCTTTTGGAAAAGTAAAGATTTAAAATGTGCAATATACTGTATGAATTAGGCAATGAACTCTTCAAGAGATTCACATATCATTTTTTTTATAATTGCGTTCTCTTTTACAATGTCCCAGGGGAACAACCCATGTACACTAAGTGAGTAAGAGTGTACAAACGACGACCACATGGAGCAAAGCAAAAGCAGTCCCCAAAGAGCTGAAATGCTAGCTAAAATGGTAAAACATAAAATCAAGAAACCATCTAACTTGGCGTGCATCTTTGCTCGTTATATAGGACAGTCATTAAAGCTTAAGACAAATAAAACATGATGAACATGTAAAGGGCAATAGTAGAGGCCTAGTTGAAGCAACAAGAGTGAGGAGAAAAGGAAAAGTTTGATGCATAGTATTCTAGAAGTTAGCGCCTATAGACTTGCATCAGATGCAAGGCAATGAAGTAGATTCTCATGGAGGACCTAAGATTCTAAACCTGACGCAAACAAAGCATAAGACTGATACTTTGGAATATGTATAAAGTCCTAAGAAGAACCCATAACCAAAAAAGTACTCTGTGCTCTCACTCTTCTGTCTGTTACTGGCATAACCTGAGATAAGCATAGCATCTAAAATACAAGTTAATATATAAAGTTCAAGCAGAGTCATGGAATTTACCCAATATAAAAACAGTTCTCAATCACAAAATACTAATAGTAGCATGTGTTAGTCCACGCTGGCCGATTATGATGTTTCGCCTTCTCCTCTTTTACAAGGATAGGCCCAGATTGGTGGTTCTTCAGCATGGTTGAACAACAGCTCGTTATGGAGTTGAACAATCCAAATCTTTGACTTTTAAGAATTAAAGAGAAGGGAGCAATAATTTTGCTACGCCAACTCAGTTCAGTAGATTAGAGGGGAATTGGCTTCTACTTTCCGTAGTTTCTATATCATATGTGTCACCCACAGTAAATTTTAGCTCAATTTGGACTTTTCCTGATGAACCTATGGTTCACCAAGTCTTTACTCTGTAGTAATACAGATGATTTATAGTATCTGACGACCAGCTGACCAGAGAACGAAGGTGATGCAATCATTTCAACAATTCAAGAAACCATGTTGCCATATGTGAACCACCTAAGTGATGCTCAGGCTATGAAACCTTGTAAAGCAGCTAAGGGTCGAAAATGTTGTGTGGTAATAGTCGAGATTGATATGTCCTCAAGAACCAGCGATGTGATATTCCACAAAAAGAAGAACAGTATGAGAACATCCACTCTGCATGTAACTTCCACCTATTTGCTTAGCAGACATTATTAACATCAAACATCATCAAGCCTGCATTAGTCCCAAGCTGGTCGCGTCGATCAAGGATGCACGCTATTCTATATAGGATTTGCATAAGCTAACAATCCAGAAAATCCACGGGTAGAAGAAGATGCCATAATACTAATCCTACAGCAATCCTGCCTGAAAGAAGAATCTATAACCACACATGCATAAAGGTACTGGAAGATTAAATTTCTTAAGAGAGAACTCCTGAGTGGTACAAATACCTTAGAGAATGGAGTCTTCTCCTTCAATTCAAAAGGGTTTTACAGATCAGATGGATCACCAGATTATTAATCACAGGAACCATAGTGGAGTAGTCAGACTGTCACTTGTTTCACATCACATATTTCTGACAAAGCAACTCAGAGGACACGATTTTTGCACGAAGTGACTTGCAAGACAAACAGATCTCACTTTGTTAAATTGGAGTTCAACTATTTGAAAATTTCACACTCTTCCTCGCGAATCTGATTGCTAAAAGGTATGAAATCATCTTTTGGCAAAATAAAGCTTCTTAAGTATATCCATCTCATCCGCCGCTTACTCAGAAAAACAGCACATTCTCCTGAGAACCATTTCACAACCTATTTAGACGTATAAGGAGTACAAACATAGAACTGAAAGAATGATGCTACGAGTACGAATGTGAAGATGGCTATCCGGCAGAGTCCATGGGAACCGCATAAACAAGCCTTACCAAGGGTTAAAAGTTAGGAGGATGGAAACCTGATAAAGGGAATCAGATGATGTACTTTATGCCGACCTTCCACTGGTACTGGTGTGGGAAGGGGGGTAGCATCTTCTCATCTCATCCATAGAGATTGAGTCACAAAGCTAGTTAGTACTATCGTGGAAGTGAGGGACAGATATCAACATACCAGATGGGACAAATGCAATAAGCACGGAACATAGACATCGAATGAGAACAGGACAGACATTAAGAAGGGTCAAAACCTTAGTTGCACAAAGTGGGGGCGGGGGCGGGGGAGCGTAAGCACCAAGAAGAATCTGAGGTTGGGAGCGGCTTGAATAAATAAATGCGTAAAGAGTATTATCATTTGTTTAGTATAGTTTACATAGCCAGCAACAACAGACAAGGAGGCTTTAAGGACTCGAAGGAGGAGAGAAACAAGGAATTGAGTTGAAAAGGGCTTGATTTTCAGGTATTCTCTCGCTTGTTCCATGCATCTCTATCCAGCTAACAGGATCGAGTTCCCATATTAGCTTGGGACGAGATCCCATGGAGCTCCTAACTTGGGATCGCAAAAGCGAGTTTCCGAGAGAGAAACGTCACCTTATTAGGAGTTTCCTGCAACTAAGGTCAAAACTAGAATGCAAAAAACTGTGTATCCATAAGTCATATAGTTGTTGGCAATGGAGAATGCCGGCATGGGCAATGTAAGGAGGAAGCATCAGAAAAATCTCACGTCGCAAAGGTAGGCCTGTAAACATTTAAGTCTATTATTTGGTGACTAGCAGATGAACTATATCACTACAAATCATGCCAAAAAGGGATTATTTACGCTGGTTTTCTTCTAACATTCAGCCATTTCAAGCAATTTCACTGAAAAGATTTTTCTCCACAACATTTCTAAAAGCCTAAAGCATGTTTACCAAGATTCCCTAAATTTACCGGAAGAGTCTATCCACTAAGAAACAGGATTTACCAATTTATTACCACTACCAATAGACCAGAAACCCCATTAGTTTGCAAATAATATCAAGTTTCACCGCATAGAATACACTACAAGGGCTCTATATAAACGTATCAACCAAAGATGTCTCCTAGACTTCCATCATAATGTAAGGCATATAAGAAAGGGGGGGGGGGGGGGGGGGGGTGTGGAAGAAAGGAACACATTAAAAGTCTTTATAACAAACTATTGAGCTAAGCATGAGCTGCATAATGCCGAGATGCACATATAAACAATCAAACTATCATCTAACTAGCAGAGAAAACAGATACAACAATTTGAAAGGGCAAGTTCCATCAGAAGAAGTCATCGAATGCCCCCTCCCGGTCACTTTCCCAGTTTTCAGATCCTGCACAAGGCAACCATTGAGAAAAAGAAAATATATAATATGTTTCTCTTGTCCTGCCTATTTTTAAAAACTAGAAAATAACTTTGGGAGAAAATGAGTGTGATCAAAGGACCAGTTGGAAGAGATCGACGCCAAAATGGACAAAATGGATGAATAAGAATGATTTTCAGTCCTGGTACCAAGACAAAGTTTAGAAAGGAGACTCTAGGAGAACTAGACTGACCTGAGTTTTCAGCTGCAGAAAGATCCTGAATTATCAGCTTGAAAGCCCCAGGATCGAGGGAAGAGAAGGTTGCTGGAGTCGAAGCAGGAGCAGGAAAAGAGAAATCGGAGTCAGTGGAAGTAGTATCAGAGGAAGTGGATGTGGCATCACCTCGACCATCTCTAGCAATGAGTCGTGAAGTCAAACTCGAGTTGGAAGAGGCAGACAATATTGTTTTGAGCTCTGAAAACTGGTCTGACATGCTGTATATCATCCTGAGGCACACTAGATCATATCTAGAGTTAGTCAAATGACATAACTGAGCCATTCAAGCTGAACTTATTCTGTAATTGGGGAAAAATGAGTAGGGGGCATCAAGATGGAAAGTAAAACAAACAAAAAGTTGTCCTAGCTTCTCAGAACATCCAATGGCAGGGATTCTCAAGTATACACCTAACGAAGTTCACTCCTGTACTTTTCGCAAACAGATGAAGTGCTACCACTGACCTGCACCTAGGTTTATAGACAGCACCGATACTCCGCCATTACACACAAGACAATCACCTCCACTCTTATGTAATGAGAAAAGAACTTCCTAAACCTCGGGATACCAGATTACCATGAGATTTTAGAGCATAGTATGAACAGGAAGAGGAGTCGAGAAGAATCACCGTCTATGTATCTCTAACAATGTACCAGCAATATAGTACTTCTACCAGCATAAATCGAGGCGTGAGCATACTTGATCAAACTGAAGAGCACGAAATTCCTATCTAACAATACTGCAGAACGTAACTACTAGAAGACTATCAGGATCATAGACATGAGCATTCCATAATGGTCAAACCATTGACTCTAATGTATTATAAAGTTTTGAAGAGTCCGATTGTTGGCCTGACATTGGTTGAGATTTTAAGAACTAGAGATTCTAGAATCAGCACTGAGAAATGCAGGTAAGGAAGTGAACCCATCCTTGTAAATGCAAACAATACATTTAAGTCAAAGAGATGCATTTGCCCTTAATTTATTGGGGGTTGGGGGAAAACAAGCAAATGAACTAATTCACTTCATTTACTATAACCCTGAAAGGAAGGAGGAACTAATGTCTCCATAGCAACGCAATGAACAAAAGTAAGATCCCAGGAGGGCAGCTAATGCACATAAACAATAACTACAGTACTGCTCCTGCAAAAACTCATTAACTTAATCAGCCACAGACCCAGGCACCCCTTACTAAGCCTAAAGGGAAACCAAAGGTACTAATTTTTTTTCCTCACTCCCCGAGGCTGACAAAGGTACTTATGTTTCTCTCCCTCCATGTACCCCGTATCAAGCAAGGGGTGCCAACTCCAGTTAAAAGCCTGACCAGATCCAACAGAAGAACCTAGCTGGACCATCCTTGGCATCACCTAATGAATCCAAATGCCTATTATTCTAGACGCTCTTTAGATAGTTGTCACTCAAAGAACACTTACCTGTTAGATTTGACGATAGATGTCATTTGTGCCAATCAGTAGAGAACCACATAAAATAAAACATATGCAAATCAAACAGACTCAAGGAAGAAGATTGAAAAACCGAGACAACTGTTGGTTTAGCTCAGTTGAGTTTTAAGCTAATACCATCACTTAGGCTATATTTGGTTTCATTGAGAAGATAAAGAGGTCCCTTTCCGAAAAGGATAATGAAAGTATTGACATTTTTTAGATACCATTTACAAAAGATGAAAAACATGTCTTTATGTTTGGATACCATTCTAAAAGGTATGAAAGCAATGAAACTAATTTTGATGCCATACGAGATATATAAAACACTTGTTATGTCCTTAGATACCATTTTTCAGCACATCCAAAACGAGTCCCACACAGAAATAAGGGGGTGAGGGATCGGGGGGGTGAATTTGCAAAATGATTGGCTAATTGTAGATTGGTTTGCGAAGATAGAATGAAGAATTATGATAACCAGACATAGCCTTAACCACCCACTTCTTAGCGCTACAGCAACATCATAGGTAGGTAGTAATTGTTTGCAGAGGAAAGGTAATCCAAAAGATCTTAACAGAGGCACCACTACAGTAAATAGTTATCGACTTCCTTAAACCTCTCATGAAAAACTCAGATCAATGAAATAGCATATTTCCAACGATCATAACGAAACGGACGAAAAAGTCAACCATGAAACCAACAGAAGTCCATTTAAACAAACTTCTATTTGGCCCTGGCCCAATCTCGTTGAGAAACTGCTCTCTGCGCAAAGCTCTTCAGAAGTAATGACCATCTACAGTTCTAAAGCAAAAAAGGATTGTCTTGGTCTTCCGCCATAGCACCACTCCTAGTCCTTGTACGACAAGTTGGAACATATAAGATTAGATCTCAGGGAAGAAATCATTGACGGAGAGCCAATTGTACAATACTGACTACTAGAACTCACATAATTTCAGGTGTGGCTTTGATAACTCTCCCTGTTCCACAGTAAGAACCAATAAATGTTCACTCGAAGTGGTGACCTTGACATTAGGAGAGCGTCTAGAGAACAATTCTGCTGTAGTGGGAAGCTACCAGTTGAAGATGCTTCTTGTGCGCTATGCAGATTCTATATGTTTTTTAGACAACATATACTCGTGACTAGAAGCAATTTGGACGAAGATACTGGAGCTTGATAATGACCCTCAGCGGAAAAGGAGAGAAGAAAATTCGTTCTTATGTCCTGAGTCCTAACCTCACTTATCGGCTGGAAATCACACAATCCTATCTGGAGCAGTACCAAAGACCTAGAGAATATAGTCGCTCACATATTGTAGATTGCTGACTATAAATAGGGAGAAAGTCATTAATATAGCTATATTCTTTCTTGACACCAAGAGAAAACCTAATAGGAAGTTGATTTGATGACATATCAATTTTTTTATGCACTCTGATGATGCTTTTTCTGCATTCAATGAGAAGTGGTAAATATGCATCAGTTCTGAAGGGTTATACACCAGTACTACCTGTTCAAATATTCCTGAAGTTGATGCACTCTTCTTTCAGTTTCTTCTAATTTCTGATGCTTTTCTTCACTTGATTCCAGAGCTTCAGTACACTTCCTTTCAGAATTGTCTGCTCGTTGCTTTTCAGAGTGCAACAAGACCTGTACAAAATTGACCATGTTTGATGAACATAACCAAGAAAGCCTCATTAGAGAGAGACAGAGAAGCAGAGATAGAGAGAGAGAGAGAGAGAGAGAGAGAGCAGGTAATAACCATTACCTTTAACCTTTCCACTTCTGCTGTTAAAGCCTCAATCTTTTCAGTATCTTCAACAGGAACAGGAGTTTCTTTGATGATAGAAGATGCTTCTTCAATTGCTTTTTGTGCAGCCTCGCGTTCATTGACAAGCAATGTATTCGTTTCATCGACTTTAATCTGCATAGATTGCAAACAATGCTGCAACTTTGCTATCTCCTGCCCTTTTGCCTCTTCCAAGTCAGTCTGCACACATGGTGTTCTTCAGACAAAGGTGATGGCACAAAGTACTAAATAGTGTGATTTTACTATGGAAGTTCCTTCAAACTTAATAGGAAATATTAGGAATACAGCGCAACCGTCACAATAGCTAACAACGATGATGGATTAAGGTTCTTTATAGTAATAACATTAAATTCACGTTTTTTTGAAAATATAGATGAATACACTTTACTTATCACTTAAGTATAGGTATCAGCATTCATTACCCTCAGTCGTTTCTCCAACTGCAAACGCCATGTGAGTTCTTCCACCTGTTTTTCAAGCTTATCTTTTGCTTCTTGCAGTGCACCTGTTTCTTTTGCAGCCTAGAAATGGAGAAAATCAAATATTAAGCAACGGTCATATACGAGGGGTTCTTTGTGCCAAGTTGATGGTGTAAGACAGGATAGGGATACACCTAAAATAACGTAGCAAGACATGATTGCTATGAATGGATCTGTACTTGGATAGGGGATAATGGTGGTGATAATTCATATACGGACATTGTTGGAAAAATACAAACTATAGAGCAATGTTATCAAATATATATGGACTATTCCCTTTGCTTAGATTATGCACATGTATGCATGTATATAACTCCATTCTTGGTGTTTAACATATCCATGAACTAATATTATTGTTGACCACAGCCCGGACTTGTTCCCTCTAAATTTAATTATATACATCACTTTAAAATGTCATGAAAGTAGCTAAACATGCCCTCACAATCTACCAAGTTTTTTGCCAAACAATCAAAACATTGGGGACTATGATTAGGTATATTAACCAGGTTTGAGGGCCCAAGCAATATCATTACACTCCCAGTCTTATGTACTTCCAATCTATCGGCAGTTGGTACCCCAAATTGTTTGAGAGTGACTCTTAAATATGCAAACATAACTACACAGGGTCACAGCAACACACCATCTTTAGTTTCCGAAGCTCTCTCCTAGCGATTCTGCCCCTCCATCTGCATTGTGTAACAACTGATGCCCTTATCAGTTTCTTGTGGTATGAAAAAGTACTATGACAACGCCAATGGGCCTGCAATTTTTTTTTTGGAATTAATTAAACTACTCCAATCAGAATTCAAATTTGAAGAAACAAAGTAAGACCGGGTGCTAACCTGTATAATGATTGCTGCCTTTGCTTGCCTTCTAAATCTGAATTCCTTCCGAGCAGCCATAGCCCGCAAACCTGTCTGCAAAAGAACAACTGAGAACTTGGATTTCGTGTACGCCATCCTCGCTGAGTATCCACGCACATTCGTCTGAATTTTGAGACAAGCTGCCTTCCTTTTCATATCCCCATATAACTTGCAAGCAAGTCTTCCTAGTGTCAGGGAAAGAAGAAGAAAAGAAAAAACATGAACATATACAAGAAGAAACAAATGTCCCGAATAAAATTTCTAAAGATGCATCTTAACAAAAAAACCTCTTTAGAAACACTAATACACTTAGCAAGGTAAATATTTTGTAAAATGAAGTTTCTTGCAAAGGACAAACCTCTACAAATGGATTGCATACAAATAGCAGCCTTGCGTAAGTCAACGAACCGTTTCCGAGTAATATGAGTTTTGATCTTCCTTTGAATAGTCTTGGCTGCATTGCGAAGTTTTTCTGCTCTCCGTGCATCTAACTCAGCCATCTGACCAGCTCTCAGAAAAACTTTTGTTTTTCCTATCTGGAAAACCAGATATGGACTCCACGTTATGCAAATAGATCATACCATTGCCACATAATTAAAAAAGAAAGATTGATAATCACGAGAGAAAGATCTGCAAATGGAGCTCAGAGATGACAACTGTATGTGTAAAAGATTGAACAGGAAGGCAGACACTAGCGATAGTAACACGAACTAGCTGCAGGAGTTTATAAGAAGAAAGCACGTAGGAACAGCGCTTAGGGTTTCTACTCCCTAAAAAGATGCAAGCCAATAATGTAAGAAACAACACAAAGTACAATAGAACCAATAGATAACCTAAGGATCATAATCTTGCATGACATTCTATAAGCATAATCAGCACCAGGAAAATATAGTTTAGCACTGCCAGAAAAATGTGAGATTAGATTCTTAACAGACAAAGACAAAAAAAAAACAGGAAAAACGAAATGGTCAAACTAAGATGTAGGCTTTCTCGGAGGCAAAGCTCTGATGAAATGTTGGATTCACTAAGGCGTAGTGTCCCGCACTTTTTATATGGAGGCTGATTTTTAAAGGTTACGCCATGCGGGCGCTCATTAGGCGCTTATGGGACGCTTCGTGGACGCTTACTTGGCAATTAGGTGGCAAGGCTTCCGGAAGGTTGAACATGTGTAACATGTTTAACATATGTAACATGTGTGAATATTCTAAAGTAGGAAAGTACTCTAGAATTCTAGAAGCATAATAGGATCCGTAGGATCGAATGTATCTCCACCGTTCGTTGAGGAGGTGGACTAGTATAAATAGGTGAGGCCTCACTTGGCCAAAGTATCCAAGACACATCCAATACATCTTTGTATTCAAGCTCTCTCCAAGTAGTGTATATTGTGTTCCGCTGCATATTTGTTTCCAACTTCGCCCAGCTCTACGGTTAGGCTGACTTAGCCGAGCAAGCGGGGGCTTGATCTAGCTAAGTGCCGCACGGTTCCGGCTTAGGGAAGTTCGGTCCGTGACAAGTGGTATCAGAGCTTGGTTACGACGAGTCGTGCCAAGCAAGGAGCAACTATGGCAAGCAAGGATACTAACGTTGGAGCATCCGGAGTTGCCGAGGAGAATGTGGTCATGGTCGAGCGTGGGCGAGATCCATTACCACCCGCCGGTGGGAAGAAGGGTGGTCGAGGCCAAAGTAAGTCTAGTGATGCACTTGCTTCGTTGGATGGCCGAACGGGTCGCTTGGAGATTGCTATGGGTGATGTCAAAGATCACGTGGGAATGGTCGAGCAAAATCTACAGACGTTGGAGGATCACGTCTTAGAAGAGCTCGACTCGCTCAAGAGGGCGGTGGGCGCCCAAGACGAGCTACGTGAAAGGTTCACGGAGTTGTTCAATAGTTTGCAAGAACAACTCGATGTGGTGAAGGCTAGCGTGGAGGAGACGAGGCAAGACGCGGCGATGTGCAAGAGAGCTATCGCGGGTGGAGCGATTGCCACTCCTAGTCCAAGGGTGGACACGCCTAAGCCGAAGGAGTTCGGAGGCAAGAGGGACGCCAAAGAGCTCGACAATTACTTATGGCACATGGAGCGTTATTTTGAAGGTGCTAGCATAGTCGACGAGGCGACTAAGGTAAGAACTGCGACTCTCTATCTTACGGATACCGCAACTCTATGGTGGCGTAGAAAGCATTGCGAGATAGAAAAGGGGTTGTACACCATAGATACGTGGGAGGTGTTCAAAAGGGAGATCAAGAAGCAGTTCTACCCGGAGAATGTAGCCTACGAAGCGAGAAGAAAGATGAAGGAGTTGAGGCATAAGCGTAGCATAAGCGAATATGTGAAGGAGTTTACTACACTTATGCTTCATATTCCGAATATGGCGGAGGAAGATCTTCTATTTAACTTTGTCGACGGCCTCCAAAGTTGGGCCAAGAAAGAACTTCAACGCAGGGGCGTGAAGGATGTCGATGAAGCCATTGCGATGGCGGAGTCGTTGACGGAGTATGATAGAGGTGATGGATCTTCAAGGTCGAAAGAGGAGGTAGAAGCTTCGGAAAGCAACCACGCCAATGGTGGGGGAGAAAGTCCAAAGGCGTGGCACAACCGGGGAAACCAAGCTAGCACGAGCAAGTCCGAGGGCCGTGGCAAGCTAGAGGAAAAGCGAGTCAAGAACAAGCCCAAGGACGGATGCTTCTTTTGCGGAGGGCCGCATTGGGCAAAGGATTGCCGGCGACAAGGCAAGTTGGCTGCCTTAGTCAAGGAGAAGGATGAGGAGAAGGCCGAACGTGAGTCGGTACGCATAGGCTCAATCCAAGTCCTTAACGCGCTCCAAAGGAAGAATGTGCCGCAAGTCCCGACGGGTGAGGGACAAGCTTCTAAGAGCGAGGGGTTGCTCTACATGGAAGCGAAGTTGAATGGGAAGCTCGCTCATGTGTTAGTGGATACGGGGGCGACTCACAACTTCATCACGATGGGAGAGGCCGAACGGTTGGGCCTCAACGTGGTTGACGGGGGAGGTTGGCTAAAACCCGTCAATGCGGAAGCGAAGCCCCTACAAGGCATGGTTCGAAGGGTCGAAATACGCCTTGGCAAGTGGAAGGGGTTCGTGGACTTCTCTGTCGCTCGGATGGACGATTTCAAGGTGGTGTTAGGCCTTGATTTCTTGCGACAGGTGAACGCTCTTGTGTCACCGTACAACAACGCGATGTGCATAATGGAGCGAGGCGCGGCTTGTGTGGTGCCTTTGTTCGGGGGAACATCGAGCACCATGACTTCTATGCGGCTATCGGGTATGCGACTAGCACAAGAAGTCGAAAGGGAGGAAGCCAAGAAGAGTGAGGGCACTTACTTGGCGAGTCTCAAGGTTGAAGATCGTGTTGTGCTGCACGAGTTTGAGAAGCGGCAACCACCTAGGAGGAAGGTGGGCGATCAAGGCAAGCTTGACCGGGGGGCCAAGCCACAAAACGTGGTACCACGTAGGATGGCGCCACCAAAGGAGGAAAAGTTGTCAACTACTTCGAAGGCAAAGGAGGAGATCATCAAGCTAATCAAGGAGGGCCTACAACGCGATCCCTTAGCCAAGGAGTTGCTACAGCTTGTGAAGAGTGGGAAGACCCAACGATATCGGGTGAAAGGAGACCTACTCTACACAAAGGATGGGCGAGTGTACGTGCCGAAGTGGAGAGACCTAAGGAAGATGGTCCTACGAGGGAGTCACGACACTCAGTCGACGGTGCATCCGGGGCATCGACGGACATATGCCTTGGTGACTGCGGCATACTTTTGGCCTCAAATGAAGAAGGAGGTGCAAATGTGTGTCAAGACTTGTCATGTGTGCCGACAAGTCAAGGGGGAGAGTCAAGCCGAGGAGGCTAAACTCTTAGATGCATCGCAAGTTTTGCATGACTTGCAAAGGCGTGAGGCCGAGTACGTGCTTGGGGATAGGCTTGAACAAGGACGGGATGTTCCACCGAAGCAGCACTACTTGGTCAAGTGGAAGGGATTGTCGGAGCATGAAGCGACTTGGGAATTGGCGGAAGAGCTCGGACAGTTCGAAGACCTCGTGGATCGCTATCACGAGGAGGTTGCGACGAGGGCGTCGCGCAATTAGGTGGGGGAGAATGTCCCGCACTTTTTATATGGAGGCTGATTTTTAAAGGTTACGCCATGCGGGCGCTCATTAGGCGCTTATGGGACGCTTCGTGGACGCTTACTTGGCAATTAGGTGGCAAGACTTCCGGAAGGTTGAACATGTGTAACATGTTTAACATATGTAACATGTGTGAATATTCTAAAGTAGGAAAGTACTCTAGAATTCTAGAAGCATAATAGGATCCGTAGGATCGAATGTATCTCCACCGTTCGTTGAGGAGGTGGACTAGTATAAATAGGTGAGGCCTCACTTGGCCAAAGTATCCAAGACACATCCAATACATCTTTGTATTCAAGCTCTCTCCAAGTAGTGTATATTGTGTTCCGCTGCATATTTGTTTCCAACTTCGCCCAGCTCTACGGTTAGGCTGACTTAGCCGAGCAAGCGGGGGCTTGATCTAGCTAAGTGCCGCACGGTTCCGGCTTAGGGAAGTTCGGTCCGTGACAGTAGGCTCATTAAAACCATTGCACAGTCTGCAGCTCCGGGTATTCTATCCACCTTACCCTACACACGCGTCACAGAAGCCTTTTATATACTATATTTCAAGCAAACTGGAGTAGAAGGTTACTTCTACTTCAACTCAGGATTAGAAGGTTACTTCTACTTCATTCAGGAGTAAATTCAATGTTTACACAAGACAAACATGTAAATCAGGAGAAAATGAAACATTTGGTTTTGTGATTGCAAACTTGAAGCTAATCAAAGCCAACCAGTAAGCTTTATATACCTGAGACCTGGTAAGCCCCATCTTTCCCAAAATCTTTTTGCATGCATCCTTTTCATCATGACTGCTCAAATATACAACAAATCCAGATGTAAGTAACTAACATGCAATAGTTCAATAAGGATAAAAAAAGAGATGCTTTGGTAAAAGCATAATTAGTTGTATGGAGTTCGGAACATTAAAGAATACTTACTTCCCTTCTAAAACCTCTGGAGCAAGAAGACTAAACCGATTTATAAATTCGAAAAAGGTCTTGCGGGTAGGGTATCCAGCACAACTGATTCTAATTGCCTCTAGAACACCCTACAAAAAAATAACTGTAAGCATGCAGAGCTCAATTTCAAAAATAATAGCAAAAAGTACAACTTCAAAAAAATCTCAAATTGCACTTACACCACAACGTAGTTGTTGCATGATGTTGACATTCTCAAAAATAGCTGGTCTAAGAAGATTATTAGGCTTCACACATCTAATGTAGTGAGGTTCTGTAGAATTTAGTGTTTCCATCAATTGTTGAAGTTGTAGCTGCAGCAACAAATTTAAGAGTAGGTTTTACCTTTCTGCAGTATGATCAACATCAAGCATGGGCTACATAGGCCCCGAGTTAATTACGAAGATCGCCCAGTGACTAGATTAGCAATTAACTGAAGTAAACTCCAGAACAATCTCAAGCAAGACTATAGAAGAGAGTCTACCTTAAAACGAGAACCAATAGACGAGAACTTTGAAGACTTAGATGAAGATTTGGTCATCTCTTCAGGGAGTGCAGGGAAAAGGCCCGCTACAAAAGAGCATTTGGAAGCACTCAATAAATCTTGATGTTCAGGAACACCATAATCCTTGTTTTTGTCTAAAAATTGGTCAGACTGATACTGAACCTGAAAATAGATAAGCAGGATGAAGATAATTCAATGTATTGGCAACGAATACACTATTTTGCAAGTACGAGAAAAGGGACAAATCAAATCACCTCTCCTGCATAATGAGCAATAGCGAAATCTGTTTGAGACAATTTTGGTTTGACAAAACGCTTATGAGCCTTGAACGTCTGATAAAGCTTTTGCGAAAATGTTTCATGAGTCGACTTGGGAAACATACTGGAACAACACCAAGTCCATTTATAAAAACCGAAAAGCTAAATCAGTTTTAAATAAAATGCATATAAGGAATTTGCCTACACATGCATAAACGTGGCACATTCTTGGTCATACAATCAAAACACCAAACCCACGCACAAGTTTAAATGCATTCATACATCCATACATACAAGCTGAAGAATATTATCTGTCGTACCATGCTTCATCAAGTAGAGCAATGATTCCTCCTGGTTTCTGCAAAAACAGTACAGAAATACATATGTACTTTAAGTTACTTCGAAAGTTGTAATACATTCTGAATAGCAGAGCAGTAGTAACAGTACAAAAAATATGGGACAGGTTGCAGAGTTGAGCTGAGTCAAAACTTGATGCAACTTTAAGTGTGCTGGGGTCGTCTTTTGTTTTGGCTGGTGGTCAGGATGGAGAGATTTCCAAGAGAATTTTCCTTACAATAAGTGACAAGACAACTGAGACAACCGTACAGTGTACCAGCAGAAAGATAGAAGATCTCAGAAAGCATCCAACTAGAAAAGTTTTCCTTCAACTCCACGTCGTCTTTAGCCACTAGATCACTAAAGGTGCAAAAATATCAACCATATGTAGAACCAAAGCCATTTTCTCTGGCACAGGGACTTATAATCATCGACTATGATTTCCTTTTCTGGTGCAGGAGATCCTTGTTGTAGACATAATCAAAAGGACAAATTGAGAGAGAGATACATAGATGGAGAGAGGAAGGGAAGGGACAGAAATAAAAGATCATCCTACTTAGTATTGTTCGTGTTGAGTACTCTTTTTGTGGCTTACAGATTCCTTTGAGGACTTCCTGGGGAATTCCCCGGGGGGGTCTAGTGTGCTTTTGTGCAAGATCAACGTGTTTTTCTTCTCATAAATACCCACTAAAAAACAAAAATCTGGAATATTAAAATATAGATGTCATTTAAGCTTGGCCTGGGTATTAAACCAAACTAGCGGGAGCCTCGTGCACTGGGTGCATCATAGTGTTTATATCTTGACTGATACAGAAATCTAAGAAGTCTCACGGACATATTATCACTCTAGTAATAACTGAACCCATCGGTCTTGAAATTAACCCAAAAAAGACCGAGTAAAGGAGTAGTTTACTGGACTCAATGGTGCACCTTTTCAATAAGATCCAGAACATCCTGATTATCAACAAACTCTATGTAGCTCCAGTCAATCTCCTCTTTTGTATACTCCTCTTGCTCCATCTTGAACACATGCTGAATAAAATTACAATATTTGGTTATAGGTAAAAAAATTGGATTAAATAGTGTTGCCAAACATGCCAAAGTTTATACCTGGTTGAAATGTTGTTGAAGCTTCTCATTTGTGAAATTAATACAGAACTGTTCAAAGCTGCAAAGGCAAACATAACCCCATGTCATTAATTCAGTCAGAAAACGAGTAACTAGTGTATTTATACGAAAATACTTTAACATATACAACCTATTAGCTTTAAAGCTTTCAAAACCATAGATGTCGAGGACCCCAATCAGAGATTTCGAGTTAGGATCTTGCCCAATTGAAAAATTAATTTTATCCACCAGCCTGTAGATAACAAAGCCATGTAGAAAAGCAGTGAAAGTAATTAGTGAAAGGACCGACCTTATAAATAAGCAGACAAGTGAAGATAGTACATTAAGTTCTTACCAATCAAACAAGCGGGAATATATGGTCTTAGCTAAACCGTCCCTGCTTACCGTCGCACCATCAGGATCAAGACTTCTCTTAATAACTTCTTCAGGGGTAACCATTACACGCCTCAATAGTGCATCTTCTAGTGCAGCAAGGTCACACCTAAAAGAAAAATAAAATCAACTGACAAAAGATTGTAAAGGTAAAACTTGATAAACTGGCAAACCAAACTTCATATACTGCAAAATAAAGGATCCATCATACATCAAAAGTTCTGCTGTCATTTGAAGATGGAATTTCGATTTGTCATCTTTCAGAACTGATGAATCAATTTCTTTACCCTTAGCAAATTCAACATTACCAAGATGGAGAATTGCAGCCACAACTCTGAAAATTGCCTCCTATAAAAAGTTGGGAAGGTCATTTTAAGTTTTACAGAGTTAAGCTTAAAAAAGCTAATCAACAATAACATTTCGGATGCACATGCTGTACCTGTTCTTTTTCACTTATCCCAACTACATCCATGGCTCTCCTAGTAGCAAGATAATCGTGAGCATCACTTACACCAACAAGTTCATAGCAATTTGACTGGTTAAGATAGTGAAACGATTTGGGATTTCCCAACTTATACTTCTCGATTTCCTGATAAAAAGAAAATAAGTATGAACAGAATAAAGAGATAAAATTGAAGGAACTTATTCAAAGCATATTTAAGGATAGCATTGTAAACCTACCTCTGGTGGTGCTGCACAAAGAAGGTAAAAGCAGTGATAGTTGCGTTCAGGGTCTGAAATTTGGCAAACACGCGATCTCTCAAGGAGGTAAGTTCGAATGGCTGCTCCTGATATTCTTCCATGTTTATCAAACTGAAGCTCCACAAATTTACCAAAACGGCTGCACCAACATATTTATATGAGCATAAAGGATGCAGGAAGCTTCAGAAAAACAGTGAGACATGCAATTAAACAACTAGTCCATAGAAGAAGTGCTGCATCTGACCTAGAATTGTTATTTCTCACAGTTTTTGCATTGCCAAATGCCTCCAGAACGGGATTTGACTGCACATACAACGACAGCAAAAGTTGAAGAAAGCTTCGGAAAGAAAATAAAAACTAAGATGGCAGCTTTATATTCCTTCATGCTCTAAAAGTAGCATGAAACAGATCTTCGAAAAGATTTCATAATCTACATATCAGAGAATATCAGCCACTGAACTATGCAATTTTACTACTAAGTAAACTAATTCCAACCTGCATGCTTTCTGTAAGCAAGAGTGCTTTTTAAAGAAAATACAGTACGAAAATCCAACATGAACAGCAGGTTTGCTACTTTATACTAGACTAGATGATATCACCTAAAAATAAGTAATCACGTTAAACTATAAAAAGAGAGCATCCCTTATGAGTTTAGCTATTGATGTCTGTGCTATAAGCAACCCTTTTCATAATCTTCACTGAAAAGCTTTTGTCGTGTTAGACTTAATCCTTGTTGTTTTACGTGAACTCTAGCAAAGACAAAGCTAAAAGATGAACATACACCGTGTTTCAGCTTCAGAACTCGGGAATGGAAAACCTTTTATAGTAACATGTCAAAAACATCACAAAACAGAATTGGAGCCTCAAAGGCCAACCCTCGAGGCATTGACATGGCCTAGGCCCTAATAGAAAAACATATGCCCATTCAAAACATAGATAGGCATATAGCTGGAGTTAACTGTCCATCTTACTTCTAGAACTTGTTGTTCGACAGTCCGTCCTTCGGTGCCTTTACGGCCTCCCAAATAGGCAAGGTAACGCATAAGCATTTTAGTAGTTTCAGTCTTGCCAGCTCCACTCTCACCACTAACCAAAATAGAGTTGCTTTTCCCGTCATTGATCATTGCCCTGATTCATCGGAAACAACTTAGTCGACTGCGTGACCATTTAAGAAAGAAGTGTTCAGAATATAAACAGGATGTAGGATCACCTGAAAGCAACATCTGCAATCGCAAAAACATGAGGACTCAATTCTCCTAATGGTGCTCCCTTGTATTGTTCCATCATGTGAGCTTCATACAAGTGAGGCAATCTTTGAAATGGATTGATGGCAATAAGAATACTGCCGGTATAAGTCTGCCATAATGTCAGAGTACAATATATATTATGAACAGAGCTGTCCATAGCTGCAATAGTTAATTACTTGCTCTTACCAGAATGAACAATGATAGGTAATACTATAAACTGAAGGCAACAACTGTCTTACGTAAATTTCATTGAGCTGAAATCTAGTTGCCAAATTCTGTAGAACTCCCGGCTCATGCAGATAAGATAGCTTTGTCATGTCATCAACTCCACCAGCAGGAGCTTCCATATCCTTAGGATATATATTTCTAAAACTTGCAATAACCTGTCAAAATGGAAGTAGGTAACTTTTGAAGTAAATTTTTAGACACCAAACATAAACAATACAAGTATACAATTGCAGCCCACCCACTCACCAACCGGACCTCCCCAACCCCTAAACACACACATACAATCACGTGCACGCATCGAGCCACATGCTTAAGGATTTCATGAAGCCAAGGTGTTTAAACTTTGCCATCCTTCAAGCCTAGTGCAGACTAAAATCATCATTAATAGAATGTTTTTTGTGCTTTCCAAGGGCTACCACATCGGATGGAGCCCTTTAGGCTGTGTTAACATTTACGTTAGCCAACCCTTTTCGTGGAAAGCTTGGTAAGTCATAGCCTTTCTTCTCTCCATTGGACATTGCATCCGTCTTGTATACAGAACCTTGGCGCATCCTATTAATTATGCTCATACGTAAATAGGTAAGCAATATAAGTAACAAAACTGAAAGCCACTAACAGGAGACCATTATTCTGAATGCCCAGTTGTTTCAAACCAATATTCTTCTACATATAAAATCTATTTACCGTCTTCCCGTGAGTAGTCTGGATCTCAACTTCATCCCCATTAATCTTCGTTACTTGTCCATCAATCCAAGCTAGTGACTGGTCTTCAACCCAAAGATGAGAACCTATAATAATATTCACGGAAGTGCCCTGCAGTTGAAATCCAATTATTTGTAAAAACAAGAAAGCTTAAATTGGTTAAGCAAAAAATGGAATGTCCTTCTGGAAGTAAACAAGAAACAAGGATTTGATATCTAGCGTGCATACAACTCCACAATCATATAAATACATGCGCGGGATCAAACTCGGGCATAGTGTTGGAAACACAAGCGGTGCCTGGGTGACCTTATCCATATTACAACCATCTCTAAAAGAACTTATATATGATTTTATGTTAAGACACCAGAGGGAGAGAGTGACACCAATATATGTACATTTAAATCTAGTTCAGTATATACACAGGCCAAAATGATTTTTAGTCCTCTCGGCCCCTGTATATCAGATATCTACACACTGATATAACCAAACTCTGGAGGTAGAATACATTGCAGCGCTGATTTGGAGAATGCCACGGCATTGATCAAATGCCTGAAAATTTGTCTAATTGCATCGAACTGCAACTGTAATCAATTCATAGACTCCTTCACCCATCTACTTGGTAATAGTAACACAATATTTCTTCTTGTCAAGATTTGGGTTCATAAAGATGATCCTTCTACTGCCAATCACGACGACCAACCTACTCTCTCTAGTCTTAGAAGGAATAGAAAGGACTTTAAGAGGATACACTATGCTCAGAGAGATACAATCAACTACTGCACTGGAAGGTTAAAAATGTTAACCTATTCCGATATCAGTATGTCTGGTGACTTGATGAACATGTTCAAAGTCATGCCACGTAAATTCTTGAATCACAATGCCAACAATGATTGCTAATCCAATATGACATTTCTGCATTGGCAGTTCACCATCCCTTTCCACTTACATTCGGTAACTTTTACCACTCCACTATAGCAACACAATCGTTCTTTGGACTTTAACTTGTCCATTAAAATTAATGGCAAATGATCAACATTTTCCACTCTCTGGAAAATGAGCAGCATTCTCCACTGTCAACTCAGTGTTCAAGGACACAGTAGTTTCAAAAAGTTAGTTATATTTTCCAGCAAAAAGATCGACATAAACAAGGAAGTACTGAGTAGCTAAACTGTGGAAGGTGCCCAGCAGGGTTTACTGCAGTTGCCTGTTCGTTAGCATAATTCTCCTCCTGGCAACCTGGTTCTCACAAAACAAGAGAACATACATTCCACCTGAATATGTAAGAATTGCCTTCTCTCACCTTCTGACATACCAAAAACACGGATTCTCCGACTACTTTCATTTCTAGTAATCTATTAATTTCTCAAACAGTGATCAGACATGAAAAAATGCATTTTAAACGGATTCTCATCGATTTAAACAAGATGTTTTCTATGTCATTGTTTATTATAAACAAAACCAAATTAGTAAAGTAATATTAGATGAAAGTTAACACCACTATCACACGAAAGCGCGTAAGTTATATCTTTGAGAGTTCAATGCATATCCCAAACTTAGTTATACAAGAGCACGGTTTCTCAGAAAGTCATAAGTCAGTAACTAAATAAAATTCTCACCGATAGACCAAACCCTACTTCATGTCTTAACAACTAAACTAAAATTAACAACACAGATAGCCCAAACCACAGCACAGATTCATTCCTACCTATTTCAAGTTTCTCAAATTAAGGATAAGTGCTTGTTCAAGTCAGTAAGCGAGCAGAGATCATCAAACAAACACGAAACTGATCAGATTTAGAGACCATACCATTTTAGATTCACCGAAGCGTGCCTACATTGAATTTTCCATCTTGATCGCCACACGCTCACACCAAGAAACCACCTCGACCGCCATATTAAGTAAGACACAAACGAGCATCGGTAAAGAAGATACGGAAATCCTGAAAAGATTGACGAAAACTGCGTTTCTTGGCAAGAGTGACGGATTCGGCGGCCAATGCTTGGAAGGGTGTGGTTTTGGTCGGAATCTTGGGATCGGCCAGGGGTTGCACGGACGACTGGACTGGAATTTGGTGCGGTAGTGGCCGCTGATTGGCGTTGCGGTGGAGTGTTGGCGTGGAATACATTGCGGAGGGGGCATTGTTAAAGAACCCTAGAAAATCGGGGCGTTGAATTCTTACAGAGGAGCTTAAGCCGCTTTGCAGGAGCTTCTTGTGGCTCTCTCTCGGTATCCCTCCCCCCCCTCTCTCTCTCTCTCTTTCTCTCTCTCTGCGGTTTTTTGGCGGGGAAAGGGGGGCACTGCTCACTAGTGAAGCGTTTGGATGAGCGTTTCTTTTGCCATAATTTAAATTGGAGTAGTCGTACAAGAGCATAGTGTTTTCCACCGCCACCGCCTGTTTCTTTTTTATTTTTTTACTCTTTTTGTCGTTAAAAGGTATTTTAGTGACAATTCTTAAGCTTTTAACTAAGGACGAAATAGCATACAGAAAGGCTACTCCGTATGAGTAAATGCATCTGCTTTTGAAACGGTCATTATACTAGCACGTCTAAACACATCTCATTAAAGAATTTATATATTTATCGTTATTGTCACGGGTCAAATATTGTTGACTTGAAATCTCGAATTTGGTATATTTTATTAAACTATATTTTAATTGTATTGTGCTAGGTACTTGTGCGCCCATTTACGGCTAGATGGGATTGGTTAAAACTAAGCCTTCAACTTCCCTGGCCTCAAATCTAGTTATCCAAAATTTCCGCGCACCATGACCCTTGAATTCCAAATTTAAGTCCAAAATTATTTTAGAAACCAATTGAAGAGTAAATCGACTAATCCACGTATGTTTTACCACGTCTTCAACAAAAATGAAGAAGTAAAATGTTACTCCATAAGGTTGTGAGGTTATTCGGTAAATGAGTGTGTACGCGTGAGCGTGCACGGCCGAGTGTGTGCTCTTTTATGTGTTTTTTTGTGGGCTAACGGAGTGAAGATGCAAAAAACCCATTCTCGGTGTAAAGGGGTGAGTTTGAATGTAATGAATAGTGGTGGTAATTGTGTTGATGTTGGTCAAGGTGATTCGTGGTTGATGTTCCTTTTTGCATAAATGATTTATAAAGGTGATGAGTGGTGGTCAATTGTGGTGATGGTGGTTAGTAGCCCCCGCCGATTATGATGATTAAAATCTAAACCGATGATTATTCTGTCGATTGAAATTATTGGCAAATCTTAGAAGTCAGAGAGATAATATATAAACATTAGAGTTTCTTAGATACAGTTTATGAAAACTATATAGGGTTTACAATGCAACTAGACCTTAAAATTATGCACAGACTTCTGGCTGAAACTTATGATCAATTGGATGCCCAAATGAAATCATATGACAACAAAAGCAATATGAGAAGTTAATTTGTTGAAAATATCATATGTAAACTTGATTAATGTTTCTGTTTTATACGCAGTGTGGAAGCTCTAAACAATGTAATCAATACCAGTTACAAATCTTAGTCATAGTAATAGCCCAACACCTTATGGTTTGGTTTGCATTGAGTTAAAAAATAACGTCTCGACCTGGCAAGGCTGAATTATCCCAAGGCATCAACATGTTATTATGTAATAAAAGACTTAGGGTCGGTCTAAGGATAAATATCTATTTTGAAGTTGACTGGTCTAAAACTAGTTGATGACTACTTATCAAATTGTCAAATCAATGACAATAAGGGCTAAGTGACATGTGGTTAGCTATGGGCTAACGAATGACACACGATTCACTCACACGGGACGTGATATTTTAACTGTGCAACGCGTTATAGTAGAAATAGATGTAAAAAAGGTGACAAATGCTAGATGGAAAAAAGTTAAACGTAAAACGAGACTTTATTCAGTTTCAATAAGTGACAAGGTTAGATAAAATGAAGGAAGCTTAGAGTAGGTAGAAGGATAAAACAGGCACGCTGAGATGTGTGGTAGCTCCGTATTGGATCAACATGAGGACGATGATAGAAAGCTCAACTATACCTCTTAAGCAGTGTGATCATCGAGTAAGGGTGGGCATTGTAACTGTTCAAACTAGTCTACCCAGTCAAACGGAACCGACCAAATCGGCCGATCACAATTCGATATGAAAAAAAATAACTTCTTTTTTTAAAAACCGATGTTCGGTTGAGTTGGTTTGGTATTTTTTTTGAAACCGTTCTAAGTAGAACCAAGCCGAACTTATATATCCAACTAAAAATGTAATTTTTTTTTACAATAATTAGGATTTAACCACAAACATATATACGCAAAAATATATCCTAATTTCAATAGGTAGGCTCCAAAAAACTTGTGGTTATCAAATAGTCAATGGATAGGCCTAAACAAATTTAAAAACTTCTTTAAGCCCAAATTGCTCGATCCGTTCAAACCGCTGAGATCGAATCGTTCAACTATGATTAAATTTGTTTTTCCTAAACCGATGGTGGTCGATTCGATTTGGTATACAATCTCGAAACCTCAATGTCAAACCGTGTTCATCCCTATTAGGTAAACTGGTGGAAAAATGTTTGATATTCAGAAAAACATTCCTAGGTGTGCTTTTGTTCTTTAGGTATTACACATGAATGGCTTTTGCACAAAAAAGTATTTCAGAAAGTGGAACTACCAAAAGTGATGCTCTATGCCTTCTGAGTAACTACGAAGATAAAATTAAAAAGTCAATTATTGTGAGACTGTACATATTCAGAATTTATCTAGAGTATTGTGCTTAACATGTTAGGAATACAAGACCAAATCTCAAAAGAATTGTAAATTTTTCCATACTAAATCAGCAGAGCGGTCTTAAGTATCATTGGTTACAATATTTAGTTAGAAAGGGATTTGCCAAATCTTTCATAAAAAAGAAGAACTAGCATATATTATTTTGCAAAACTTTATTCTTGACATGTTTCGATTGGGGTTGTTTAGTTGAAAATCTGTTAGTAGGTGACACGAGTATTAAAATCTTTACCATCGGTTGGTAACAACTACCTGAATCCGTAAGTTAAAAAATTATTTGTCCGAAGTATATTAATATTATGTTTGCTGTTACAATTAACTAAAATCTCTTTTACTACACATTCGAAAAGTATCCCTGTTTATTTATTTATTTAATTTAATATATTTAAAAATCGTGCCCAAATTGGGAAAGTAAGAAACAGCAACCGAGGCTTCATTTGTAAGCTTGGGTGAAGAATCACAGAAGAAACGCCATCTGAGATGACGGTACACGTGGCGAAAAACTGTACACTTTAAGACCATGAAAATGGGAGTGCCTTTACCAGCCCTTTTCCCTCTCAAAACTTTCCCCCGGAAAGGTCTAAAATCTTCCGAAACAAGAACCCAACCCACAAAATCACCACCAACGCCAACAAGTTCACGTCCCTCGAAGGCCCCAAATTAATCTTCCAGTCCAAGCTCAAATTCGATCACTCAATTCACAGCAAGTACCCAGAGCTTCACAGATCAGAGTCACTCAGATCGCACATGTCAATTCCTCCGCGTTTATCGGAGACGAATTCACTGTGAAGTGTGAACAATTGATACAGATTTTTCGAGAGAGAGCGAGAGAGTAGTGATGTCACCTCCTTCATCGTCAATTTCGAGTGAAGAAGCCCAATCCCAAACCCTAACCTTGAACCTGAGCCTGATCCCGGGCCTCCCGAACGACGTCGCTTCGTTGATCCTCGCATCCGTACCTTTCTCTCACCACACCCGTCTCAAATCGATTTCCAAACTGTGGAAAATTTTCTTCTCGTCCAAAAACCTAATTCCGCTTCGCCAGAGAGATTCAAAGCTCTCTAATCTCATCTGCGTATTCCCCGAAGACCCGTTAGTCGGGTCTCCCTATCTGTTTGACCCTGAAAATTCGGCCTGGTGCCCTCTCCCGCCCATGCCCTGCAACCCCTATGTCTATGGCCTGTGCAATTTCAGCTCTATTTCGATCGGCTCCCAGTTATACGTCCTTGGTGGGTCCCTGTTCGACAGCCGATCATTCCCCATGGACAGGCCTACGCCGTCCGCGGCTGCTTTTAGGTTTGACTTTGTCAACAACTCGTGGGAGTGCTTGTCCCCTATGCTTTCGCCGCGCGGGAGCTTTGCCTGCGCAGCGGTCCCTGGTTTGGATCGGATTGTCGTTGCGGGCGGCGGGTCGAGACATAACATGTTTGGTGCCGCAGGGAGTAGGATGAGTTCGGTGGAGATGTACGATATAGGGAAGGACGAGTGGATGGCATTGGATGGATTGCCGCGCTTCAGGGCCGGGTGCGTTGGGTTCTTTGTCGCGAATGGGGATGAGAGAGAGTTTTGGGTGATGGGCGGGTATGGGGAGTCGAGGACTATTATGGGGGTGTTTCCGATGGATGAGTATTATAAAGATGCGGTGGTGATGGAGTTGAAGGATAGTTGGAAGTGGAGGGAGCTTGGGGATATGTGGGAGCATGGGGAGAGGAGGCGCCTGGGGAGGACTGCTGTGATGGAGGTTGCGGACCGGGACGTTCCTGACATTTTCATGCTTGACGGGGGTGACATCTTCAGGTATGTTGCTGTTTTTAATTGTTTATGTTTGGGACTGTGATGATGTTCATTTTTTTGTATGTTCTGCATTCTACGAAAAATCAACGAGAATACTCTGTGAGTGGTTTATTCTAGTAAAAATTGATCACTAGATCATCCATTGTGACATTATAGTGACTTGGTCTCACTTGGCATGTTTTGTTGCTAACTTTGAACTGAACTCAGTAGATGGAATAGAGCCTTTATCGTATTTCAACATAACTACAATTGCCAATGCTAGAACGTATGAAATGAGAATGACCGCACTGGTGAGTGAGTGGATAGTGATACAACCAAATTAAGATGCACCTGGAAGACGTCAATATGGCCTAAATGCTACCGGGGTGGGAAGGCCATAGTAAATGTAGATACTTACAGCAAAGAAAGACATAATATCTCGTGCTTAGGCAAACTCGTGCCCAAAATAGCGGAGTGCAGACATAACCGGAACAAAGCTCTGTTGAGTTTTCTTGGAAAACATGTTACTTGATATATAGCTCCTTTTTCGAAGTAGTCCTGTAATCCGCTCGAGCTTCACTACTGCTGAAATTTGGTTCAGGATAGTGTATGTAGTATTCTTCGACTGTCCTCGTTAAGTGGTACGAGTTTCTTATGTTTCACCTGGCAATTGTATTTTTGTCTATCTATGTTATGGCTTGGAACTTTTACAAACCTGCCGTCTATAGGTTGGGAACTGAGTATTTCAAGTTACACTTAGAACATTTTGATCTTCTGTGTGCTTGTGCGGCTTCACTCGCTCTCAGGCAAGCCATAACTCGTCTGGTCTGCTGGTCTCAATATCATTGCAATTGTTTAGGTAGAAAATTGTGGGGTTAATGGAGGTGGAGGGCTACCCTCTCATTGTTTAAACCCGGCCCTAGTGGCCTCCGATGGACCCCAACAAAAACTACACTGTTTATTGAGTTTGCATTTGCATACCATATGTACCTCCTCAATTGAGTATGTGCCAGACTATAGATCATTATGGAGATATGCACTGTGGATGTCCAATCGATAAAGGGGCCAATCATTACAAGCTGCAAGGGGAAAATAATCTGACGCAACTGGGGGGACAACGTCTTCATAATTATGTGCATTATCATTTCGACCTCCAAACAACAATGTAACCATCAAGATAACCTAGACAGAAGTTATTCATCTATTACCAAGACCTTGCTTACCTACTGGCAGGGAGCCAGATCCTAGGTTTGATGCTGTCTTCTGGCTCGAACGAGACAGAACGTCACTATATATTTGGATACATAATTGGAATTGACGCCTGTGGTGACAAAACAAAGAAAAGGAGTAGATAAAGGAAAGTACTTTGGGATAGATGGGAAGTCTAAGTCAGCCGTGTGGAATAGGATTACACATCATCTTCAGGATTTGCACACTAGCAGACTGGTAATGGGGCAAGGGCAACCAAAGATAACATAGGTGAGCTTCCACTAGAAGTAAAAATCTATAAAAGGGTTAAGAGCTTTGGGAAAAAGAACTAAAGGCATTAGGTGTGATGAATTATTCAAATAGGGAGTTCATCTTCATGAAGGAGTGGCAATCTCTCTCATTCCAAATCACCTAAATTAGCTGAGAGAGGAGCCGCATTCTAATGTCCTTTCTATCATTAGGGTTGTATACGAAACGAGTTCGAGCCGAACAAAAGTATGTTCAAACTCATTTGGTTAGTTTCAGGCCTTGCTCGAATTCGTGTTCGTTTAATCTTCAAAATTTTGTTTGAATTCGTTTGCAGTTCAGTTCACAAAATCGTGTTCGGCTCGAGTTTGTTCATTTAACTGTACAAAGAACTCTAACTTGAAAACTCGTGTTCTCATTCAAAACAATTATTTCAAATCAGAACTACACCTTTCTTGGTCCAATTGTATAATTGATTTTAAGGCTTCCAGGTTTAAACTTAATTTATAATATACTTAAGTTATCTGGCATTCTGGCTTTTGGGTTTTGAACATATTATAATTAAGTAACCCAGACGAGCCGTTCACGAACACATTTGTGAACTCTTTGGAATGTTCATGCTCGCCTCGTTTAATAAAGGATCTTTAAAACTTTTTCATGTTCGGTTCGTATATTATACAAACAAACTTGAACGAGTTCTTTGGATAACGAACCATGAGCTGTTCATGCACAACTCGGTTCATTTACAGCACCACTTAAAACTGACACAACTTAGCTTGCATCCTTTACAACACTCACCGGAAAGGGAGAGCGCAATGCACCTCAGCTCTCTGCAATTCCATGATGCTGTAAAAGATGGTCAACTGCGCCTGGATTATTGCATGTACATTATCTGACAAGTGTGATATGGTGATTCTCTCACCCGTCAAACTAGCAATGTATCCGTGATCTTCTGAAACCAGGTCATAGCTACTGTTTTACCAGAGAAAAGTCATCATTGCAGAAAAAGAATAAGGTGGTGCAACATTGCATGCATTCAGTTAAGAAAATTCAGGATAGGAAATGACTTGCATCTCCCATTAAACTACCTTGATCTTATCTTTACTCCCTGGCTTTATCACTACTAGCACATCCACCTTGTCACTGCCTACTTGCCAGTGCCACCTGATTCTTGATTTTAACACCTTCAGTGCTTGCTATTATTACTATGCTCCTAGCCAGATTTTGACAGCGCAGTTTGTCGAGCAGAAGCAAGGGAGTGAGAGCGGCCAAAGTTCAATGATTTGGTAGTGGGAGCGTAAATGTGCAGGCAAAGCAGGATTGATAGTGAGGATGAAAAGTGGGAGCATTTGCACACTTTAGAAGGATATGGTGCCTCCTGTTACCTTCGACAGCTTAAGTAATCTATCAGAGCCACCAAGCCACTTGCAACCCCTAGATCTTTAGCTGTTTAAGATGTTAGCTCTGTTTTTTGCTGGCCATGCTAGCATTGGCGTTTGAATTTGGTTCGATGACTTCTTCATGAAGTTGCAACTGTTAAATAATCTTTTATTAAAAAAAGTATGCACACACTACTTTCAGTATGTCAGAAGGAGACGTTGCTCATTCTAAGTTAATCAAGGGGGCTATTTAGTTTGAATTGGGGAGTATGAGCGCAATATCACTGGCCTCAGCTTCAAGCATGACTACTAGGCTGGGGTCTTCTTAAGTTGGAAACTGATCGAAGGAGTAGACTGACAAATTTGGCATCCTGATGCTTCTATATGTTTTAATTAGGTACTTCTTTTGTGCTTGCTTGTGAGTTTGTATCTGACTTGGTAAATGTGCTTGATACTTAAAGATGTATCTCACATATATCTGACCTTGAGGCATGCATTAACTTAACAGTTTCATTTTCTTATTTGCACTTATTTGACATTTTTTCCCAACACATTACAGGTATGACATGGCTTCTAACCGTTGGTGGAAGGAGACTAGTTTGCCAAGAAAAGCCATGAAGGACTCATCAACTGGTTTCTTTGCTCTAGACGGGGAGCTGAATGTAGTGACCCTTATGAGTGGAATTGACTCGGCAGAGAACCGCAAGTCAAGACAGCAGAAGAAGTTATCAACGTTGTACATGCAGATTTACAATCCTAGCAAGAAGACGTGGAGATCCCTAATCACAAAACCACCTTTCCACCAACCTTTGGATTTGAAAACCGCAGTTATGTGCAGCATTCGACTGTAGACTCGACGTATATGGTGTTTTTAGTACGCTGTTATTGCTTGATATGTTCGAAATTCTTCGTTACATCACAAAGGCACCTTTCAACCACCCTTAGGATAGTAAAACTAGAGAGATGTGCACCATTTGTCTGTGTAGTAAATACTGTTGTTACGTTACCCAAAAAATAGTATTGGTACTTAAAAGAATCCAAAACTCAACTTGTAATTCTGGTTTTTACTGTTATAGCAGTTGTATATAAAGCTGTACAGCTTGGTGACGATGATCATTCTTCAGAAATTTTTTTGGTCTTTACCAACACTATGTGGATACAAGGATGTACATAAACATACAACACAGTTTCTCGGCTCAGTTCTGCCAACTGTCTGCTGTGCTTTCTTGTGCAGGTATTGATTGAAGAACGGGTTAGTTGTAACTCATATTCCACAATGTATTCGGAGTACAGAAGTCTGTCTTCTATTTGGTTAGCATGTTGTAAAGGGCATCTCGTTGTGATTTCTCTACTGGCAAATGCCAGTAAAAGAAAAGCCATGGCCGTAAGCAAGTCAGGGTAACAAAATGTTTGAAGATAGCTCATAGTTGTGATCCAACTTAATAATGACACAAGGCATTTTAGCTCAATATACCGGATGTAGTCAGCTTCATCCAACAAGACACAATATCGACATCTGAAAAACAAAGAGATAAATGTTCCGAAATGACACTACCAGTTCACCCGAGTTATCATCTCAACCTAGCATTTACAAGATGGAGCAGTACAGTCATGATAATGCCTGTCTAAGCGTTAAACTACGTGGTCCGGTTTGTTATAGAGCAGTAAACTCATGACAATTGCCTGTCTTCTTGAGAGCGTTAAAGATGCTTCCAGTAAGTCTGGATGTTGATATAAAAGGCAGGTTGTATCGTCCCATTCGCTATTTCAGCATCTTGCAGTTACCCAGTCTCACCTTTACCTGCACCATGCCTTCCGCGGGGGTTGCTTCCTTGAATTTCAGCGGAACCTGCACTCCCTTCCACAGTTATGCCTCGGCTGAATTCGGGAAACACTCCAGTCCCGCCACCACCTCCAACACTGGCATCGCTCTGAGGCATTGAAATTCCACTGGTCACACCACAGCTGATGCCAAGCTGGCTGTGAAAGGCTTGCTGTGTCTGCAGTGCAGAATATGGCAGCTGCTGCTGCTGCTGCTGACCGTACATCATCGGTGAGCGGGCTGCCATCAGTGACTGCGAAGCAATCTGTTGAGAATGTTGGTTCTGCATGTAGTTTGCACCTGGCTGCATGATCACCATGTCAGAACTGTGGGCATAACTAATATACATCATAAACAGAATACTTGTTTTCCCTTGTCCTAGCTCTCTGTTCTCCCCATGTTGCGTTGAGCAATGGTTACTGCGCACTGTCCAATAAATAGGCCGTGTTTGGGGGATATTGTGGATAAGAGCTCGTGATTGATGGTATTGTGGATAAGAGCAAGTGATTGATGGTTCAACAGGTGAGATTTGAGCCAAAGGTAAGACTAACCAGATTGTGCTACATAAATAGGTTATGTGTACGATACATGACTATATTACCAAAGAGAAAAATATACAAGCCTAAAAATTACTTCATTGAAATCAGTGAGCATTAGGACAACTGTTGGTAATAACAAGTATTTAATATGACTGGAAACCTAGGATGGTTGGGACTATGGTGGAACAACTTTTACCATAGTATACATAGAGCCCGGCTGTGGTTGACAATCAGCTATTGCGGCCAGGAACATAAGGTTACGCTGAAGCCTTGCTTGGTTCCTGCAATGAAGGAGAAACATCAAAGTTTCAGATGCAGCCATTCAGGTTTTGAGTGACGTGAAGAGACAGATATATACCAGGGAGCAACCAAAAACGGTAGCAGCAGTTTGTTTGCCAGGTACAGCTATAATAGATGTGGTTGCAAGTACTAAGAAGTAAGAAGGGTTCTTACTCTGCACATTCACCAGCTTTCCCTGAACTTTGGTTCTCAAGAATTTTCAAGATCAGAGACTTGTTTTCGTCCAGAAACTGCATAGTCCGCAAAGACATGAACATACTTGTTAATAATGCACCAGACTTCAAATCTTGTAGTTATTAACATCAATCATGTTAATAAATTGCAGGTAGTTCAAATATTACAAGATTATGTAGGGGCGACAAAGGTCGAAAAAGCAGTATTGAAAAACTTCAATTCATGTAACAAGGATGTAGGGGCGACAACGATCGAGCTAAGGAAAAGGTTTCCCAGCTCCATTCATGATACCAAGACTATAGATAGCTCAAGCTAGCCCGAGAGTTCGGCCTGTGAAGAAGATAGTGTATTCGATCAAGAGTGACTCGGCTGAACTAAAAATTGCAGCTAAAACTACTCGAGCTTGCGAGCTCCAGCTAGAGCTAAAAACAAGCCTTAATATATCTTTTGTTTATGTTCAACAGTAGCAAACATTTTTAGATCATCAAGCTTTAATAGCTCAGAAAATGAAAAAAAGAAGTGCAACAATATGGAGAGATAAAATTATTTTTCTTTCCAAATCAATTATTGACGGTAAACAAAAGAAAGTAAACAATCATCAAAACAAAGGTGGATCAACCGAATAAACCAGTGCAAGGTCTAGGAACCGGATGCAACACATGCAAGTTAACTAAAAAAACCATTGTCAACCTGAAAACAGAAGAACTAATTAAAGCACTACCCAGAAGAGCAGGACAAGCACATGGGAAAGAAAGTGCAAAACTTGAATATACACAGAAGTCAAAAAGAGACGAGACCTGCTGGATGTGATCAGTAGTGATGTTAGTGGTGGTAAAGCCCCCTGCCATATTGGGCTGCTGCTGCTGCTGCATCTGCATGAACTGTTGCTGCTGCTGCTGCTGCTGCTGCATTGTGTTCTGATGCTTTTGCTCTAATCCTGCTTCCTCCCCTGGCCTTCCCTTTCCTTCCTCTTGTTATAAAGACACAACCAAATGCTGTGCTAGAGTGAGAAGAGAGAGAAAGAAAAAGGAGAGAGGTTTTTTGCTGGTTGGAAGGAGGCTCCTGCTGCAGGTATACTAGCTTTCTTGGGATTCTCATTCACTCTCTTCAAAGTCACAGGCAGCCCTATCACCCCAGGAGCTGGAGGGCAGGGGACCTACTGAGTATGGACAGATGGTTGGGATCCAAGTTTCGAACCAAACAAGTACCTTAATTAGATGCTTTAAGCTCAACATCATTCCAGAGAACAACGTAAAAAGGTTGCTGCACTGGGAGTAACATGGCGTACATGCACTTTGTTTAGGCATTAAGAAAACAATCTTGAGGCCAAAAGTGTGTGGCATCCTTCGAGAGAGAGTTTAAGTAAGATTATGACTAGGGTGGAGCAAAAATTGGTTCGGGGAATTAAGCTAGCTTATTAAGATGGTATAATTAATTTCCGGGGAATTTGTTGCAACTTTTTACCTTCCAAATTTTAATGTTACACGTTTAACGAATCAGATGGATAACATACAATGTGATAGAAAAGGTCCCAGCGTTGTTAATTCAGCGTGCGATACTTTTTCATTCCAAAATTGATAACTATAGCAGTATACCAATTTGATTATCACACCCAAACTCGTATAAAAGTTGCAATAATCAACGAACTTTGTTTAATCTAAAAAAAGTGAAGCTGCGATCGAAACAAGCCAATCCAATCGGAAAAAAAGATTCTGACTTAATCAACTATAGCCAAATCGTTCGTACAGGAGCATGAGAGTACTAACCTAGGTACTCTTATCTTGTAATGGTGGTGGCGTCTTCTCGCATGTCGGATGTCTATAAGCAACAAAACTTTCCAGGTTATTATGATTTCAAAATGCAGGCCTCATTTTGTTAGATTAGCTGTAACTTAACCGAGATTGATGCGAAGTGTAAGGTCAAATGATTGAGACACTATTGCATGCCTTGGGACGAACGGGACAATTGGTTACTGTCTTGATGGGGACTGAACGAGTACGTTGTCGCCCTTTCTGGATAAAAGCATCTTTGGTCAACTTAAGTGAGCATAATGGGGTGCATGCTCCCATCTAACCCAGCATGGTGGGTTTTTGGGGCACCTCTTTTGCCCCACCTTCATCTTCCTCTCCCATACCTTTGTGGCAATGCTTGAACAGTAGAACGAAAAAATTATATATATATAATACAAATGATAATATTAGAACCAATATTTTAGAAGGCACCATATCTTTAAAATATAATCCTTTAAGAAGTTATATTTGTACTCTTATAAATGTTGACACAATAAAAACAGGTATAAATACGTATTTAAAACATTTAGTAGATTTTTATATATATTTTAAAGACTTTGATAACAATAACTATTATCGCAGTGAATGCATATTAAAGATTTAATAGAATTAAAAGTAATCAGACCAAGTAATAGCCCTTATAGATCTGCAGCATTCATAGTAAGAAATCACGCATAAATAATTAGAGGTAAAAGTTATAGAACAATTACATGATTTTATGCGTCTTATAGAAGAAAAAGATAGTCTAGATATATTCAATCAACCTGAATTTACCATACAATCAAACAATACAATTCAAATACCAGAAAGCCTAAAAGAACTAGATATAAGCTTCACAACTAAATCTAAATGTGATAAATGCTCATGTTCATTTTTACTGCACACTAAAATATCATCAATGTATACTAAAATAAAATCATTATAAGGTCTAAAAATATCGTCCATTTTGCGTTGGAAGATACTAGGTGCTGTCTTAAGGCCAAATGGCATGACTAACTATTCATATAGACCTTCTGGTGTAGTAAAAACTGTCAAATTTAATGTCTTAGGAAGAGAGAGATGATTCAGAGAAGATATGGCAAAAACTTAAGTACAGAGAGAGAGTCTGTATTAGAATTCTTATTTTTTCAAAATTTCAGGATGCCGGGTAGGTTTTAACTAGATTAAATATCAGGATGCTAGGTTGAACTAACAAAGTTCTCGTTTTAGGAAAAAACTCAGGGCATGCGTTAGTTTGCGGGTTATCAAAAAACAGATTGTCTGGTCTGAACGGAAGAAGAGGATGCCATCTGAAAGGAAAATAAAAAAACTGTCTTTATTCTACTGCTATTTGTCTATGGTTATCTTAAGATAAAAAAAATTTAGATAATAAATCGGCAATAGAATTGTCTATTCCTTTGATATGTTGCCATTCTATTTTATCTACTCTATAATTGCTTAAAGAAGTTAAAAATTTTAACCATCTATTTGTATATCTAGAGTCTTTATTTTTGTTGTATCTTACTATGGCTGATTCTGTCTTGACTATAAATGTCTAGATCTATATTTTCTTCTATATCATCTTCTTCTACTAATTCTTCTATCCTTAAGCAATCTTCTCCTATGTTTGTTATGCAACAGTTTGTTTTTCCATTACTACAATCTTCACATATTTTATTTTTACCTTTGTGTTTTATATTAACATATTCCCCACCACGCTTCTGAGCGTACTCTGAAGGAGTGTCTATATTAATAGGTGTATGTGTGACATTCTGTGCTAATTGTATAGAATCTTTAGTAATTGTTAAAGTATTATTGTCTGATATTAGAAAATTTATTCCTAAAATAATCTTTCCTTATGAGTGTGCAATAGGTGCACAAAATGCTTGTTTTAGATAATAAGGTTTGCTTTGTGTATTGCATGGTGTAAGAAAAGTAATAGATGCATTCGTAATATATTGAGAGTAGTGTATGAGAGTATTAGAAAAGCCTACTCTTGTTATGGGTGTTTCAAATGTTTTTATATATGATAGATCAGTTAGGCTTGTGTCTATAACTGTAATGGTACAACCTGTATCTATATATATATATATATATATATATAGCTGATCCGTTGAGAGCGTGGGCAAAATAGGAGAAGTTGCAAGCGCGATCTGACCGTCCATCCCGAAAGATGGACGGGCCAGATCGCGCCTTTTTCGAAAGCTGTCAGTCGTCCGCCATACAGTATGGCAGACGGTTTTTTTTACCAAATTGCCCCTCCGCGCCTGTTCGCTAAACTATATGGCGGAGGACATTAAAGTCCTGATGGGAGACAGCCAAAAAGACGTCCGCGATACTATGTACCAGACGTCCCTAGGCTGACACCTGTCTTTTTTGCCCCTCCACACCGTACGCTATAGTGTTGGGAAGGCTTCCTTCTGCTTGACTGTCCGCTATATAGTATAGCGGACGTACATAGGGCCGAAAAAAAAACTAAGTGTTGGGGAGGCTTCCTTCTGCTTGACTGTCCGCCATATAGTATAGCGGACGTACATAGGACCGGAAAAAAAAAAATTAAGTGTTGGGGAGGCTTCCTTCTGCTTGACTGTCCGCTATATAGTATAGCGGACGTAGATAGGGCCAAAAAAAAAACTAAGTGTTGGGGCAAAAAGGACAGTATAGCGTACGGTATGGAGGGGCAAAAAGGACAGGTGTCAGCCTAGGGACGTCCGGTACACAGTATCGCGGACGTCTTTTTGGCTGTCTCCCATCAGGACTTTATTAATGTCCTCCGCCATACAGTTTAGCGGACAGGCGCGGAGGGGCAATTTGGTAAAAAAAAACCGTCCGCCATACTGTATGGCGGACGACTGACAGCTTTCGAAAAAGGCGCGATCTGGCCCGTCCATCTTTCGGGATGGACGGTCAGATCGCGCTTGCAACTTCTCCTATTTTGCCCACGCTCTCAACGGATCAGCTCCCATATATATAAAATCTAAGTTTTAATCGTTAATTTGGTACTAACTAGTAAGGATCACGTGCTTTGCACGTTATATAATAATTTAAAATAAAAAAATTATGAAGCTCGGTGAAAAACTCAATTGAAATTAATCATTATGACTATTATAATTAAACTATAACAATAGATCGGTGTTTAACTACTGATCAAAGGCTCGAAATATGAAAAGTTAATTGTACAAAACATGGTTTTAATTTCAAACCCGAATTTTTTCTGCCAATTATCACCAATATTTTTTTACTATTTATCATACTTATTTCTTTTGTCACATCAAGTTGCCGCAAAAGAGAAAATTGATTGTTTCATATTATATCTTGTCATTGAAGGTACAATGACATTCTAATTAGTCTCAAATATCTAACTCTCACGAACTACTACAAGATTGACTGTACAGTAATAAAGTGAAGAAAATATTTAGAGATAATTAATGTTAAGTGTATACATTGTAGTATATTTTGATGGCATATATATAAGTCTAGGAGGTGAAATTGAGAAAAAAATTGAATTATAGTTAAGTGATATTAACAAAAGTTAAAAAATTAATCCGAAAAGGATTGTCGAAAGTAAAGTGTCTAACAGAAAGAAGTTATGACTATAACAAAGTTTGTAAGACGAAATGCGTTAGGAGCTTAAATTTTGTATCTTTAAAACCAAGAATCAAACGAACTCAAGAGGTCTAGCATGACACATATAGAAATTGATATGCTTAAGCAACAAATTTAGTAGCCCTATCTTTCAATCTTTCCAAAGTTTTTCTATCTTCACTTTTAGAGTTTTAATACTTTTCCTGCAAGTATCACCACTAAAGTTCAAAATATCATCACTTAGTATTTTCGGTATCATTCATTATCCATCTTGTTTCTTTCTGTACAGTGATGACCATTTCTTGTAGCGATGATTATTGGAGATCAAAATATACCCTGCAATTTATTTGTTTTTCGTAATGATCTAGTCTATTACTCCCTCTGTCCCAAAAAAAATTATCATATTTTCTTTTTGACCTGTCCAAAAAAATTGATCAGTTTTCAAGTTAAGAAATATTTCGTATGTATTTCATATGTTTACCCGTTGTACACTTTTTGTTATTATAATTCTCCCTCCACATCTGATCCTCCTCCAACCCATTTCTCTCTACTTAGCCACTTTCTTCCTCTCTCATCCCCTCCCCCCCCCCTCTCTCTCTCTCGCGTAATAGAATGGTTAAATCACTTAATAAGATTCACATCATAAATAAGCGTGCATTCAAATACGATCAAATAATTTGGGACGAAGAAAGTATAATTTTCATGTATCTCTTATTTTCATATCAAAATACATAGATTTTTTTTTCAACTTTATCTATCTTAAGTTCCAACCTTCGAGTACAATTTGCCTAAACTACGCCTAATGTTAATTATTTTCTTTTTTCTACTTTTCAATTAAAGAATCTATAGTGTACTCTAAATTTCTCTTGATAGTATACTCTAAAACTCTCTTTTATTTTTAACACAGACTTATATGATAATACCAAACCTACATTTCTAAAAAGTTTATATACATGTGTACCCGTGTGTGTCCTTTGAAATCTATAGTACGAAATAAATGTGTGAAGTTGATATCAGATAATGGTAATGAACTGAGTAATTTTAATAATATTCATATTTATATATACACATTATATGTTTAATATAAATACAAACTCAACAAAAGTTTATCAAGAATAATTTCAATTCATTCATTAAATAAAGACATGTATCATCAAAATCGAAAGGAAAAAAATATTACCTATGTCATAAGGTTTTGAGAGTTAAGAAAATTATAGGCTTAATTGCACCCATGACTTTGAGATTAGGATAAAATTACATGCGTGTCCATTTTGTGGAATAATCGCACTTATGTCCGTTGACCGAACGAAAATACTGAAAGATGAAAAGACCAATGCCCATCATTTAGGAATATAATGTAATTCTTCGTCCATCCATCTCACCATACAGCCCCACCACCATCACCCATTTACACTTCTTTAGCTTTTACACACGCGCGCTCCCCCCTCCCCCCCCTAATCGGCCACAACCACAGCCACAATCGCGTTCCACCATCATCGTGTTCTTCAGCTTTCTCACATTTCTTCAGCCTTCTAACCCCAATAAATTGTCACGGCTTTCTTACTCTAATCACTTGCAACAAACCATCACGATTCAACAAACAAAATTAAAATAATAATAATAATAATTTGGGGTTCAAAATATAGAAGAAGATGTATAAGATTCTTGTTTGCGTCAAACTACTACCTAACACCACAGCAACCGCCGCCATTAACCACCACTAGAGCAGCCTTTCACACCACTAATCAGCCTACCACGGCGTCCAATCAGCCCACCATCTGTCCAATTCACCCACCGCCACCAGACGACCCACCATTGTCTCAAATATACCCTCAACAATCCACAATCACCATCAATCACCCTTCCATGACCCACCACACCTCTAGTTAACACGTCTACACACACACACACACACACACTTAACTATTGTTACAGACTCATGACTGATTTGGCGGCTTTAAACATTTTCATGTTTGTGCTGCTGTCGAGGACGTTTACTGTGGTGGAGGCGGCCGGATGAGTGGGATAACGTGGATGCTGACGTTTGCTTGCACTGGGATGAGGCGGGTGGGGATGAGTCAGTTTGCCAACTTTTAAGCTGAGTGCTTACCGAGGAAAATGCAACGGTGAGGTGGGGGGAGAATTTAGGTTGAGACCCTAATTTGTAATTTGTAAATTTTTATATTGGATATACTTTGTAGATTAAAATGAGGGTAGTATTGACATTTAAAATATATGTATTAATGACATAAGCAAAAAAAAAAAAAAAAATTTAACGGAGCAATACAGTTTTATCTTTTGAAACTTAGTGCCATTGATTGTAATTTCACCCTAACCTTTAGGACATTGGTTATTTTGATGTTGATAAATTTTAAGGTTTTATTTTGATAGGTTTTGTTTGATAGGGTTTCGTTCAAAGGTGAACAGAGTCTTAGTATCATATTTATAAGAATGAGTTAGGTCCACTACCACATTTTTGTCACTTAAAAATGCATTAGTGAAATTTTAACCTCTTTAGCAGCAAATTGTCTATATTTAGCAAAAAATATTGTAGTTGAATCTCACATTCTTAAAAGTAAAAAATACACTTAATTCTTGCAAACCTTTTATTTCTAAAAAAAGAATTTTTAATGAAAAAATGTTTAGCCATTTCAATCCCTTAAGATTATTTTATACGCTGGGGCCAGATCCTTACTCGTTTAGTTATATTCATAATCTTTTGTCACTAAAAGATGCATTAGTGAACCTCTTTAGCGTCAAAATGTTTAAAGTTAGCCAAAACGGTAGTAATTTAGCCTTGCCTTTTAAAAAGTCAAAATATTTAGAAAACTTTTAAACTTGAAAATAATAGTTTAAGAACTTTTTTTAATTATTTAACTCCTTGCGTATCAAAACTTGAGAGTTTTCAAGTTCAAAAAAATTATTAATTATTTGAGCTGAAATAAATTGGAATCTTTATCAATTGGATATCATATAATATCAGTTATAAGAAAGAAATATACAAAGAAAATAGCTATATGAATAATATATAATCATGTAAATATATGATATCTCGGGATACTATAGATCATGGAAAGACAAATTTTTTTATGAAGGATACGTTATCATGCAAAATAAGGGTATTCCAATAACTCTAATACTATTATAGGATTATGTACTTGCCACGAGCTTAAGCTATAATTAAGAGCAGAGTTGTATGATCCAGCGCTTCATATGCATTTAAAATTTCTAAAGCTCCGATTTTACAATAACTTTCTTACACCAATATGTATCTGTAATTGAAATCTAGAATTTAACTTCAGTTATATGATAGTTTCAACGTACGAATATGTTTGCATTGAAATTTATATACATGTAAAATTATTGAAATTTGTAGCATACACGTCAACATAAAATTAGAAAAAGATTGAGTTTCTGACAAAATATTCAATTTAGTGTAAGTATATTATGTTTACTCTTAAAGACTATAGAAAACATTGTTCTCTGCAAGTTATTTTCAGTAATCGAAATTGATGGAGAAGATGCAATAGCTCTGAAGTATTTAACTTTAACGTGAATGGAGGCAGTAGGTTTTGATAGAAATTTTTCTGTAATAAAAAAACATGCATGAGTTCAAGGGTGATTTTATACGTTTTCATATATTTTTTTCTTTTTATTAAAAGACAAAACCCCTTAACTCTAACTAAAGCATATAGATTCTTATAAGGGTATTCTAAGGAAAGATGCTTGATTTCCTAAGAGAAGTCAAATACACCTTTATTTTTGTAACAACACTCTAATTCAAAATGGATATTTAATGGGAAAAAAAGTTTCTAGTCAGGATTACATATACATTTAAAAACTTCAGTTTTACAATAGCTTCCTTATACCAATATGTCCGTATTCAAAATCTAGAAATAAACTTCAGGTTTAATAATAGTTTCTATGTTTTAATATGTTTGTATTAAAATATATATACATGTTGAATAATTCAAATCTCTAGCATGCGCATGAACATACAAATATGAAATAAAAAATTAAAAAGATTTGAGTTTCTGACAAAATATTTAGATTAGTTTAGGTATATTTCATTTCTCGAAAAACCTATAGAAAACTCTGTTTTTTGCAAGTTATTTTCTTTCATCAAATATGATGAAGAAGATGTAATAACTCTAAGTTAATTTAGTTTTAACGTGAATGGAGGCGGTATGGTTTGATAGAAATTTTTAAATAATTAGAGAGCATGCATGAGTTCAAGGATGATTTTGTAGAATTTTCATAGGGTTTATTTTCCGTTATTGTTTTTTTCAATAAAAGTCAAAACAACCCTTTACTTTAATAAAAACATATATTTCAATAAAGATTTTAACGAAAGAGGCTGGTTACCATATGAGAAGTCAATAACACCCTTATTTTTTTAGTTACGCTCATACTAAAAATAGGTATTTAATGGAAAAAAATGTTTTAAGTCAAAAGTTAAAACAATCCTTAATTCTAACCAAAACATATATCCAAATAAGGGTAGTTTAAGGAAAGAGGCTTTATATTCTATGAGAAGTCAAAAACACTCTTATTTTAATGGAAAAAAAGTTTTAAGTTAAAAGTCAAAACAATCCTTCATTCTAACCAAAACATATATCCCAATAAGGGTATTTTAAGGAAAGAGGCTTTATATTCTATGAGAACTCAAAAACATCCTTATTTTAATGAATTTTTTTTTTTCAATTAAAAGTCAAAGTAATCCTTAACTCTAGCGAAAACATATATTATAATAAAGGTATTTTAAGGAAAGAGGCTTTATATTCTATGAGAACTCAAAAACATCCTTATTTTTAAATAACACTCTAACTTAAAAAGGGTATATAATGCAAAAACACCCTTACTCACTCTTAACTTTTAATGAAAATATCAATTAAAAAATACTCCCTCCGTCCCTTTTTAAGTGAACCATTTTTTTTACACGTATATTAAGGATTTAGGTTATATATTGTGTGTCTTTCCCATTTTACCCTTTAGAGAGAGGGGGGAAGAAAGTGGGCCATGAGAGAGAAAATTGGTTGGTAGAGTGTTAAATGTGGAGAGAGAAATAGTATAAAGTAGTGTAAAGTGGTGGGCCAGGAGAGAGAAAATGAGTTGGTAGAGAATTAATTGTGGTGAGAGAAATAGAATAAAAAAATATATAAAAAGGGTAAATATGTAAAAATACCTACAGAATATTTCCTAATTTGGAAGTGATCACTTTTTGTGGGACGGCCCAAAAAGGAAATTTGATCACTTTTTAAGGGACGGAGGGAGTAGTACTTTAAGAAAAGAAAAGATTAGCCATTTAAGCCCATATGTATTTTTATAGATGTATAGATGATCTATGTTACAATGCATGATTGGAAGAGTCCTCACATGTCCACATTGTACTCTGTAGGTAATTGCACTTAATGCATCCGCGCTTCAATGTTTTCCACTATAGCCGCTCACACTTGAATAAACCAGAGGTAGTTCTTACGGGTAATTTGCATACAGACCCTTGTATTTTGGGCGAGTTACAAAAAGACACATTTCGTTCCGTTATTTGCAATTACATCCTGTGGTGCTACTTGTGTTGCATCCATAAAAAATTAAGAAAAAGGAGGTATGTCGAATTCACCCCTTACAAATATGTGCTCCTCCATCGTCACCATCTCAATTTAAATCCTAACTTTTAATCAAATTCAGCTATTTGCATGGATTATGCGATCCTACCGAACTAGATCTCGCCAGGGCATAGACCTACAATTATCGAACCATGACATGGCCATGGTGGATATCAGTAGAGGTAGACGAGAGTGGTGGTGGATGACACGAGAGGGTTAGTGGTGGGCATTAATGGTGCCAGTGGATGGGGAATAGGTTGGTGGTTGGTGTGAGTGGTGGTGGTAGACGCAGATGGCATGGGTTGGCGGAAAACGTGACAGTTGGTGTTAGTGAGGGTGGCGGCTAGGGTAGGGTTTGGGTGGGGCTGGGTTGACGAGGGCGGCGCAAATGTTAGAGTTGGATGGGTCTTGTTGGTGAGGGTGGTGGCCATGCCAGGGTTACGGTTGGTTGGAGCAGAGAAGAATTTGGGACATGAGTGGGTAAGAAAAAGAACCAAAAGGGTATGATGGCCATTTCCACATGTCAAGTATTTTGTCCAAAATGCACTTTTTAAGCGTGTGACTGTCACATCCCATTAATTTGAGCAATTTTTCTAACGCTTGCAACATAAATGACAACACAGGGGATCATTGCAAAAAAGAAGAAGAACCAGATATGTCTTTTTGCAATTTGCACAAACCACGAGGAGTTTGTATTCAACTTACCCCAGTTCTTACCGGTATGGTTGCCTTTATAACACGCTTCTTTATGCCGGTAGTTGGTTCTATAAAGTGTCGTAAGGCAATCATCCCAGCTGGTTTTAAATCCTTATGATCATGAAAGAAGAAAGATAATCGCGTTATGAATATCAATCTTTCACTTCTACCAGCTCAACGTCCTCCGTGATCCCAACCATATAGAAGGTGGATGTTTAAAAACCATAAAGGTTGTTGCGGTAAGTTTGGTTGTGGATGAATGTACAACATGCATAAATTCATGTAAATTACTGTAATAAACATTTATGCTAACATGCCAAAAACAATCTTTCAGTACTAAAAAATGATGCCAACTTTATCTCAAAAAAACAAAGACAAGCTCTTTCAGGTTCTATACTGGTGGAATGACTAGATATATGAATGAACCATATCAACATGGTCGGTCGGGGACTTGGTTGAAACGTGAAAGATGGGGCATACTCACATTCAAGTACTAACCAGCCTTTTTTGGTACGAGGGAGACAGTCTTATAATCCGCGGAATGGAATTCTCATATTTCTCATAAGCGTGTTGAGCAAAAATACCTAGGCAAACGCAAACATAAACAATGCGACCAACCCGTTCAAAGCCTCAAGTCCTGCTAATGTTCAACAGTTCAAGGTCCACCTCCCTCGTTTTGCTAGTAAACGCATTCCTACAGAACCTGCAAAACATGGTTTGAGCAAAGACTAATTAAGCCAAATGGTCATTTCCGGATCCTACCGCCCGTGATCGAAATAGTCGCTTAACATCGGTAGTGACACTTGTGGGAGCATTTTAGCGATGTTGACAAATTACGTCAAGATTCATACCGTTTTAGTCTGATGCAAAAGTTAGCTTTACATGTTAAAAAAGAATGAATGTCATGACCTATTCAATTCATCTGTAGTTTCATTCAACCCTATTGGTCAACAGTCAAAACACACCCTTCTATCAGATTAGATTCAAGTCATACCAGTTGACCACCCCTGATGCATATAAATATGATCCTCTTCCTTCGTTTATCCTTCATCATAGTTCTATCAATCAAATATCCCTACTAAGTACTCTTCTTTAATTTCTGTGCTTGCTCAATAACAAGATCAAGATGAGGCCTTCAGTTAGCATTCTTTTAGCCATTATAGCAGTGGTATTTCTACTCAGCATCCAGGGTTATGGAGCTACTAGAATCCTAAATGGAGAAGAACAAGTTTGGATCAAGAAATCACATCTTCTGCTACCATCTTTCCAAAAGGGTAGTGGCTGCCCTCCTGGAAATGACTGCACCTACATTCCTACTGCAGATTGTAGGCCATGCTAGTAAAAGATCACGCCCTGCCTGCCAATGGCCAATGAATTGACAAAATGACAATACAAAGTTAGAATCATAGAGCTAGCTAGAACTTAAGAAACATGTCAAGTGTAATTAGCTAGTGACTAATAAATGGCAAATCATGCTGTATTTATGTGTCTAATTAAAATTTTTTGTTTCACATTCTTTACCCATTATTCGGGTGTAATATGTATACGAAGCAAGTAAAAGTATGCTTTTTGTGATTAATTTTTGCATCCTCAGGATACTGATTATGGGTTCCTCTTCATGTTTGCAGGGGAAAAAAAATCCTAAATAACCTAAGCAATATTGAAATTTCAATAAGATAGCATATTGAACGAAAACAAATAAAACCCAAAAAATTCTAAATAACCTAAGCAATATTGAAATTCGGTAAGACAGCATTGAACGAAAACAAATAAAACCCTATGGAGACATCATATCAAGAGGTTGTCAAATGGAACTCTAATATCCTTAGCTACTGAGCGAGTTGCAAAGAAAGCAGATCAAGCAGTGAGAGATCATCCTAACACACTAATCTCCTTAATCACTGGAGGAGAATCAACAAATCCTCCCAAACTCCTGCAATGAAAGGAAAACTCCAACAAGGAGAAATAACACATAACATGGCAAAAAAAGGGCGAGCAAAGCAGATTGGTCTAAAGCTACCGAGAGAGAAGTGAAGATGGATGAAAGGGAGCGAGTGACGGGGGAGGGGGGAGTGCCTCTAATAAAAGAAGAGGCACCCCCGAAAGCATGGCGGCTAAGGTTTTTCTGAACAGACCACGATTCAAGCCCAGAAATTGAGACTATGTATAGCTCAAGCTAGCCCGAGAGTTCAGCCTGTGAAGAAGATAGTGTATTCAAGAGTGGCTCGGCTCAGCTAAAACTTGTAGCAAAAACTACTCGAGCTTTCGAGCTCCAGCTAGAACTAAAGACAAACCTTGGTATATCTGTTGTTTATGTTCAAACAGTAGCAAAAAATTTAAGATCATCAAGCTTGTGTCAAACTTGAAATGTCGAGACTTGGCTCAGAAAATGAGAAAAATTGAGAGATTAAACCAATTTTCTTTAATTTCCACATCAGTTATTGACGATAAACAGACGAAAAATAATCACAAGTGTCCTTTCGCAATTTGCACAAACCACGTGGAGTCTGTATGAAACTTACCCTAGCTAGTTCTTACTGGTACGGTTCCTTTTATAACACTTTTCTATGCCCCTTGGTTCTATAAGGCGTCATAACGCAATCCACCCATTTAGGTGTTAAGTCTTTATATGATTGTGAAAGAGAAAACAAAACGCATTATGAATATCAATCTTTCACTTCTACTAGCTACAACACCTTCGTGATCCCAGCCGTATAGAAGGTGGACGGTTAAAAATCTTAAAAAGTTGTTACAGCAAGTTTAGCTGTGGATGAATGTACCACAAGCATACACTCACATAACTTACTATAGCAAACATTTATGAACAAATTTTGGCTCCTACCTGGGTCGTAGGAATCTTCCTCCAACCCCGTGTATAGTAACAATTAATAGTCGCTAATTGTTTCTAGTGACTTTTCTTCTGACACTTTCGGCGACAATTATTAGCAGCACTGCACTTTTTTAACGTCACTAAATAAAAGTCACTAGAAACATTTAGAGACGATTGATTGTCACTATACCGCAAAAAACCCGGGTAGCAGCCAAATTTCTTCTAACATTTATGTGAACAGCGTAAAAAACAATCTATTTACTCAAAACAGATGCCAATTTACCTCAAAAAAACAGAAGCTCTTTCAGTTTCTACGAGTGGAATGACTAGATATACGAATGAAACATATTGACACGGTCGGTCGGGGATTTGGTTGAAACGTGAAAGATGGTTGGTAAATGGGGCATACTCGCATTCAAGTACTAAGCAGTCTTTGTTTCTATGGGGGAGACACTTGTCTAACCCGCGGAATGGAATACTCGTATAGTTTTCATAAGCGTGTTGAGCAATAATACCTAGGCAAACGTTAACATAAACAATGCGACCAACCCGTTCAAAGCCTCAAGTCCTGCCAATGTTCAACAGTTCAAGGTCCAGCTGACCACCTCCCACGTTTTGCTAGTAAACGCATTCCTACAGAACCTGCAAAACATGGTTTCAGCAAAGACTAATTAAGCCATATGGTCATTTCCGGATTCTACCTGGCGTGATCGTAATAGTCGCTTAACATCGCTAGTTACACTGGGGGGAGCATTTTAGCGATGTTGAAAAATTACGTCAAGATTCATACTGTTTTAGTCTTTGATCTGCTAGATCTACGGCTGCAGTCTAGTGGTAGAGAAGGGAAGGGATGGAAACTTGATGCAAAAGTTAGCTTTACATCTTAGAAAAGAATGAATGTCCAAGTTAGACCTAGTTCGTAATTTCTCCATGACCTATTCAATTCATCTTTAGTTTCATGAAACCCTATTGGTCAACAGTCAAAACACACCCTTCTATCAGATTAGATTCAAGTCATACCAGTTGACCACCCCTGATGCATATAAATATGATCCTCTTCCTTCGTTTATCCTTCATCATAGTTCTATCAATCAAATATCTCTACTACGTACTCTTCTTTAATTTCTTTGCTTGCTCAACAAGATCAAGATGAGGCCTTCAGTTAGCATTCTTTTAGCCATTGTAGCAGTGGTATTCCTACTCAGCATCCAGGGTTATGGAGCTACTAGAATCCTAAATGGAGAAGAACAAGTTTGGATCAAGAAATCACATCTTCTGCTACCATCTTTCCAAAAGGGTAGTGGCTGCCCTCCTGGAAATGACTGCACCTACATTCCTATTGAAGGTTGCAGGCCATGCTAGTAACAGATCGCGGCCTGCCTGCCAATGGCCAAGGAATTGACAACATGACAATACAAAGTTAGAATCATATATAGAGCTAGAACTTAAGAAACATGTCAAGTGTAATTAGTTAGTGACTAATAAACGGCAAATCATGCTGTATTTATGTGTCTTATTAAAAGTTTTTGTTTCACATTCTTTACCCATTATTCGGGTGTAATATGTATACGAAGCAAGTAAAAATATGCTTTTTGTGATTAATTTTTGCATCTTCAGGATATTGATTATGGGTTCCCCTTCATGTTTGCAGGGAAAAAAAAATCCTAAATAACCTAAGCAATATTGAAATTTTGGTAAGATAGCATTGAACGAAAACAAATAAAACCCAAAAAATTCTAAATAACCTAAGCAATATTGAAATTCGGTAAGATAGCATGAACGAAGACAAATAAAACCCTAAGAAGACATCATATCAAGAGGTTGTCAAATGGAACTCTGATATCCTTAGCTACAGAGCAAGTTGCAAAGAAAGTAGATCAAGCAGCGAGAGATCATCCTAACACACTAATCTCCTTAATCACTGGAGGAGAATCAACAAATCCACCCAAATTCCTGCAATGAAAGGAAAACTCTAACGAGGAGAAATAACACATATATAACATGGCAGAACACCGGCGAGAAAAGCAGATTGATGTAAAGCTACCGAGATAGAAGTGAAGATGGATGAAAGGGAGCGAGTGACGGGGGAGGGGGGACTGCCTCTAATCAAAGAAGCGGCACCCCCGAAAGCATGGAGGCTAAGGTTTTTCTGAACAGACCGCGATTCATGTCCGGAAGTTCTAGCCATGGTTGAGATTAAGATTCATGCATGTGTATTACGTCGATATACTTGTAAAATAGAAATTGAGTTACATTGGACTTAGATGCTCCAAGCACTTTAAACATTATCCTTAATGTTGATTTTAATTTGCAAGGAAAATCATTTTTGTGACTAACCAACAAAAAAAACATTAATATATGGTAGATGCCGTACGTTATGCATCGTAACTTATACAGCACCTCTAAATTTTTTACAAATGGTATTTTTGAAATGTCGTAAGTATTTTAAATGAACTAGCTTGCGTTAGATCATCAATGGTATTTTTGTCATTTTATCATTTTATTAATGGTATTTCTGTTTTTTTTTGGTCATTTGGAGGAAAGACCAGTATCTTTGTTGCTCAAATATCAGACAACACAACACGGAGGTAACATAAAAATCAGAACTGAATCAAATTAAGACTGTCTTTAATCCCCTTTGCATGCGCAACTCGTAATTCTGTTTTTTTTTTTTTATCGAACGGAAACTTCATTAACTAAAACATAAATGTACAAGCTAAAAGAGCACAAACAAATGTTTGGCTATATACCAAAAGTACAACTAAAAGAGCACAAGCTGAAGCTTGACCCTGGAACTTAGACCGGCCAACATGGCCTTGACAGAAATCAGAAATGATAAGTATTACCATTGTTGGATTTACAAAATTCAGATCAAATGGTAACAGGGTGGAAGAGATGCAGCGGGGCATCAATTCCAAGGGCCGCATGAAGTGGCTGTTTAGATTACTGCCGCGGTTGTAATCGGATCCAAAGGAGGTGGAACGAGTTCCCAAGGCCGAATCTGATTGATCCAAAGCTTGAAGGGAGTCGGTATCCTCCATCTCTACTAGATCCGCCATCCTCATGCCATAACCTCGCCATTTCAGACCCGCGTCAGAGATGTCAACCCAAACTAACCGGATCGAAAGTTCGGCAACCACGACGGATCTGAAAAAATCTTTCAGATCTGAGGGTAGCGAGTGAGAGGGAATAAGTTTGTGGCTGAAGGACTTCCGATCTGTGGGTGAGGGTGGAGATCAGGGGGTGGAGGAGGGTGGTGGCGAATGGTGGCACAGGTGGGTTACCGAGGTAAGGGGAGCAAAAGATGCGAAAAAAAGAAAAAGAGAAGAAGGAGTACCGGTGTGAGGGCATCCCCTACCATCCTCACAGCTATGGAAGCCGAATGAGGAAGGGGCGGTGGCTAGGTCTGCTGGAGAGAAAAGTTGGAGGGGTTTGCTTTTAGGTCACAACAGATATTGCGCAACTCTGAATTCACCTGAGAATAATTTGGCTAATTATTTGAAGACCAGTACATTGAAGGAGTTTTCCCAATGGTTGCGACGGAGTACACATTCCTCATTGCTTAAGACATTCCATTTTAGCGATCTACCGATTGTACTTTTGTTAGAAGTAATCAAAACTAGATCATTGTAGATGTTTCTATGATACGGCAACATACTAGTTTTTTATTTTCAAACAAGTCAACGCTTGTCTCGTTAATACCAACAATAATGGCAAAAAGAAATAGGAATTGACATTTGAGTTCCACTTTTGTTGTTGAAAGTTTTTTAAGTGTCTCTATATAAGACCTTTGGTGACAATTTTTGAGCTTAAATACTAAAGAGTAAAATGCACTAGTGGTCATGGAACTAAGACTCATTTTTTATTATGGTCATTGAACTTTAGTTTGTTTCATTGTGGTCACTGGACTCACAAGGTTGTTCGATCAAGCCATTTTATTAGCCTTGGTTAGGAAGAGCTCTGTTAAGTGGTCATGAGTGGTCATGTGCGAGGCGCATGATCCCTTGACTTAGGAGCAAAATCGTCAAATCCTATCATCTCTACCATGTTCTCTTTCATATAGTCTTCTTCTCCATCTTCTCTCTTGCACCCACAACCTCTTTCCTCTATCACAACTGAAACCAAGTGGTGAAGAGCAAGTCTTCTTGTCATACTGAAATGAAGTATAATAATTCCTACGTAGTAGAACCATGCCTTATGCATTTGAGTAAAAACCTTGATAATTGATGCCACCACCACCTTCACCCATCACAACCACCCAAACCGCGCCGTTGGTTCCACCCAAACCTTAGTCGTGTGACTCATACCATTCCCCACCAAACTACATTTACAAACACCACCAAACCATAGGCCAACCACCATCATTGCATGCTCACCACCACTGCCTCATTGAATCCTCAACCACCACTGATGACCAACCACTATTGCTACTTTCACAAAATTCATCCCCGTAGGCAATCATAATACCAATAGTCCGTACCCACAACAACCACCATCTTCCTTACCTATAGACCATAACCACCACCGTCTTCCTCCAGACCACAAAGACCATCTAAATCCAATCGCTTTCAGCCGTTAAAACCACCACATCACGACTCAACCACCATCGATACACGTCGTCGCTGACACCCTGCCTGCCCAATCTCCACTTCTTCAGTCAACCATTTTGAGTCACCAAAAGCCCCCCCCCCCCCCCCCAATCGCCCCCTAACATTATGTGGAGGCAGATCTGATGGTGGCAGATCTCTGTGTGAGAAGGAGAGAGAGAGAGAGGGGGGGGGGGCACTAACCAAAACGAAACAAATAAAAGTGTAGTGACCATAATGAAAAATGGGTCATAGTTCGGTGGCCATTGGTGCGTTTTACTTAATATTAAAAGTGGAATTCAAATATCAGTTTCCTAAGAATGCATACATAATTAATGGCCTTTTTATTGAAACGTCTACATGCACAAGCGTGAATGATTTAAATAAAACCAGTGACGCTTAAACTTCGGAACCATATTTTCAAACAATCAAAGTCGCAAAATGACAAGGGAAGCAAAAATAATATGGAAAATGACCAATAAGTCACCAAACCATCAGTCTTGTCCATTTCGCAACGTCTGAACTAAGTAACATAGAGAATGAGCGAAGCTTTGACATAAACTTCATAGACAACGAACGAGGGAGGTGGTTCCTTGCAGTGACAGTAGTCCGAGACTATCTAATTGGTATTATGAGTCAGACACCAAGTTATTTTAAAGTGATTAACGTTTCTTGATCTCGCTCCAGTTCAAAGGATGTATCAATTTGCTATTCTTACACTCTCACTTCGGTAAGTTAAGGTGTGACAACAATCCGGCTACTGCATGAAGATATTGCCATCTAACCTTTCAAATTTTCGAGAAAGCTAGCATCTTGCTTGATATGGATCGAGAAACTTATTACCTTGTTAATTACTACCATATATCCACCAATTAATCAGTTCTTACTTGTTGGAAAGAACCAAAGGGTAGACCCACAATCGAGAAGCTAAAATACATTAACTGGAGCCTAATTGAGGGGAAAAAACCTTTAAGTCGAAGGTTAGGCCAATTCTAAATATGGATCAATAATCCGGAAAAATTCAGCCGTTTCGAGTTTAAAAGAATATTATCATTGGAGGTACAATTATACATTATTGTATCACATGCATTAATTGTTATACAACAAACGATATGCATGATTGTATCACATGCATTAATTGTTATACAACAAACCATGACATTGTCAATGACTCTCGAGGCATAAACGTGAAAGATGGTGACAGACAAGATCGCAATTTTGTGCTTTCTTCGCTGACTGGAACGTGTCTCCCAAGATCTAGGCTAACGCAAGCAATGCGACCCAATCCTTCAGACATTCAAAGCCTCCATTCCTCAAATCCTAAAATTGTTCAAGGTCCACCTTTGCTAGTAAACGCATTCCTACAAAACCAGAAATTTGGGAGGACTACAAAAATATTGTCCCCTCTTTAAAGGCACTTCTGGAAGCATTATATTGACAGTTAAAAAGCCCGTATATATATTAAATAGGAATTAGTACTAAACTGCTACAAAGCATGTTACTGAAAGTCTTTGGCAATCAATTTAAGCTTGGAAGGACAACGAACTTGATGAATTTTGATAAAAGAGAAATTGAAATACCAAATTTCTCCATGACCAATTCTAATGAACCTTTCATGAAGCCCTAGTAGTCAACAGTCAAAACACGCCCTTCTATAAGATTAAAGAAGACAGGAAAAATTCAAGTCATACCAGTTGATGACCCTGATGCATATAAATATGACCCTCTTCCTTCATTTACTCTTCAAACTAATTTCATCAACCAATTGCCAATATAACTACTCTTCTTCAGTTTCTTTGCTTGCTCAACAAGATCAAGATGAGGCCTTCAGTTAGCATTGTTCTAGGCATTATAGTAGTGGTGCTTCTGCTAAGCATTCAAGGAAATGGAGCCAGTAGAATCCTGAATGGAGAAGAACAAGTTTGGATCAAGAAAGCGCATCTTCTGCTACCATCTTTCCCCAAGGGTCCTGTTTGCCCTCCTGGAAATGGGTGCACCACCATTCCTACCCCAGGTTGCAGGACATGCAAGTAAAGACCGTGCCCTCGCTCGTTGGACAGGAATCAACAATGTGACAATGTACACAAGCAGAATTCAGAAGTTACAAGTTAGAAAAATATCAAATGTAACTAGCTAGCTAGTGACCACAATAAAAGCCTAATCATGCTCTATATATGTAGGTGCTCAATTTTTTCTTTTTTTGGTTACAAATTCTTTACCCACAATTTGGGTGCATTTAACGAATAACAATTCAAATAAAAGTTGTGTTTATTTCACATCCTCTGGTTCCTGCAATGAAGGAGAAACATCAAAGTTTCAGATATAGCCATTCAGGTTTTGAGTGACGTGAAGAAACACATATTGTTGATATATGTCTTATATTTATAGTTAGAGATAGAAAGTGTAGACCGAGCTGTCTAGAACGGAGTGAGCGGATGATAGCTGCCCCATCAGATTTATCTTATTCCGCATAGTGGGCTTTATTGGGGTTCGCAGGCGGAGCCTCCGACTAGAATATTTCGAGTGTCCGTACACGAGTAGGATTATGTTTTCCTTGAGTTGGACATAGCTATAAATACGGTATGTTTTCTTGTATAAACGTGACAACTGACAATTGAGAGATACACGTAAGGGAGCATTATAAATCTGACTTGTTCAAAGTGGATTTGAGTTCTCTCTGAATTCGTGTGTTCTTGGGTTCGCTTATTGTGTTTTATACATACTTATCAGTTATCAAGAACGATTTCGTAATACATATATACCAGGGAGCAACCAAAGACGGTACCGGGAATTAGTTTGCCAGGTAAAGCTATAATAGACGTGGATGCAACTACTAAGAAAGGTTTTTACTCTGCACATTCACCAGCTTTCCCTGAATTTTGGTTCTCAAGAATTTTCAAGATCAGTGACTTGTTTTCGTCCAGAAACTGCATAGTCCGCATAACATGAAACATATTTGTTAATGTACCCCCGAATTCAAATCTTCCAGTTATAAGCATCAATAATGATAATAAATTTCTTAGGTAATTCAAGGATTACAAGAATATGTAGGGGTGACAAAGGTGGAAAAAGCAGTAGTGAAAAACCTAAATTCTTGTAACAAAGATGTAGGGGCGAACCCGATAGAGCTAAGGAAAAGGTTTCCGAGCTCCATTCGCGATACTAAGACTATATATAGCTCAAGCTAGTCCGAGAGTTCAGCCTGTGAAGAAGATAGTGTATTCAAGAGTGGCTCGGCTCAGCTAAAACTTGTAGCAAAAACTACTCGAGCTTGCGAGCTCCTGCTAGAGCTAAAGACAAGCCTTCGTGTATCTGTTGTTTCGGTTCGAACAGTAGCAAAAATTTTAAGATCATCAAGCTTTACTGTGTCAAGCTTGAAATGTCGAGAGACTTGGCTCAGAAAATAAGAAAAATTGAGAGATTAAACCATTTTTCTTTAATTTCCACATCAGTTATTGACGATAAACAGACGAAGAATCATCACGACAAAGGTGTATCAACCGAATAAACCAGTGCAAGGTCTAGGAACTGGATGCAACACATGCAAGTTAACAAAGAAAACCATTGTCAACCTCAAAACAGAAGAACTAATTAAAGCACTGCCCAGAAGAGTAGGACAAGTAGATGGGAAAGAGAGTGGAAAACTTAAATAAACACACGAGTCTAGAAGATGAGAGACCTGCGGGATGTGACCAGTAGTGATGTTAGTGGTGGTAAAGCCCCCTGCCACAGTGGGCTGCTGCTGCTGCTGCATTGTGTTCTGAAGCTTTTGCTCAAATGCTGCTTCCTCCGCTGGCCTTCCCTTTGTTGGAAATTTGGTGGAATCGGAATCACAAATAAAGACTTTGAGGCGCGTGATCGCTTTCTTTAAGGCTTTATTTGTCCTCACTCGAAATCGAGTTTGCTGATGGGTTAGCGACAAATAATCCTTCAGGATACAACAAAGTCTTTGGGAATCTGCAATCAACTTCGAAAATTCTCCTTGGAATTCTCTTTGAAGCAATGTACGTTTATGGCTATGTAATTTTACAGAAAGAAAGAGATTTCGAAATTTGCAAATCAATGAAAGAACTGAAAATCATGTATTTATAAAAAGACCTTAAAAGGTGTGAATTTGGGAAAAAAACAGTTGTAACAGTTTAAAAATAACTGCCAAAAATTTATTTGAATAAATCAAAATTCGAATTTAAATAAATCACACACATTTTCAGTAAAACTAATATTTTTGAAAATACAAAATATTTTTCAAAAAATAAATCATGTTTGCCCTTATAAACCTTTTTCAAAACCCACTTCCAACAAGCAATGTGGGACAAAACCCATGTACTAAGTGCACCTAAACTCGCGCACCCGCATGCGGGTAGCATGGGACTAGCACACTCTAATCTTACTACCAAGTGTACAGTAAAAGCACTTTTGCCCTTATAAACTCTTTTCAAAACCCACTTCCAAGCAATGTGAGACAAAAGAGTGAGTTTGTTTTCAACTCACATACACAACCAAATGCTCTGCGAGAGTGAGATGAGAGAGAGAGAAAGGAGAGAGAGGTGTTTTGCTGGTTGGAGGCCGGGAGCTCCTGCTGCAGGTTATACTGCTGGAGGGTGGGGGACGTGCTGCAGGTTAATTACATGTTTTAAGCTCAACAGCAACGACATGGAAATGTATCACAGAACAATGTAAAAAGGTTACTGCACTAGGCTTAGGCATTAAGAAAACAATCTTGAGGTCAAAAGTGTGTGGCATCATTCGAGAGAGAAAGTTTAAGTAAGATTGTGACTAGGGTGGAGCACGAATTGATTCGGGGTGTGCTTTTAGAAGCGGAAATGAAGCTAGCTTAACATTTAGATGGTATAATATCTGGGAATTCATCACAACTTATTACCTTCCAAATTTAATGCTACGAGTTTAACAAATCAGATGGATAACATACAATATGGTAAAAATAGTCTCGGCCTTATTAATTCAGCGTGCAACACTTTTTCATTCCAAAGTTGACAAGTATAGCAGTCTACCAAGTTGATTATCACACCTGAGCTCATATAAAAGTTGCAATAATCAACAAATTTTATTTAATCTCGAAAAAATAAGCTGCGATAAAAGCTATGCCAATCAGAAAAAAAAAAAAGATTCAACTATGGCCGAGTCGATCGTAGGAGCATTAGAGTACTGCCCTAGCTAGCTACTCTTATCTCGCATGTCGGATATCTGTAAGCAACGAAAGTTTCCAATTTTACTACTTAAGATCTTAATTAAAATGCAGGTTTCATTTTGGTAAATCAGTTGTCACTTAACCGAGAGTGATGCGACGTATAAGCTCAAATGTTTGAGACACTGTTGCATGCCTTGGGACCAACAGGACAATTGGTTACTGGCTTGATGGGGACTGAACGAGTTGTCTCCCTTTCTGGATAAAAGCATCTTTGGTCAACTTAAGTGAGCATATAATGGGGTGCACGCTCCCATCTAACCTAGCATGGTGGGTTTTTGGGGCACCTCTCTTGCCCCACCTTCATCTTCCTCTCCCATGCCTTTGTGGCAATGCTTGAACCGTAGAATGAAAAAACAATATGATCTAAGTTTTAATCATTGATTTTGTGCTAATTATAGATAATCTTTGTTATAATGCATGATCGGAAAAGTCCTAACATGTCCACATTGTACTCTGCATTGCATCCATGCTTCAGTGTTTTCCAATATAGCCATCTGCACTTGAATAATTAAGACGTACTTCTTAGAATAATTTGTCTACAAACCTCGTATTTTGGGGAGTTGCAAAAGACACCTTTGATTTTACTATTTGCAAATTACCTCCTGTGGTGCTACTTGTGTTGCATCATGTTGCTCTCGAATGTACCCCTTACTAATATGTTCTCCTCCATTCACCATCTCGATCTAAACCCTAACGTTTAATCAAAATCAGCTATTTGCATGGATTATGCAATCACATCGAACCAGATGTGGCCATGGCACATATATACGTGCAAGTATCGAACCATGACATGGCCATGGTGGATGTGATTCTGGAGGTAGACGGGAGTGGTGGTGGAGGACGCATGAGGGTTAGTGGTGGGCATGAATAGTGTTAGTGGATGGGGAATGGGTTGGTGGTTGGTGTGAGTGGTGGTGGTAGACAGGGATGGCATGGGTTGGCGGTTGGAAATGACAGTTGGTGAGGGTGACGGCTAGGGGTATGGATGGCTGGAGCTGGGTTGACGAGGGTGGTGCATCGGGTTAGAGGTTGATGGGTCTTGTTAGTGAGGGTAGTGGCTAGGGTTGGTTGGAGTGGAGAATGAATTGAGACCTGAGCGGGTGAGAAAAAGAACCAAAGGGTATGATAGAACCACAAGTGTTGATTATCACATGTCAATTATTTTCAATTATTTTGAGCGCATTTTTAACGGTTGCAATATAATCGGCCAAACAGGAGGTTGATCATTCACAAAAAATAGAACCACAAGTGTCCTTTCGCAATTTGCACAAACCACGTGGAGTCTGTATGAAACTTACCCTAGCTAGTTCTTACTGGTACGGTTCCTTTTATAACACTTTTCTATGCCCCTTGGTTCTATAAGGCGTCATAACGCAATCCACCCATTTAGGTGTTAAGTCTTTATATGATTGTGAAAGAGAAAACAAAACGCATTATGAATATCAATCTTTCACTTCTACTAGCTACAACACCTTCGTGATCTCAGCCGTATAGAAGGTGGACGGTTAAAAATCTTAAAAAGTTGTTACAGTAAGTTTAGCTGTGGATGAATGTACCACACGCATACACTCACATAACTTACTATAGCAAACATTTATGAACAAATTTTGGCTCCTACCCGGGTCGTAGGAATCTTCCTCCAACCCCGTGTATAGTGACAATTAATAGTCGCTAATTGTTTCTAGTGACTTTTCTTCTGACACTTTCGGCGACAATTATTAGCAGCACTGCACTTTTTTAACGTCACTAAATAAAAGTCACTAGAAACATTTAGAGACGATTGATTGTCACTATACCGCAAAAAACCCGGGTAGCAGCCAAATTTCTTCTAACATTTATGTGAACAGCGTAAAAAACAATCTATTTACTCAAAACAGATGCCAATTTACCTCAAAAAAACAGAAGCTCTTTCAGTTTCTACGAGTGGAATGACTAGATATACGAATGAAACATATTGACACGGTCGGTCGGGGATTTGGTTGAAACGTGAAAGATGGTTGGTAAATGGGGCATACTCGCATTCAAGTACTAAGCAGTCTTTGTTTCTATGGGGGAGACACTTGTCTAACCCGCGGAATGGAATACTCGTATAGTTTTCATAAGCGTGTTGAGCAATAATACCTAGGCAAACGTTAACATAAACAATGCGACCAACCCGTTCAAAGCCTCAAGTCCTGCCAATGTTCAACAGTTCAAGGTCCAGCTGACCACCTCCCACGTTTTGCTAGTAAACGCATTCCTACAGAACCTGCAAAACATGGTTTCAGCAAAGACTAATTAAGCCATATGGTCATTTCCGGATTCTACCTGCCGTGATCGTAATAGTCGCTTGACATCGCTAGTTACACTGGGGGGAGCATTTTAGCGATGTTGAAAAATTACGTCAAGATTCATACTGTTTTAGTCTTTGATCTGCTAGATCTACGGCTGCAGTCTAGTGGTAGAGAAGGGAAGGGATGGAAACTTGATGCAAAAGTTAGCTTTACATCTTAGAAAAGAATGAATGTCCAAGTTAAACCTAGTTCGTAATTTCTCCATGACCTATTCAATTCATCTTTAGTTTCATGAAACCCTATTGGTCAACAGTCAAAACACACCCTTCTATCAGATTAGATTCAAGTCATACCAGTTGACCACCCCTGATGCATATAAATATGATCCTCTTCCTTCGTTTATCCTTCATCATAGTTCTATCAATCAAATATCTCTACTACGTACTCTTCTTTAATTTCTTTGCTTGCTCAACAAGATCAAGATGAGGCCTTCAGTTAGCATTCTTTTAGCCATTGTAGCAGTGGTATTCCTACTCAGCATCCAGGGTTATGGAGCTACTAGAATCCTAAATGGAGAAGAACAAGTTTGGATCAAGAAATCACATCTTCTGCTACCATCTTTCCAAAAGGGTAGTGGCTGCCCTCCTGGAAATGGCTGCACCTACATTCCTATTGAAGGTTGCAGGCCATGCGAGTAACAGATCGCACCCTGCCTGCCAATGGCCAAGGAATTGACAACATGACAATACAAAGTTAGAATCATATATAGAGCTAGAACTTAAGAAACATGTCAAGTGTAATTAGTTAGTGACTAATAAACGGCAAATCATGCTGTATTTATGTGTCTTATTAAAAGTTTTTGTTTCACATTCTATACCCATTATTCGGGTGTAATATGTATACGAAGCAAGTAAAAGTATGCTTTTTGTGATTAATTTTTGCATCTTCAGGATATTGATTATGGGTTCCCCTTCATGTTTGCAGGGAAAAAAAATCCTAAATAACCTAAGCAATATTGAAATTTTGGTAAGATAGCATTGAACGAAAACAAATAAAACCCAAAAAATTCTAAATAACCTAAGCAATATTGAAATTCGGTAAGATAGCATGAACGAAGACAAATAAAACCCTAAGAAGACATCATATCAAGAGGTTGTCAAATGGAACTCTGATATCCTTAGCTACAGAGCAAGTTGCAAAGAAAGTAGATCAAGCAGCGAGAGATCATCCTAACACACTAATCTCCTTAATCACTGGAGGAGAATCAACAAATCCACCCAAATTCCTGCAATGAAAGGAAAACTCTAACGAGGAGAAATAACACATATATAACATGGCAGAACACCGGCGAGAAAAGCAGATTGATGTAAAGCTACCGAGATAGAAGTGAAGATGGATGAAAGGGAGCGAGTGACGGGGGAGGGGGGATTGCCTCTAATCAAAGAAGCGGCACCCCCGAAAGCATGGAGGCTAAGGTTTTTCTGAACAGACCGCGATTCATGTCCGGAAGTTCTAGCCATGGTTGAGATTAAGATTCATGCATGTGTATTACGTCGATATACTTGTAAAATAGAAATTGAGTTACATTGGACTTAGATGCTCCAAGCACTTTAAACATTATCCTTAATGTTGATTTTAATTTGCAAGGAAAGTCATTTTTGTGACTAACCAACAAAAAAAACATTAATATATGGTAGATGTCGTACGTTATGCATCGTAACTTATACAGCACCTCTAAAATTTTTACAAATGGTATTTTTGTAAATGTCGTAAGTATTTTAAATGAACTAGCTTGCGTTAGATCATCAATGGTATTTTTGTCATTTTATCATCTTATTAATGATATTTCTGTTTTTTTTTTTTTTTTGGTTATTTGGAGGAAATACGAGTATCTTTGTTGCTCAAATATCAGACAACACAAAACGGAGGTAACATAAAAATCAGAACTGAATCAAATTAAGACAGTGTCCTTAATCCCTTTTGCATGAGCAACTCTCAATTCTGTTTGTTTGTTTGTTTTTTTTTTTGTCGAACGGAAATTTCATTAACTAAAACACAAATGTACAACCTAAAAGAGCACAAACAAATGTTTGGCTCTGTACCAAAAGTATAACTACAAGAGCACAAGCTGAAGCTTGACCCTAGAACTTAGACCGGCCAACATGGCCTTGACAGAAATCAGAAATGATAAGTATTACCATTGTTGGATTTACAAAATTCAGATCAAATGGTAATAGGGTGGAAGAGATGCAGCGGGGGCATCAATTCCAAGGGCCGCATGAAGTGGCTGTTTAGATTACTGCCGCGGTTGTCGTCGGATCCAAAGGAGGTGGAGCGAGTTCCCAAGACCGAATCTGATTGATCCAAAGCTCGAAGGGAGTCGGTATCCTTCATCTCTATTAGATCCCTCATCTTCACGCCACAACCTCGCCATTTCGGATCCGCGTCAGAGATGTCAAACCAAACTAACCGGATCGAAAGTTCGGCAACCACGACGGATTTGAAAAAACCTTTAAGATCTGAGGGTAGCGAGTGAGAGGGAATTAGTTTGTGGCTGAAGGACTTCCGATATGTGGGTGGGGGCGGAGGAGGGTGGTGGCAAATGGCGGCACATGTGGGTTACCGAGGTAAGGGGAGCAAAAGACGCAAAAAAAAGAAACAAAAGAAGAAGGAGTACCGGTGTGAGGGCATCCCCTACCATCCTCACAGCCATGGAAGCCGAAGGAGGAAGGGGCGGTGGCTAGGTCTGCTGGAGAGAGGGGTTTGCTTTTAGGTCACAACAGATATTGCGCAACTCTGAATTCACCTGAGAATAGTTTGGCTAATTATTTGAAGACCAGTACATTGAAGGAGTTTTCCCAATGGTTGCGACGGAGTACACATTCCTCATTGCTTAAGACATTCCATTTTAGCGATCTACCGATAGTACTTTTGTTAGAAGTAATCAAAACTAGATCATTGTAGATGTTTCTATGATATGGCAACATACTAGTTTTTTTATTTTTAAACAAGTTAACGCTTGTCTTGTTAATACCAACAATAATGGCAAAAAGAAATAGGGAATTGACATTTGAGTTCCACTTTTGTTGCTGAAAGTTTTTTAAGTGTCTCTGTATAAGACCTTCGATGACAATTTTTGAGCTTAAATACTAAAGAGTAAAATGCACTAATGGCCATGGAACTAAGACTCATTTTTTATTATGGTCATTGAACTTTAGTTTGTTTCATTGTGGTCACTGGACTCACAAGGTTGTTCGATCAAGCCATTTTGTTAGCCTTGGTTAGGAAGAGCTCCGTTAAGTGGTCATGTGCAAGGCACATGACCCCTTGACTTAGGGGCAAAATCGTCAAACCCTATCATCTCCACCCCGTTCTCTTTCATATAGTCTTCTTCTCCATCTTCTCTCTTGCACCCTTAACCTCTTTCCTCTGTCACAACTGAAACCAAGCAGTGAAGAGCAAGTCTTCTTGCCATACTGAAATGAAGTATAATAATCCCTACGTAGTAGAACCATGCCTTATGCATTTTAGTAGAAACCTTGATAATTGATGCCACCGCCACCAACCACCACCACCTTCACCCATCACAACCACCCAAACCCTGCCGTTGGTTCAACCCAAACCTTGGTCGTGTGACTCATACCTTTCCCCACCAAACTACATTTACAAACACCACCATACCATAGGCCAACCACCACCATTGCATGCCCACCACCACTGCCTCATTGAATCCTCAACCACCACTGATGACCAATCACCATTGCTACTTTCACAAAATTCATCCCCGTAGGCAATCATAATACCAATAGTCCGTACCCACAACAACCACCATCTTCCTTACCTATAGACCATAACCACCACCGTCTTCCTCCAGACCACAAAGACCATCTAAATCCAATCGCTTTCAGCCGTTAAAACCACCACATCACGACTCAACCACCATCGATACACGTCGTCGCTGACACCCTGCCTGCCCAATCTCCACTTCTTCAGTCAATCCAACCCAAAAATTAGCCCATTTTGAGTCACCAATTCAAGAGCACCCCCCCCCCCCCCCCAATCGCCCCTTAACATGATGTGGAGGTAGATCTGATGGTGGCAGATCTCTGTGTGAGAAGGAGAGAGAGAGAGAGAGGGGGGGCCACTAACCAAAACGAAACAAATAAAAGTGTAGTGACCATAATGAAAAATGGGTCATAGTTCGGTGGTCATTGGTGCGTTTTACTTAATATTAAAAGTGGAATTCAAATATCAGTTTCCTAAGAATGCATACATAATTAATGGCCTTTTTATTGAAACGTCTACATGCACAAGCGTGAATGATTTAAATAAAACCAGTGACGCTTAAACTTCGGAACCATATTTTCAAACAATCAAAGTCGCAAAATGACAAGGGAAGCAAAAATAATATGGAAAATGACCAATAAGTCACCAAACCATCAGTCTTGTCCATTTCGCAACGTCTGAACTAAGTAACATAGAGAATGAGCGAAGCTTTGACATAAATTTCATAGACAACGAACGAGGGAGGTGGTTCCTTGCAGTGACAGTAGTCCGAGACTATCTAATTGGTATTATGAGTCAGACACCAAGTTATTTTAAAGTGATTAACGTTTCTTGATCTCGCTCCAGTTCAAAGGATGTATCAATTTGCTATTCTTACACTCTCACTTCGGTAAGTTAAGGTGTGACAACAATCCGGCTACTGCATGAAGATATTGCCATCTAACCTTTCAAATTTTCGAGAAAGCTAGCATCTTGCTTGATATGGATCGAGAAACTTATTACCTTGTTAATTACTACCATATATCCACCAATTAATCAGTTCTTACTTGTTGGAAAGAACCAAAGGGTAGACCCACAATCGAGAAGCTAAAATACATTAACTGGAGCCTAATTGAGGGGAAAAAACCTTTAAGTCGAAGGTTAGGCCAATTCTAAATATGGATCAATAATCCGGAAAAATTCAGCCGTTTCGAGTTTAAAAGAATATTATCATTGGAGGTACAGTTATACATTATTGTATCACATGCATTAATTGTTATACAACAAACGATATACATGATTGTATCACATGCATTAATTGTTATACAACAAACCGTGACATTGTCAATGACTCTCGAGGCATAAACGTGAAAGATGGTGACAGACAAGATCGCAATTTTGTGCTTTTTTCGCTGACTGGAACGTGTCTCCCAAGATCTAGGCTAACGCAAGCAATGCGACCCAATCCTTCAGACATTCAAAGCCTCCATTCCTCAAATCCTAAAATTGTTCAAGGTCCACCTTTGCTAGTAAACGCATTCCTACAAAACCAGAAATTTGGGAGGACTACAAAAATATTGTCTCCTCTTTAAAGGCACTTCTGGAAGCATTATATTGACAGTTAAAAAGCCCGTATATATATTAAACTGCTACAAAGCATGTTACTGAAAGTCTTTGGCAATCAATTTAAGCTTGGAAGGACAACGAACTTGATGAATTTTGATAAAAGAGAAATTGAAATACCAAATTTCTCCATGACCAATTCTAATGAACCTTTCATGAAGCCCTAGTAGTCAACAGTCAAAACACGCCCTTCTATCAGATTAAAGAAGACAGGAAAAATTCAAGTCATACCAGTTGATGACCCTGATGCATATAAATATGACCCTCTTCCTTCATTTACTCTTCAAACTAATTTCATCAACCAATTGCAAATATAACTACTCTTCTTCAGTTTCTTTGCTTGCTCAACAAGATCAAGATGAGGCCTTCAGTTAGCATTGTTCTAGGCATTATAGTAGTGGTGCTTCTGCTAAGCATTCAAGGAAATGGAGCCAGTAGAATCCTGAATGGAGAAGAACAAGTTTGGATCAAGAAAGCGCATCTTCTGCTACCATCTTTCCCCAAGGGTCCTGTTTGCCCTCCTGGAAATGGGTGCACCACCATTCCTACCCCAGGTTGCAGGACATGCAAGTAAAGACCGTGCCCTCGCTCGTTGGACAGGAATCAACAATGTGACAATGTACACAAGCAGAATTCAGAAGTTACAAGTTAGAAAAATATCAAATGTAACTAGCTAGCTAGTGACCACAATAAAAGCCTAATCATGCTCTATATATGTAGGTGCTCAATTTTTTCTTTTTTTGGTTACAAATTCTTTACCCACAATTTGGGTGCATTTAACGAATAACAATTCAAATAAAAGTTGTGTTTATTTCACATCCTCTGGTTCCTGCAATGAAGGAGAAACATCAAAGTTTCAGATATAGCCATTCAGGTTTTGAGTGACGTGAAGAAACACATATTGTTGATATATGTCTTATATTTATAGTTAGAGATAGAAAGTGTAGACCGAGCTGTCTAGAACGGAGTGAGCGGATGATAGCTGCCCCATCAGATTTATCTTATTCCGCATAGTGGGCTTTATTGGGGTTCGCAGGCGGAGCCTCCGACTAGAATATTTCGAGTGTCCGTACACGAGTAGGATTATGTTTTCCTTGAGTTGGACATAGCTATAAATACGGTATGTTTTCTTGTATAAACGTGACAACTGACAATTGAGAGATACACGTAAGAGAGCATTATAAATCTGACTTGTTCAAAGTGGATTTGAGTTCTCTCTGAATTCGTGTGTTCGCTTATTGTGTTTTATACATACTTATCAGTTATCAAGAACGATTTCGTAATACAGATATACCAGGGAGCAACAAAAGACGGTACCGGGAATTAGTTTGCCAGGTAAAGCTATAATAGACGTGGATGCAACTACTAAGAAAGGTTCTTACTCTGCACATTCACCAGCTTTCCCTGAATTTTGGTTCTCAAGAATTTTCAAGATCAGTGACTTGTTTTCGTCCAGAAACTGCATAGTCCGCATAACATGAAACATATTTGTTAATGTACCCCCGAATTCAAATCTTCCAGTTATAAGCATCAATAATGATAATAAATTTCTTAGGTAATTCAAGGATTACAAGAATATGTAGGGGTGACAAAGGTGGAAAAAGCAGTAGTGAAAAACCTAAATTCTTGTAACAAAGATGTAGGGGCGAACCCGATCGAGCTAAGGAAAAGGTTTCCGAGCTCCATTCGCGATACTAAGACTATATATAGCTCAAGCTAGTCCGCGAGTTCAGCCTGTGAAGAAGATAGTCTATTCAAGAGTGGCTCGGCTCAACTAAAACTTGTAGCAAAAACTACTCGAGCTTGCGAGCTCCTGCTAGAGCTAAAGACAAGCCTTCGTATATCTGTTGTTTATGTTCGAACTGTAGCAAAAATTTTAAGATCATCAAGCTTTACTGTGTCAAGCTTGAAATGTCGAGAGACTTGGCTCAGAAAATAAGAAAAATTGAGAGATTAAACCATTTTTCTTTAATTTCCACATCAGTTATTGACGATAAACAGACGAAGAATCATCACGACAAAGGTGTATCAACCGAATAAACCAGTGCAAGGTCTAGGAACTGGATGCAACACATGCAAGTTAACAAAGAAAACCATTGTCAACCTCAAAACAGAAGAACTAATTAAAGCACTGCCCAGAAGAGTAGCACAAGTAGATGGGAAAGAGAGTGGAAAACTTAAATAAACACACGAGTCTAAAAGATGAGAGACCTGCGGGATGTGATCAGTAGTGATGTTAGTGGTGGTAAAGCCCCCTGCCACAGTGGGCTGCTGCTGTTGCTGCATCTGCATGAACTGTTGCTGCTGCTGCTGCTGCATTGTGTTCTGAAGCTTTTGCTCAAATGCTGTTTCCTCCGCTGGCCTTCCCTTTGTTGGAAATTTGGTGGAATCGGAATCACAAATAAAGACTTTGAGGCGCGTGATCGCTTTCTTTAAGACTTTATTTGTTCTCACTCGAAATCGAGTTTGCTGATGGGTTAGCGACAAATAATCCTTCAGGATAAAACAAAGTCTTTGAGAATCTGCAAACAGCAACTTCGAAAATTCTCCTTGGAATTCTCTTTGAAGCAATGTACGTTTATGGCTATGTAATTTTACAGAAAGAAAGAGATTTCGAAATTTGCAAATCAATGAAAGAACTGAAAATCATATATTTATAAAAAGACCTTAAAATGTGTGAATTTGGACAGAAAACTGTTGGGAAAAAAACAGTTGTAACAGTTTAAAAATAACTGCCAAAAATTTATTTGAATAAATCAAAATTCGAATTTAAATAAATCACACACATTTTCAGTAAAACTAATATTTTTTAAAATACAAAATATTTTTCAAAAAATAAATCATGTTTGCCCTTATAAACCCTTTTCAAAACCCACTTCCAACAAGCAATGTGGGACAAAACCCATGTACTAAGTGCGCCTAAACTCGCGCACCCGCATGCGGGTAGCATGGGACTAGCACACTCTAATCTTACTACCAAGTGTATAGTAAAAGCACTTTTGCCCTTATAAACTCTTTTCAAAACCCACTTCCAAGCAATGTGAGACAAAAGAGTGAGTTTGTTTTCAACTCACATACACAACCAAATGCTCTGCGAGAGTGAGATGAGAGAGAGAGAAAGGAGAGAGAGGTGTTTTGCTGGTTGGAGGCCGGGAGCTCCTGCTGCAGGTTATACTGCTGGAGGGTGGGGGACGTGCTGCAGGTTAATTACAAAAGGAGATCAAGCAGTGAGAGATCATCCTAACACACTAATCTCCTTAATCACTGGAGGAGAATCAACAAATCCTCCCAAACTCCTGCAATGAAAGGAAAACTCCAACAAGGAGAAATAACACATAACATGGCAAAAAAAGGGCGAGAAAAGCAGATTGGTCTAAAGCTACCGAGAGAGAAGTGAAGATGGATGAAAGGGAGCGAGTGACGGGGGAGGGGGGAGTGCCTCTAATAAAAGAAGAGGCACCCCCGAAAGCATGGCGGCTAAGGTTTTTCTGAACAGACCGCGATTCAAGCCCAGAAATTGAGACTATGTATAGCTCAAGCTAGCCCGAGAGTTCAGCCTGTGAAGAAGATAGTGTATTCAAGAGTGGCTCGGCTCAGCTAAAACTTGAGCAAAAACTACTCGAGCTTTCGAGCTCCAGCTAGAACTAAAGACAAGCCTTGGTATATCTGTTGTTTATGTTCAAACAGTAGCAAAAAATTTAAGATCATCAAGCTTGTGTCAAACTTGAAATGTCGAGACTTGGCTCAGAAAATGAGAAAAGTTGAGAGATTAAACCAATTTTCTTTAATTTCCACATCAGTTCTTGACGATAAACAGACGAAGAATCATCACAACAAAGGTGGATCAACCGAATGAACCAGTGCAAGGTCTAGGAACTGGATGCAACAGATGCAAGCTAACTAAGAAAACCATTGTCAACCTGAAGCAGAAGTAGTAAAGCACTGCCCAGAAGAGTAGGACAAGTACATGGGGAAGAGAGTGGAAAACTTAAATACACACTCGAGTCTAAAAGATGAGAGACCTGCTGGATGTGATCAGTAGTGATGTTAGCGGTGGTAAAGCCCCCCGCCACAGTGGTCTGCTGCTGCTGCATCTGCCTGAACCTGCTGCTGCATTGTGTTCTGAAGCTTTTGCTCAAATGCTGCTTCCTCCGCTGGCCTTCCCTTTTCTTCCTCTTGTTATTAAGACACAACCAAATGCTCTGCGAGAGTGAGATGAGAGAGAGAAAGGAGAGAGGTGTTTTGCTGGCTGGAGGGAGCTCCTGCTGCAGGTTATACTGCTGGAGGGTGGGGGACCTGCTGCAGGTTAATTACATGTTTCAAGCTCAACAGCAACGACATGGAAATCTATCATAGAACAATGTAAAAAGGTTACTGCACTAGGCTTAATATGGGGTACAGGTACTTTGTTTAGGCATTAAGAAAACAATCTTGAGGTCAAAAGTGTGTGGCATCATTCGAGAGAGAAAGTTTAAGTAAGATTGTGACTAGGGTGGAGCACGAATTGATTCGGGGTGTGCTTTTAGAAGCGGAAATGAAGCTAGCTTAACATTTAGATGGTATAATATATGGGAATTCATAGCAACTTGTTACCTTCCAAATTTAATGCTACGAGTTTAACAAATCAGATGGATAACATACAATATGGTAAAAATAGTTTCGGCCTTATTAATTCAGCGTGCAACACTTTTTCATTCCAAAGTTGACAAGTATAGTAGTCTACCAAGTTGATTATCACACCTGAGCTCATATAAAAGTTGCAATAATCAACAAAATTTATTTAATCTCGAAAAAATAAGCTGCGATAAAAGCTATGCCAATCAGAAAAAAAAGATTCAACTATGGCCGAATCGATCGTAGGAGCATTAGAGCACTGCCCTAGCTAGCTACTCTTATCTCGCATGTCGGATATCTGTAAGCAACGAAAGTTTCCAATTTTACTACTTAAGATCTTAATTAAATGCAGGTTTCATTTTGGTAAATCAGTTGTCACTTAACCGAGAGTGATGCGACGTATAAGCTCAAATGTTTGAGACACTGTTGCATGCCTTGGGACCAACAGGACAATTGGTTACTGGCTTGATGGGGACTGAACGAGTTGTCTCCCTTTCTGGATAAAAGCATCTTTGGTCAACTTAAGTGAGCATATAATGGGGTGCACGCTCCCATCTAACCTAGCATGGTGGGTTTTTGGGGCACCTCTCTTGCCCCACCTTCATCTTCCTCTCCCATGCCTTTGTGGCAATGCTTGAACCGTAGAATGAAAAAACAATATGATCTAAGTTTTAATCATTGATTTTGTGCTAATTATAGATAATCTTTGTTATAATGCATGATCGGAAGAGTCCTAACATGTCCACATTGTACTCTGCATTGCATCCACGCTTCAGTGTTTTCCAATATAGCCACCTGCACTTGAATAATTAAGACGTACTTCATAGAATAATTTGTCTACAAACCTAGTATTTTGGGGAGTTGCAAAAGACACCTTTGATTTTACTATTTGCAAATTACCTCCTGTGGTGCTACTTGTGTTGCATCATGTTGCTCTCGAATGTACCCCTTACTAATATGTTCTCCTCCATTCACCATCTCGATCTAAACCCTAACGTTTAATCAAAATCAGCTATTTGCATGGATTATGCAATCACATCGAACCAGATGTGGCCATGGCACATATATACGTGCAAGTATCGAACCATGACATGGCCATGGTGGATGTGATTCTGGAGGTAGACGGGAGTGGTGGTGGAGGACGCATGAGGGTTAGTGGTGGGCATGAATAGTGTTAGTGGATGGGGAATGGGTTGGTGGTTGGTGTGAGTGGTGGTGGTAGACAGGGATGGCATGGGTTGGCGGTTGGAAATGACAGTTGGTGAGGGTGACGGCTAGGGGTATGGATGGCTGGAGCTGGGTTGACGAGGGTGGTGCATCGGGTTAGAGGTTGATGGGTCTTGTTAGTGAGGGTAGTGGCTAGGGTTGGTTGGAGTGGAGAATGAATTGAGACCTGAGCGGGTGAGAAAAAGAACCAAAGGGTATGATAGAACCACAAGTGTTGATTATCACATGTCAATTATTTTCAATTATTTTGAGCGCTTTTTTAACGGTTGCAATATAATCGGCCAAACAGGAGGTTGATCATTCACAAAAAATAGAACCACAAGTGTCCTTTCGCAATTTGCACAAACCACGTGGAGTTTGTATGAAACTTACCCTAGCTAGTTCTTACTGGTACGGTTCCTTTTATAACACTTTTCTATGCCCCTTGGTTCTATAAGGCGTCATAACGCAATCCACCCATTTAGGTGTTAAGTCTTTATATGATCGTGAAAGAGAAAACAAAACGCATTATGAATATCAATCTTTCACTTCTACTAGCTACAACACCTTCGTGATCTCAGCCGTATAGAAGGTGGACGGTTAGCTGTGGATGAATGTACCACACGCATACACTCACATAACTTACTATAACAAACATTTATGAACAAATTTTGGCTCCTACCCGGGTCGTAGGAATCTTCCTCCAACCCCGTGTATAGTGACAATTAATAGTCGCTAATTGTTTGTACTGACTTTTCTTCTGACACTTTCGGCGACAATTATTAGCAGCACTGCACTTTTTTAACGTCACTAAATAAAAGTCACTAGAAACATTCAGAGACGATTGATTGTCACTATATAGGGGGTAGGAGGAAGATTCCTCCTACCCCGGGTAGCAGCCAAATTTCTTCTAACATTTATGTGAACAGCGTCAAAAACAATCTATTTACTCAAAACAGATGCCAATTTACCTCAAAAAAACAGAAGCTCTTTCAGTTTCTACGAGTGGAATGACTAGATATACGAATGAAACATATTGACACGGTCGGTCGGGGATTTGGTTGAAACGTGAAAGATGGTTGGTAAATGGGGCATACTCGCATTCAAGTACTAAGCAGTCTTTGTTTCTATGGGGGAGACACTTGTCTAACCCGCGGAATGGAATACTCGTATAGTTTTCATAAGCGTGTTGAGCAATAGTACCTAGGCAAACGTTAACATAAACAATGCGACCAACCCGTTCAAAGCCTCAAGTCCTGCCAATGTTCAACAGTTCAAGGTCCAGCTGACCACCTCCCACGTTTTGCTAGTAAACGCATTCCTACAGAACCTGCAAAACATGGTTTCAGCAAAGACTAATTAAGCCATATGGTCATTTCCGGATTCTACCTGCCGTGATCGTAATAGTCGCTTGACATCGCTAGTTACACTGGGGGGAGCATTTTAGCGATGTTGAAAAATTACGTCAAGATTCATACTGTTTTAGTCTTTGATCTGCTAGATCTACGGCTGCAGTCTAGTGGTAGAGAAGGGAAGGGATGGAAACTTGATGCAAAAGTTAGCTTTACATCTTAGAAAAGAATGAATGTCCAAGTTAGACCTAGTTCGTAATTTCTCCAAGACCTATTCAATTCATCTTTAGTTTCATGAAACCCTATTGGTCAACAGTCAAAACACACCCTTCTATCAGATTAGATTCAAGTCATGCCAGTTGACCACCCCTGATGCATATAAATATGATCCTCTTCCTTCGTTTATCCTTCATCATAGTTCTATCAATCAAATATCTCTACTACGTACTCTTCTTTAATTTCTTTGCTTGCTCAACAAGATCAAGATGAGGCCTTCAGTTAGCATTCTTTTAGCCATTGTAGCAGTGGTATTCCTACTCAGCATCCAGGGTTATGGAGCTACTAGAATCCTAAATGGAGAAGAACAAGTTTGGATCAAGAAATCACATCTTCTGCTACCATCTTTCCAAAAGGGTAGCTGCCCTCCTGGAAATGGCTGCACCTACATTCCTATTGAAGGTTGCAGGCCATGCCAGTAACAGATCGCGCCCTGCCTGCCAATGGCCAAGGAATTGACAACATGACAATACAAAGTTAGAATCATATATAGAGCTAGAACTTAAGAAACATGTCAAGTGTAATTAGTTAGTGACTAATAAACGGCAAATCATGCTGTATTTATGTGTCTTATTAAAAGTTTTTGTTTCACATTCTATACCCATTATTCGGGTGTAATATGTATACGAAGCAAGTAAAAGTATGCTTTTTGTGATTAATTTTTGCATCTTCAGGATATTGATTATGGGTTCCCCTTCATGTTTGCAGGGAAAAAAAATCCTAAATAACCTAAGCAATATTGAAATTTTGGTAAGATAGCATTGAACGAAAACAAATAAAACCCAAAAAATTCTAAATAACCTAAGCAATATTGAAATTCGGTAAGATAGCATGAACGAAGACAAATAAAACCCTAAGAAGACATCATATCAAGAGGTTGTCAAATGGAACTCTGATATCCTTAGCTACAGAGCAAGTTGCAAAGAAAGTAGATCAAGCAGCGAGAGATCATCCTAACACACTAATCTCCTTAATCACTGGAGGAGAATCAACAAATCCACCCAAATTCCTGCAATGAAAGGAAAACTCTAACGAGGAGAAATAACACATATATAACATGGCAGAACACCGGCGAGAAAAGCAGATTGATGTAAAGCTACCGAGATAGAAGTGAAGATGGATGAAAGGGAGCGAGTGACGGGGGAGGGGGGATTGCCTCTAATCAAAGAAGCGGCACCCCCGAAAGCATGGAGGCTAAGGTTTTTCTGAACAGACCGCGATTCATGTCCGGAAGTTCTAGCCATGGTTGAGATTAAGATTCATGCATGTGTATTACGTCGATATACTTGTAAAATAGAAATTGAGTTACATTGGACTTAGATGCTCCAAGCACTTTAAACATTATCCTTAATGTTGATTTTAATTTGCAAGGAAAGTCATTTTTGTGACTAACCAACAAAAAAAACATTAATATATGGTAGATGTCGTACGTTATGCATCGTAACTTATACAGCACCTCTAAAATTTTTACAAATGGTATTTTTGTAAATGTCGTACGTATTTTAAATGAACTAGCTTGCGTTAGATCATCAATGGTATTTTTGTCATTTTATCATCTTATTAATGATATTTCTGTTTTTTTTTTTTTTGGTTATTTGGAGGAAAGACGAGTATCTTTGTTGCTCAAATATCAGACAACACAAAACGGAGGTAACATAAAAACCAGAACTGAATCAAATTAAGACAGTGTCTTTAATCCCTTTTGCATGAGCAACTCTTAATTCTGTTTGTCTGTTTTTTTTTTTTTTTTGTCGAACGGAAATTTCATTAACTAAAACACAAATGTACAACCTAAAAGAGAGCACAAACAAATGTTTGGCTCTGTACCAAAAGTATAACTACAAAGAGCACAAGCTGAAGCTTGACCCTGGAACTTAGACCGGCCAACATGGCCTTGACAGAAATCAGAAATTATAAGTATTACCATTGTTAGATTTACAAAATTCAGATCAAATGGTAATAGGGTGGAAGAGATGCAGCGGGGGCATCAATTTCATTTAGATTACTGCCGCGGTTGTCGTCGGATCCAAAGGAGGTGGAGCGAGTTCCCAAGGCCGAATCTGATTGATCCGAAGCTCGAAAGGAGTCGGTATCCTCCATCTCTATTAGATCCGCCATCTTCACGCCACAACCTCGCCATTTCGGACCCGCGTCAGAGATGTCAAACCAAACTAACCGGATCGAAAGTTCGGCAACCACGACGGATTTGAAAAAACCTTTAAGATCTGAGGGTAGCGAGTGAGAGGGAATTAGTTTGTGGCTGAAGGACTTCCGATATGTGGGTGGGGGCGGAGGAGGGTGGTGGCAAATGGCGGCACATGTGGGTTACCGAGGTAAGGGGAGCAAAAGACGCGAAAAAAAGAAACAAGAGAAGAAGGAGTACTGGTGTGAGGGCATCCCCTACCATCCTCACAGCCATGGAAGCCGAAGGAGGAAGGGGCGGTGGCTAGGTCTGCTGGAGAGAGGGGTTTGCTTTTAGGTCACAACAGATATTGCGCAACTCTGAATTCACCTGAGAATAGTTTGGCTAATTATTTGAAGACCAGTACATTGAAGGAGTTTTCCCAATGGTTGCGACGGAGTACACATTCCTCATTGCTTAAGACATTCCATTTTAGCGATCTACCGATAGTACTTTTGTTAGAAGTAATCAAAACTAGATCATTGTAGATGTTTCTATGATATGGCAACATACTAGTTTTTTTATTTTTTAACAAGTTAACGCTTGTCTTGTTATTACCAACAATAATGGCAAAAAGAAATAGGGAATTGACATTTGAGTTCCACTTTTGTTGTTGAAAGTTTTTTAATTGTCTCTATATAAGACCTTCGATGACAATTTTTGAGCTTAAATACTAAAGAGTAAAATGCACTAGTGGCCATGGAACTAAGACTCATTTTTTATTATGGTCATTGAACTTTAGTTTGTTTCATTGTGGTCACTGGACTCACAAGGTTGTTCGATCAAGCCATTTTGTTAGCCTTGGTTAGGAAGAGCTCCGTTAAGTGGTCATGTGCAAGGCACATGACCCCTTGACTTAGGGGCAAAATCGTCAAACCCTATCATCTCCACCCCGTTCTCTTTCATATAGTCTTCTTCTCCATCTTCTCTCTTGCACCCTTAACCTCTTTCCTCTGTCACAACTGAAACCAAGCGGTGAAGAGCAAGTTTTCTTGCCATACTGAAATGAAGTATAATAATTCCTACGTAGTAGAACCATGCCTTATGTATTTGAGTAGAAACCTTGATAATTGATGCCACCGCCACCAACCACCACCACCTTCACCCATCACAACCACCCAAACCCTGCTGTTGGTTCAACCCAAACCTTGGTCGTGTGACTCATACCATTCCCCACCAAACTACATTTACAAACACCACCATACCATAGGCCAACCACCACCATTGCATGCCCACCACCACTGCCTCATTGAATCCTCAACCACCACTGATGACCAATCACCATTGCTACTTTCACAAAATTCATCCCCGTAGGCAATCATAATACCAATAGTCCGTACCCACAACAACCACCATCTTCCTTACCTATAGACCATAACCACCACCGTCTTCCTCCAGACCACAAAGACCATCTAAATCCAATCGCTTTCAGCCGTTAAAACCACCACATCACGACTCAACCACCATCGATACACGTCGTCGCTGACACCCTGCCTGCCCAATCTCCACTTCTTCAGTCAATCCAACCCAAAAATTAGCCCATTTTAAGTCACCAAAAACACCCCCCCCCCCCCCCAATCGCCCCCTAACATTATGTGGAGGCAGATCTGATGGTGGCAGATCTCTGTGTGAGAAGAGAGAGAGAGAGAGAGGGGGGGGGGCACTAACCAAAACGAAACAATAAAAGTGTAGTGACCATAATGAAAAATGGGTCATAGTTCGGTGGCCATTGGTGCGTTTTACTCAATATTAAAAGTGGAATTCAAATATCAGTTTCCTAAGAATGCATACATAATTAATGGCCTTTTTATTGAAACGTCTACATGCACAAGCGTGAATGATTTAAATAAAACCAGTGACGCTTAAACTTCGGAACCATATTTTCAAACAATCAAAGTCGCAAAATGACAAGGGAAGCAAAAATAATATGGAAAATGACCAATAAGTCACCAAACCATCAGTCTTGTCCATTTCGCAACGTCTGAACTAAGTAACATAGAGAATGAGCGAAGCTTTGACATAAATTTCATAGACAACGAACGAGGGAGGTGGTTCCTTGCAGTGACAGTAGTCCGAGACTATCTAATTGGTATTATGAGTCAGACACCAAGTTATTTTAAAGTGATTAACGTTTCTTGATCTCGCTCCAGTTCAAAGGATGTATCAATTTGCTATTCTTACACTCTCACTTCGGTAAGTTAAGGTGTGACAACAATCCGGCTACTGCATGAAGATATTGCCATCTAACCTTTCAAATTTTCGAGAAAGCTAGCATCTTGCTTGATATGGATCGAGAAACTTATTACCTTGTTAATTACTACCATATATCCACCAATTAATCAGTTCTTACTTGTTGGAAAGAACCAAAGGGTAGACCCACAATCGAGAAGCTAAAATACATTAACTGGAGCCTAATTGAGGGGAAAAAACCTTTAAGTCGAAGGTTAGGCCAATTCTAAATATGGATCAATAATCCGGAAAAATTCAGCCGTTTCGAGTTTAAAAGAATATTATCATTGGAGGTACAATTATACATTATTGTATCACATGCATTAATTGTTATACAACAAACCATGACATTGTCAATGACTCTCAAGGCATAAACGTGAAAGATGGTGACAGACAAGATCGCAATTTTGTGCTTTCTTCGCTGACTGGAACGTGTCTCCCAAGATCTAGGCTAACGCAAGCAATGCGACCTAATCCTTCAGATATTCAAAGCCTCCATTCCTCAAATCCTAAAATTGTTCAAGGTCCACCTTTGCTAGTAAACGCATTCCTACAAAACCAGAAATTTGGGAGGACTACAAAAATATTGTCCCTTCTTTAAAGGCACTTCTGGAAGCATTATAGTGACAGTTAAAAAGCCCGTAAATATATTAAACAGGAATTAGTACTAAACTGCCACAAAGCATGCTACTGAAAGTCTTTGGCAATCAATTTAAGCTTGGAAGGACAACGAACTTGATGAATTTTGATAAAAGAGAAATTGAATGTCCAAATTTCTCCATGACCAATTCAATTTCTAATGAACCTTTCATGAAGCCCTAGTAGTCAACAGTCAAAACACGCCGTTCTATCAGTTTAAAGAAGACAGGAAAAATTCAAGTCATACCAGTTGATGATGACCCTGATGCATATAAATATGACCCTCTTCCTTCATTTACTCTTCAAACTAATTTCATCAACCAATTGCAAATATAACTACTCTTCTTCAGTTTCTTTGCTTGCTCGACAAGATCAAGATGAGGCCTTCAGTTAGCATTGTTCTAGCCATTATAGTAGTGGTGCTTCTGCTAAGCATTCAAGGAAATGGAGCCAGTAGAATCCTGAATGGAGAAGAACAAGTTTGGATCAAGAAAGCGCATCTTCTGCTACCATCTTTCCCCAAGGGTCCTGTTTGCCCTCCTGGAAATGGGTGCACCACCATTCCTACCCCAGGTTGCAGGACATGCAAGTAAAGATCGTGCCCTCGCTCGTGGACAGGAATCAACAATGTGACAATATACACAAGCAGAATTCAGAACTTACAAGTTAGAAAAATATCAAATGTAACTAGCTAGCTGGTGACCACAATAAAAGCCTAATCATGCTCTATATATGTAGGTGCTCAATTTTATTTTATTTTTTTGGGTTACAAATTCTTTACCCACAATTTGGGTGCATTTAACGAATAACAATTCAAATAAAAGTTGCGTTTATTTCACATCCTCTGGGTTCCTGCAATGAAGGAGAAACATCAAAGTTTCAGATATAGCCATTCAGGTTTTGAGTGACGTGAAGAAACAGATTGTTGATATGTCTTATATTTATAGTTAGAGATAGAAAGTTTAGACCGAACTGTCTTGAACGGAGTGAGCGGAGGATAGCTCCCCCATCAGATTTATCTTATTCCGCATAGTGGGCTTTATTGGGGTTCGCAGGCAGAGCCCCCGACTGGAATATTTCGAGTGTCCGTACACGAGTAGGATTAGGTTTTTCTTGAGTTGGACATAGCTATAAATACGATATGTTCTCTTGTATAAACGTGACAGCTGACAATTGAGATATACGTGTGAGGGAATATTATAAATCTGACTTGTTCAAAGTGGATTTTAGTTCTCTCTGAATTCTTGTGTTCTTGGGTTGGCTTATTGTGTTTTATACATACTTATCAGTTATCAAGAACGATTTCGTAATACAGATATACCAGGGAGCAACCAAAGACGGTACCGGGAATTAGTTTGCCAGGTAAAGCTATAATAGACGTGGATGCAACTACTAAGAAAGGTTCTTACTCTGCACATCCCCCAGCTTTCCCTGAATTTTGGTTCTCAAGAATTTTCAAGATCAGTGACTTGTTTTCGTCCAGAAACTGCATAGTCCGCATAACATGAAACATATTTGTTTATGTACCCCCGAATTCAAATCTTCCAGTTATAAGCATCAATAATGATAATAAATTTCTTAGGTAATTCAAGGATTACAAGAATATGTAGGGGTGACAAAGGTGGAAAAAGCAGTAGTGAAAAATCTAAGTTCTTGTAACAAAGATGTAAGGGCGAACCCGATCGAGCTAAGGAAAAGGTTTCCGAGCTCCATTCGCGATACTAAGACTATATATAGCTCAAGCTAGCCCGAGAGTTCAGCCTGTGAAGAAGATAGTGTATTCAAGAGTGGCTCGGCTCAGCTAAAACTTGTAGCAAAAACTACTCGAGCTTGCGAACTCCTGCTAGAGCTAAAGACAAGCCTTCGTATATCTGTTGTTTATGTTCGAACAGTAGCAAAATTTTTAAGATCATCAAGCTTTACTGTGTCAAGCTTGAAATGTCGAAACTTGGCTCAGAAAATAAGAAAAATTGATAGATTAAACCATTTTTCTTTAATTTCCACATCAGTTATTGACAATAAACAGACGAAGAATCATCACGACAAAGGTTTATCAACCGAATAAACCAGTGCAAGGTCTAGGAACTGGATGCAACACATGCAAGTTAACAAAGAAAACCATTGTCAACCTCAAAACAGAAGAACTAATTAAAGCACTCCCCAGAAGAGTAGGACAAGTACATGGGAAAGAGAGTAGAAAACTTAAATAAACACACGAATCTAAAAGATGAGAGACCTGCTGGATGTGATCAGTAGTGATGTTAGTGGTGGTAAAGCCCCCTGCCACAGTGGGCTGCTGCTGCATTGTGTTCTGAAGCTTTTGCTCAAATGCTGCTTCCTCCGCTGGCCTTCCCTTTGTTGGAAATTTAGTGGAATCGGAATCACAAATAAAGACTTTGAGGCGCGTGATCGCTTTCTTTAAGGCTTTATTTGTCCTCACTCGAAATCGAGTTTGCTGATGGGTTAGCGACAAATAATCTTCCAGGATACAACAAGTCTTTGGGAATCTGCAAACAACAACTTCGAAAATTCCCCTTGGAATTCTCTTTGAAGCAATGTACATTTATGGCTATAGTAATTTTACAGCAAGAAAGAGATTTCAAAATTTGCAAATCAGTGTTCTGAAAAGAACTGAAAATCATGTATTTATAAAAGACATGAAAATGTGTGAATTTGGACAGACACAACTGTTGGGAAAAAAACAGTTGTAACAGTTTAAAAATAACTGCCAAAAATTTATTTGAATAAATCAAAATTCGAATTTAAATAAATCACACACCTTTTCAATAAAACTAATATTTTGAAAATACAAAATATTTTTCAAAAAACAAATCACGTTTATAAATCCTTTTCAAAACCCACTTCCAAACAACGTGGGACAAAACCCATGTACAAAGTGCGCCTAAACTCGCGCACCCGCACGCGGGTAACATGAGAACTAGCACACTCTAGTCTTACTACCAAGTGTATAGTAAAAGCACTTTTGCCCTTAAAACCCTTTTTAAAACCCACTTCCAAGCAATGTGAGGCAAAAGAGTGAGTTTGTTTTCAAACAACTCCACTCACATACCCAACACCCTTTTCTTCCTCTTGTTATTAAGACAAAACCAAATGCTCTGCGAGAGTGAGATGAGAGAGAGAGAAAGGAGAGAGAGGTGTTTTGCTGGTTGGAGGGAGCTCCTGCTGCAGGTTATACTGCTGGAGGGTGGGGGACCTGCTGCAGGTTAATTACATGTTTCAAGCTCAACAGCAAACGACATGGAAATCTATCATAGAACAATGTAAAAAGGTTACTGCACTAGGCTTAATATGGGGTACAGGTACTTTGTTTAGGCATTAAGAAAACAATCTTGAGGTCAAAAGTGTGTGGCATCATTCGAGAGAGAAAGTTTAAGTAAGATTGTGACTAGGGTGGAGCACGAATTGATTCGGGGTGTGCTTTTAGAAGCGGAAATGAAGCTAGCTTAACATTTAGATGGTATAATATCTGGGAATCCATCGCAACTTATTACCTTCCAAATTTAATGCTACACGTTTAACAAATCAGTTGGATAACATACAATATGGTAAAAATAGTCTCGGCCTTATTAATTCAGGGTGTAACATTTTTTCATTCCAAAGTTGACAAGTATAGCAGTCTACCAGTTTGATTATCACACCCGAGCTCATATAAAAGTTGCAATAATCAACAAATTTATTTAATCTCGGAAAAATAAGCTGCGATCAAAGCTATGCCAATCAGAAAAAAAGATTCGACTATGGCCGAATCGATTGTAGGAGCATTAGAGTACTGCCCTAGCTACCCTTGGTGGCGACTTCTCGCATGTCAGATATCTTCTGTAAGCAACGAAAGTTTCCAATTTTACTACTTAAGATCTTAATTAAAATGCAGGTTTCATTTTGGTAAATTAGTTGTCACTTAACCAAGAGTGATGCGAAGTATAAGCTCAAATGTTTGAGACACTATTGCATGCCTTGGGAAGTTAGGACCAACAGGACAATGGGTTACTGGCTTGACGGGGACTGAACGAGTTGTGTCCCTTTCTGCATAAAAGCATCTTTGGTCAACTTAAGTGAGCATATAATGGGGTGCACACTCCCATCTAACCTAGCATGGTGGGTTTTTGGGGCACCGCTCTTGCCCCACCTTCATCTTCCTCTCCCATGCCTTCGTAGCAATGCTTGAACCGTAGAATGAAAAAACAATATGATAAAAGTTTTAATCATTGATTTTGTGCTAATTATAGATAATCTTTGTTACAATACATGATCGGAAGAGTCCTAACATGTCCACATTGTACTCTGCAGTGCATCCACGCTTCAGTGTTTTCCACTATAGTCATTTGCACTTGAATAATTAAGACATGCTTCTTAGAACAATTTGCCTACAAACCTAGTATTTTGGGGAGTTGCAAAAAGACACCTTTGATTTTACTATTTGTAAATTACCTCATGTGGTGTTACTTGTGTTGCATCCATTAAAAATTGTAAAAGAGGAAAAGGGGGTCTGTCGAACATACTCCTTACCAATATGTGCTCCTCATCACCACCATCTCGATCTAAACTCTAACTTTTAATTAAAATCAGCTATTCGCATGGATTATGCAATCACACCGAACCAGATCTAGCCATGGCACAAACCAGCAATTATCGAACCATGACATGGCCATGGTGGATGTGATTTTTGAGGTAGACGGGGGTGGTGGTGGAGGATGAAAGAGGGTTATTGGTAAGCATGAATAGTGTAAGTGGATGGGGAATGGTTTGGTGGTTGGTGTGAGTGGTGGTAGTAGACATGGATCGCATGGGTTGGCGGTTAGAAATGACAGTTGGTGTTTGTTAGGGTGACGGCTAGGGTAGGGTTGGATGGGGCTGGGTTGACGAGGGTGTTGCGTAGGGTTAGAGTTGGATGGGTCTTACTGGTGGGTGTGGTGACTAGGGTTAGGGTTGGTTGGGGTGGAGAATGAATTGAGACATGAGTGGGTGCGAAAAAGAACCAAAGGGTATGATAGAACCACAAGTGTTGATTATCACATGTCAATTATTTTGTCCAAAACGCAATTTTCAAGCACGTGACTATCACATCCCATTCATTTGAGGGTTGATTTGAGTGTTTTTTTACTGGTTGCAATACAATCGGCCACACATGAGGTTGATCATTTACAAAAAATAGAACCACAAGTGCCCTTTGCAATTTGCACAAACCACAGGGAGTCTGTATGCAACTTACCCTAGCTAGGGTTGTATACGAACCAAGTTCGAACGAACATGGGTGTGTTCAAACTCGGTTCGTTTAAGCTTTGGTATGTTTGAACTCAGCTCGAGTTTGTTTAGAGTCAAAATATCAATGTTCGAACTTAGCTCGAGTTTGCGACTACGAAACTTGGGCTCGACTCGTTCAACTCGTTTAATAATACGAGCCGAACACGAGTTCGCAAACTCGGCTCGAATTCGTGTTCTACCTAATGACCAAATCCCTAAATTTGCTCAAAAATATCAAATCCTTCGTGCTATAATGAATCAAAATTAAAATACATAAGATACAAAGGGAGGGATGCAGAATAAAAAACAATGAAAAAAGTCTTGATCACTTGGCGATATCATCATTTTTCCCTATTCTATTCCTGTCGAAGCAGAATTCGGCGATTCCTGTCGAAGCAGAATCCAGCAATTCCTATCGAAGCAGAATCTGGCGACGAGATGTCTTGAAGAGAGAGAGAGAGTGATGCGCTGTGGGCGATCTGCCATCTGCGAAGGGTGTGTGTGTGCTTGAGACGAAGGAGGTGACGGGAGAGCAAGGGCGGCTGTTGTCGATCTGTGTGGGAGGTGTGTGTTTGAGATGAGGGATGGGGCTGTGTATTTGAGACGTGGGAGTGCGGCGGCTGTTTCTGATTTGGAGTTTTTAAGTTTAGATTTTAGATTATATAGTAAGGGCTTTTGGAATGTTGGGCTGGGCTATGTAGAAATTGGACTTATGCTTTGATATATAATCAATCACATGGGCTTTATGTTAATAAGAGGGCTTAGAGTTATGGGCTTATTGACTTTAAGACCTCTAGATTTAAATTTAAATTTATATAGTTTATGTAAATATTAATTATTTAAACATATTATAATTAATTAATTATTTAGACGAGCTGTTCGAGAACACGTTTGTGAACATTTTGGAGTGTTCATGCTCGGCTAGTTTATTAAGCGAGCTCTCAAAACTTGTTCATGTTCTGTACGTATATTAAACGAACGAACATGAATGAGTTTTATGGAGAACGAACCACGAGCCGTTCGTGAACGATTCTCTTCATTTACATCCCAAACCCTAGCTAGTTCTTACTGGTAATATTCCCTTTATAACACCTTTCTATTCCCCTTGTCGGTTCTATAAGGTATCATTAGGCAATCATCCCATTTAGTGTTAAGTCCTTAATTATATGATCATGAAAGAAAAAAAGAAAACGCATTATGAATATCAATCTTTCACTTCTACTAGCTACAACACCTTCCTGATCCCAGCCATATAGAAGGTCGACGGTTAAAACCTTAAAAAAGTTGTTGAGTAAGTTAAGGCTCCGTTTGACAGCCTTTTTTTTTTTGCTCTTTTTTTGCCCAGTTTTAAAATTTTCCAAAAGTCCATGAAAGTGGGGGTGTTTGGTTGGGTTTCTCTTTTTAAAAAGGGCCAAGAGTTTAAAAACTAAGGCCAAGAGCTCGGAGCTCTTTTCTCTGGTTTTTCACGCGGGGTTGAGGGCTGGATTAATGAGGTTGAGGCTTCGAGCCTCACTAGCAACATCAGACGTGTTTTTATTTTACTGGGTATAAAACCCACCTAAATTAGGGTTTCTTCACCTCTTTCATCACCTTGCTCGATCGGCCACCGACTGACTCCACAACCCATCGCTTCCACCAGCCAGGGGTCACCGCCTCTACCGGCCAGCGGTCACCGTCTCCACTGGCCCTCTTCGGTCCAAGATGAACACAACCAATCACCATCTCCATTAATCAAGCCAGCAATTACTCCTTTGCACATTTTTCCGTTAATTTCCTGAGATGGTGGTCGATACCAACTTCACTTTGTCCCTTTACGACGGCCTGAAGCTTGACGACCCTTACCTCTCGCCCAAGTCCTGAGAATCGGTACCTTCTGAAAGTGGCGGCCTCTGCCGATCTGCCACCGTAGCCTCCCACTGCGACACCTCATCCGTCTCCGTAAGTCAATTCAATAAGCAGAAGAGAAGTGCTCCGTCTCCGTCACCTCCTCCGTCTCCGTCTCCGTCACCTCCTTTGTCACTGTCTCCTTTCAAGCCAGCAATGATAAAGATGAGCAAAAGAGAAGTGCTTACCCACTGGACCAAGATTTATGTATACGCATTTTTGGTTTGGAAGATTTAATTATGTGTAAGACATGTTTAATTATCTGTTTAATTATTTGTAAGACATTGTAATATATTTGCAGAATTATGTTTAATTATTTGTAAGACTTTGTAATATATGTGTTTAATTATGTGAAAATGTATATTTAAAAAAAAAACAAAGAGCTGTCAAACCTTTGAGCTTTTCTGTTCTTTGAAAACATAAACTCTGTCAAACGTCCACCAGTTTTTTAAACTGGTGAAAAAAAAACCAAATCTCTTTCCACTTTTCTTTAAAAAAAAAAAACTGAAAACTGAAAGTTTTGTCAAACAGAGCCTTAGTTGTGGATGAATGTACCACATGCATACATTCACGTAACTTACTATAGTAAACATTTATGTGAGCAACGCCAAAAACAATCTATTTACTCAAATCAAATGCCAACATTACCTCAAGAAAACAGACAAGCTCTTTCAGTTTCTACCAGTGGAATGACTAGATTTATGAACGAAACATATTGACATGGTCGGTCGGGGACTTGGTTGAAACGTGAAAGATGGTTGGTAAATGGGGTATACTCACATTCAAGTACTAAGTAGTCTAACCCGCGGAATGGAATACTCATAGTTTTCATAAGCGTGTTGAGCAATAATACCCAGGCAAACGCAAACATAAACAATGCGACCAACTCTTTCAAAACCACAAGCCCTGCAAATATTCAACAGTTCAAGATCCACCGGACCACCTCCCTCGCTTTGCTACTAAACGTATTCCTACGGAACCTGCAAAACATGGTTTGAGCAAAGACTAAGCCATATATGGTCATTTCCTGATTCTACTGGCGGTCATTCTGGGAGCATTTTAGCGATATTGACGAATTACATCAAGATTCAGACTGTTTTAGTCTTTGATCTGCTAGGTCAATGGTTGCAGTTTAGTTGGAAGGGAAGGGAAGGGATGGAAACTTGATGCAAAAGTTAACTTTAGTCATTAGAAAAGAATGAATGTCCAAGTTAAACCTAGTTTATAATTTCTTCAAGACCTATTCAACTTCTAATTCATCTTTAGTTTCATCAAACCCTGGTAGTCAACAGTCAAAACACCCTTATTAAAAAACATGGGACAGATTCAAGTCATACCAGTTGACCGCCCCTGATGCATTTAAATATGACCCTCTTCTTTCAGTTATCCTTCATCACAGCTTCATCAATCAAAATCCCTTTTACGCACCTCTTCAATAACTTCTTTGCTTGCTCAACAAGATCAAGATGAGGCCCTCAGTTAGCACTCTTTTAGTCATTATAGCAGTGGTATTCCTACTCAGCATGCATGGTTATGGAGCTATTAGAACCCTAAATGGAGAAGAACAAGTTTGGATCAAGAATTCGCATCTTCTGCTACCATCTTTACAAACGGCTCCTGTTTGCCCTCCTGGAAATGGATGCACCTACATTCCTACTGCAGGTTGCAGGCTATGCACCTAAAGATCATGCCCTGCCGTCCGGTGGCCAAGGAAGTAACAACGTGACAATACGAAGTTAGAATCAGAGAGTTAGAACTTATAAGAAACATGTCAATTGTAATTAGCTAGTGATTAATAAACGGCAAATCATGCTGTATGAAACTGTCTAATCAACTTTTTTTTTGTTTCACGTTCTTTACCCATTATTCGGGTGTAATGCGTATACGAAGCAAGTAAAGTACGATTTTTGTTATCAATTTGCATCCTCAAGGTATTGATTATGGGTTCCTCTTCATGTTTGCAGGGAGAAAAATTCTAAATAATATACCATTAAAACGTCGGTAAGATTGCATTCAACGAAAACAATAAAACCCTAAGGAGACATCCTATCAAGAGGTTATCTAGAAAAACTATAAAGTAAATTGAAAATCTTGTCAATCGCATAAATAATGTTGGTCAAATCAAACTCTGATCTCCCTAGATACCGAGCAGCAACCAAAGTAGATCAATAAGCGACAAATCTTCCATCTAAAACACTATTCTCCTCAGTCATCGGATCGGAGGAGTATCAGCAACTCCTCCCAAACTCTTACATTAGTTGAGACTAGGATGCATGCATGTGTATTACGTCGATATACTTGTAAAAAAGATATCTAGTTATATTGGACTTAAATGCTCCAAGCATTTTAAACATTATCCTTTGAAGTCAGAATGGCTCACTATACCAGATTATTGATTCAAGTCTTCCCTCTTTTTGTCATTGGAACCCTAATTCCGCCTACGCATTGGTGCTTCTTTAATTTGCAAGGAAAATCATTTTTGTGACTAGCCAACACATAATAACATTGATATAGGGTAGATCGATCTTGTGCACTATGCATCGTACCTAACTTGTACCTCAAATTTTACAGAACCACCATCAGTGAAATGTAAAATCATAAAATGTTGTATTCTAAATGACGTAGCTTGGGTTAGCTCATCAATGATACTTTTGTCATTTTATCATCCTAGTACTAATATTTTTTATTCTTTTTCTTTTTTCCGAATAAACACCAGTATCTTTGGTGCTCAACTATCATGCAGCACACAGACTACTCAAAGTTGGTCTCCGAAAACAACATAAAAATCAGAACTAAATTAAACTAAGACAGTGCCTTTAATCCCCTTTACATGCGCAACACTTGATTCTGGTGGGTTGTGGGGAATCCACCTTCGGACTCCTCAATATCATAGAAGCTCTTGGTTTTCCCAATGGTTGCGACAGCGAACAAACTAAGACATTCCATTTGAGCAGCCTATTGATGGTACTGTTGTTAGAAGTATTCAAAATTACATCGTTGGAGACGTCTCTATATATGATATAGCAAGCTACTAGTTTTTTCCAACATGTTTAATGCTTGTGTCGCTAATGCCAACAATGAAAGGGAAATTGATATTTGAGTTTTCACATTTTATCAATTGAGTTTCACTTTCGTCGCTGAAAGTTTCTCAAGTGTCTCTATATAAGAATTTTTACCAGAACCTGGTGAGCTCAAATACTAAAAGTGTTACTCCAATATCATTTCCCTAACAAATTAAAACTGCTGACATAATTGCTTTTTAATTGCAACGTTTACATGTGGAAGCATTAATATTTTCAAATCCAGGGAAGCTTAAACTCTGAAACCATATTTTCAAACATTCAAAGTGGCAGAATGACTAGGGAAGCAAAAATGACATGGGAAATGACCAAGTCACCAAACCCTCAGTCCTGTCCATTTAATCGCAACGTATGAATCAAGTAACATATAGAACGAGTAAAGCTTTGACAGAAACTTCATAGACAACGATCTAGGGAGGTGGTTCCTTGGAGTGGCAGTGATCCGAGACCATTTTGGTAGTATCAGTAGGATATCACATTCTCTTAAAGTGCTTAAAGCTTCTCGCTTTGTTGTTTCGTGCTTTTAGTTCAAAATATGTGTCAATTTGTCATTCTTACGCTCTCACTTCGATAAGTCAAGTGTGACAACAATCCGGCTACTGCATTAAGATATTGTCATCTAACCTTTCAGTTGCTACCATCTGGCTGGATACGGAGATTATTACATTTTTGCTACCATATCCCCACCAATTAAGTAGTTCTTACTTGTTGGAAAGAACCAAAGGGGCAAATCCACAATCAAGAAGCTAAAATACATTAACTGGAGCCTAATTGAGGAAAAAAATCTTTTTAGTCGATAATTAGGCCAATTCTAAATATGGATCAATAATCCGAAAAAGGGAAATTCAGCCCGTTCGAGTTTAAAAGAGTATATCATTGGAGGTACGGTTTTGCGAGATTATATCACATGCGTTAATTGTTGTACAACAAACCATAACATCGTCAATGACCCTCGGGGCATAAACGTGAAAGATGGTGGTGGAGAGATGGCAATTTTTTGCTTTTTTGGCTGACTGGAACGTTTCTCCCAATATCTAGGCAAACACAAGCAAGACGACCCAACCCTTCAGACATTCAAAGCCTCCATTCCTCAAATCCTAAAATTGTTCAAGGTCCACCTTTGCTAGTAAACGCATTCCTACAAAACCAGAAATTCGGGAAGACTACAAAAATATTGTATATGAGGACACGATCTTTATTTGCATGTCCTGCAAGATGTAAGATTGAGTTGGAAGAAAATAAATGTAAGGGTAAGTGAGTTAAAAAAAAATTCCCAGTAATTGATAACAATGGTCAGTTATGATAGTTAAGGTAATGGGGTACTAGGGAGATTTCAGTGATAGATGTCACAGTATGGCAGTGGTGGGAACCAGAAAGGTGACAATGATTACAAATGTAATAGTGGTAATTCTTGTGGTGGTAGTTGTAAGACTATTAATGAGATTGAGATTTGAATAGTTCTGGCAACCCATGGTTGCAATGGTACGTGTACTCGAGATGGTTGTGGTGGTGGTAATCTTAGCAATAAGATTATAGTGATGGCAGAGGTGATGGTAATGGTAACAGTTAGTAAATGGTAATTCTAAGATGATTAGAGGTTGCATTAATATAATGGTGGTTGACAAGTTATGCTCTAATATGCCTTGACAAGTGATAAGGTATTCGTGGTAGTTCAAATATGCTCATTTACAGTGGTAGCACTAAGGTGGTTTGAGGTAGTATCAACGTAGTAGTGGTGCATGAGTTATACTCGGAATCTGGATTGGACAGCCCGAAGAAAAAGACATAGTGATGACTCGATTAATCTTTGATAATTTGAACATATACATAGAACGTACTTTGAGTACTATATTTCCTTTTCATTATGCACCGAACAAAAAATATGCGAAGTGCTTTGCATAAAGAAAGATATCAGATGACTCAATTAGCATTTATGCTTATAGGAAGGTTGAGCTTCATATACATCATCCCTTAAGAAGGAAAATTGTAACTCTTTACTAGATTCTGTTAACAAAAACAAATAGAATTATAAAAATGAGCATATGAATGGTGATTTTTTTCCTTCACAGTATCTTTGGAGATAAGATTGCTTTAACCTGGTGATTAGAACATTGATGCTTGACTATTGAGTTAAAAGGTCTGAATCTACAATTTTATCTTAGTACGAGATTGTGGCTCATAATTTGTAACTAAATGTCAAAAGTATTGCTTATGAAAAAGCATTCTAAGGTTATACCATAATTATTTTTATTGTAAAATTCGCATCCGATTTGTAAGTAAAAGTATGCATCAAAACTTTCCAAAAAGGTGTTTTCAAGATGTGATCTTATATTTTAATTTCTATATTTGCCGGCAATTAACAAGAGTTGTAATGTATCAATAATTAATGTGTTTTAACCAATATTTTCAACACCAATTGGTGCTTTGAAATCTCTCTAATATTCTCATGTATCTTCCTGTTCTGTCAAAGAAATTAGAATTGTTGAGTACAACTTTGTGCGTATATAACATGTACGAACAACATAGGTTGCGAGAGACATATGGATGTATATTACATGATTACAAGAAATTTCAATAGATGCGTCTTTGTTGTACCTCTTAAAATTCAAAAGAAGACAATTTTTGAAACATGTCCCGTGCATTTGCACGGGTCCATTAGCTAATATTTTAAATAGGAATTGGTACTAAACTGCTACAAAGCGTGTTACTGATAGTCTTTAGCAATCAACTTAAGCTTAGAGGGGCAATGACCTTGATGAGTTTTGATGTTTATCCTGGAAGTTAAATAAAAAAGAAAACTGAATGCCCAGAATTCTCATTGACCAATTCAACTTCTAATGAACCTTTCATGAAGCCCTAGGAGTCAACAGTCAAAACACGCCCTTCTATCAGATTAAAGAAGACAGGAAAAATTCAAGTCATACCAGTTGATGACCCTGATGCATATAAATATGACCCTCTTCCTTCATTTACTCTTCAAACTAATTTCATCAACCAATTGCAAATATAACTACTCTTCTTCAGTTTCTTTGCTTGCTCAACAAGATCAAGATGAGGCCTTCAGTTAGCATTGTTCTAGGCATTATAGCAGTGGTACTTCTGCTAAGCATTCAAGGAAATGGAGCCAGTAGAATCCTGAATGGAGAAGAACAAGTTTGGATCAAGAAAGCGCATCTTCTGCTACCATCTTTCCCCAAGGGTCCTGTTTGCCCTCCTGGAAATGGGTGCACCACCATTCCTACCGCAGGTTGCAGGACATGCAAGTAAAGATCGTGCCCTCGCTCGTGGACAGGAATCAACAATGTGACGATATACACAAGCAGAATTCAGAACTTACAAGTTAGAAAAATATCAAATGTAACTAGCTAGCTGACCACAATAAAAGCCTAACCATGCTCTATATATGTAGGTGCTCAATTTTTTTTTTTTTGGGTTACAAATTCTTTACCCACAATTTGGGTGCATTTAACGAATAACAATTCAAATAAAAGTTGTGTTTATTTCGCATCCTCTTGGTTCCTGCAATGAAGGAGAAACATCGAAGTTTCAGATATAGCCATTCAGGTTTTAAGTGGCGTGAAGAAACAGATTGTTGCTATATGTCTTATATTGGGGGTTCACAGGCGGAGCCCCCGATTGGAATATTTTGAGTGTCCGTACACGAGTAGGAGTTTTCCTTGAGTTGGACATAGCTATAAATACGATATGTTCTCTTGTATAAACGTGACAGCTGACAATTGAGAGATACACGTGAGGGAGCATCGTAAATCTGACTTGTTCAAAATGGATTTGAGTTCTCTCTGAATTTGTGTGTTCTTGGGTTGGCTTATTGTGTTTTATACTTACTTACTAAGAACGATTTCGTAATACAGATATACCAGGGAGCAACCAAAGACGGTACCGGGAATTAGTTTGCCTGGTAAAGCTATAATAGACGTGGATGCAACTACTAAGAAAGGTTCTTACTCTGCACATTCACCAGCTTTCCCTGAATTTTGGTTCTCAAGAATTTTCAAGATCAGTGACTTGTTTTCATCCAGAAATTGCATAGTCCGCATAACATGAAACATATATATTTGTTAATGTACCCCCGACTTCAAATCTTCCAGTTATAAGCATCAATAATGATAATAAATTTCTTAGGTAATTCAAGGATTACAAGAATATGTCGGGGTGACAAAGGTGGAAAAAGCAGTAGTGAAAAACCTAAATTCTTGTAACAAAGATGTAGGGGCGAACCCGATCGAGCTAAGGAAAAGGTTTCCGAGCTCCATTCGCGATACTAAGACTATATATAGCTCAAGCGAGCCCGAGAGTTCAGCCTGTGAAGAAGATAGGGTATTCAAGAGTGGCTCGGCTCAGTTAAAACTTGTAGCAAAAACTACTCGAGCTTGCGAGCTCCTGCTAGAGCTAAAGACAAGCCTTCGTATATCTGTTGTTTATATTCGAACAGTAGCAAAAATATTAAGATCATCAAGCTTTACTGTGTCAAGCTTGAAATGTCGAGACTTGGCTCAGAAAATGAGAAAAATTGTGAGATTAAACCATTTTTATTTAATTTCCACATCAGTTAATGACGATAAACAGACGAAGAATCATCACAACAAAGTTGGATCAACCGACTAAAACAGTGCAAGGTCTAGGAACTGGATGCAACACATGCAAGTTAACTAAGAAAACCATTGTCAACCTGAAGCAGTAGTAAAGCACTGCCCAGAAGAGTAGGAAAAAGTACATGGGAAAGAGAGTGGAAAACTTAAATACACACACGAGTCAAAAAGATGACAAACCTGCTGGATGTGATCAGTAGTGATGTTAGTGGTGGTAAAAGCCCCCTGGATCAAGAAATCACATCTTCTGCTACCATCTTTACAAAGGGCTCCTGTTTGCCCTCCTGGAAATGGATGCACCTACATTCCTACTGCAGGTTGCAGATGCACCTAAAGATCATGCCCTGCCGTCCGGTGGCCAAGGAACTAACAATGTGACAATACGAAGTTAGAATCAGAGAGGTAGAACTTAAGAAACAAGTCAAATGTAATTAGCTATAGGCTAATAAACGGCAAATCATGCTGTGTGAAAGTGTCTAACTTATATTTTTTTTTCACATTCTTTACCCATATTATTCTGGTATGTAATACATATACGAAGCAAGTAAAAGCATGCTTTTTTTTATTAATTGGCATCCTCGGGAAATTGATTATGGGTTCCTCTTCATTTTTCAGGGAGAAAAATCCTACATAATATAGCGTTGAAACGCCCATAAGATTGCATTCGACGAAACCAAATGAAACCCTAAGGGGACATCCTATCAAGAGGTTGTCTAAAAGAACTAGAATGTAAATTGAAAATCTCGTCAGTCGCATAAATAATGTTTGTCAAATCAAACTCTGATCTCCCTAGATATTATATACCGAGCGATTAGCAACGAAAGTAGATCAAGCAGCGACAAATCTTCCATCTAAAACACTATTCTCCTCAGTCATCGGATCGAAGGAGAATCAGCAACTCCTCCCAAACTCTTGCAATAGTTGAGACTAGGATGCATGCATGTGTATTACGTCCATATACATGTAAAATAGATATCGAGTTATATTGGACTTAGATGCTCCAAGCATTTTAAACATTATCCTTAATGTGGACTTTCATTTGCATGGAAAATAAATTTTTGACTAACCAATACATAGTAACATTGATATAGGGTAGATCGATCTTGTACACTATGCATCGTAATTTGTACCTCAAATTTTACATAACCACCATCAGTGAAATGTTGTATTCTAAATGACGTAGCTTGGGTTAGCTCATCAATGATACTTATGTCATTTTATCATCCTAGTACTAATATTTTTTCTTTTCTTTTTTTCTTTTTTTCGAATAAACACCAGTATCTTTGGTGCTCAACTATCATACAGCACAAGACTTCTCAAAGTTGGTCTCCGAAAATAACATGAAAATCAGAACTAAATTAAACTAAGACGGTGCCTTTAATCCCTTTTACAAGCGCAACTCTTGATTCTGGTGGGTTGTGGGGAACTGTTTCCACCTTCGGACTCCTAAGCGAACAAACTCCTCAATATCATATGGAGAACCACCTGAGAATAGTTTGGCTAATTATTTGAACACCAGCACATTGATATCATAGAAGCTTTGGTTTTCCCAATGGTTGCGACAGGGTACACCATCCTTATCGCTTAAGACATTCCAGTTGAGCAGCCTATTGATGGTACTTTTGTTAAAGGTATTCAAATTTACATCGTTGGAGACGTCTCTATGATATAGCAAGCTACTAATTTTTTTTCCAACATGTTAATGCTTGTATTGCTAATGCCAACAATATGAAAGGGAAAGTGATATTTCAGTTTTCACTTTTTACCGCTTGAATTTCACTATCGTCACTGAAAGTTTCTCAAGTGTCTCTATATAAGAATTTTTACTGAAACTAGTGAGCTCAAATACGAAAAGTGTTACTCAAATATCACTTTCCTTACAAATTAAAACTGCTGACATAATTGCTTTTTTATTACAAGGTTTACATGTGGAAGCGCTAATATTTTTAAATCCAGGGAAGCTTAAACTCTGAAACCATATTTTCAAACAATCAAAGTGACAGAATGACTAGGGAAGCAAAAATGACACGGGAAATGACCAAGTCACCAAACCCTCATTCCTTTCCATTTCGCAACGTATGACTCAAGTAACATATAGAACGAGTAAAGCTTTGACAGAAACTTCATAGACAACGATCTAGGGAGGTCGTTCGAGTCCGAAAAAGGGAAATTCAGCCCGTTCGATTTTAAAAGAGTATATCATTGGAGGTACAGTTTTGCGAGATTATATCACATGCTTTAATTGTTGTACAACAGACCATAACATAGTCAATGACCCTCGGGGCATAAACGTGAAAGATGGTGGTGGAGATATGGCAATTTTTTGCTTTTTTGGCTGACTGGAACGTGTCTCCCAATATCTAGGCAAACACAAGCAATACGACCCAACCCTTCAGACATTCAAAGCCTCCATTCCTCAAATAGTTTAAAAATTCAAGGTCAACCTTTGCTAGTAAACGCATTCCTACAAAACCCGAAATTTGGGAAGACTACAAAAATATTGTCAATTCTGGAAGCATTTTAGTGACTCTTAAAAAGCCCGTAAATATTTTAAATAGGAATTGGTACCAAACTGCTACAAAGCGTGTTACTGAAAGTCTTTAGCAATCAATTTAAGCTTAGAGGGGCAATGACCTTGAAGTTAAATAAAAGAGAAATTGAATGTCCAGATTTCTCCATGACCAATTCAATTTCTAATGAACCTTTTATGAAGCCCTAGTAGTCAACAGTCAAAACACACCCTTCTATCAGATTAAAGAAGACAGGAAAAATTCAAGTCATACCAGTTGATGACCCTGATGCATATAAATATGACCCTCTTCCTTCATTTACTCTTCAAACTAATTTCATCAACCAATTGCAAATATAACTACTCTTCTTCAGTTTCTTTGCTTGCTCAACAAGATCAAGATGAGGCCTTCAGTTAGCATTGTTCTAGGCATTATAGTAGTGGTGCTTCTGCTAAGCATTCAAGGAAATGGAGCCAGTAGAATCCTGAATGGAGAAGAACAAGTTTGGATCAAGAAAGCGCATCTTCTGCTACCATCTTTCCCCAAGGGTCCTGTTTGCCCTCCTGGAAATGGGTGCACCACCATTCCTACCCCAGGTTGCAGGACATGCAAGTAAAGACCGTGCCCTCGCTCATTGGACAGGAATCAACAATGTGACAATGTACACAAGCAGAATTCAGAAGTTACAAATTAGAAAAATATCAAATGTAACTAGCTAGCTAGTGACCACAATAAAAGTCTAATCATGCTCTATATATGCAGGTGCTCAATTTTTTCTTTTTTTGGTTACAAATTCTTTACCCACAATTTGGGTGCATTTAACGAATAACAATTCAAATAAAAGTTGTGTTTATTTCACATCCTCTCTCTCTCTCTCTCTCTCTCTCTCTCTCTCTCAAGAAGAAGAAAGGAAACTACACTAAAACGAGGGAGAAGCATCAAGTTTCATCTTAGCTTATACATTATGCATCTTTCCTGATATTACTTGTTCATCTTCATCGTGTTTTTAAGGGGGGAAATGCTAGAGAACATGAGGATTGAGATATCAGCTATAAACCAATCATTTGATTGCACGCAGAAAGAATAGGAAAGCCTTAAAATGAGCAGAGACTGAAAAAAAACTAGAAAATGTGAGGGTAATCTAGTATTTTTGGTGGTCAAACTTATTTCTCCTTAAAATCAAGAGGAAAGTAGGGAATGACCCCCTCTACTTTACATATTGTGCGATTTGTCCCCCTCCACTTCAAATTTAAGCACTAAACCCCCCCACAGTTACAGAAAATGGGCACCTTAGACGGAAACCGTTAAATATAACAGCGCGTGGTCAACACGCGCATTGACTAACGATTTTTTTTTGTAAATGACGTTTTTGCCCATTTTGTAGGGGTAATTAACTAATGACCCCATGTACTATATACGGTGTGCGATTTCTCCCCCCCCCTACTTTAAACATAACCACTAAACCCCCCCCACACTTACGAAAATTGGGCACTTTATACGGGTCTGTTATGAATCTTCGTGAAATGACCAAAATACCCTTATTTCCTTACCCTATTTAAGTTTAATACCATTCTTTCAACTTCTTTTTCTCTCCTTTCAGACTTTTTACTCAATCCCGCATACACACACTCCACGCACACCCAGCACGCACACACACACACAAAAACATACACACACGTACCCTAAACCCACACACAGACGCGTACCCACTGCAAACATACACACACCCTGCTCGCATGCGACTGTGGCAGCAACGTCATCGCGAATCTGGTGCAGCCCCAGCGGCGTGTAGCCAGTCACGGTGGTCATGTGATGTTGTTTGGCGCGATGTAGCGGATTGGGGTGGCACGACGACGGAGGTTAGACCTGCGATTTGGGGACGTGGTCGTCGATCTTGGTGGCAGGGATCTGGACGGATGTGCGGCAATCAGACGCCGATAGCCTGTGTTTGTGGGGATTGATGTTACCGGTGTTGATTGCGCCAGTCGCTTGGAGGCCGATCAAGAAGCCCCACTGGCTTGCAGACGCAAGGCAGTGGGAAATGGCAGCGAGGAGGCAACTCACGACGATGTGTAGTCGGATAGTATAAAGTTGGGGGAGTTGGCCGGAGTGGTGGTTACTGTGAGGCTAATCATGGTAGTTGTTGCGCCGGTGATATACCAATGCCAATCGTGGTTCCTTTATTTTTTTTGTAACTCTCTGGTGGTCGGAGAAAAAGACCAGTGGTTGTGCTCAGTGAATCACCAATTATAGCGGGGTTGACCAGATGAGGAGGTGCAGATTGCGGGAATCCCTTGTTTGCGGTGAATCTGGTAGCGCAGAATGGGGTGGGGGACTGGTCTGACGGGTGTGGGGGGAAGGAAGGGGGAGGGTCATGGGCAAAATTGTAATTTAAATTTAACGGTTTCCATCTAAGGTGCCCAATTTCTGCAAGTGTAAGGGAGTTTAGTGGTTAATTTTGAAGTTGAGGAGGGGGGGGGGGGGAATTGCACACCGTGTATAGTACAGGGGGTCATTAGCTAATAAAGAAATAAGGGTATTTTGGTCATTTCACGCTATTCATAACGGACCCGTCTAAGGTGCCCATTTTCTGTAATAGTAGGGGGGTTTAGTGCTTAAATTTGAAGTGGAGGGGGGCAAATCGCACAACGTGTAAAGTAGAGGGGGTCATTCCCTACTTTCCCTTTTCATTGAGTCTGTGGGAATCTGGAAGTTTCCTTAGCATTTTTTCAAAAAAAGTGTGGTATTTGTTAAAAAAACATGCAAAAGCGTGGTATTTTTTTTTCATAATATTGTCTCCAGAAATACCACACTTTTTTCAAAAAGCGTGATATTTTCCCCATAATATTGTTTACAAGAAATTAGCCCTCTTGCCCATCTTTTTTGCTAATCAAATTAAAAGGAACATTTTTCCCACAGAAATGGGTATTTGTCTCTTTTATCAAATACCACACAAATTTGTTTTAAACAGCTTAAAGCAGGCTTAATCATTTTAGAATTTTACGGTGTCCCAAGCATTTTCCTTGCTCCTTATTTTCAATAAATGCAGGGAATCATAGTAATGGCTTAGGTAACACGGAGTAAAATGTCTGAAAGCGTGAAGGCCATGTGCCTCAAAACAGTCAAAGATTAATTGTTCAAAGTGACAGACGCCCAACTCGGAAGCAGGGCGTATTCATCATCTTAGTAAACCATAACGAATTGAATTCACGTTTGTTGAACTTTTGGTGGGCGAATCAAAGGACGAATAGAGCTTTAGCAAGACTGTGACCCGAAGAGCTACGCCAATTTCATAGTGTGACAACAATCCCATGGCTTACGTAAATGATAAGAATGACTTTAGAATTTCGTTGTGTTTGAATTTAAGTCTTTAGGCAGGCACATTCTAAATCAGCCACCAGCTGTTAACGAATGCCATCACGCATATGCTGAGGCGAGATATCACTCGCGATAACCTTGTAATAATCATTTACGAGATGCAGGTGAGGTGCCACGTGCTATATCACGGGAGATTATCGGTCCTAGGAGATAATAATATTGCGACAATGACGAGATCTTTGGCGACAAAAACAAAGCTGCATTGTAGAGCTCGAATGTGCTATACATGAACACCTTTGGTGATTGTCACTGGTAACAAGACCAATATGGTTCAGCAAAAAAATGGGGGACACGAGACCAAGAGGAAAGCTCCCAAAAAGAACCGAAAGATCATGCTCACACGGTTTGACAAATGTGTCACCCGAACAGCTGGGCGTGACCATGTAATGGCTTTGCTGGCTGGATGGAATTTATGTTTCATACAGAGGAAATTGCCTCAGTCAGTCCAAATATTTTGGCATTGTCGCGTAGAGTTTTGGCAATACATGAACACTGCTACGACAACTTCAAATCTCAACTCATTCAAAGTCCACCAACACCAGGACCAACGCCAAACTCAACTTACCTGTCAGGGCAGATCAGAAAGAACACCCATAAAGGGGTCCAAAATAAAGCAAATTAATGAAGCTGATTTACATTTGATCTCAGTAATGACATCTAGGCTTTGATAGTTTGAGCTAATGCAAGACTCTTTCAATTTCTAAATCCTGGTAAACCCTGGTAGTCAACATTCAAACCCTTGGAAAATATTGAAAACTTCAAGTCAAAACAGCTCCCAGTTTATGACTTGATGCCATAAATATATTTGCATGCTGTCCCTCTATCCTCGCACACCTCGTCATTGTCTGTTTACCTCAAGTTTGCTCAGCACAACCTAAAATGAGACCTCCAATCGTTGTCTTGGCCATTATGGCGGCAATTTTTTTTCTAAGCATCAAACCACTAGAAGCTAGCCGGGCACTACCGAATGGAGAAGCGGGAGAAGAGTGGATGAAAGCATCAGAGAATCTGCTGCTACAATCTCTACGAGGTCCTGATCGTGATCCTGGAAATGGATGTACCTACATTCCCGGGCAGGGTGGTAACCCCTGCACGCTCGGCCAGAAGAACTTTGCAGGTCATGCTAGGCCTCCTTCTCATGCATACCCACAGCTTGTGACTCGATTTGGCGTTGCTACTAAAGTAGCTTAGCGTCCTCAGATGACGCTAACGTCGTATATACCTTAGGAGTCAGAAACCAGATCAGAAAATGTGACGATTGACAGAAGCAAAAGTTTCCTTCTGTTTTTTTCATTTTCTTTTCATCTCTCAACCAATTTTCATCAAGCATTCTCTATAGGTAGTTCAATTGTATTCTATTCATGCAAGATGATGGTATATTTTCTCAAAGAACTTTCGTCCTTGTTACTGATGTATGCCCTATTTTTTGCCAGTACACAAAGAACAATTACTAGCCTAATTTGTAGAGTCAAGCTAGCTTGCTAATGCAGTCCGGCTCTGGCTTCCATGGAGGTCATATTCTCCTGGGTACGAGGTTCTAAACCAAACAATCTTTTCCAAAAAATTTAAACAGCTGAATGCTGAGTTTCTACATTGGTCTGCCTTGGATTCTCATGGACCGGGGTACAGAAGAAGGTCAACATGTTAATTTTGCACAATAATACATACAAATAATTCACGACAATGGTCGACAACAGGAAGGGAGGAGGGGGAAAAGAGCCTCTGAGAGTAGGGAGCAAGGTGGAAGGTGGTAGAGATAGCGTGCTAGTCAGGGCGGTAATTCCCCTCAAAACATAGATAGCAATCATTTTAGAAGAAAAAAAAATAGTACAGATACCTTCAAATGCGAGATCCAAAAGTACCCAATCATAGCCACACTGCCAAAAAATATAGCTTTTTAGATTCTCACTTGATGTTCCTAAATTCATGAAAGAGTTAGAGTAAAATAATGAAGACCTTACTAGTAACTTATAAGAGTATTAGCAATCCATACAGGAATCTCAAATTGCAAATCATTCTCTTACCCAATACATAGGTGTGTCGGGTATAACCAAAAGAGCAATCTGGCAAACACAACATGCTCACTTGAGATCATTCCCACAAATCAGCTGGTATATCCGTTGCATCTCACTAACAATGAACCATGCAGCAGTACCTCCATTTCAAGCCATGCTTATAACAATAAGAAGAGAGAATACAGACAAAAAAGAAACGTAATAACGAGAATGCTCGGGAACGGGTCAGAATGGCAAGAAAGCTTGTAGACATCCAACTTTTGATGGGCTGTTGCACGGCAATATGTTTAATAGCAATTGACCTGAAATAGAAGTCAAGAAAATGCAGAGCGCAATCTACAAGAACCACGAAGAAAGGAAGAAGATCATTCTGCAGAACCTTGTTATGAAAGTCCAAACCACACTTCTGAGCTTTCTTTACCTGAGGTCTAAGATCATAGTTCTCTCCATTATATGTATTTACCTAAATCATCTATTCATTTTCTTCAGGCCTTTATAAGATAAGATGTTCCATGTATTACACTGTGCTCAATGACCTTTGTGACCTGTGATCACCAACATTTTGCACAAAGCATTATACAAAAATGACCGAGGAAGTAAAACTCAGCAATCTGAAGATAGGTAACCCATTATAAACATAATTCAAATACAAACAATACAACCATAGGCTATTCTTATAATTCTACAAGGTAGTGCACTCGTCAGTGGATTAAAAGTGAGGTATTCCCCTTCTTCTACAGAATGATATATTGCTCTGATGTGGATTTCTCTTACAAGCAGAAGTTTACAGCTGGATCATTTTGAAAGAGCGGCAGCAAGCTTCTCCTTCACAAGCTCAGCGGTACCACCTTGCGTCCGGATAGCAAATGTGTGGATAACTTCACCATCATCAGTTGTGGAGACACTAGAGTCCTGAGCTACAATCCGATGTTCCCTAAATGTCTTTATGACTTTAGAAACCGGATGAGCATCCAATGGGCAGCTCGCTCTTACAACTGCATCTTCTTGCGTCATGTGGAACTCAATTTCTGGCATAGCGTGCTTTTGCTTACCGCCCACCATCTCCTTCTCAGCTTCCAAGATCCTTATCTTCGTCTGGAGATCAGTAATGTATGCAATGGCATCACCAAGCAGAGAGGCTTTGTCCATCTTAGAAATATTAGGGACGACTGCTCTTAATGCATAGAACCGCTGGTTCAGCTTCTCCCTCCTCTGCCTCTCAGCTTCCACGTGATTTAATGGTTCTTCCCTGCCATTGGCAGGCTTTCTACCTCTCTTTCTGGGTTTCCTCTCATCAGGTTGAAGTGATAAGTCCTCCTTAGCTAGTTCCATAGTAGAAACTAGAGTTTGGGAATTCAAACCCCCGATCATTGGCGGGAACAATTTCACTTCACCATCATCACCTCTGTACCCATTTGAAGAATTCCCAAAAACTTGATTGCTACTTATTGCCTGTACATCATATGACTGTGAAGGAAATCCTGAATCATCTTCAACCTTCGGAGAAAAACTTATACTGATTGGGCCTGGCTTCGCACCACCAAGACTAAGTTCCTGCCCAAATATCTTTGGCAACACTTTTGTATGTACAGGCTGAGGTCCCCCACATATCGTTCTCACCATTTGAATTAAGTTCTGTTCTTCAGTAATTGACTTGCTAGAGCCAATCTCTACGACTCCTGATTTTACAGGAATAAACACTACTGTCTCAATTCGAGCCAATTTCGCCAGAAACGACCTCGACTGATAATGGTCTAAACTACTTCTCATATCTGAAGTCCATATAGGTCTACCAGAATTAAAAGACTGAGCAGGAATTGAGGGCTTATCAAGGGAAAATGAATAATACATTGATGTTAAGTAAAACATCTCCATATCTGAAACCAAATCCAACTTGGCCGCAAAATTATCTTCCTCCGATCCCCCAAAACATGCGTGGAGCTTCTGAAGCACCCGCTTTTTCCTATCCGCCTCGTCCAAAGTTCTATTTGCAGGACAACCCCCATCCCCAACTTCACCCCCCTTAGATTCCCTACAGTGACCATCACCCCAAATCAAGGCTGCTTTGCCGGATTTCAAGCTTGAGACTTGCCAGAAGATGGCATAAGTCCAATTTGACCCCTCAAGAATCTTGCATAGCCCCTGCTGCACTCCCAAATCCCTAGCTGTGGCAGTAAATTCTGGTAACACGTTATTGGAAGATGACCAAACCAAGAATTCAAACGCTTCGGTACCCAATACAGCTTCCACCATAGCTTTGTCCTCTTCTTTTGACCAAAACTTCTCCCCCATCTTTCAAAAAAAAGAAAAAGAAATCCCAACAACCACTAGGTTTAAGCTGTCTCAAAATATGAACAAACCCTTAAAACTCTTAACAACTAATAAAAGATAGTCATGTTTCTCAAGAAAATGATTCAAATTCTAGAATTTTGATGGGAATGTTGACTCTAAGACACTTGGGTATGACTCACCAACACAAAGAAACTTAATCAAACAACTACTACGGGGTCAGCCCTCTCAAAATTATGAAGAACAGAAACCCTAAATTGAAGCAGCTATTAGGGAGTCAGTCAGATCCCTCAAGAAAGTGTTTCAAACACAAGAGGAATCCTGAAATTAAGACGCTTGGATTTTAACCTCAATTCTACCAAACTATCACGCATAACCCCAAAATTCTTGAATTGTCTAATATTGGGTCCATTCATCATCATCATAAAGAGAGGACTTTTACAGGGTAGGAATTTCAAGAAATTTTAAACAAGAAACACGTGAAATACAGGCTACAATGAAACATAAGGAGCAAGTGTTACCTGAAGGTTACGATGGTCCATGATGGATCTGGGTAAGAAGGAAAAGGGTGCTCGTGTTTCATGCGACTACAACAAACACTAGGGTGTGCTTCTAGATCTGAACACACACTACTTTATCAGGCAAATCATCAGCTGAGCTAAATCTAAAATCTATCTAAATATAATAAAAAGGACTTATCTCTGTACTGTAGGAGTAATTTCTCCTGTGATTGGCCAGTTCCGGGTGACTTGCGTTAAACTGTTAAAGGTACCAAAACTTTATTTTTGTACCCTTTTTATATTATTAAATTTTCAAAAATATCAAATTTCACTATTAATATATCCACTTTATTTTATTTTTTTACGCATAATATCACATTTGTTTATACTGAGAAGACATATTATTAGTATTACTCGTTATATCTAGTGCAAATAAGGATAACACTAACAATTATAAAAAGTTTTTGAATTATGAAGGGACATGAAGGTATCTTCTTTGACCATAAAGATAAGTTGAGTGTAGCTGTATAAAAGTATAATATTATTTTCTAAATTAATCATTCATTTTTTTTTCTTAAATCGAACTCACTCGTTGCAACATAAGATGTGTTGATAAGTAATAGTGTGTGTGTGTGTGTATATATATATATTGTTTCTAAAGTAGTATATAATTGAACATAATTTTTATACTCTAAAAGCAATATCCAACATTTTTGCCTTTTCAACTAACGAATGTTCTTCGTCTACCTAAATTTGAAAATGATAGTACTACTAAAAATTGTACATAAAATAAAGATGTAGGCTTCAGTGATACAAATTACAGTTGGCCTGGGCAACTCATGAAATTATGGGCTTGGGCTTGGGCTTGATCTTACAGAAATCATGATTGACGTGGGTTTGAGATTTTTAGCCCGTATAGGACAAATATTTTTTAGGGCCCTCACAAGTCACACCCATAGTAACAAAAATCGCGATATATTGACGATATTCGCGAATTTATCGCGATAAATTGTTGGAAAGTATTAATTCCGAATTTATCTTATTTTTAAATCTTGAATATCGCGATAAAACTTTATTTTCATGCTTATATTTAAATTCATATTTAGACTTCACCCTACTTTTCTTCGTGATAAAGATTAATTAATAGACTTGGATTATGTTGATATGCTTAAAATTAAAGTGAACAAAAATTAAGCTGTAACCATGGACAACCCGTGGGCAGTCGATTTTTAGCCCATGCCTACCAACATTTTTATGGGTTAGGCGTAAGGCTGTATACGAACCGAGTTCGAGCCGAACAGGAATGTGTTCAAACTCGATTCATTTATTTTCAGGGATGCTTGAGCTCCGCTCGTATTCTTTTATGAGCCAGACATGGACGTTCGAACTCGGCTCAAGTTCGTCAATGCAAAAGTCGGGCTTGGCTCGGCTTGTTTGTCTAAAAAACCAAATCAACAGAACACCGGAGAAGGAGAAGAAGCTAAATTCAACAAAACAACATGTCGTCTTCTTTTACAACAACCGCCGCCATCATCTTCTTCCACGACCACCGCCGATGTCACTGATGTCTGCTTCCACCACAATCGCCGCCATCATCTACTTCCACCACGTATTGTCTTCTTCCACCACCATTGTTGTCGCCTATCCGTATTTACTAATACCACCTGCTTCATCAACCACAAAAAAACTTTTAAAGATAAGAAGTTCAAATCTGCTTCTGAAGTCGATGGATTTTTGGATCTTCACAAGATCAGAGACCAGAGTCGTAGAAGAACCTAGATCTAATCTGGGGTGATGTGTGCGCCTAAGAGTGAGAAGGAGATGTGCTTGCATGAGAGTTTGAAAAATAGGGTTTGTTTGTGTATCCGTGGAGGGGTGTGTGTATCTCCGATATTTCATTGTGTGTGTCTATACATGAGTGAAAGAGATAGAGGGGGAAGAAGAAAGTGTCTGAATAGGAGAAGTGCGGCTGTGAGGATTTTAAGAATATGTTAGGGTTTTCTAAATGGATAGGAAGAGGAGTTGTGTTGGGCTTTCTAGTTGCACTCTAAATTTATGACTTGGGCTGCATACAATGTAAGAATTGTTTGGGTATGTTATTGGGCTTGGTTTTAAGTAAATTGAGTTTAGGGCCTCCATGCTTTAAACATAATATTCATGTATATTTGCATAATCTTCATATTTTAAATATAAACATATGAATTTATTGTATAGACGAGCCGTTCACAAACACATTCGTGAACACTTTAAAGTGTTCATGCTCGAATTGTTTAATAAACGAGTTTTAAAATGTTGTTCGTGTTCGGTTCGTATATTATACAAACGAACATGAACGAGTTTTGAAAAGAACGAATCACGAGTTGTTCGTGAACTGCTCGGTTCATTTACAGCCCTAGTACTTAGGCGTGGACAAATATATATTATTCGAGAGAAACTTTCCACTAGTTGGAACTAGAACTCAAAAACTTGATTCAGGGACCTATAAACCGAAGACGTAAATAGATTGGGCATGTGTATGGATTTTATAAGGTGGGTTGAGCATAATCTAAATTTTGGGCCCATCCAGCTCGCCCAAATTATAGCCCCAATTCAAATGGACTAAAGAGGGCATTTGATCTAGAGTTTTACTCTATTTTGACATTTTTTTTTATTTTTTAAAGTTTCAAGTAAGAGTACTTTATTCAAGTTTGGGCACAAATCTTGAATCGGTACTGCTCTAAATCTGGCCAACAAATAAATCACGGGAAATCCTCTATTACTCTGAGCCCAAAAGCGACTCATAATGACGCCGACACCATTGCTCAGTGGACGGGATTTACGACAAATGACAATTTTGGCAATTATCTTGGCAGCACCCTAAACATAGTCCAAAATAAGAAAATATTCTTTCAAGAGCTCATCACTAAGCTGGAAAATAAATGTGCTGGTTGGAAAGGTTGCATCCTCAATAAAGCCGGCAGAGCCACCCTTATTATCTCTGTGCTCACATCCCTTCTCATATACCATACGCAGGTATTCCTTCTACCTAAGTACGTTGTTAAAAAGATTAACTCGATTCTTGCAAGATTTTGGTGGTCAGGTGACGAACACATGAAAGGAATTCACTGGATTTACTGGCATACCTTATGTGCCCCAAAACATTCTGGCGGTTTGGGCTTCAAAGATATATCCATCCTTAACCAGGCCCTTTTAGGAAAAATAAGCTGGCGAATCTGGAATGTGCCAGAAAGTCTGCTAGCCCGTGTCATGCTGGGGAAATACTGCAATCACACATCCTTTTTGAATAGTCCAAAGCATGGTAAGTCCACTTGGGGATGACGTAGTATCATGGCAGGAAAACAGGTCGTAAATAATGGACTAAGATTGCAAGTTGGTACGGGCTCACAAATATCAGTATGGCAAGATTTTTGGATCCCTGACTCTGACAGCAAACCCGAACCAAAAGCCGGCATTTACCTTGACCCAATGGAAAAAGTGCAAAACCTTATTACTAATGAAAGCCGACTCACTCACTTATTCCACCCCTGAAATCGTACAAAAAATCAAGGCTATTCATAGAGTTGTCAAACGGGCCGGGCGGCCCGCGGGCTGGCCCGGCCCGGCCCGGTTCTGGCCCGGGCTGGCCCGGCCCCGTCGATGAACAGTAGCGGCCCGCGTGCAGAGGGCCTGGGGCCTGGGCCTGGACCAGGCCTTCAAAATCTGGAAAAACGGCCCGGCCCGACCCGGTTTGGCCCGGGCTTGGCCCGGTCTGCGGCCCGGTTATTTGGCCCGATCTGCGGCCTGGGTTTGGCCCGGTTTTGGCCCCACTTTTTTGAATCTTTTGCTTTTCCCCCCCTTTCTTCCACCCCTTTTCCAAACTTCCACTTTTACCCCCCCAACAGCTATATAACGGCTAGTTTGGGGGGTATTTTAGTCTAACCTATATTTTTCAACTCCTTTACACTCTTACCCTCCCCAACAACTATAAACGGATAGTTTGTAGGGGTATTTTGGTCTTTTGTGAAGTTTCTAAAATCTATAAATTCACACAATTTCTCTCTAATTTTTCACACCAATCTTCTTACTCTCTTCTTACTCTCATAACAAGGTTTGCTACTATTTTTCTCTCTAATTACTACTCTTGCTAATTACTACTAGTATTTACTAATTAGTACTCTTGTTTATTAATTACTAGTCTTGCTAAATTCTTTTTAATTACTAACTCTCTAATATTTGTTACTCGTTCATTCTTTTAATTGTTATTTCTTATTACTACTCTTATACTTGTGTATTTAGTTACTCTTACAAAGTTTAGCGTGAAATATGTCTGGAATAATTAAGAGAATTAGGCGTGCATCGTCATCACGAAAAACATCATCATCATCGCAAGCACCACCACCAGCACAAGCGCCAGTGCCACGGCCATCAGAAACACCAATCCAAGCACCAACACAACCATTCGTTCGTGGACGAATGAGTACAGGCTCTATGATAGATACACAAGCCAATTGGGAGTTCAATCAAAACATTCCAGATTTTGAATACACGCCTGATGAAGACCCCCCGCATTATAGTCAAGGACGCAGCTCGGTTGGCGAAGCTACTACTCAGTGGCATAATCTCAACCCTATGCCTGGTCATGATGAAGAAGGGCCGAGCAATGCCTCCGATAACGTGCCAGAAGTCCAAAAGGGGAAAAAGAAGAAAGCCGAGTGTTGGAACATTTCGACGTAGTTACGGTGGACGACATCCGAAAAGCTCGATGTAAGTACTGTCTTAAATTATTTTCGACTGGTAGTGGTAATGGACATCTTAACAGGCATTACCCTCAGTGTGCACCTCGACAAGGCCACGTCGAACCTACCCAAATGCAGTTATCTTTTGACGGTAAGTTATTTGTTTATAATCAGCGAGAGCAAAGAGACGGTCTCGCTGAATTTGTTATTCATGATGAACAAGCCTTTTCTTTTGCCGATAATCCTAAGCACTCTAGATATATGAACACATACGTTCAACCTTTGTACAAAAAGGTTCATATAAACACAACTAGATCCGATGCACTCCGACAGTACAAGGCTGCTAAAGCACGCCTTATCGATTATTTTGATAAATTTGACGGTAAAGTTAGTCTTACTTCTGATATTTGGCAATCTCCTTATACCTTTGTTAGTTATTCTTGTGTGACCGCTCATTGGATTGATGCAGATTGGGTTATGCACAAGAGAATCATCGCTTTCGAGCACTTCCCTTATCCGCACGATGGAATGAACATTGCTATTCTTATATTAAAAGCATGCACCACATTTAAAATTAAGGATAAGATTATGAGTGTTAGTTTTGATAATGCTTCTAATAATAAAGCTGCTGTTGCAGCTTTAAAGGACACGCTTCAACCTGTATTTCATGGTAAATTATTTCATGTTCGCTGTGTTTGTCACATTATTAATTTAATTGTTCAAGATGGTTTAGCTGCTGCAGGAGATATTCTGCTCAAAATGAGGGGTATGACAGCGTATGTTAATGGCTCGAGTTTGAGAACACAACAATTTAAAACGTTGTGTGTTCAATATAATATGCCTCGCAGGAGAGCAGTTACAAATGTGGTCCACAGGTGGAACTCTACATACCACATGCTTTTACACATTCTGGCATACCGAGAAGTCTATACGCATTTTCTACTAACCCAGTTCCCAGCCGGCTTGCCAACTCAAGAGGAATGGCAGATGGCCACATACCTAGCTGAATTTTTGGAGGTATTCTACACGTCTACCAATTTATTGTCTGGTACGTACTATCCCACCTCTCCTCTCGCTGTAATAGAAATTCTGAAGATGGCTACAATGTTAACAAAATGGAGATATATAGGACCCTTTAGGGAAATAGTACAAGTGATGGATCAAAAATTTAATAAATATTGGAGTAAACTGCCTGCTATTTTTACTATGGCTACTTGTTTAGATCCTAGGTTAAAGTTGCATAGTGTGAACGCCTCGATACAAGAGATATCGAAATTAATGCGCTACACAGCAGAGGACACAACCTTGCTCACAGCAAAAGTGAGCAAGAAGTTTGAGGACTTGTTCAACCTCTATCGTAATTCTGCTGACGTGCGCGGGCGAGCTACATCATCATCCACTGCTGAGAGGTATTATGCGCCATACCTTCAAGGCTTTGAATATCTAGTAGCAAGACAACTACCAGGTGAAGGTACTTCTAATTCGGGAGGTTCGTATACTTTTTCCTCTTTTCATGAGATTGGCGTATATGCAAATACTGATCATTATTCTGATTTATCAAGGTAAGAACATGTTAATTTTAATTTGTTAAATTTTTGGAAACAAAATCAAAACATGTATAAAACTTTATCCCAAATTGCACGGGATGTACTGCCAGTGCAAGCCTCCACGGTTGCTTCAGAGTCGGCATTTTCAGCAAGCGGGAGGGTTTTGGATGACAGGAGGAGTCGTCTTAACCCCGAGTCGCTCGAGCTATGTGTATGTTGGAAGGATTATCTTGATGCGAAATACCGCGAGCAAGATAAACCGATTGATGATAGGAAGAGCAGTGACTCGGATATTGAAGTACTTCCGGATGATTAGGTAATTTGTTTTTATTTTCCTCTTTTGATCCTTTTGGTTGACGCTGTAGATTTCTTGATCTTTGATTGCTGATATTTTGGATAGACATGCATTATTATTTTGATTGTTAGAGTTTTAAGAATAATTTTTTTCACAAAATATACTTTTTTTTCCATATATATAAAATAAATTTTTACAAGCAAGATATATATTTTTTCGTATATATAAAAAAATAGGTAACTTCGCCTGTTTGTTTACAAGCAGCCGGTCCCAAGCCCGGATAAAAGGAGGAGGGCCTATGAACACATTTATTATTTTTCTATATAAATTGTTATGTGTTAAGATTTTATTAATAAAGCTCACCAAGAAGAGTATGAAAATGTTTAACATATAATAAAAAAATATAGCGGCTAACAAATAAATATGTATATACATACATACATATATATGTATATTACTTATAATGAAATAAGTAATATACATAGAGATGAAATTTAAAATTGTGACTATTGCCTAGAGATGAAATTTAAAATTGAATAACAAGAAAAGAAAAAAAAAGGGCCCGGGCCCGGCCCAAGCCCGGCCCTAGATATTGGGCCTAGGGCCAGGGCCTGGACTGGGCCTAGGTTTGCCTTCGGCCGGCCCGGCCCGGCCCGGCCCGGCCCCACTGCAGGCCCGATGGGCTTGGTCTGGGCCGGCCCAAGCCCGGCCCTTTGGCATCTCTAGCTATTCATATCTCTCCACACTTGATTGCAGATCAACAGGTTTGGAGGCACACAAAGATGGGTATTTACTCCACTAAGTCAGCTTATCAGAAACTACATCAAGCGAAAACGTTAGAGTTACTTGGTAAGTGAGCTATCATGGAAAACCCACACTCAGAGAAAGCTTGGAACATAGTGTGGTCTCTGCCTATTCCCCTCAAGATAAGCTTCCTCATTTGGCAGGCCCTATGGAACCGACTTCCACTCATCACAAAACTTTGTCAATTCACCTTATCATCTACCAACATTTGCCCTATATGCCTCCATGCACCAGAATCTCTAGATCACTTATTCTTTCACTGCCCCAAAGTGCGAGCAGTTTACAGGGCTCAAGGTTGACGCTATTCGGCGTCCGTTCCGCGAATGGCTCATTGTTTGGTTTGAATCTACTAGACTAAAAAGCACTTTTCTAAGAAAAACACTATCCATCTCCATCACACTTTGGTGTATTTGGACCTATAGAAACCAACAAATTTTCCGACAAATATCTTTTAACCCCAACCTTGTTATACAAAATATTCATGAGCTGATCACAACCATTACTAGCCCAGTAGCCACAAAAACCGTTAGCAGTAAACTACTGAGTGTAAAACAGTGTTATGACCTACCTTACATAATACATAGCAAACCGGACATGTGCACATGTCATAACAAAGAACCTATAACAATATTTCTAGCCATCCGTTTTGATAAAAACCTACTCAGAGCAGGTATAGGGATCTCCTGTTTAAACCAATATGGCATTCGATGTGCTTCAGCGGCAATCACTATTCTAGCTTCTAATTGGATGGCTGCTCAAGCTAAGGGCATATTATCTATTGCATCATGGCTCACACAAAAAAGATTACTCACCTCAAAATATGTACTGACTCAAAATTCCTTCTTTCTCAAATGACAAACAATGAAGACGTTGCCGACCCCGTGGCACCTGTATTATATGACTTATGTTACATTATGAACGATATGCACTTTTGTAGTATTGACAAGGCTGTAGCCCCACAGCTAAAGGAGGCCAGATCACTCGCATCTTTTGTACGTTATGCCCGCATTACCGTATACCAGGATTGGGCAAATGATGGTTTATTACGAGGGGATCTTAGTCCTTCCTGTTAATTTCTGTGTAGCTACTATTGCCTTTTGTTTTGGGAAACTTGTATATATTCGTATGCAGCACTTTGGTTACTATCTGTAAATGCCGTAATGGCTTATCTCCGAAAACCTTGTAACCTTTTGATTATCTATGCAATTCTCATTTTCTATCAACAACAAAAAGTTTGGGCGCAAACTAACTCGGCATTAAGTTCTCACTACATTATTCAAGGGGATTGACTGTGTTTCTTATACTCGTGAGCTTGTGTTAGATTCACGCATAAACTATACATGAGATTTGCTCCATATATAAGCATATTAAGAGTTTATCTTCTAGTATATGCTTTTAGCTTGGACACTAGATGTTCATGATATCATAGATATGTCATGCTTTATTCTCATAGATTTTAGTCTCATATTGTGATGTCATATGCTCTTTTGTCATTCTTACCAGGTATGTAGTGTATAAGATGAGAAGAAGTCGCAAGCCATATATCAATTGATGCAAGCAAGAAAAACTAAACCCAATATCTCTTTACTAAATAATGATTTGGATCGCCACCAAGTACTTATTGGCGTTGCCCAATTTCAAGATAAACTCGTACATGATTTAATCTTTTAATAACTCGTTATCCATGTAACAACAAACATGCAGTAACAATCCATCGGACCTATTAATTGGACATCAATCTCTTCCGATCCAAAAGTTCTGGATAGTCGAGATCAATGATCCGAAACGATGGAATATTTACAGAGCTACTACGCGCCGAAAAGGGCACACACTTGCTGATAACTTCTTGCAGCAAAACAAGAAAAGACAATAGCATAATAATTTTGGTTAAAGGGCAAAAGCAAGATAGCATTATCGTAAACATTTCCATTGGTGATGATTATTTATTAGACCTTCACCAACCAAGTACTTATTACTTATTAGACATGAACAAGACCCTCTCCCCATGCTACCCAACTCGAGGAACCTGAGTTACCACCCCATGTTTGTTAACCCAGACCCAAACACGGTCGCACCGATAGTCCCTGGTCACCGGAGATCCTTCCGGCAGCACAATTGCATGAACACGAGGGTTGTCTCTCTCTATTTTGGCCGCTGCAGCTTCTCCACTCTCTCCCACCAGCTTCGGCCACTCTTGCTTACCTGTACCAAAAATCCACCAAAATTATTACCATCTATCACGTAAATGAAACTTGTTTTAACTTTGATATACGCTTCATCAAGGTACATTTACACTTATTTTCAGTCGTCGTTTTCAAAATGCCCCTCCGACAAGATGGACCCTTGTTATCGAGGTCTAAAACTAATCAAAGCTTAGATGATGTTAGTCGCTAAAAGGACCTTTTTCGCGATACAAAACTCAAACTCGTTACTATAAAGTCTATTCACAACTACTACTTTCTTTAGCAACCAACACCACCTTTGTTGCCAAAAAAAACACCACCTTTGTTGTTATCTTCCAGCGACTTGAAATCTAGATTCGCCAAAAGTCTTCGTGTTCAGTCCCCGACAGAGGATCCGTGTGGCCCTTCCCTAGTTAGGAAAATGTCGCATCGCTCTAGCGTTGTCATTCATTTCTTTGTTTATATTGACATACATGGATTGCGAAGATGTTACAAAAAGCATCTTTCAGGGTCGAAGAACATGTTATCCAAGCAGAATTTTGCCTTCGCCCCTTCAACAAAATGGATCCAAACTAGTTTTTTGAGTTTCAAGGGAGGAGAAAACAGGAAACGGAAAATGTACTCAGTATGGTAAAAAGGGTCTAAGAAAGTAAGCAAGGCGTTACCTCTACACTGAAGTTCCACATCTTCAGCTGCCATGAATCTCTTGGCTCTTTCTTTATGCCTCTGGTGACGGTACTGGTCCTGGAATGGGTTGCTGCTGGTGAGCCCTAGTGGTATAAATGGGTGAATGGGATTGCTCCTCAGAGAGCTAGCCCACAGAGTCACGCTCACCTGACATCTCATTGAATGGCGACATTCAAGTCCATTGATTTCAGTAGCAGGGTTTGCTCAGCTTTATCCAGTTGTCACTTGATGCATTCATCCTCTGACTTCTATTTTGATTGTCCTCACCTACTCTCTTTGACGTTACTATTCAAGACAAGATTAATTCACTGAGAGAGATGGATCCGAATCCGTTGCTGTAATCATGGGTTACATCAGAAATGTTGTCTTCATTGTTGAGAGAGAGAGGAGAGAGAGAGAGAGAGGGGGATCCAACCATAGTTACAGTACCCCTCCCTCTCTCCTCCCTCTCTCCCAGCAATGGGATAGTATCCCTGGTGGGGATCCAATTCCGAAAGAGATATATATAGAGTAATTTATTTGATGGGACAGTTTATTTTCACAATCTATGTGTTATTTTTTTCACTAAAAGTACATCAACGTCAAAATATAAATATTTCATTAACAAATGAGGATGTGAAAAAATAATGGTGTAAAAATAGACATTTTATTATAAGTGGCTTTAGCAAAAACTGTACTTACCGTTTTATAAAAATATATATGCACCTACCTCAAAAGTATTATTTCCAAGGTTTTTCCTTTCTACATTTTCCTATGAACATTATTAGCCCAAACGCGAGAAGAATCTTTTGGAAAATCGTCCTAGAACGGAATGAGAGATAATCAACGCCCTTTTTCCTGCTCTTGTCCTAATTCCTTCTCTTCTTCTAAATTTTGGTCGGGTCTTACTTAATTGATGAAGTTTACTGACGGATTGAATAATGCACATAAGAAAATATTAAATTAAAATCTTGTATGGCATGAGATTATTGGTTCGGATAACCTAGGATTGTTACATGCATGTATCATAAAATAATCTTTAAGCTCGTCTTTGCCTTTACTTCTCTGACATTAACTCTTATATCAAATTCAATGGTTCTAAATAATCTAGGTCAATGGTCCATGACTATAAAATATGTGATCCATATTACGATTATTCATTGGCTTAACTTGGTTTTAGGATCATGTATTTTGGCCTCTGACGCAGAAGTTACTCAAACCCCGAAACAAAGAAGAGTACCGAACAATCTACGCATCAAATTACTTTATAGAATCAAGAAGACATGTTTGGGAATTGGTCGCAAGTGTACACTATTTAGCATTATTCAGATTACAGTTGGATCAAGATCCTATGTGTATAATGATGCACTCTTCTGCATCTGCGTAACAAATATTAGACACCCCATCCATAAATGTTTTATTCAACGATAGGCAAAAAAGAAAATAGGGGGAAGAAAAATCCTTAGCGCGAAAAGAACCATTATTTCAACAACTATAACCAACGGTCGGGATCAACAATTAAATACTGGTCACGGATATGTTGTCACAATTTATATGCGTGCATGTTGTCACAATTTATATGCGTGATAATTGTGACGACCAATCAATCGATCATGGCGACCAATCAAGTATTCAAAAGCCATTGTTACAAGGTGCAATAATTTAGACCGTGGACAGGCCATTAATGCTTTCACAGTTTCACGTAACAATGCAAAATGCCATATTTTTCAGTCGAACAAACTTTGGTTACTACTATGATCGTAGGAATCTTCCTCCAACCCCTTGTATAGTGACAATTAATAGTCGCTAAATGTTTCCAGTGACTTTTCTGTTAACACTTTTAGCGATAACTTTTAACAACATTTTTTTAGCGTCACTAAATAAAAGTCACTAGAAACATTTAACAACAATTAATTGTCGCTATATGGGGAGTAGGAGGAAGATTCTTTCAACCCTGGTAGCAGCCAAAATTTTTGAGTATCAAGTAGCAACCCTTTCCTCAATCCTCACAGGAAACCCACCTTTCATCTTGGATGTGAAATCTGCTATAAACACCGGCTCAACACCGTCCTCCAGTGCCGGAACCACCCTGTACCGCCGTAAAACACCAGCCACCAACCTCTTCATCTGCAGAAAAGCCATCTCCTTTCCCAAACAAATCCTTGGCCCCGCCTGGAACACCGGGTACGTGTAAGCGTCCCTCCCCAAAAAGCTCCACCTCCAGTCTTCCTCCGCCGCTGCATCCCTCTCCAACCACCGCTCAGGGCGGAACTCCGCCCAGTCCGACCCCCACACCCCCTCCACCCTCCCCATTGCATAGGGATGGTACGTCACCCTCGTACCCTTCTTCACAAACGTTCCGTCCGGCAAAATGTCGTCGCTTGTAGCCTCTTTTGAGTCGTTCGGGACCGGCGGGTACAGTCTCATACTCTCACATATCGAAGCATGCGTGTACACCAAGTCTTTCACGTCGTCGTACATTTGTGCTTCATTTTTGTCGCTAATTTCTTTTAAAATCTCGTTCTCGACCCCAGTATTTGTCGCTATTAACCAAAAAAACCACGTTAATGCCGCTGACGTGGTATCACGACCCGCCAATATAAAGCTAATAACAATGTCCGTGACAAAGTCTTCGTCGGAAATACCCGAACTCAAGAACCGTGACAAAAGGTCAACTGACTTCAGCGACGATTTTTCGTTCAGTTCGCGCTTCTTTTCTTTGACGACTTGTTTAGCAAACGCGCGAACTCGGGCGACGGATGCCCAAAGATGCTTTTCGGACCCAATGTTGAAAAAGCGTTTGACTTTCCATACTAGTGGGAGAAAGTAATTGAACCTATCACTGCTGATGCGAACCGCATTTTCAAAGGCAACGGCAAACGTTGCCTCTGGGAGTGATGGTAGTAAATAACCCGGGTCGTACCCGAAAGCAATCTCGCAAATGTTGTCAAAGGCGAACCTTTTGAGGATGTCTTGGAAATCGAGGATGGTTTTGTTGGCTGCGGCGGCGGCCAGGATGGGGAGCAGGCGGGCGTTCAGTTCAGTGTCCACCACCTGTTCGACGAATTTACGCAGAGACCTTGTGTTGAACTCATGGCTGGAAACTTGTCTTTGGAACTTCCAGGTCGTGCCATCCGAGTTAAAAATGCCGTTTCCGAGTAGGTCTGATAGAGTGGTGTGGCTAAGGTCGCCTTTTTTGTAGATATGGAAGTGGGTCTTGAGCATGTGCTGGACGACGGCCGGGTTAGCCGTCAGGACTTGGACGTACCCGAATGGGCGTTTTAGGACGAATGTCAAAGAGGGTATGCCTGTAACAACCTCTGATGTCCATTGGATACGCCGCTTTCGGTTCGCAAAGATTGCAAGGTATGAACCGATTAGTGGGTAGGATTTGGGTAGCTTGCCAGAGGAAGAAGATGGGCGGAGGGAAAAGAAGAGCAGCGGAGGAACAAGAAGGCAAAAGAGCAATGAAGCTAAAAGCTCAAGGTTCAACATGGCTGACAACATTGATGGGAGTGAGTAGTGATGATGACAACACAACACTCGTTGGTTCTATTTATAGAAAAACTTATAGCTAGTTTAAGGTCAATGAAGGTTTTTTTTGCTTGTACTGAATCTCCTCCTTAGGGTACAAGCACTGCCGACATCTAAACTGTGCTTTCTTCTGTTACTAGGCGCGCTAGAGACAAGATCCGAACAACATATTATCAGCAGTTCGGTTCTGTGTCCCCATCTTGTTTTTAAGATACTACTCAAGAGAAGCGATTGTGCTAAGAGTGGCTAAAGAGTAAAGAGTCGTGATTCTGGGCTCTCAAGTCCCTCTCTATCTTGATATGGGGATTGCGTGCTCTAAACAACGGCCCGTGTAAGGCCTACTTTGTGGTCGACAGAACGTTTGCGGCCAACTGCACAATATAAGCAAGAAACACGTGAGTAGATACTGTTTGACACGTTCCTGTATTATTTTTTTGAAATGTATGTTTCACCTAATTCATTTCTCACTAATTTTTAAGTTATTGTTCTCGAAACTGGTATCCGCACCACCCTCTTCGTCAACTGGTATCTGCACCACCCTCTTCATCAACTGGCCAATAGTCGAGTGTGATCATCATTACCTATAGTTCCGGATCCCCTTGTCTCACCCGTGAATTTACGCGACTTTTTGGCACTATTGCGGTATGAATTGATTCAGACATTCAATTTTTTAGTGATGAAGAGTTTAAACCGCTAAATAAAGGTTATTGATTTAAAATTAATTTCGGCTTTCACTTCCAACCAGATTAAGAGGTTGAATAGGAGCCTCAGGTTCCTAAACTAGTTTCTTTTTTTAGGTTAATCAGGAGAACGATGATATTAATATGCCAATCAAGTTACAAGAGTAGCCAAACTATTTTCCTAGAACGCTACATCTTCTTAGTTACATAAGTAGGTAAGCTACTTTCCAAGAAGGCCAGATAAATTTATACTAAAGCAATACAAGTAACATCAAGAAACTTATTTTAATGGATTTAAAAGCACTACAACAATTTTTTATATATATATATATACAAATACTAAATTAAATTTATTCTAGACCTCTCTTTAAAGTCAAAAAGTAACTAGTTCATTTGTCTAATGCCAACTCCTTTGCTCAACATCCAAGTCTTTAGAACCCACTTATGATCACTTTACAGTGAAGGACATAAAATCACGTCCTGAACTAGTTGCAGGCGACGAAGAGTTTAAACCGTTCAGTAAAGGTCACTCATTTAAAATTAATTTCAGCTTTTACTTCCAACCAGATTAAGAGGTTGAATAGGAGTTGCTGACTTTGCATTTATGGTCGACATGATACTCCAATTCTAAAAAGGATACAGTCTATTATGTCATCTCTCACACAAATCGTTTCAAGCCAACCAGTTACCATAATGAGTAGTGCTAATCTAATAGCACCTAATTCAATTTTCTCGGTTTCAATGTTCTACAATACCTTACATCACATACTGTCACATAATTTCGAAGTCAAACTATGGGGTATAAACTTGAGTAGACGCCATCACCTATTACTCTTAAAACAGGAGTAAATGGCATAGAGGCAAAAGAAGCTATCTTTCTAAAGAAGCAAAATTAGAAGAAAGACAACGGTGGATTTTTCTTACAGAAACCAACTTGCAATGAGGCTCTTTGCAGGGCAACTATATACGGAGAACCTTCTTGTCTGCAATCATAAAAAATACAGGGTTGTGCTATCTGCATTTACAGGTGTGTGTGGTCAGCCTTGAAAAGAAACAAAACTTGTACATAGATTTCAAATCTACATTACCATAACAGCTGCTCCCAAATATCTCTCTCGAAAACAAAACCTGCCAACTCCAAAGTACTAAAATGGGAGGTGGACGCTCCTTTCAATCTCACATAGTTGGTTCCTTGACGATTGGCAATGTCTCACCTTTGCATAAAACCTGTTACGCGGATCAAAATCCACAGGTGGTCACAGATGGACAATTCCACTATAGCTTATCCTGTCTGCAGTGTGGTTTGTTCCTTTTCCTATATCTGGAAGATATAATGTTGAAGATTAAGAACTCTAAAGATAACAGGCAGAGTAATAATGCTGTCTCTCCTCTCCTTTCTTGGAGCACAAAGTTAAGACAAACAAAACAGGGATCTCATAGGGGATTCCAAATACTAGAATATTGTAAGCCTCGTAGTACAATCGAACATGATGCATACTTCAACTCCATCGATAATCATCACATGAGTTTAAAGGACAACAACTATTGTCCTTGATCATTCTCTTAAATACCTAGATTTCTGCAACGGCAGTTTCACAGAACTGTTCTGTTCTATCATGGTCTACAGAGCTATACGTAAATTGTGCTTCGCCAGTGCATTCGAGAACATATAACCATTGCATACACTATAATCCATCTGATAAGTTTCACCTAAGGAGTAACTACAAAATGGTAATAAATAGCAATATTTTGCCGTGTCCCCATGTCTTCAGTTTTGAAAAATAGACGAATCCGACACTTGGACACTTATCCAACTCGGACAATCGCACCGAGTCCATGTAACATAGCCTTGGACATCACCACGTAGTTCCACTAGTCATGGAGAGGTTCATCAAGCTTAATGGAGGGGAGGGGAGTAATATAGGATCTTGTATACAACAAGACACGTCGATATTTGGGTGGAAGAAGGCACTGGTGCCATTCAATTCATTTGCACTGCTCTCCAAAGGGGTTAGCGACTTTCTAGTAACAGCTTTGGAATCCCAACGGATAGGTCTTCCCAGATTATTAATGAGGTGATGATAATCAGATAGATGGACGCAATACAAGCATGTAACTCCGTGAATAATTTTGCTAAACCAAGGTTTGCACACCCACAAACGCCCTCAAATAGAAAGGCGCACAGAGAATTTTCCAACCCATGCAACAAATTCTACTTTCAAGAGACATCCCGCTACCACTGTCAAACAAAGTAGGATATTCAACACCTCCGCAATTAAACCATGTCTGGAAGTATAAAAAAAGGGAGAAGCGGCTGTTGCCATTTAGTATAACTCATCCTTTTTAACCTAAGCAACTATATAAGTTAGAAGTGGCTTAGAATGAATGTAGAGATGCGAGGAAAAGACCCAAGAACTTGTAATAAACTTTCAACATCACTAGTTCAACAAAAAGAGAGCAAATCTATGTTTCTTCTAAACATGCAAGCCAGGTCTGCACTACTACGTTTAGCTGTGATATAAGATTCAGCAAATATTATATGAAACTCTTACTTTTTAATCAGAAAATAATTCACAAGAACTAACAACGATTAGAATGTTGACTGAAAGCTTACTTTGTGTTGTACAATATGAAGCTTTAAGGAACACAAAGGCGTCTTCTTTTACACTCGTCTTTACGTAATTCTTGTAGCTGAGTAGCTATCTCTTGAATATATTGCAATCCTTCATTCCCGTTTTGGAGCGTCTTAATAGCATTCTCAAGGAAATCACGGTCAGCCTCAAAAGCTTGCAATCTCTCATTCAGGTCAGAAATTTCATTCTCAAGAGCAGCCAAATCAAATTTATTGTTGTGTATAGAGGATTTTAGCTTATCAGTACCCAAATATGCACCATCTTCGCAAACAACATGATTGTCCTCAATTGAAGTAATGGATTCCTTCTGAGCAGAACTTCCATTAGATTCAGACAAATCTTTCTTCACTGACAATCCATACTCAGCCTTCTGATGATTTATATGAGCAGTCCGCCTGTCGTCAGAATGCTCTTCCTTGTGTTCTATGCCACTTGTTATCTTTTCAAGGTGGAAGCCATTAGGCATGTCACTCGATGCCAGGTTACTAGAAAATGTATGAAGCTTTCTCTCTAAGTTCTTCAGATATTCTGAGATGTACAGCTTTTCATTCTCAAAATGTAAAAGTGAATTCTTGGCATCCATGGGGTTGCCACTGTCTTCATATTTTCTGGTCGATTCACAAGAGACAGTGGCACTGCTTTCAAGTGCAATATTGTCATCCTTCAGGTTGCTGTTTTCTTCATGCAGATTCTCTGCGGCTGATTCATCTGTGAAGTTATTCCTCTGAAGTTCTAATTCGGCTTCCAGATCTTGCACCTCTTTCTCTTTTTCTGCTAGGAGATCGTTAGCCTTCTGCAGTGCATCCATATCATACTCTGCCTGCTCCTCCATCATTCTCAAGTACTGCAAGGCCTCCATATGAAGTGCTGCCTTCTCCTCTTGCAACCTAGTAATCATGGCCATCGCCTGATTGGCAGCAACAGCCGAAGCACTTCTTTCCTCCTCTAGTTCTCTATACAAAGTGCTCATGCATCTCCGGTCATACTCAACTTGTCGTTTCAGCCTATCAACAGCACTTTCACCCTCAATTTCGCTGACACTACTTCCACCAGGAGACTCATAACCAAGATCATTTCTCTCCAGCGAGGCTGACCTTTGAAACACCCGGACCTCATCAGAGCTAGAAGCATCACTTCTATGTACTCTATCATGATAATCATGAGCTCTTGGACTTGCATGTGATGATGAACCCATCTCATGGGTGGATAATATTGGTGACAAAAACTTCAGATCTTCAACAACTTTTGCAGAATCACCGACAGAAAGTCGCTCTGCAAGCATACCTGAGAACTGTCGACCTTCATTACTTGACACCAACTTAGATGCACCAGTTTGATCAGTGTCATTTGCAACATCAATTGAAACCCTTGTCCCAGTTGTCGTACTCGATGACTCAGAGAACTGTACTGGCTTGGTGATTGATGTGTTCCCGTCATCATTTGCTCCAATAAATTCTACCGCTGATACTATCACAAGAGAAAAGATACGTAAAATGAAACAAGATCTATGAAAACAAGTAGACATGTTTACGCACCTGCCACGCATGTGGGATTAGGGCGGGGGGGGGGGAGGAAGGGAGGGAGGGGGAGGGATTGAGAGAGAGAGAGAGAGAGAGAACACTTACACTTCTGTGGTGATACTCCAATAGGAAATCCCATGAAATTAGATTGTGGAGGAATTTCATTGAGTGGCATAAGCTCAGATAGTACATAAAGGTTATGACTGGAGGGGGATTCATGATTAGACTTCTCTGCTGATACACCAAAGGGAACTTCTGCAACATTAGATGATTGGTGGACATCATCTAATGAGATAAGTTCTGGCAGGGCATAAGGGCTAGGCTTCGCATTCGGTTGTTCCCAGTTATGTTCTCCAAAAGGATCAGATGCCAAAGATGTGACATCAAGTTGCACGGATTGATCCAGAAGTGAAGGCCCAGAATCAGAAGCTTGATGGGTTTGCTTCACTAGACTCTCATTGTCGCTCCCGGCCTTAGCCATATCTACTGAGCCACATCGTCCAATAAATTCCGCCTTGGGATCAATTTTCTCACGAGCCACACTAGTTCCATCATCGTCGTCAGAGAATGGCACCTCGGACTCCGAATCAGAAGTGATCTTCAGCTCAGTATATCCAACGTGAGACAGTGTGTCAAGACTAGTATTACCAGCACGACGAGGAGTTATTGGCCCTGAAAATTTATCCCTCATCTTTTTAAAGCTATCCCGTCGGCTTAAACGGCTACGGCCCGGCACACGAGGCAGTGGAGGTTTGACGTTTGCTTTAGAAGCCCCTAACCCAACCGAGGTTAGTTGGAGTAATCTTTGAGCAGTTGATTTAGCTATCCAGGGCTTATTGCAACATGAACATGTCTTTTTGCTTAAAAAACCAGGAATAAAATTCTTATTTAGAAAACGCCTAGGATAACCTAACTGCTCAAAATCCATCCCTAGCTTACCAACCAATGGCTTGTATGATTCTGAGCCAGATTTGTTCTGCATGGCTACAGACATGAAACATTCTTCACACATGCTACGGACGTCAACAAGCTTATTGTGGATGTGGCAAGATATCAAGGCCGATATCTCTGCTCTGTGATTGCTGCAAATTACACTCCAATAACTTCCAGGTTCTTCATTTCCAGAGTAATGATCGAGTCTCGAACATAATAGGCATGGTGTCGGCAATTCACAATAATGTGCAAATCTAGTCAGCAAATATGACAATGCCGCATAGATAAACATCATGAACATCAAAAGCCATTCACAAGCTGCCGAAGACAGTAGACTCATGAACCCTCTTGGATATCTCTGTACATTGACAAATGAAGTCCCTTTGGCAGCCATTACCACAAAACTAACTCACATAAATCACATGAGTTCCCAGAAAAATTCGTCAACTTCTCTTCTATTTTTCGTTCTTTTTTTCTCTCAAGAACTCATAAACACAGAAATCGACAGTCAGAAAACCCCACGCACCGGATTCAACACTGTAAGTATTCAAAAGAAAACAAGACAACGTTACAAACAAGTATCAAGCACAAGACCCAACCTTAACCCACCCATCCAGCGCCCCCCCCCCCCCCCCCCCCCCTCCCCCTCTTTATGGGTATTTTTTTACTTTCGAGGGTAAAAGGACAGAAGGGAGACCAATAATTATCCATTTTTGAAGAAGATCGCAATCAAATTCAACCGGGCCAATGCTGCATTTCCACAAATAACGACAATTGATATAGTTTTAGAAATAGTGGAAGAAAATAAAAAACCAAACCCTTAATCTACTTAATTCAAGAATGCCCATTTACTCAAGAAACAGCTGCAATGGCAGTCAATAGCAATTGGATACAATGTGCATTGCAGCTATAGATTAAATTAGAAATACCCACGGAGAAAAAGTGAATTAAATTTGCAAAACTATACAAATTTGACACAACACATTGTGATACCATTCATAGCCATGTGCATACCGAGATGGGTACGTAGAAAAATCTGTACCTGGACGTTCAGCTTGAAGAAGGAGAAAAGGAGGAGCAAATGGAGATCAAAAAGCTCATCAACCCTCATTATTGGGGAAAATTAAATGTCCCCAAGTTATTAACCAACATCCGAAAATTACAAAGAGGTCCTCCTCCCCACGAAATGACTGACCGTTGAAACCACCAGAATCTCCAGATTCTAGTGTTTGCCCATCAAAAGTAAAACAAAAGGAAAGTGAAACCTTAAAAAAGACGCTTTCGCGGGGTTTCCGCATGTAATTTCCGACACGGGTGTCTGTCATGTGTGCACACCTTTTGGATATTGACCCACCGTTTCTAATCATTAGTAAATATTCTCTTGTCATTTAACATAAAGCAGTACTGATAATGTCATTGGGTGGTGGGTGTTAGCATCTGTATTATCTCAATGCCAATTTTGAAAACCAGTAAATAACTTCATTTGGTGTAACATATCAGGTGAATGACATGAGACCCAACGCTAATCCCTGTCTATGAAATTTATGAAGAAGAGAAGAGAAAGAAAATAAAATCAATGAAGTTTTCGTCTTTCCATTTTGATAGTTTGTCAGTTTTTAGAAAGGACGGAAATAAGAGAAAAGGAAGGAAAAATTGGCATATCTTCGTATCTTCTTTTCACAATTGAGTAGAAATGGAAAGGAAAGCAAGGTTAATAAAACGTTTAAAATATCAACATTAACCTTTCATTTTAAACGAAACTAACGTCGCGTTTGAAAAAAAAAAGGGGGGGAGGGGGCATTCTGGTAATAGTAGCTCAAAATTCCCTCTCCAACGGACAAAAAAACTCATTAGCGGAACCAAAGAAAAAATGACCTTCGATCACTTACGCCCCAAACTCACTAACGGAACCAAAGAAACTATAATCCTTTCTTTCATTTTCTCTTCATTTCTCTTCTCTCTCTTTCTCTTGCTAAGATGTTAATTGTTGTCATTAACAGCCCATAAAGATAATTGGCCCAAAATTAGAGAAGAAGATAAAAGAAAATAAAGCATTCATTACGACCCTATGGCCATGTTTGTTGATTTTAATTTTTCTACATATCTCAAACTATTTCTTCTTTTCTTATTTCGTGCTTTCTTTTTTTTATGCATGCGTGCATAACTTGTACCACCACAACTAGTTGTTAATTAACCGGTCCTCTCAATTTACAAGTCACAAAATAGTTTTCAGACTTCCCAAAATCGGCCTCCAATTATGACATTGTTGCAAATCAACCCTTCCTTTGAAACCATCACAATCTCATTGATTTATGTCACCTCTAGCAAAGTTATATTAGTAACGAGAAAAAGACGTTGAGATGTTAAAACTTTAGTTATATGGTGACGCATTATCGCCCACGGCGGCCATTGTCGTTCTTCTATAGTTTGCCACCCACTTTAGCTTTGCCTTGGGCTATATTATTTCGATACATGGTGATAGATCTAATCCTCCCTTTGTTGCTAATCAAGTTTTGAGGTTTAGGTTCTTATAGTTTGTACTTTTTTTATCGTGAAATCTAAAGGCTTCACTCTAGAATTTTGAGCTTATTTCGTGTGATCTTCTCATAGGCTTTGAGCTGATTTTCTTTACAAAGGCCTTCAAATAGGGAACCGGCTTGGGCTTGCCATCGTTGTCAGGCGCACATCCTGTGTTCTTTGACACCAGATCTTTGGTCCTTGTTCCTGATTTGGATCTTGGTTATTCTTAGTTTAGTTGACTCCTAATTTAGGTGTTTCGTATTGAGTTTGTACCATGTACAGTCAACTAATTTACACTTTTAATATTTTTGACTTGAAATTGCATTTGCAAAACGTATATGGGTGTCAACTATATAGAACGTCTGAACTTTTGAAGTGGTACAATTTTATGCAGTCCGCAACGAATTGGAGCCACCAATTGCAACCCGTTTGAGCCTTCCAATGGCAAGTCTCACTCGGGCCCATATATTTGATTTGAAAGTGACTACAAGGGAAAAAGCCCTTTAAGACTGTCATTGGCCAAATCTTGGAGTGACTAGGCCAATGTGGCACGCGCTTACCTTGACAAAACTACTTAAAGCCGGAGATTTATCAAGACAAAAGCGTTTTGTAACATGTTCGATAAAGTAATTAAGTTCTTAAAACTGAATATCTTCAATAATTTTTAATTAAATGCATTTAATAACGCTTAATTTTGTAACACTTAAAAAATTAATTCATGCAAAAAATAAACGAAAATTTTCAGTCATGGTGGACTACTTAATACTTATCATTTAATTCTAGTGAGATAGGTGGTCAAACTTTATTAAACAAAATTTTACGTAAAAGAAGAATTGCCACAATGATGCTACCACACTCAATTTGTTGGCAACACGACCCCCATCGCTCTAAAGCAACCACCACAACCATTATGTTTCTTTCTACACCACCACCACAACAATCACGGCCTATTTGCCCCACACTACCACCACCATACCACCATGGCCACCACCACGAGGATGCAACGACCTCCACCAAACCTTTGTTGCCACCACAACCACCTCCTGCAATGTATGCTCAAACCATCTTCATCTCCCTCTCTATATCCACCATGTTACAATCGCAACTTGTCACAACAACCAAAATTTCTACAATCAGGTCTTGACGCCTTTACAACCACCATCATTATTTGACAACAACATGTCCACCGCTCTAATAAAAGTCACCATCATAGCCACAATGTTCCTTTATCCACCACCACCATAATAACCATAGTTGCCGCCGCACTACCACCATCAACACAATCACCACCACGAGGACGTCATTAATTCCACATAATCATTGTCGTAAACCCCTACCACCTCCTGCAAGTATGCTCAAGCTATCTCCATATCCATCGCGTTATAGTCGCCACCATGACCTCCACTTGACACCACCGCCACAATATTCAACATCACATCTTCAGGCATCATTATCACCACCATCGTTAGTACATTTCCGCCACTGTCGCCACCACCAATACAACCAGCACCTTGTTGGTATTAATAAAATTATCATATACGTACATACAATTCTGATCAAAAGGATAAATTTGTAAAAATAGAATAATTTTAGATATTTACTTTTGGTTTATCAAATAAGTTAATTTATTTTTCAGTGGTGAAAATTCAGTTGCTTAAAATTTTCAGCTTTATAGATTTAGCTATTTTAAGTTTTCAGTATTTAAATTTAGTTATATTAAGCCGCTTAGTGTTGCTAAAGTTGTTACCTCAAGCATTCAAGACATCGAGGAAAGTATAAGGGTTGTCGAGAGGTAGAATAGTCCTTCCATCATTGTTGTGATTGTAAAGGCGCCTTGAAAATTTAAGCTACCATCAATGCATAGAATATATCATATCTTCCATGCAAGTCTTTCGAAGACTTATCGAGCATATGTTGAAGATTATGCCAAGTCAAGTGTGAACAAACTAAAAATGGACATTAGCTTCACGATGTTGTATGATGCCATTAAATCATGTGCAAAGCGCATCTTCATATGAGATGGGATATAGTGCTTAAGCAATAAACTTTAGAGGCTTCATGCAATATACGAGTACTGGGTTGATTCTTTTCACTTGCATATTTGGTTATAACTGTTAAACGCACCCATTTGATTATTATTTCCACAAGAGATATGACCCACTTTAATAATTCTTTTAACATTTGACTCTTCTACACATACCTCTAAGTTTCTGCTATTGATTCCATTTATCTTAGTCTCCAAATGTAATTTGATTTCACTCGTCCCTTTTGCCCCAGGATCCACAAATGCTTGAGTTTTCTCTTACCGAGATTGATAGCATTGATGCACATTACGAGGACTTGAATTTAATTATAGAAAGAAGCATTTATCGTTTTCATCAATCTAAACAATAGGTTTCTCTTAACCAGAATCTAGATCAACTTGAATCATATACAAGATATCTAGCATAAAAATGATAAGCACTAAGATGCAATTCAATCGCTGTGTTCTTTAGGCGAAACCCATATGTTAGCCCTATGGTTAGATAACCTAGGCTTATATTTTGTTTGATGATAACTATACGTTGATTTTGTTCTAATGTATGATTTGAGTGTATTCTTAGTAGGTATATATATGCACACTCATGAAGATCATTTGAGAAGTTTGATAGATGGATTAAAGGTAAAGAAGCTTAGTGGACATGCTATGGAAGCTTCATCAAGTCCAATGTTAAAGAGCAAGAAATAATGCATAGGCTAAGTTACTATTGATTATGATTGATCTTTACTATTATGTAACTAGTCTTGGTTTGATGCTTGGATTGATGACTATGACCTAAAAAACCTTAGGACACCTTGTGCATTGCATGTGAGTTCATAACCATTCACACAAGCGTGGTTCTTAAAAATGAGTGAACTTTGGAGCTTACTCAGATTTTCTCCAAAAAACAAATGGTGCTAAACTTTTTATTTTTTGATAAAACCTTTCATTAGATTTTCAACACAAAAATCGGCACCTCAGTCCGATTTTTCTAAAGAAAGTTATGTCCAAAATAGAAAAGGGGGTTCTATGAGGCAGCCGATAGGCAGTAGGGTAATACAGTCGACTACATTGGTCAAAAATCAGTTCAACGGCTATTTTCAAGGACAAGACTACAATGAGTAGTATAGAGGGAACCCAGTCGACTGCATTGGGAATACAGTCGACTGTAATGACAGTTTTGCTTATATAATGCCTATAACAGCTATATTCCACATCTTCTCTATATAAATTATTTGGGGCTTTATCATACATGATGGAAACCACATTCGAAGCCTCCATTCATCATTAGAGAAACATCAAGGTTCATAAATTGAAATTTTCTCTCTTCATCTTCATGATTTTACATCATTAAAGAGAGCATCTTTGTGAGCAATTCTTTGATTGAGAGTGAGCATACTTCAAGTCATCAATTCTCTCATCTCTATATTGTGCTAGAACTTCATTTGTACTCATTTCCTTTCAAGAGGATTTCTTTGTACACAATTGATATTTGTAAAAAGATTATGATCAAGACTTGGTTGGGTTTGTCAAGTCTTGGATGAGTTTTGTGGATTCAAGGCTTGTCCTTAGTGTGGGGATATCACCAAGTGTTGTAAGGGTTTTGATCTTGACCCGGAAGAAGATTGTTGCTAGTGAATTCTAGTGCTCTTGCAAGGGACTTCCTTGAAGAAGTAGATGTAGGCTTAAGGGTAGTTCAAGCCGAACCATTTAAATCTCTTTATCAAGTATTTCTAACTCAGTCTCTTTACTTATTACTCTTTAATTGTTTGAGATTGCTTAGTTATCATCTTCATTGAAGTATTACTTGGTTTGATTGAGATTTATGATTGTGCTTAGTTTAAATACCTCATTAATTTTCAAAGACCCTATTCACCCCCCTCTAGGGTTGTTTTATTGGTTTCACCATCCCTAACCAACTCAATGGAATCACGAAGAAAATCATTTCATTCACCATTTTGATAGAGTAGCACACGCTGTGGTTTGGTAACTTATCATGGTATCAGAGCTCTAATTTGGTAAGCTATTGGATTCGATTTTTCCCACTTTCATATTTGGTCCAATTTATTATAGTGTAATTTGCACTCTGTTAATTTGTGCACTTAATGTTGGTGCACCTAGATCTGTCTTTTTACGCGTAATCGGGGGGTTGCACCTATCTAAAACTTTCATATAAATTATTGAGAAAATCAAACCTATAAATCCCATGATGTAACAATCAATATAATTCAAAATGCAAAAACCTGTAAAACCTTTTAAAAACTCAAATCAAGGTTTGATGCAAAATTGTTGCAGTTAGAAAGTAGGGCGATGGGTCAATAGTGGTAAGAAAGACCCATGACGGCAGGGTAGTGGCGGTAAAAAAGACAACATCGGCGGTGGTGACAATCGTCGATGACGACCGGTGGTGGCCAAAGAAGACGATAGCGATGGCATCATCGAGGGTGGTGGTTAAAGAACTAACTTATAAGTAGGTATGGTTTTAGTGGAAGGAGGGATGAGCCTCAAAGCTTGTTAAGAAAATGGCCTTCAAGAATGATCACTCATGAGCTCAATTCCTTGGTAATTCATCAAGAGGGTAAAACTTGGCTCTATTCAACATTGTGTTATACACTAAACTTATATGTCATGAAGCATGCATAATTGGTCATACTTATTTCTCATGATATAAATAGCTTGCTTGTTGAGAATTAATGTGAAGCTTGCCGATGAATGGTCATCTTGCACTTATATTGAAAATATTGATTGTTGATGACCATTATTCGCTTTGTGAAAATTCCATGTTGAAATTATGTCATCTTAATGCTTCACAATGCCATTCATACACACACCCCTTTTGGTAATGCCAAAAAAGGAATATGACTCGGTTAGACATTCAGTTATGTTTGTTGGATATTGTTGGCATGCTTTGATTGAGGGGGAGCATACATTAGGATGGAATATGCATAAGATAACTTGATAGGGGGAGCTTACATGCTTGAATCACATTCTATCTTGTTACTCTTGGGAAATGCATGTAGTTGATGAGATTATTGTGCTGCTTTGAATATCTTTCTTTGGATCATGAAGGAACTCTTGATGCCATCAGTATGAGTTCATGAGCTATAAGCACCTCACGCCATTATCTTGCTTATAACTATCTCTTCACACATGCATACCCTTGTCTCTTTGTTGATGACAAAGGGGGAGAAATAATCTTGATTCTATATGCTATGTGATTGTGTGTTTTGAGAGAACATTGGAGGAAGAGCATATCTTGTTTTAGCTAGGGAAGCTAGCTACAAGCTTAATTTCTATATGAGATAAATTGACCTATCTTGAGTATACAAGCAATGATTGAATGTTCTATGTGAGATTGTTGTGCTTAATTGACTATCATATGATACATCTTACCCTATATAGAATCAATGTTTGTCATCATAAAAAAGGGGGAGATTGTTAGCCCTATGGTTGGATAACCTAGGCTTACATCTTGTTTTGATGATAACTACACATTGATTATGTTCTAATGTGTGCTTTGAGTGTATTCTTAGTAGGTATATACATGCACACTCATGAAGACACATTTGAGAAGTTGGATAGATGGATTAAAGCCAAAGGAGATTAAAAGCTATAGTGGACATGTTATGGAAGCTTCATCAAGTCCAATGTCAAAGAGCAAGAAAGAATGCATAGGCTAAGTTATTATTGATTGATCTTTACAATTATGTAACTAGCCTTGGTTTGATGCTTGGATTGATGACTATGACCTAAAAAGACCTTAGGACACCTTGTGCATTGCATGTGAGTTCATAATCATTCACACAAGCGTGGTTCTTGAAAATGAGTGAACTTTGGAGCTTACTCAGATTTTCTAAAAAAAATTGTGTTTAATCTTTTCTTATCTTGATAAAACTTTTCATTAGCTTTTCAACGCAAAAAACGGCACCTCAATCCGATTTTTCTAGAGAAAGTTATGCCCAAAATAGGAAAGGGGGTTCCGTGAGGCAGCCGATAGGCAGTAGGGTAATACAGTCGACTGTAATTGAATACAGTCGACTGCATTCCAATGCAGTCGACTGCATTGGTCAAAATTCAGTTTCAACGGCTATTTTCGAGGACAAAACTCTAACGGCTATTTTAGAGGGATTACAGTCGACTGCATTGGGAATACAGTCGACTGCAATGGCAATTTTGCTCACTTTATGCCTATAACGGCTATATTTGATCTCTTCTCTATATAAATGATTTGGGGCTTCATCATACACCATGGAAACCACATTCTAAGCCTCCATTCATTAGAGAAACATCAAGGCTCATAGATTAAACTTATCTATCTTCATCTTCATGATTTTACATCATTAAATAGAACATATTTATGAGCAATTATATGATTGAGAGTGAATATTCTTCAAGTCGTCGATTATCACATCTCTCTACTGTACTAGAGTTTCATTTGTACTAATTTCCTTTCAAGAGGGTTTCTTTGTACACATTTGATCTTTGTAAAATGATTGTGATCAAGGCTTGGGTTTGTCAAGTCTTGGGTGAGCTTTGTGGATTCAAGGCTTGTGCTTGGTGTGGGGATATCACAAAGTGTTGTAAGGGTTTTGATCTTGACCCGGAAGAAGATTGTTGCTAGTGGATTCTAGTGCTCTTGCAAGGGACTTCCTTGAAGAGGTGGATGTAGGCTTGAGGGCATATCAAGCCGAACCATTTAAATCTCCTTGTCAAGTATCTCTAAACCCTTCTCTCTTTTCATTATCGTTTTATATTTGCGTTGAGATTAAGGTTAGTTGTTTGCTAATTTTTAAAGTAGTCTTAAAACCCTATTCACCCCCCCTCTAGGGTTATTTTATTGGTTTCAAAACCCATCTGCCCCGACCCGTCCCGAACAACCGCCCTTCCTTTTTCCTCACAGCCACATAACCACCCAAGACATACCCGACCCGCTCCATGCCCACTTGACCCGACCGGTGCCTTTCCCAAACCCTTTTTCCCCACAGAAACTCTAATCTTCTTAAAGATCACGCTAGCAGCCCATTCCCCCTCGTCAGTGACGCTGCTCCCCTCTCTTCCTTCCTCTTCTCTCCCCCCGCCCCACTGTACACCGGTAGCCCCCTTCCCCCATGTCAGCGCAACCGCCCCCTCTCTCTTCCTTCCTCTTCTCTCCCCCCGCCCCACTCTACACCAGCAGCCCCCCTCAGTCTGCGACGCCGCCCCCGCTCTCTTTCTTCCTCTTCTCTCCCTCCGCCCCCCGCGAAGGTAATAGCCCCTTGCACCGCCACCTTTCCTTCGGCATCTCACGTCGGTAGCCCCCCGTCGACGACATCCCCATGTTCCTTCATTTTCTCTCCCCCCGCGGCCGCAACAGCCTTGCGCCGCCATCCCTCCTTCGGCATCTCACGCCGGCAGCCCGCCTCCCCCCCTCTTCTCTCCCCCCGCCCCCGTAGCCTCAACAGCCCCTTGCGCCGCCACCCCTCGAGGCAAGCGGATCATTTATGATGAAGAGGATGAGCTTCAAGAGAATGATTCGGAGTTCTTGCAGAGTGGGCCGACAGCCCTCTGCCCCCCCCCCCCCCCCGGCGGTCGCAACAAGCCCGCGCCGTCATCCTTTGCCCCGCCGTTGCGCTCCTTACTCTTTTCTCCATTCTCCCTTCACCCGATGTTGTGTTTAAAAGAAGGGTAATTGTGACATTTCAACGAGCTCAGTTACGGCCATCCATTTTTGCCTAGTTTTGATGAGTATAGGGAGGTTTAATTCAACTTTTAATACTAGAGGATGCTATATTGCAACCGCCCTAAAGTTCGGGGGTCAAAAAGCATTTACCCCTTAATTTTTAGATTATTTGGAATTTTTAAGCAGAAATGATATTTAATGAAGTAATAATAATCACTACGGTATTTGACGAGTGGGATAACCCGTCTCAGTTCCAGAGCTCTCAGCTAAGAAGATCGACAGAGAAAGCATGAAGAGGTTTTTGAGGTCCTTCAGTGCTGTAAGTCAATTGGGTTTTTGGGTTTATGCTTTCATATTAATCCACGCAGGCTTAAACTGAATGGTGTGTCGTGTTCTTTGATTTTGGGTGTTGTCATACATAGCTTGGAGGCGTGAGGGGTTTTGCCGCGGAATCTGGGGTTAGCCGGAGTCTCAAGATCAAAGGGATCAAAGACATTATAGCCGTTGCTTCTGGAAAAGGCGGCGTTGGCAAATCCACCACTGCTGGTAATCTTTGGTCTCCCTATGTGTGTGTACATAATCAATCTTTATTCGCCCGTACACACCCACGCACCAATTTTTTACGTAATTAATTCGGGTGCGATCAGCGGGTTTAACGAATATCAAGGATGTTATATGCACAACTTTTGGGTGTATAACTTTTATTATCGTGACACTTGTCAGAAGGCAAGTTTCCGTAATTGGGTTTCTTTGACTCTTTGTGGCCTTTCATTTATTCGGTTGAGAATTTGGTATGGGGTAAGGGATAGTTCAGAACTGGCCGGAACAGGTGACATTAGATATTTTTTTCATTGTTATGAGAAGTGTAATCAATAATTCTTGTTTTTAATATTAAAGATGCTAAATTCAGGTTGTGAGAGGATAATTTTAAACTGATTTTGGTCGACCTGCAAGATAAGTTGGCAGAAGTTGTTAATGCAGGATTCCTAGTCTCGATGCTACCATATTGGAAAGGATCAAGGAATGGGCTTATCTGGATACATGCTAGCTGTTAATGTTAGTGTACCCTGTTTCTATTGGGCCAGGTCATCATTCTTAGTTCTGATAATTTCTTTGCTGGTTGAGAGGGGTAGAGAAATCATGCAGGTGGATGGACGATTCTTGATGCCTTTTCAGCCTGTAGACTGATGTTGGCCAATGAGTTCTCTAGAACTATGTTTCTTCAGAGATTGTATTCCCATCCAAAATTTATCTTTCTATTATGATTCCATTTTGTGCTCTTATTTAATTTCACTCTATCTTATCTTCAAATATTTGGAACTCTATTAAAGGTGCGTGGTTTTTTTGGATGTCTAAAAGTTGTGGATGATACCAAATCTTGTAAAAGACGTTCTATCGAATTGAGGTGCACTTTAACAGCAATAAGCCAATAACATACATGTGGTCTTCCTTGCACTCATGGGCGTATCATGAACCTTGTATACGCCATGGCTATACTTTCTCATAACATATCTGAGACACTTTAGTTCTTTTTTCTTCTTTATTTTCACTACTAATCACACACGTGTTCCTGCATATGTGCTGGTTTTGCAGTTAATTTGGCTGTTTCACTTGCCAATAAGTGTCAACTTAACGTGGGGTTGCTTGATGCTGATGTGTTTGGACCCTCTGTTCCTACAATGATGAAACTCCATGGAAAGCCTGAAGTCAGCGAAGGTAATGCTTAATTGCGTTAAATTTTTGCTAGGATTATGTAGATTTTGTTAAGATGTTACATTCTACGTTGTTGGTGCTTCTTGGTTGTTTGCAATTGCATTTTAAGTTTACCTGATACTAAGAATGAACTTCTTCTCACCTCTGTTGTTATTTAACTTGCTAATATAGCAAGTCATCTGCAATGTACTAGAAATAGCCCCTTTGACCCATTGAAGTCCCCAGTGAGTTAGGTCCTCTTCTCCTAAGCTTAGGATATTGACGAGGGAATTAAATCTGCCTTGTCACTAGCAGCTGTGCAGTTACATTTTAAAATGTTCAACAAGCCTTGCACATATCAGTGTAAGATGGGGACTTAATAAGAGGGTTGAAGTTCGACATATTAAAACACCTATGTCCAATTGGACTATGATGGGGCTGTTGAGTTTCAAATAGTTAGACGGACTGCATTGTTTATATAGATAGTAGATCGTTCTGGCTGCCATCACAGGCAAGTTAAGTAGTCCTACATTTATTTTGTAGTAAAACTGCAAAACATACTACTAAATGATTCTCTACATAGGATTTAAAGCTATGTTTCAGAATAAATACTTTGGTTTGGGATGAAGTGAAGTTCATATTATTTCAGAACATATCTTCGACTATGTCTAATGAATAATGATCACGTGTCTTCAACGTGTTTAGCATACCTATGGTCAGTCAAAGCTTCTTCTCTAGATGCACAAAGTTAATATGGGGGCTTGATTAAGTGGGAATACAAACACCCTGACGTTTATGTGGGGAACTTGCATGTAACCTTTTGCCGCTTCACTAGCAGTGATGATTATTTTTATGGATGAATACCCTGCTCTTTCCCTCCCGCCGTTTATGGAAACAAATATTGTTAATCACCGTTACACTCTCTTTCGGTTGATATAGTTTTTTTTTGGGTAGAAGGTAAAGATTTTATCGCAGCTCAATAGAGCAACATCACATGAAAGATAGATCTTGCAAGTACATAACTCCACAAACTATGAAAAACAATTTATGTGAAATGGATACAGGTATATCCTATTGCAAGAAGAGATCCCTATAGTTTTGTGTGTGCGTAAACTTCCAAGTCATAGCCTTAGGAATAATTGTATTTAAATGGCCCTGAACACCAAGTGAGGCTGTTGAAATTGCTGTCCGAAAATCCTAACCTTACGTTATCCCCAGAGGCAGTAAATAGAGGCTGCAAGTACGTCTTTTCGTAATTTTGCCAGAAAACTGGTAGGTACCTTGATAGTAAGAGCCAAAGCTTTCCACTTCTACCTCCTAGCATCTTTGAAGATTTGGTAAGTTATTGCGTGAAAGAACCTTCTTCCATACATCAAAGGAAAAGGGACATTTAAAGAAACGATGGGTCAAACTTTCTGAATGTTGGTTACGCAGGACACATATATCATCTGCTGTAAAGCCCCTAGCCTTAAGCTTATCTTTTGTTAAACTTCTTGTGACAGGTCAACCAGAATAAAGGCAGTCTTGGGATAGTATCTTGCCATACAATCGTGCACCAAATCTCGTTAGGCCTATAAGACCTAAGTATCTCCAATGCACCGGTGCTTGTAAGGGTCCATTTAACAGCATCCTTGGGTTGAAATAGTTGTTAACTTTTGTTGCTTATTATGTGCTTTGTCCTCACTTCAGTAACACTTAGAAATGTTTGTTCCTTAGTTTCTGTTTCATTTATATGCACGTTATTCGTTGTAATTGTTGTTATCAGGCAAGAAAATGATTCCAATTGAAAACTATGGTGTCAAGTGTATTTCAATGGGATCCCTTGTTGATAAAGATGAAGCAATAGTGTGGAGAGGCCCTATGGTATGCCTTAACTTAAAGTACTATTCCAATTATGTTTCAGTTTACTGCTATGAAGATGTACGTAATTTGGTGACTCATTGTTGATCAGTCACTACCTAGTTCCTGTGACTAATTTGGCCAAAATTAGTGATAAAAGAACCCCTACAAGTTTGATAATTGAACTTTCACATCATTAACCAGAACTTGATATAGCTTCACGTGACAGGTGATGAAAGCTCTTGAACAGATGTCAAGAGGAGTTGATTGGGGAGAACTAGATATTCTAGTGGTGGATATGCCTCCTGGCACCGGTGATGCTCAGATATCTATTTCACAGAGGCTACAATTATCAGGTAGTGAAGAGTTTATTAATATGGTCGTTGACACATCAATAATTGCCACCATGTGAGTATTAAGAAATTGCTTTGCAGAAGCTGTGGCAAAGCTGCTTATTCCATCTCATGCTTCAAGTCTGTGCTATTAATTAACATGTTTGAAGCCGAATAAATCACGGACTAGTTGATTCCAAGTGTAGCCTCAAGAGTAATTCGACCGTCAAGAAACATAAGTCCGTCTTTGGTTTTTGTTCTTTTGATCGTTGAAATAGTCTATGAAATTTGATAAAACATAGAAAGCAGGATGTCCTATCTCTCCATGATTTGTACGTGGCAGATGAACTAAATTGATGCATCTTCGTAACTAATATATGTGAAAGTTGCGAAGAAAATAACCCCCCGGAGCAGGTTAAACAATGTACACATGAAGTATGCCAAACGAAAAGAAGCAAAGACCTTAAAAGTTGCACCCCCTTATATCTTTGAAGAGCATATACAAATTACATCATAGAATCCAAAGAGAAATATATACCTAGTTCGTGTTGTCCAAATGATATTGAATAGCGGCCTCGGAGCTCTTAGGGTCTTAATTCTTAGCTCTTAGCTTGGAGAAGGACATTGAGTAATTCGCTCACTCCCGGCTCTCTCTGCTTATAAACCTAGCTTTGTTTACTGATGTCGTTCGTAAAGCTTTCATTTCCTTTATCAAGGTTCCTGTGATTTAGAGTATAAAGTTGACTGGAAAATTAGCAACACATAGACTACTGTTTAGTAAATCCGATCTCTTTCAACTTACCTTTAAGAAGTGTACGCTCATGCCCAGGACAAAGCGAGACACTCTTTTTGTAAAGGAGAGAATAGAAAAAAGTTTTACATCATGAATCAAAAAATGATTGTCGTCCTTGCTAAGATGGATAAACAAGATGGATCAAGAGGAAAGTTTCCTCACATCAATGGTGCATTCATTCAAATTAGAAGTGTCAGGATGTAAAAATGACTATTTGAAGCCAAAGAGTCTACATATGTTCTTAGCCTAGTTGTATTTGCGTGTTATCAGAACTCTTCCCTATATACTTTTACCAGGTCTTCTATACTCGAACAAACTAAGAATGTTAGCAATCAGATTGTCAGTCTCTTATATCACTAGATCTTAATGAGTTTGTAAATTTTTATTAGCAATAATCTCTAACCTGTCAATAATGAGGACTGAGAAGGTTGTTCATTTCAGTATTTAGTTGATTTGCTATTCATTACTTCACCTCTTCTTCAGACATGCGAGCTTATTCTTATATTCTATTGTGCGGGTGCTGGTTACATTACATAGAATTCATCACTCTTTTTTTTTTTGATATGATATTTGTAGTGAAATTGGATGTCACTGTTGCAGGCGCCTTGATTGTTTCAACTCCTCAAGATGTTGCGTTGATCGATGCTCGAAGGGGAGTTAAAATGTTCACTAGGGTCTCAGTTCCTGTATGGTTTCTTGGTCTTGAACTATGTCTGGATGAGCTTTTACGTTCACTTAAATTAGGTAGTGATCATCAAGTACTAAGTGTGCTTCATTATCCGCCAAAAAAAATTAAAAGTGAATGATGAATGTTAGTATGTAACATGGAAGTTTTAATTAGGGGATACATTAAGGGCATGTGGAACTTTCTCTTTCCATGCCGCTATATCCCTGTGGTGTGTTTCCATTTGCACTCATGCATAGGCATTATATTGTCTTTCTTGTGCTCGTAAGCACATCAAGGTCATTATTTCGCGCTTTTGGTGCCTCTTGTCGTAAGCAGCACTTGGACAATTATGACTGCTTAAAGACTGTAGAAGCTATGGTTTTGTATGAGATAGCTGACTCTGTGACATGGTCAGATGAGAGGACAAACACTCGCAAGAGTCGCATGCTTAACTATTAACATTTCGACTTTAGAAAAGAAACTTTAAATGACAAAACGTAATTATTGTACTTTAATGCAATGTATAATTTCCTTATCTTGTTTTTCAATTCCATTCCCCTTTTTCCTCAGATATTCTCTTTTAGGAACCATTTGGTATGGGACATCCCTTCTTAGGAGCTGCTATCACCACCCTCGATATGATGAGCCTGTATACGGTATAAATCCAGTGTGGACTTGGAGAGGCGATTCATTCTCTGCATCTGCTATTACTGCTCTTGATGCCATCAGCTTGTATACTGTTTGGATCCATCTAGAGAGGGGGACTGGGGCTCAGTATGATGGGAGCACCCGGGTTAGTGCTCAATGCTCATAAGTTACGGATTCATCCCCTCCCTTGAGCTCTTAGTAGGAGATACTTACCTACCAGTTGCATCCGTGCAAAAGCATGGTCGATCTCATTTGAATAGGATACTGGGCTGGAGCTATGTTCCCAGGTCGGATGGTTGAGGCTGTGAGTTAGTTTTCCCATTTAGTTTAGAGGTACTTCCTGCCATTTGAAGTGGCGATTGGCAATGCTCAAACCTATTTACATCATATGGAAGTGCCATGGATGGAAGACCCACTTAGGTTTTACTGAAATCCTAAATCACATAAAGGTACGACCTAGAGAGGGAGGCCTCTATCCCTTCTTGTATGGTGTTGGAGAGAGAATGAAGTAGACAACTTTCAGGGTTTGTATCAGATCTCTCAGTTGTTTTTTCCAGTACTATGTCGTTATCCTATATGGTCTACGTAACATATATACCTTTTGTGGCTTAATTTCGTTTTGCTCATTAAGCTTGAGGAGATATGAGTATCTTCCAGTTGTGTACATACCCCTTTATACGTTTCGAAAGTTGCCATCGTCCTTCTTCATTATGTGTGTTTTGTGCGTATATATGCGCACATGCATGTATATTGTATGATACCTTTTCTTTTAGTCTCTTTTAGCGTAAGCTTAAAATGTACTGATGGGAGTAAGATACACCAGTAATGCCCTTATGTTACAATTTCTTAGTACTTTGGTCGTTTTTTCAGATTTTGGGAATCTTAGAGAACATGAGCTACTTTAAATGTCCGCACTGTGGTGAACCATATTTCATTTTTGGGAAAGGAGGAGCTCGTAAAATGGCTGAGGACATGGGTTTGGGATTTCTTGGCGAGGTAAGTTCTCGAAGCAACTTGATATATTGGGCTGTTTTTCAAGGAGTATCGCTGGTTACATTGCAGCACATATACGTTGTCTAATTATGTTCTGTGCTGAAGCCTGTTGAAGGTCCATGTCTTGGCGGAATTCACCACATTTTGACCTCCTTTTTTAGTGTGTTTAAACATGCATGCTTGCATACTTGTTCCTGTGGGCAAAACCCTAATGCCATCACTACCTCGTCCATGCATACACTGCTTAGCTTCATGATCTTGTTTTATCAGCCTAGCTAGCTTTGCATTGATATCCTGTTAGGGTATCACATCCGAACTGATATCATGGTTTCTTCCTCTGATTTACGCCTGCATTTGACTGTTTGTATATAAAGATGCCCCCAAAGTAAAAAATGATAGAAGAGCAGGACCATGCTTGTATGCATATACAGAAGAAAAGCAAAACCAAGAAGATAAAAGTGAAGATGCTATTAACTATTGAAGGGTGCTTAATGATGGCGGTTATTTCATCAAACCCAGGAATTCTTGTTGGTTTTTTTACATGTCTGTATGTGGCCATTGTTGCGATCTCCTACTGCAAGACATTTAAGTTAGTCGCATCTTTGTATATCTAATCTTTTTGTGCTTATCTGGCTTAGATACCACTGGAGGAGGGCCTCAGAATTGGTTGCGATGAAGGCTTGCCAATTGTAGTATCAAAGCCTGATTCTTCAGTTTCGAAAGCTTACTGTGAGGTGGCTCAAAAAGTTGTGAGCAGAATCCAGGAACTGGCTAATGATCGAGAACTTAGACCTGAGATAACATTGTAAAGCCATGTGCTACTCCAGATGTAGCCCCAAACTAGCCACTTTTGTGTATTTGTAGTTTTCGCGTTCCTCTCATCTGAAGTTAACCCTAGTTAAAGACTGAACACTCACCGGACATGAACTTTGACTTGAACCTGCGGCAATGTATATAGAAGGTGGCAATTGTAGTGACTAGTGACATTAACCACTGTATTTCATTATTGGAAATTTTTTGCTCCAGCCATCCGATCCCTCATTCAGCGATGAAATTAGTCACTACAAGTGTTTAGTGCATAAATAGTGACAGCATGAAAAGACGACCGATGATCTTTAGCAATAACTTTTTGTCGTTGCATTGGGGGTTGGAGCAAAATTTTGTTCTTATCTATCTAATAATGGGTATGTACGTGCGCGCGCGCGCGCGCGCGCGTACGTGTCTATGTGCATGCACGCGCGCGCAATATTCCAATGCTTTAGTGTCTGAAGAAATTAGGTTCATTAGTTGGCCTTTGTGTCACGCATAGGGCTGTATACGAACAAAGTTCGAGCCGGCCATGGGTGTGTTCGAACTCGGTTCATATATTTTCAGGGATGTTCGAGCTCGGCTAGTGTTCGTTTAGGAGCCAGATATGAGTGTTTGAACTCGGCTCGAGTTCGTCAATACACAACTCAGGCTAGACTCGGCTCGTTTGTCTAAAGAAACAAATTGAATCAACGATAAAAAAAAATGGCTGGAGAAAAGACCGGAGAAGAAGATGAAGTCAACGGTTTTTTGAATCTTCACAAATATCAAAGATTTGGAGTCGTAAAAGATCCTAGATCTGATAGGGGTGATGCCAAATCTAATCCGGGGTGATGGGTGTACGTGCGTGAGAGTGAGAAAGAGACGGTATGTGCGTATGTATGTGGAGGAGTCACGCACGCACACCTGTGTAATATCACTGATCTTTCATTCAATGTCGAGAAGATAGCGATTCGAGAGGCATCAGTGACAGAGAGGACTTGGCTTGTGTGGAGGAGCAGCTGCCGTTTGTGGGCCTGTGGCCTGACGTGGCGGTAGTCTAGCCGGCGATGGTTTGGCCGGCGGTGTGCTTGTGTGATGAGAGAGAGAGAGAGAGAGAGAGCAGAGCAGAGGGTGTTTGACTGTTCGAGTGTCTGAAAGAAGGGCACGGCGTGGGGGGTGATCTGGGCGGCCGTGTGGGTGTTTGACTGTTGAGTGTCTCTAATGAGATAAAGAAAATGAACTTAGTGATAGAGAGAGGAAGCATGGGTGATCCACATCCTTCCACGTCCCAACACAATACATAGATAAATGTGTAGGTTTGTAATATATATTATATTTTTGAATAAATGAACCGATGTTCGTTTATAAGGCTCGGCTCCTGTTCGACTCGTTAAGTAACGAGCCCTCTTATTCACGAACATTAATAAACAAACATCGTCATGTTCAAACTCGGCTCGTTTAATAAACGAGCCGAAAAATTGTGTTCGTGTTCGGTTCACTTATTAAATGAACGAACATGAACGAGTTTCAGAGAGAACGAACAACAAGTTGCTCGTGAACAGCTCAGTTCATTTACAGTCCTAGTCACTCAAGCTGAACAAACAAAGAGCACAAATTAAAGTTGAAAGGGACACAAATCATGTTGTAATAGTGCAGTACTTTAAAATCTTGATTGGCTTATAAATGTCGTTGTAAGCGTTTTCACCGCTATTTTTTACACTTATTTGCCACATTTATAAGTTGCTCTTGTTAAAAATTTAGAAAGATTTGCAGCATATGTGTCACTATTGGCTCATTGGCTTGTAAAACGATTTCACTTCTTAGTAACAAAAAAGCTGAGTTTTCACAAAAATGATGTTAGCACTCCAAGAATTAACCAGGCACACGAGTAACCCTTGGGTGGGGGTAGTTCTACCATATGACTTGAAGCGACAAACAGTACATTTCGCAAATCATGAGTAAATTGACTATATTGGTATAATGTGAAGTATCTCTTCACGGTTTTACTTTTTGTATCACTGAGAACGTGACACTCTCATAAATTATCAAGGATTAACGACTTAACGCGGTAGAGAAACTTCAATAATAATCACCTCTCAAAAACCATTAATACATTTTCTAACTCTACAAATTTTGAAAAAAAAAATGATAATTTAAAGAAAGAAACCAATAAGCCAACTTATCTTCTACCTTATATATATTTGCAAAGTTTCTAAGAATCCCAAATCCCAATCCCAACTGGTGGAAGAATAGTTGAAAGTGGGCAACTTGACTTCATTGATCCATTTCCATATTCATTCATTCTGCCTTTTCTATAAGCTTCCCTCCACCAAAAAATGGTAACCCCATAAACCCAAGTATACAACTGTTCTGCATCTTCTTCCAAATGCATCACCAAGGCATCATAACCCTCAAAGTTAAATCCCCACCCACCCGCAATGGACTGCCCGCACACTCAATCCTTCCCCAAAACCCTAGACTAGTCCACGCCATCTTCGCCGGCGTCCCAACTCTGCTGCTCGACAGTACTAGCGGAAAGAGGACTCGAGTTTTGACCCTTCAACGTAGTAGTAGCAACACTAAAGGGGTTCAGGTTTTACGGACCTCTTCCGGCGGCGCCGCCGCAAAAGAGTATGACGTGGCCACTCTTGGAAACCTGTGCGTTGATGTGGTGCTCAATGTCCCCGAGTTGCCGCCTCCGTCGCGGCAGGAACGTAAGGCTTACATGGATGAACTGTCGAAATCGCCACCCGATAAGGTGTCTGATACAATCTAATTACTTAGTTTTGTTTTATGTAGAATTTGTGATTATTCAATTATATAATCTGCATTTGACTTTAGTATTTCAGTTCTTGGTTACTGTCTGTGTTACTATCATTCAGTTTGATGAGATTGATGACGTTTTCTCTAATTGATTTTTTGTGTTTGTAGAAATGCGAATTAGTGTTTATTATTTTAAATAGGAATTTTTGGGTGCATTGAAAATTTTTCCAAGTGTTTCCCAGCTTGTTTTTCGGTTTTGCATGTTTGTAATTGAACAGTTGTTCTAGATTGTACTGTATGATTCTAAACGTGTATTCTAACCATCTTAATGATCGTGACCTTGAAACTTACTCTTTGCTCCTGATAAAAATTGCATGTTCCAAGAATACTACTTGTTGCTAGCTTATCCTGGTTACGCACCTTTGACCGCTCTTGGGATTCGCTTTAGCGAGATGTCAACAAATATTCAACGATCAGAGTTCGAAGCTATCGATCTGGTCACCCCGAATCACACACTCCAAGTCACGTGGCTCACCATCGTTAAAATATTCAAGGTGTTGGCATTTGTGCCCTGAGGCCTTTCCCTTGGGGATCGGCCCGAGGCCTTCCCCCTTGGAGATCGGCCAGAGGCCTGCCCCTAGGGGGTCCTTGCCCCTTGGTCTCTCCTCTCCTTGGGGGCTACTTGTCTCACCTCTTAGGCTCTCCTCTCCTTGGAGGCCACTTGTCTCACCTCTTAGGCTCTCCTCCCCCCCTTGGGATCTCCTCTCCTGGGGACTCCTTGCTTATTCCTTAATCTCCTCTCACCTTGGGGAGCTCTCTGCTCCACGACCTCCGTTGCCGTGCCCAAGCGCCGTCTCTGAGTTACTTGCCCCTGGCACAACGCCCATTGCTACGCTCGCGCATCGCAATGCCCAACCGCACCCGCCTTCTATGCGTTCCCCCGGCACCGCTTCCTTCAGTCTCACCCATGCGCTATCACGGTATCATGTAGAGGTGTCAAACGGGCCGGGCGGCCCGCGGCCCAGCCCGACCCGGCCCGAAATAAACCCGGCACGGCCCGGCCCGCAGGTGAACAGTGCAGGCCCGCAGGCATAGGGCCTTGGGCCTGGGCTTGGACCAGGCCTGGATTTCCAAAAAAATGGCCCGGGCCAGGCCCGGCCCGGTTTTGGCCCGAAACAGGCCCGGCCCGTTTTCGGCCCGGATCTGGCCCGATTTTGGCCCAAAATCAGCCCTATTTCGGCCTGCCCCACCTTTTTCAAAAAAAAAAAACTTGCCCTCCCCTTTTCCCTCCCAATTGCGTGACGCAATGATTTAAACCATGAACCAAGCATACCCGACATGACTTGACTTGATGGTCTAATTTGCCAATAAAAGCAGTTCAAAGATCCCAGCAAGTTTAGCCTTATATAGCGTGTATTCTCTATCAAACTTGGTTTCAATTGTTCCTATTTCCTGTTAACCCTGCCGACTGGAACAAATTTTCCCTTGGTTTAGGTACAAATTAGTACTGAAAAAAAAAACTAATTAAAACTAGAAACCTGCCTTAGCCTCCGTTCACCATGCGCATCTTTATCCAGGTCTTCCAGTAAGCTGGTTGGAGGTTTGTCAAGCATCCAAAGATCGACAAGAATCAAAACACAAGCCTTCGCTAATTTGTTTGCATATTGGTCTCTCGCAAATAGAAAATAAATTTCCTTTGTTGAATGCAATTTGTATCCAACAAGGAAAGATTGGCTTCAACTGTATGATTATTGTTATATCCGTCTACACTTATGCCAATTAAGTAACAACAAATTATTTATGGACCTACATGTCACTAACAATAAACAAAATTTTCTTCTACTGCCGTAATTGGAGCAAAATGTTTCTTCTAGGTGTAATTAACGAAATTAACGAAATGGTTTAAATTAGAATATTTGTTGTTACTTTACTTGCTTATACACATTATTAAATTAGAATTTGTGTACATAATAACAAGAAAATATCGCAATTAAAGTTTTTATTTTGAATAATCGGAGAATTTAAAAAAAAAATTTGGCCCGGGCCCGGCCCAAGCCCGGCCCTAAAAATTGGGCCTGGACTGGGCCCAAATATCCCAGGCCACAGGCCCGGCCCGGCCCGTTTTCTCTCTGTGTGGCCCGGGCTAGGCCCGGTTCTCCCCGAGGCCCGCTGGGCCCGGGCTGGGCCGGCCCAAGCCCGGCCCATTGACATCTCTAGTATCATGTGCCCCCCGTACCATTTACTTGAGTGTGTCCCCGACACCGCACATATCTCGTTGCGCCCCATGTGCCGCACCACTTATACAGTCGGGGCCTAGGCACTTTGTCACACTGCCACTCCCTCGACACGCTGTTTATCCCTTTACCATACCATGCGCATCTCACCTGGGTCGTGGAACATACTTCGACCCACTTTCTGGAATGTGCAGCATTACACCGGGGAGCTCCGAGTGCCCCGGTACGAGGGCTCCTCTCCTGCCAGGTAAGCAACTCCTTCAGGACACTACCTTGGCACACTCCGATTGTTTCGACACAAGGACTCATTGAGGGACAGACGACTCCCCAGTAGGAGTATCTCCGCCAGGGAGCTCAGAATGCTCCGACACTAGAACTCCTCTCCCGCCAGGTAGGCAATTCCTCCGGGGCACTATCCTGGGGCGCTCCAAGTGCTCTGGCACAAGGACTGATAGTGGGTTAGGCGACTCCTTGGGGCACTGTCTCCGCCAGGGAGCACTGATTGCTCCGGTATGAGGACTCCCCTCCGGCTGGGGAGGTGACTCTTCCGGGGCACTACCTTGGCGCCTCGAGGTCACTTCCTTGGCCAGTTGGTTAGGTGACTCCCCCGAGGCACTACCTTGGCGTGCTCCAACAGAAGGACTCACCAGCACAATAGGCGACTCCTCCGTGACACTATCTCCACCAGGGTGTCTGCGTGACTAGTCTACGTGCTTCGACATTGAGGGCTCTTCATCGGCACTCCTAGGGACCATGACCTCCGGGTCATTCCGAGACGAGAACAGGTCTCCAGATGGCATTGCGCCTAGTCTGCCTCGCAGTTGGGCGTTTGGCCATCCCCACTGCTGGTAGGTTCTTTGCGTTTCTCGACGTCCCTGTGAGACTCAGTAAGGACTTTGGACTAGTGGCTAGATCAAGGGCTTCTCTGCCACACCGGGCCTGTGTGAGCCAGACTTCCTAGACAGAGCGAAGTTGTGCGAGGGAGGCCTGGTGAATATGTGATTGGATCATCCGTGGAACACCGGCATTCGTGGACCCCTTGGTGAGGTGTCACTCTCTGGGAGCGTCATGTGTCGCTTGACAACATCACCTCTCGAACTCCTATAAATAATGGACTTGAGAATTCATTTTAAAAAAACAGGTAATAATATTGTTGACACCGCTTAACCTTATTAAAGCCTGTGGCACGCCCCTTAGAGCGAAGTGAGATGCCACTTTGGGCTACAGGTGGGAGGTGATGCACGAAGCGTTCCCACATTTATGAGGTGACTACTTTAGCATCGAACCTATGACCTACATCTACAATGGAGCAACCTTACCATCACGCCAGAGCTAGCCCGGTGCACAACCTTCCTGCCTCTGCATTCTCTGGAGAGGATTAGATGTATTATCTCCTAGCCTTTGCTATTCCAGAAAGGGTGTTCTATGATGCAAACTCCGGACCTGTCTCCTTTGGGTCACAATGGTACCAACGTGCCCCCAATATCGTATCACATACCATTATACCGATTTTAAAGATTTACTAGAAGCGATAAAAATAATTTCGAAATAATAACAGATTAAAGAATGGGAGAAGGAAGTGACAGGATGGCTGGACAGGACCCCTAGAGAGAATAAACAAGGAAAAAGGAAAAGGACGTGCGTCACGCACTCACGTGCCACACTTCAGAGCAAAGGTCGCTGCGAAACAGAATGTTCGCTATTGTTGTCGAGCGCTTTTGAATCCACTTTCAAGGTATTGGCGTAGTTACTAACTCTAACCAGATTGTAAAGGTTACTTATCAAAAATGAAAGTTACTGTACAATTGAATGAGGCACCTTGATTTTTTATGGGAGAAGTTATACAGATCAGAATAGAGATGACGGAACAATATGAATTTCCTTACTGTAGCTACCCCGCCTAGGCCATGTCAACGCTCGTGCCTTGCCTCAGGCAAGTGCTTTTGTTGCCTTTCATAACACTTTTGCATGTTATGACTTGTTTGTTATCTTGAGAAAGGAGAGTTAGATTTAAGCAAGTGCAAGAAACTCAAATCTAATATTGTCCTACAGTACATCTTCGTTTATGGCTGCATGTAAGAGAACTTTATTTGTACTTTGCTATATAAGAGTTTAGTAGACAGGAAAAACAACCTCAACTTGGCGCAAACGTCATGCACAGAGGAAGTATACAGAAGAAATCTAAACTTTAGAGTTTAGACATTGTCAGCCCCTTATAGTTGGTCAAATTCTCTCTGAGTTTAGCCGTCTCACATGATTAGCAACTCGTACAGAGTTGACTTTAGCTTTCTTGTATTGTATCCAGTTAAGGTGTAGTTCTTGTATATATTCACAAACAAATGCACTTTTTCACGGACGACATTTCTTTTCTCCGCATATTATTCAAGTTTGTTTAATTTTTCTCACAGCAAAACTGGGAAGCTGGTGGTAACTGTAACATGGCAATAGCAGCAGCCAGACTGGGTCTTCGTTGTATTACCATTGGTCATGTTGGTGATGAAATCTACGGACGCTTCCTCTTGGATGTGCTTCATGACGAAGGAATTGGTGTGGTTGGGATGAGCAACGAGAATCATGTTGACAGTTCAAGTTCTGCATATGAAACACTTCTATGCTGGGTGTTGGTGGACCCTATGCAACGACACGGTTTTTGCAGGTATAAAAAATGATCGGTTCATTGTTCTTTAAGTTTCTGTAAAACAGCTTTGTGGAGCTGTGGTTCCTACATGGGAATTATTAACGAAGGATGATGCATCTGACATTCATTTTGTTTCAGTCGTGCAGATTTTAGTAAGGAGCCTGCATTTAACTGGATGAGCAAACTTTCTACTGAAGTTAAGATGGCTATTAAAAAGTCAAAGATCCTGTTCTGCAATGGTTATGGCTTTGATGAGCTCCCGCCTGGTCTGATTATTTCTGCTATAGAGCATGCTGTTGAAGTTGGGACATCAATATTTTTTGACCCTGGGCCAAGAGGGAAGACCCTTGCTGCCGGGAGACCTGAAGAGCAAAGAGCACTTGACATGTTCCTGAGACTGAGTGACGTGCTTCTTCTAACTTCAGAAGAGGTTTGACACATACTTTGTAGATGGGTTAGTTGCACTTTTCACTCCTGAAGTATGATTTATGTGGCCCTCTAGTTCAAAATGATCAAATTGTTGAAGAGTCATCCCTCAAGTCCACTTCTATTGCCATTGGTCCATCCTTGTCCTCTAGTGACACTTTGGGGAGACAACTACGACCAAATGCTAAAGGTTCTTTCTAGCAATACTTTTTGACTGCTTTAACCGGTCGTAGTGTCATGAAAGGGCAAAGAGAGAGAAACTGAAGACATTTGAACTTGGGGGCTAATATTGCAACAGATGAAATGTTTTAGAGACTACACGCATTTCATACTTCTATGGTGAAAGTATGAATCACTTCCTAGATTGAATTAGCTTGTATTCTAGTTTATATTAGTATGGACTACCTAGGCTTATGCCGACTATTTGCTATGTCTATAGATTATCAGTATCCTGTTTAACAGTGGTTTATGTATGACCGTTTTGTTATGTGAATTTGTAATATCCTTCTAAGTACCTCAACCTGCATTCTTTCTATTAGCCTCTTTGCCCTTAGCAGCAGCGTCTTCTGTTGAAACTTACTGTTCCTGTCTTAATAGTTTCAGGTTTTGCAAGATATCTGTCTTAACACATTTGTTTTTGATGGTTATGTTACAAGTACGAAAGTTTATAAAACTTTATTTTTCATATAAATTGTACTTAGCACTTAGTTATAATCTTTGTATATTGTTGCTAAGTGGCGCTTTGAACCCTATATATTTCGACTTCATTGCTCTCTCTCTCTCTCTCCACATAGTTTGTCAGTCAGTATCATGGTAGATTTTGGATCCATAAATGTCTTGCAGTTTGGCTATTATATTCTGAACAAGCATCATCTCGTCATCATTTGACCTCCGCTGCATCATTCATTCTGCTCAAAGTTGGATATGTTTTTTTACTTCTGAGCTAGCTACAAAATGTTAATGCATTTACCTCTAACGTATAGTACTTTATATCTTACACATACTACCCGCCACTGATGATTTTGCAGGCTGAGTCATTGACTAGCATAGGAAACCCAATACTAGCGGGACAGGAGTTGCTCAACAAAGGAACCCGTACAAAATGGGTTATTGTTAAAATGGGTTCAAAGGGCTCAATTTTAATCACCAAATCAAGTATATCTTGTGTACCTGCATTTAAGGTATCAATACGTAGTTAATTATTTCATTTATCTTTGTGTACCTGCATTCAAGGTCTAAATTCAGTTCATGATTATAATTTGCAATACAAGTAGGAGGCATGTTTTAATTCATGGCTTTTGTTTGCAGCTTTTTAATTGTTTTAACATGCAAACAGGTGAATGTCATTGATACTGTTGGGTGTGGGGATAGTTTTGTAGCCGCAATTGCCTTCGGTTATATACACAATATACCCCTGGTTAATACACTTGCACTAGCAAATGGTGTGGGTGCTGCAACTGCCATGGGTTGTGGTGCTGGTAGGAATGTGGCAACCTTGGAACAGGTTATGGAAATCATGAGGGGATCAAACCTCAATGAAGATGACAAATTCTTGAATGAACACCTTGATGTAATACTGGATGATCAGGAAATGACATTCCTTTCCAAAATGGACATAAATGGAAGCAGCAGTCGGTTGAACCGTGTTTCCCTGCAAAAGGTGGTTTCTGAGGTGCTGCCAAAGCTCGAATCTCCACGGGTAAAGGGGAGAGTACCATCTTGACAAATGCAACATCCTACATCCGTAACAATTAATTCTTTTTCTCCAGCTCTTTAGCTGTAGCTCTGCCTTTTAAGTGAAGCCTGGCGCTAAGATGGCCAAGGCATGCAGCGATCTGTCTTTAGATTGCCAATTATCTTGTGTACTGGTGAGTAGAGATTGATGCTTGCTGCCATAGGTTAGAAGAACATAGCTAAGCCAGGACACATACAACTCAAGATCGGTGTTTGGAGGGTTGGGCAAGCAGCATATTAGATGCTTGCTTGAAGGCTTTCCATTTTTTACGTCATTCCACATGAATGCTTGTGCAGATGGTTCAGTTTGTGTTCATCTTGTTTGCGACATGATGTTTTAGCGGAGTATCTGAAGAGTGTAGTTGTACTACGAAGCGACTTGCAAACGGTTCCAGATTAATGAAGGTACACCTGTTATTGTTCAATGTCATGAATATCTCACTCTCAAGGTGTTTTGAACTCACTTCACGCGTCCATGAAATCGAAGCAGATTTTAGACATTCACTGATGGTTGTAATTTACAGATCGAGTAGTGTGGCTGTTGCTATGGCTTTTTCAGAACCCTCTCCACCACCATTTAAAAGTTGGTGGCAATGAGCAACTTTTAGCAAACTATAGGCTCGCAAGAAATCTTGGAGTTCTTGAAAGGTTGGAGATGGCGGCTTCTCCTTCCAAAGTGGGCAATAAAGTTGTGATCTTAGCACAATTTATCTTCCCCTTCCAATTTTCTGTTAGAATAGGAGAATACTTTTGATAATTGAAATTGATACATGTGTTCCCCAAGACACCTTATGGTGCACTAGAACGTCTGTTTCTATCGTGACATGCCATGATTACTTAAATACATTTACTTCCATACTGTTGTTTTACATCCAGTTATCAATATTGCACGGCTATACTTATCATACAACAAAAGTTAAGACAAAATACAAAATAGAAAAGTAGGTTCCTTCACAGCAACATGTCATGTACTCAGTTTTGGTAGACATCAATACGTGCATGGTAGACAAAAGCGGCTAGAGGTTTGGGTTCCTTCAGCTGAACTGTCGAGGCCCCGTCAATAATATACCGGTGGAAGTCTGATACCAAAAGTCATAGATAACTGCAATGGTTTTTTTTTTTTTAACAAATAAGAGAGTGGTTGATAATTTAAGGTTACAAAATTTGTCCAACAGCATATAACGGTCATGACAACCCGTGACTCTGTGTATACAAGACCATAAATGTCATAAATTAACATATTACCTCTAGAACATAAACATATTATAATTAAACTAAAATAGATCATATCTTACACTTCATCGTAACTTTGAATAACATGTCAGGGTCTAAAGGATACAATTTAACACCTAATACATGAAAAAACAGGTAATGATAAAACACAATTATTACAATGAGGATAACCGGAACCGCACCAAACAAAGGAGTACTCAATCACCTACGGAATCACATTACAAAGACGAGAGGCAAGAGACCATCAACACTGGGACTGTAACTTGGGCGGGCTGGACGGATCCAAGTACCAAACCATGCCCAGCCTACTCTCAAAAACTCATGCACGTGCCCAGCGGGCTAAAAAATATATGTCCATGCCCAGCCCACGAAAGTTTTGATGGGCACGGGATGGATATGGGTTATCCAGCCCGTATCCATGTTTTTATATTAGTTTTTGTGTATTTAATTTTATTGCATAACAATTATCATTCAAGTCTACTGATTAGTCATGAGTTTTTGTTTATTTATTTTTTAAGTATATTATTTACTATCGAAGTCTACTAGTTAGTAATGTAATAAAGAAGAGTATAGTGAAGTCTTGAGATGGATTTAGTTATAGTTATAAGTATGGAAACAAAGTTTTAGGATAAAATAAAAGAAAAATACAAAGATTTCGAAACAATTTGGCGAAGTCTAGTCCTGTAATAAGAAACAAAGGAGAGTACAAAGAAATCCTCAAAGGTCCCTAAATACATATGGTTAGAGGATTTTAAAGGTTAAAGAAAACAAAATCACATATCTTGTACACGTACAATGTATATATGTATACGCAATTCATATACTATATTAAACTTCAACGGGCTGGGTTTCTCACGGGCTGGGCGGGTTTTGAAAAACTTTTGCCCATGCCCGACCCATATTTTATACGGGCTCAAAATTTGTGCCCACGTCCACCACAGTTACTATAATACTAAGCCCAAATTACACCTTTAATCAACACCGCATGATCCACTCTTTTCCACCACCATTTTCCCAGATTCCTAGTTACCATAAAAGACAGCCCCCATAGCCAGTAGAGATTTCGGCCGACTCCGGTGAAATTCTGGCCATCGCTAGTGTTGATACATATAGCCCCCAAAAGCCCCTTCATTCGTGTGTTGGTACGAATCAACCATCGACCGTCTCAACGAGTAGATCTATCAGATCAAGTTGATGAATATCAAAATATACTTAGATTTGACTAGATCCGGCGATAACGGAGCCGGATCTATGTGTCACCATCTCCACTAATGTGGGGAGATACGTCTGCTATCGTACTGCCTTCATCCACCCTTCGATCCGACCACCGTCTTAGCACACAAATAACACAACAAGGTCAGGAACTGAAAGAACAAACCTGAGATTAGGGGGAGAGAGAGAGGTAGTCATGAAGCCCCCCACCCCCCCCCCTCCCCGGCGCCGGCGAGGAGTTTGTTGGTGTTTAGTAAGAGAAAGAAGAGAGAATGGAGAGAGTTTTGATTGTTTAAAGAGTGATTAATTGCAGTGTTTGGAAAGAGCGAATTACATTGTCAATAAAAGATGTGATACATGGTGTTGATTCACTCGGAAAAAGGGAAAAAAAAAAAAAAAAAGAGCAAGAAGCAAATCCAATTAAGTGAGTATGAAGCACAAAAAAACTTTGTGCTTATTGCTAGTATGTCAATTGAGCAATTTGAAGCAACACCAAATGGTAAATGGTTTAAAAGAATTATTACTTTTTGTAATTTTCTAAAAAGAAATTCACCTAATACAATACCAACTATTCTTGATGAATGCACATGTAAAAAAGAAGTCAAAGGAAGATCGTTAACAAAGGGAAAGATTTTCACTGCAATCCCTGTAGCTATTTATAGTGATAATTCTCAACATTTCTTTTTAGCGTCGCTAATAGATGTATTAAGTGTATTTAATGACAATTAATATCACTATACGAGAGGTTGTAAACTCTTTCTACAATCCAAGTTGCACCCCGTATTTCTCCATCGCATAGAGAGGGGGAATGAAATAACCCTTGTATTTGATAAAAATTGTGCAGGAACCATAGAAGTCCCCCTAATGCGATGCTCTTTTTTACATATTTTTTTGCCCGAATGAACTTACTGTTGTATGTGCAAATCGACTACCATAGCGGTAATAAAGAAAAGAAGGAAAATCGTTAGATCCCTTAAATCTGTCAGGTCAAACCTAATATTTTCCACCATGGCTGAAAACAAAAAGAAAAACTTAGCCAAGTTAATAGCCTAAAATATAGAGATGAAATTGCAGGAAAAAATGGGTATATAAATAGGACAGGGAGAGACACAGAGGGCAATGTAGAGAAAATTAAAATAGGAGAATTTAGGGATTTTGTGGGATGACATAAATACCCCCTTTTTGGCCTCACAGCCCTAAGCTTTTATGACTTCCAAAATCATCCGATACCCATCTTCGCCCTTTTGCCCCTTCCCCCAAATTTCTGCCTTGTTCCCCATCTCTGCCCTTCCCCCTTTCCGGTAATTCACACCCTCTCTCTTTAACCCGCCAAAATCAAATCTTTTGTTCTCTTACAAATACATCCACTTGAGGATATGTCTTGCTTATACACTATACAAACCCTAATGTTAGTTTCTTTCTGTTTGCTTGATTTACTTCTCCAAAGATCTGAATTGGGTTTCTTGTATATGTGCAGGGTCCATATGTATCCGGGGTTTTCGGAGCTGTTTGTGCTGGAACTACTAAAAGAATTCAAAATTAGGGTTTTTCCCAGTTTCTAGTCAAAGGTTGGTTCACAGCGAAGTTATTTGTTTGTGGGTCTGGATTTTGTTGCAGTTTCTTGGAGTCTATACGCTCGTTACACTGTTTGGTTGCTGAGAAGCTGAGGTATTGGAAGAGAAAATCTCGCAATTTTATGTTTGGTTGTCAATTGCGAATCTGATGTTTTCTGGGTTTCGCTCCTATTGCACAGTTTAGGTCTCCAAGTTTCAAGCTTTTCTCTTCTCTTTAGTTTTCTTGCTAGAAACAAGTAGTATAACGTATTAACGTGATATTTGGGACCGACTTCAAGTTTTTAGAAAGGAAAATCTTGTTTTTGACTTTAATTTAGTTAAGGGTAGCATTGGATGACTTGTTTATGTAGTGTATCGAGCTTGAAACAACACGTCCATGGCCAATTGATTCCAGTTTTCAGTTTGAATTTATGGAGGGAATTAGCAATTGAATGGAATTAAAGAGAGAAGAACCAGAAATGAGAGAAGAGAATAGAATTTACTAGAGAGGGAAGGTTCTCATATCACATTTCACATGCCTTCTACATCATCCCCCTTCCCTGATTTATAGGAAATCACAACTGAAATGCAAACAGGAAAACAGAAAGAAGCGGCAACTTTCAAACACAGGAAAGTGTCGCTAAAGAAATTTAAATGCAATTTTTAATTGGTGGCCTCAAACGCTGTCGTCTCGTCTAACAGGTTGAGTGTCCAAACGCTGCCGTTCCATTAGGCGCGAACATAAGCTCCAAACGCTGCCGTTCCCTTAGGTGCGAACATCTTCCTCAAGCGACGTCGTTACTGGTGTCACAGGCTTCTTCTTGATGATTTTGATCTTCAATGTCTTCAATGGAGCTCGAGTTTCACCTTGTGGCCGTTCTGTTTCAGCTCCAGCTCCGTCCTTGGTCCCCTCCTGAGCTTCAGCTGGGACTTCAACTGCTGGGGCTGCTACAGTTTACTGCAATTTTTTGCTTTTTGTATCTCTTCAACTTAGTAGTGCTTGGGATTGTGAGAGATCAACGACAGAATTTAGAATCACAAAGTAACTTTGAAGAAACTTCATTTTCTACAGGTTTATTGAATTATTTTGTGCAAGTGTAGCAGTTGTTGCTACTGGAAGCGTGTGTTGTTGGTTATATTGGCTTTTTTATGGCGGACCGTGATCCCATTATGGGGCAAAGGCGGGATATGTCGTCCGTGCAGAACCAGCATTTGGGATTAAAGCACGGGCACAGCTTAGTTGGTGGGCAGAGTCATACTTTAGGGTTGCCTCAGGCCCATTTATTGGGTTCAGGTCAGAATGGAGATCAGGATTTAGGTTTAGGTGATGCTCATGACCGGCAACTATTGCTGGACCATGAAATTAGTTTACAACATACTCAAAATCATGGTGGTGAAGATGAGAATGTATACGAGCGTGGTAATGAGGACGAGAATGGATACAATAATGGTGAGGAGAATGGTATCGTTGAAGATGATGAGCCTGGTGTAGATCAAGATGCTGCTGCTGTTGACAACCATGATCAGTTGGATATTACTGATGGAAATCATGAATTTGGCTTACCAGTGTCTCATGAATTGGCTGTCGTTGCAAACCAAGAAGTTGATGAGAACTTAGATCTTGTTGTGCACCAGAATCATGATGTAAGAATTGTGCCTGCCCAGGATATGTCTATTCAGCAGGCTCAACTCGTGGTCACTACCCCAATCATTCAATGCCGAACCTTAGCTCTTGCTCCTACCCACGAATTGACTGTTGGGCAAGAATTTTCTGATGTCAAGAGCTGTCGAAGGGCATTGAGGGACACTGCTATAGCTCTTCACTTCGAGATACAGACAGTTAAGTCTGATAAGACTCGTTTCACAGCTAAATGTGCAAGTGAGGGGTGCCCTTGGCGAATTCATGCTGCAAAGCTACCAGGCGTTCCTACCTTTACAATTAGGACCATCCATTCACAGCATACTTGTGGTGGTATTGCTCATCTTGGTCATCAACAAGCCTCAGTCCAGTGGGTTGCAAGTTCTGTTGAACAGCGCCTCAAGGAAAATCCGCAATGCAAGCCAAAGGAGATACTGGAAGAGATTCATCGTGTCCATGGGATCACGTTGTCGTACAAGCAAGCATGGAGAGGAAAGGAGCGGATCATGGCTGCTCTTCGTGGGTCATTCGAGGAAGATTATCGCCTTCTTCCACAGTATTGTGACCAAATTAGACAGACAAATCCGGGGAGTATTGCATCAGTGTATGTGAATCCAGCAGACAACTGTTTCCAGCGCCTGTTCGTTTCATTTCAAGCATCAATCTTTGGGTTTTTGAATGCATGCAGGCCACTTCTTGGGCTTGATAGAACTGTTCTTAAAAGCAAGTACCTTGGGACTTTGCTTTTTGCTACCGGTTTTGATGGAGATAGTGCTCTGTATCCTTTGGCATTTGGGGTTGTGGACGAAGAAAATGATGAAAACTGGATGTGGTTCCTTTCCGAGCTTCATAACTTGCTGGAAATTAACACAGAAAATATGCCGAAGCTTACTATCTTGTCTGATAGACAAACCAGTATTGTCAATGGAGTGGAAGCAAACTTCCCAACAGCCTTTCATGGGTTCTGCATGCGTCATCTCAGCGAGAGTTTTCGGAAGGAGTTCAACAATAGTATGCTTGTAAACCTTCTCTGGGAAGCTGCTAATGCTCTAACTGTCGGTGAGTATGATGCGAAGCTTCAGGAGATTGAGGAGATATCACAGGAGGCTGCTTATTGGATTCAACGAGTTCCACCTCGCTTGTGGGCCACAGCATATTTTGAGGGATCACGGTTTGGGCATCTAACAGCTAACATAGTTGAATCGCTAAATACTTGGATACTTGAGGCCTCTGGGCTTCCAATTATCCAAATGATGGAGTGTATTCGTCGTCAGCTGATGACTTGGTTCAATGAGCGACGTGAGACGAGTATGCAGTGGACATCTATACTTGTTCCGTCTGCTGAAAGGCACGTGTCAGAGGCTCTTGAGCGTGCACGTGGTTTCCAGGTGCTCCGAGCAAATGAAGCCGAATTTGAAGTCTTATCTCATGAAGGAACGCATATCGTCGATATTAGAAACCGTTGCTGTCTGTGTCGAGGATGGCAGCAGTACGGGCTGCCTTGTGCTCACGCAGTGGCAGCCCTCCTCTCATGCAGGCAGAATGTTCATCGATTTACAGAGAATTGGTTCACTGTAACAACGTATCGCAAGGCATACTCACAAACCATACACCCAATTCCAGACAAGACCCTCTGGAAGGAGATGCTGATGTTGGAGGGACCGCAGGGTGAAGGCAGTATTTCTGAAGGCAGTATCTCCGAGGTCGTAATAAACCCACCAAAGTCTCTTAGGCCACCAGGTCGACCGAGGAAAAGGCGGGTCCGTGCAGAAGATCGAGGCCGTGCTAAGCGGATTGTACATTGTAGCCGGTGCAATCAGACTGGACATTTTAGAACAACTTGTTCAGCACCAATATAGAGAGTCCATCTGGGATATTTGGCAAATTTATTTATCCTAGTCAAGAGGTTTAGGAGTTTCTTTATATATCTGAGCTTTCCAGTGTGTTCAACGATCACCCTCATATATAGGAATTTTTTTTTTTTTTCCCCATCCTTTATAAAGTTTCAAAGTTTAGCTGTTAGAACTAGTACTAGTATATGGTTTGTATGATTGCTGGAAGCTAAATAGCTGGTCTTTTAATGATCCAGTGAAGTTGGCACACGCTGTCTCAGTCATGTCTCTGCTTCCTAATTAGTTTTCACTGGATTGAATGCAACTTCTCTTCAGGATTCCACTTTCTGTTTCCATATATCTATCTGGTAGATGCTTGAATGGAATATACTGTGCTTCACTGTGTGGCCTTTAAAATCCATCAGAGAACCCTGAGCTTAAACTAAAAGTGAACTACACTCGGTGCTCTCAGTTTTTGTTTTAATACACTCGTTATTCCTTCCTTTTCAAAAATTAAACTGATGCCTTGTTGTCCATATCACATACTCCCTACTGTTATCTTTCGGTCTTCAATTTTTCTGAAAACCCAAAAATATCTCTACTAATTACCTGGGAGTGGGTTTGTGGTGAATCTGGTGTGGTTGTGGGCTTCTGTTGGTGAAATCGAGAGGTGATGGCGGGTTTGTATCGGTGGGAGGGATCGGCTGGTGGTGATAGGTTGTGGGCGGCGGGATTGGTTGGAGGTGGGGGATTTGTGGTGGTGAGTTTGTCTTGGTAGTGTAACCCTGAATTTATCTTTTGACTAAAGTTACCATATAATTTTACTTTTTTGGGCATGTACTTTGAAAGTAATTTTACTCCCCAATTTGAAAACAAAGAATTTACCGTTGGAGTGACTTACTATGCACTTTAGATCAATTTTTCCTAAATTTTTTGTAGAATAGAATCGACGGTTGTATCACGTACTTCTAATTGCACACTTTTGAAATATTCAAGGAAAACCGGTGAAGAGACATTTTTTTCTACATAAGAGTTTTCATTCCTTGACCAAAACTATGTATGGACCATGCCACGGAAACACATTGAGCTTTACTTCATCTTAAGACTTAAGTATTAGGGCACGCTTATTTTTGCACCCCTCGCTAAATCTAGGGGTGAGTATGGTTCGGTTTTTTGGTTGGTTCGACCCAAATCCAAAGCCAACCCCTCGCTAAATCTGGTTGGTTCGATTTTCACGATTAAATCGGTTTCAACGGTTTAAATGCTCACCCTTAGCTAAATCTACACTCCTTCACAACTTTGTCCATGCATTTGCGTTTTTTCCCCCATAACATGTTTTGTTCTTCCAGAACAAAAGTGTTCTCAACAAATTTCTTCCCCGTCCACACCACCCTAACTAGGCCTGGCAAAATGGGTGGGTGGGTTGGCTTTGGATTTGGGTCAAATGGGTTTGGGTAAAGTGGGTGGCTGACCCATTTAGACCCATTTATTTATGGGTTAACTGGATCAATCATTAAATGGGTTGGTTTAACCCATTATCCCAACATGACCCATTTACCAAGACCCAAACCAATTTGACAATTTCTCGCTCGACTCAGCTTCTGACCCGACACAACACCTAGACTTATCCAATTTTGACCCGACCCGTTGACTTTTTGGGGGGTTTGTTAGGGTCCCTAACAAACAAATCTCTCTTCAAATCAACCATATGGGTGTGTGAACCGGGACTAGCTAGAGACAGATCATTGTGGAGAAGAACACAAGTTATCAAGTTTTTCAGAAATGCTCTCCTAGCCTTCAACGTGTAAACCAACCAATTGGAGATGATTAGAGGGCAGTTCTTGGAAGTGTAGCGCTGAATCAGTCATTTGGAGTGCAATAGAAATCAGTTAAAAAAAAAAGAACTTTCGTCTCGGCACGGTGGCCTTTGATGGTACAAAAGAAACCGTGTGTGGCACGCGTCTTGCCGCTTATAAGAAGAGTCCGCCAACCAATCTCAACAATTATAGGCAACAACGCATGAATATTGCATAGAACAATACATAAAGAGTAAATTCAACACAAGGAAAAAACGGTCTCAAATATTCTCATTATTTCAATAATATCATTATAACTTACAAAAGATTTTATTTGCATCCACAATGTGCAACCTAACTAGACAGGCAAGTTAAAACGAAGTGAGGGACTCTCGGGTATGGGTTTCTGGCGTAAGGCTACATGACCTCCCATATTACCATTAGGAGGAAAATACAAAGTGACAGTAGTAAACGTTCCAATGTGCAAGGAGTCATAGTGCCCTTTTTTTAATAAATACAACTCGAAATGACTTGAAATTTTATAATGAAACTTAAATATATACAATAATGATATCCACTAAAAATGAGCAAAAACGCACGCCTATATCTTCAAATGTTTATTGTTGGCTTACGGCGTGTGAGGACACTGTGCTTGAAGGGCGCATGGACGCAGGGCTCGGCGAGCTTGCGAGTGCTATGTTGGGAGGGTGCATAGGCACTGTGCTAAGAGGGCGTGGGCGCTGTGCTAAGAGGGCGCAGAGGCGTTGTGCTAGGGAGGCACAGGGGCACACTGCTTATCATGATTGGTGCCAAGGGACGGGCCATGACACGTGAGCAGGACATGACATGCAGTAACACAAAAGTTGGGAATTGCAGAGATACTTCTTGACTTTGGGTAAATAATCGGTCACCCTGACGAACTCTCATCGAGTACACATTTACTAAGTAAATTTGGCACAAGGTCTTGGCAGCCGGGCACCTTCGTTTACACTTTTCATTTTTCAGTTTCTATTGTTGTTTTTTGTATTGTGAGTTTTTTGTTTTGAAAATGAGTTAAAACAAAAATATCATCTTGTTTGTTTACAATTTTTCAAAACCATCGCTTTTTTTCCGCATAATCTTGTTCATTTACTCTTTTCATACGAGTTGCAATGCACACGCGATGCGTGTGCGAGTGAAATGATGAATTTTATGGAAAAAATAATATTAAAAAAATAGTTAACATTACACTATCCAAGAGATGAAAAAAATAAAAAAAAAAGTTAACATTACACTATCAAAGAGTCCATTTGGATTGAAAAAATATTTTACCTTTTTGTCCTCAAAATGAACACTCTCACATGCTTCGCATGTTTACATGAGCTCATTTACTATTTAAGCATATATATATGAATCTTGAAGATTGACTTTTTATGGATAAAGAAAAACTACATAAAGATTGAATTTTTATGGGTAAAGATTCAAATAACATTTCAGATTATTACAACCAAGAATGACATTGTACAACCAACGATGCATGTTGTACAACCAACAATTCACAGTGTACGACCAATAATGCCGGAACAAACGGGCTGCTCAATTCACACATCACCATCCACCACCACAAGCGACACCTTTCGGCCACCTCGACTGCAGCATCCTCCGGCGACACTGCCGGCAACAACCTCCGGCGACCACGCTGGCATCATCCACTGCCCCTTTCACTGTTATCTCGATCACCACGACCCACCCTGATGGCCTCCACCTCCTACGAAAACCACCCACCCACGACACCGCCGGCAGCAGCATCCGGCGACACTGCCGGCAACAACCTCCGGCAACCTGTGCGCCACCCGCTAGGATCACCCACAGCCCCTGTCACCGCTCTCCCCATCACCACGACCCACTATGCCGGCCTCCATCTCCCCATGAAAACCACCCACACGCGACCAACACCGCCGCGACACCCTCCGGCGACCACGACAACACCCAACTTTCCCTGCCACCGCTATCCCCACGACTACCAACTGCCACAGATCTCGGTTCCTAACACACATCAGCAGTCGAGGCCCACCGCATCCACCAATCGACCGCCCATGAGCCGGTCAACATCCATTGACCCACCCACGGCCCGCCACCGCTGCCCGTCATCCATCCACGCCGTCGCGACGATAACCCATCAATCGGCCCAACCACCAATACAATCGGCAACCACCATATAATCAACAACCCATCAATTGGCCCACCCATGGCCGTCGTACCCCACCACCAAACGCCCAACCGCCACTAATCAATCGCAACCGCACAACCACGGGGAAGGGGAACAGAAGCAAAAATGCAGAGAAAGGGAAGGGGAAATGTAGAGAACAAAATAGAAAATGAGAGATGCATGAAAAAAAATACGCACAGTATTACCGTCCATTGCCAAAAAAAAAAAGTACCAAAAAAATGCAAACCGAAAGTGATCATTACCATTGGGGCGTTGAAAATAAAAATTGTGCGATGAAAACTAAGGTCTACCTATTTTGATCTCTGCAATGAAGATGAAGGAAGAGAGACAGGGGAGGAAGAGAGCAGTTACCATGAGGTAATTGAGGAGAGTGGCTAACAGTCTTTTACACTTTTGCCCTCATAATGGACATATGTCTTCACCTGGATGAGTTTCAGTGTAACACCAAAAGGGTATTACACCAAAACTAAAAATAGAGTTCTCATTATATATTTTACGAGTGTATTTATGATTGATTTTATAGTCGTCAAATATGGATGAATTAAGAGCGTTTGAAAATTAAAAAAAAAGGAGTAGATTGATTAAATTTGCTTCAAAATGCAGAACCTTTATTCAGTAGATTAATTAGTTTCGGAGAATTGGGTTAGGTCAAAAGATTTATCAAAGTAACCTCACATATAAATAGACATTAAATAAACGTCCTTTTAAATCCCAACACGCTATTTACATTTTGTCAATATACTTTTAGCATTTTTCATCCGAACATCTTCCACCACTTTTAACTGATTCTCTTTGAAATAAATATAAAGTTTCTTTTAAAAATACTAATTTTAATTTAATCGGACATTAAGGAATAAGAATACCCTTTTTCGCCTTACCACTAATAATTTGGGCCACTGATTACAGGCCCCAAACGGCAGAGAAAACGGTAGGAAAAAAGGGCCCTCGAGTTCGATGGTGTCTAAAGGGGCTTACGTTAACCGCCGTCACTTTTCGCCTTATTATAAATTCTCACACACGATGTGTATGCGAAAATAAAATTAATAGTATAAATTTAGTTAAAAAAATAAAGCATCATGTATACGTGTTTATTGTCATATTCAGTAAAATGAATCTTAAATTACAGAAAAATAAGAGTTAGCCAAGTTATCCAGAAATAAGTTAGTAAATTATTATTATCATATCAAATTTACCCTTTAAATTTTATTTTAACTATATTTTTTTCTGATTTTTAATTTTTGAAAACTAAACATGTTTTTATAGGTAGTTATATATCAATTAAGGTTTTTATTATGGTCAATTTTACAAAAACAATCTTGTAATGCCACTTGTCACAATTTTAGGTTGGTAGTTATGTAACACCAAAGAGGTGTTACACAAAATCAAACCAAGTTTTGGCTTAATAAATAGTACGAGTCAGCATAGCACACGCGATACGTGTGCGAAAATGAAATTAATAGTACAAATTTTGTTAAAGAAAAAAAATCAAGCATCATATATACATGTTTATTGTCATATTCAGTAAAATGATTTAAATAACAGAAAAATAAGTTAGTCATATATGTCCAAAAATAAATTAGAAAAATATTATTATCGTATCAAACTTGGCCTTTAAATTTTTTTAACTATATTTTCTTATGAATTTTAAATTGTGAAAATTAAATATATTTTTGTAGGTAGTTACTTACTAATTAAAATTTTATTTTGTGCCATTTTTTAAAAAAAAATTTGAAATGTCACTCGTCATTATTGTAGGTTAGTGCTTATGTAACACCAAAAAAATGTTACACAAAATCAAGTTTTGGCTTAATAAGTAGTACACACGTATAAATATTTTTTTTTTACCGTAATTCCTCAAAATATCATTACCATCGACGTGTTGAGTTACCATGACCCCTATAAATCTTGAAAATTTCTGACGTATGTCAGCCTCTTTTCCGGAGCAAACCCCAGTCAATTTTCATTTCTCAATGCAATGTCAGGGCAAGCCCCACTTCTTCTTCAACCATCGCCGCCCCAAACCCCCAATATCCACCATCAAATGGCGCAAGCTAAAGCAATAAATGGGGGTGATAGGAGTGGCGGAGGGACGAAGATATAGAGGAAGAGGCGATGATGGGATCAAATGTGTTTAGCAGTGGTGGCAGCGATTGGATGGCGATAGAAGGTGCTGTTAAATTTAGGTTTAGGTTTGCATGCGTAAAATAATGGCCAAAACCTAAGCTAAGGATGGTGATTCAATGGCGATGATGGGATTTTTATGGTGATATTACTGTGTGGGTGAGGTTGTGCTGGTGGTTGAAGGTGGTCTTGCGGAGGTTCAGCGGCCGTGGTGGGTGGCGGATGGTGGTGGAGAGAACTCTGATCTTTGTCGAGATCAGATTTGGCGGGTGGTGGGTAAGTCTGATGGTTTTGTGGTAGCTGTGTGGGTCACACACAATAGGGCCAAAGTAGGTAAGATCGGAGGCAATTTGCGGTGGCAAGATTTGGTTCTTCGTGGTTGCATGCAGGGTTGCGGGGCGTGGTTCTTCATGGTGGCATGGAAGTGGACCAAGTGGCTGATGATGTGCATGGTGATGCGTTAGAAGATGGCAGGAAAAGTAGTGAACAACGTTGTTTTTGATTGAAAAACAAGAAGCTGGTGCAGCCGTTCAATCTTTTTGATACAGCTGATATTTGCAACCGCCGAAATGAACAGCTGGTGCAGCAAATTATGAATGTGTAATTGTAAACGAACAGCTGCATCTCATCCATGAAATCTTTTTAGCTGTTGGCACAGATTGAACAATAAATGCAGTTCAGAATCCCGTTTGAACAACAGGAAATTATGTCGTATTTGGGCATTACCTGTGAACATCCTACAGTCCTACTGTTCCTTTATTTAGTTTTGACCCCTTGTAAGTAGCTGAATTGTTGGAGGATGCTCTCCCTGTCCAGCTTGTATTCGTTTTGAGCTTCGTGGTAATAAAGCAGCTTTACCACAAGGAAAAAAGTTCGAAAAGTTAACACTTGGCTAAGATTCTTTTTGTCCTTTAAGATCTTACTTTTCCTGGTCACCTCAAACGATTCACCGAGGAAAAAGCCATAACTCATTGTTTCACCTAATACATCTTAAAACATTAAGCAGATAATGTTTCTACACAAAACGATACAATGTCATCGAATCCTTACCAACAGCCATCTCAGTAATTCCATGTAAACCAGCAGGAGCTAGTCGCCAGCAAATGTCAGGTATCAAATTCTTCAGTAGCCATAGTTGGTACCATAGACAGAGCCATAGTCTCCAGCAGGAGCATGCCCACCGGTGTTAGATGGTTGAGAGGCATACATAGGACCTTGACCAGGATAGGGATTATACCCTTGGCCAGGTGGTGCAGCTGCAGGATTCTGTGCAGCGCTCGCAACTTCAGCGATAGAATTCTGCATCATGCGTAACAAATAAGAGACGTAAAATAATGTGAATCAGCTTCTACATAGGTACAATTGAACTATGGGTTTACACCAAGCGAAGGTGAACTTTCAAATGAGTTGCTTGCAGAAATGATCTTTCTAGCAAATTAGAACTCAATTAAAAGTTGGAAAGTTTGCACATGCAAATTCATGGTTGGCTTTGTGTTTGTGTGAATTAATTACAAGGAGTAGACCAGGTTAAAGTTGATGCCAAGATTATAATCCAAATATACAGTACTTCAGAATGCTCTTAAGTAACCACATTTCAAATGTATAGGGAAAAAATTAGGAATCGATGCAAAACTGTTCCTTGAATTATACATATTCATGCGATCAAGTCCGTATAATACCAGTTTCAACTAATAAAGCCCTGTAATAGCACTTTTGTTGCAAAATGGTCTGAATAGCACAGATGAATTGTCATGTGCAGTGCATGGTGACCCAAAATAAAGGGCATGGTTGCAAATAACCTTAAAAGTCCTTTCCTCGGTGGGCCAAGTCACCCATACTAAATGACATGAGACCAAATGAATTAGCTTCATTATATTCTAATTTTTTTGGTTCTATTCTCTCTCCTCTTTCTTCCTTCTTTGCAACCGCCACCTCCCACCTACAGCACGACCACACCCTCGGTCCTCGCCACCCTCTATCCCGCCCAACCTAACCAAATCCAAGCCCCTCCACAACCACCACAAACGCAACTCAACCCGCAAACTGACCACAATCACATCATCTAAGCTCTCTCTGGTCGAGGCTTTCACCGTCAAGATGCCACCAATCCTTCCATCCCAGAGCGCCCATTTAATTGCAAAATCTGGAATAAGTAAGTTGTTTCTTCTTTAAAATTTAGCCAAATACTCACATCGCTATTGAAACCCTAGATCGTACTTCGTGCAATTCGGGTAAACCAACCACATCTAAGCCTAAACACCACAAACAAATGCCGTCACTTAAACGTTATTTATACACACAGCCTATTCAGCCATCATATGGTGTTAGTCCCGGCCAAAGGCTCATAAATGTAATTATGGATTCGGCTATGGTCAGTTAGGGTGAGTTATTGTTGGGGTTCAGTTGCATAAGAGGTTATGCGATATCCATGATGGGGTAATTACATTGCGTGGTGGCGTTACTGATGATGGTGGAGAGATACTTGAAGGGAGAAGAAAAGGTGAAAAAATTCAGCCATGGTAGCCTAGGAGGGATGGGGGGAGGGGGGGGGGGAGGGAGGGTCACAAATCTGGAAGAAATGGACAAGGGTGCTCACATGATCTGCACATGTTTGATTGTTAAAGGAAGTTACAGAACTAGCCTTCATGAAATGGCATGTTTATTGCACGTGATCACTTAGCGGTGTAATTTTTTTACCTCAGTTAGTTTTGGACCACTTTGCAACTGAAAGTGAAATTCCAGGGACTTACGGCTCGAAGTTGGTATTGCATGGACTTACTTGCGAAAATCTATATAGGATAAGCAACAATTTTTTCTTTGACCAAAAAAATTAAGGCCTGCAAAATAGAAGGCAACAGAAGACAGAGAAACTGCTCAAGGGAATCAAGGAATATGCCTGTATCAACTGTTGAGCCGTCTGAACTTGAGATGCAGATCCATTAATCTCTACAGTCATTTCCCCTGGAGTACCCCTTGTTTCCTGAATTGCAATAGTTGCACCACTTGCACGTCTGATATAGCTAATATTTGCACCAGAGTTGCCAATAACAGCATCAGCATATGACAGGGGTATTTGCATGTGCTGTGAGACCTACAAAACAACAGAAACCAGCAAAGTCACAACCAGTAACTGTAGTCAAGTACCTCACACAAGTTTTCCAACTTTTTATAAGTGAGACTGGAAGTATATAAAGCAGAACAAACAAAAAGCCTGAAACCCCAAGGGTTATCATAGCCAGACAAAAATCATACCACCCAAACATAAAAGGAGCCTGTGAAAAAATAGCTATAGCACACCACAAAATAAATATATAAAACCCTTTCATGAAAGAGAAACAAATCTACATTATTTTGGATCTAGAATCAAATAATTTATTAGTCATCATTCCGGTTACTTTCTTTTTGTGTTAGATGTAGGTTCTTGTCCTTTCTTACCCAGTACAGATAAAAATCAGCAAATACAACTATCTTCCAAATTTGGAACGATAATGCAGGCCAATACAGCCTATATTAGCTTAGCTGACATGCATAGAGAATTTTTGTGCGATAGTTCCAACTTTAGCCCATTGGTAACTTTAACAGATCTTTGTAAGTAGGCCCACATATTAATTCAAAAACACTGACCAGGAAATCATCTCAGAAAGAAATAGAGAACAAAGAATGGAGAATACCTTTGTGATCATTGCTTGTTGTGGGCCTTGTGGCTGCATACTTGCTGTATGCCCCATGGATGCATCTCTGCCATAAGCAGGTGGGCCTTGACGTGGCTGCTTGTCCAAATGAGGCATATCTGCTGGCGGGTAGTAGCTGTCAAATTGATGTGGAGGTGGCATATATTGAGAATTAGGCGCAAAACCAGGTCCACCACCAGTGTGCAAGGGAAAATTTTGAGGGGGCCCCCAGGATGGAGGTGGGGGCATGTCCTCGTTTGCTCGACCATTAGGCATTTGCATCTGAAGCCAAATAAATGCATATACATAAAAAACTGTGCTGCATATGATGTCCAATACATCTAATTGTTGAGGCAATGAAATGGATCGACTCAGTAATAATTTCAATTTGCAAAACTGTGCTGCATATGATGTCCAATACATCTAATGGAAGGCAGATGAAATGGATCCACTCAGTAATACTTTCAAATTGCAGTGTCTATCACAATCTTATTATTCCTGCTGCCCATAGGCCTGCTTTCAAGCCAGTGTCTGGCTGGATCCACAAGGCCAGGTCGCACTTAGGAATGTTATGTATGTACCACTACAAACAATGTCTCCAGCACCAAGCACAGAACCAACACATTGATACCTACAACCATCGAACAGTCACCCGTGTCCACCAATGGATTCAGCTAGAAGAGAGAAGAGATGGAAAAAGCTCTCACTTGTATATATCCCGCTTACAGGGCATCACTCATGGCTTCAACAGTGAATTGACATAATTTACCCCCCTCGAAGCCTAGTCTACTCTTTTCGACAAAACAGGAAAAAAACCTGACCTGTTCAGAGAAACATGAAAAAAGCTCGACTTACTTGCGTTTCAAATATCCCAACAACACTGCGGTCGACTAGAAATCTCCTCAGATGACTTGCAATCAATTCAACTGCCTTGTGCACACCTGTAGGTTCCCCTTGTACCTCAACAACACTATCGTCTGGTAGAGCAAAAACTGGCAAGTTTTCTGCAGTGATTTGTTTCAATAACATGAGATGACCACAAAACAAGTTAAAAGACAATAAAATGAGCATCATAAGCTAATTCGAAATACAAAAATTCACAAAAAATACGCTAGCACTTACAAAGTAGCACATATATCAGCAAACATAGAGCAGAGAAGGGATAGCAGTTAAACGGTAATGTATAGCAAAAAATCAGAGTTCTTTCCAAGAAAGATAATTGTATATTGGCAAACTTAGGACAGAGAAGGGATAGATGTTACAAGGTGATCCACATCAAAAGGCCAGAGCTCTTTTCAATTGATATAAATGCGAAGGGAATGGATAACAGAGACATTTCCAAGGCAAAACAGCATTGAAATGGCATCAAATAATCTGAGAAAGCTACCTCCTCCAAGAACTCGGATTGTACAGTTCGAACCATCCTGAATAGACTTAATCGTAGCACCCTGCTTCCCAATCAAACTTCCAGCTTGTGACGCGGCCACAAGTAGCCTAGTGCATACCGTCCCAACAGCGACAGAGGGCGCATGAGCTGGATCAGTATCTACATCAACAATGCGTTTGTGAACCTTCAGCAAGCCATCCATAGCTGGAGGAATAGAGACATCCGGCTCTTCCTTTGCAGAAATCATTACCTAATAAACAGAAACTACGTCAGCAAAACTACCAAATATCTACCAAATCAAACGCAAAAATTCAAAGAGAATAGCAGATACGTTACAAACAATAGATTTTTAGCCAACTATGTCTTCGAACCAAGTAAAGCATAAGCTCTATCTCATGTAGTACCTCGTGTTTTTCACTAATTCTCACAAACTTAAATTACAACTGTCATGCATTTAAGGCACCTAGGTCATCACGACATGCATGCCTCGAGCCCAATATGCATGTTTTGGCAAAAGGGAGGGGGATAACAATGTCTCAGTCAGTAGGTGATATGCTATACATAACCCCAGAACTAGCTAAAAGCTTTCCTTCGCAGCCACGAGAAGAAAATTAGGTAAAGTAAAATACACGTACTACGATATCAGAAAAGACAGAAATCTACAAGCAAGTGCCTTTAAACACATAAACAGAAGGTAACAGTGCCTCAACAGGAACACACATCGTCTCTGGAGCAAATGAAGCTTTGAGGTTTGCACGTCCTTTGCTGATGCAATGAACTTTGGATTATACACGAGTTATACCCAAAAAAAAAAAGAATAAAGGAGGCAGTAAGCTACACAAATAAGGATTGGGATCCACTCCTACCCTATGTGCCAAATTAGCAGTGCGGGTGCGACATCATGCGCTTAAGCGAGTGTGTGAAGGGGCCAATATCACAAAACTCACGAGTGCAGGAGAGCCTCCAGAGCATCAATATCATATTACAATCTTTCATATACATAAGTATGCAACGTCTAGATAATAGTTGTGTGTGTTTTCTAAGTTAATTTAGGCAGAATGATTAATAAAAGAATTTTACATGCGTGCTTAACTAAATACTAATCTTGGCTAGTCCCTGAACCATGGTTCTCAAGACACCAATACCTACAAGTGAGGGGTTCGAATCCTGTCAAGGGATGATTTTTGGCAGATGAAGCTTTCTATCTCTTTAAATGCCAGCTGTCTCGCATGGTTATTAATCGCTATAATCATTATCAATGGCCACATGGCTTACGATTTGTCATTGCCAGAGTCAATTTCCGCTCTTACGCGAATTTGACTTCTAAGTCCACGATTTTGACAAATGCAACAAGCGCAGTTTGATCGTGAACCTGCACCCTGATAGCTAGTGCTCAATTTGGTTGTGTTTAATCTTCTTAAAACGCCGGATTGTGTGACATAGCCCCCAGCTACCAGGGAAGAAAGCACAAAAAGAGTCCCAGTGGTAGGTACTAGGTATGAGCAGACTAACATTCCAAAACATACTTACTAGAAGCATAAAATTATGGTGCATACAAAAAAATATAGCTTAACACAACAGAAAACAAAATGAGGATACCTAAATAAGCAGCCATCACTTCCACGTGATATGTTACCCACTTAAGAAAAACCTTGGAAGGACCGATAGCACATTCTTTGTGCATGAAAGGGGAAGGAGGACAACAACCTGAAGAAAAAAGATGTACCCTAACCACCAGTTTAGCCATACTCTAGTACCTCTAATCACAATTGAGTTCTAGATTTCTATCTTCAGGACCCTGTACCCTGCAACTATTACGAAGGGGAAGAAAAAGTTCTAACTCCACAAACCCTCCATTAGCAGTTCTTTATTAACATATGCTGCAACCCATGCATGTTTGAGCTTTAATTAATTTTAAATTGGACATTAACTGCAAGGATTTTGTACGCTTTGATTTATTCCCCTTCAGCTGAATGTACCTATCTTCTGTTTGCAAAGAGAAGAGCATAATAGTTTCAAACGGTGATTAATCATTTGGATGATGATTTATGTTTATAATTCAGTGGAAACCTATCAAATTATATTCTACTTTACCAACAAAATTTAGACTATTTATAACGATAATATCACTCCTTAATCTGCTTTAGTCATTAATGTTCTGAACACTTAGGTAATATAATTTGTTAGATTATCCAGTAATGGGAGTTCAAAAGTATGTGGCAAGACATCAACCGACCAAGTTCTGAAGTTACCAGATATAGTGCAAAGCTTCTTGGTACCGATGTCCGCCCAAGATGCTTCTGACGGTTTAGTCAGAAGAACTTTTCAATGCTGACCACTTCCAATCTGGATCTTTGGCTCTTCTAATTGGAAGCCACTTTGGTGATTGAGAAAGTTGCCTTAAGTTTGCAAGAACCTGCACACACTCATTTTGGTTATTGTGATAAATAATCGTTGTTTATATTTGACCTCTTATTATTTTTCCACTTGAGCCGTATTCTTCTTTTTATTCAGCTTTATCTTTATTGTGATTAGTTTATCCTCGATGGTGAATGCATCTTATTACCAACCAAGTCTTTTTACCGGTAATTAAAATAAAGATCTTTTTTCCAAGTAAGTAACTAATTTAAGTACTCTCAATGATACTTGTTAATATCTTAGAGGTTAAATATCTGCTTATACGAGGGAAAATGATGCCTCCTGCCTATATCTTGCCAACTAATCCCACTTAAAACTCAAGACTCGGGATCTTGCCATTTGATTTTCTGAAGACTTACAGCTATAGAAACACATAACTTTACCATATAAATAAGATGAGATGTAATAGCATGCCTTTAAGACATCTTTAAGTAAAGCAACCAATTGACAAAAAGCATAATGCCTGCGTTTCGGAAAACCAAGCACATAATACCATGTTGTTGTTGTTGTTAACTTCAAGAATAGACTTTAGTCTCCGGCTGAGAACAAAACATCAGACTCAACCAAAAAAGCAGCGGATAATGCATAATATGTCGTTACAATACATCTGTGACCCGTAATTTGTTTAATGATGTACACATGAAACTTACAGTTCTTTCAGTTGTCCCAGGAGGACCATCAAGAATCTTAATTCGAGCCTTTGTTTCCTCACACGTTTTCTTGATGTACTCTCCCTTACGGCCGATGATACCACCCACCTTTTGTACAGGAACTAGCAGCCTGAAAACATTATCTCCTGGCCACCCAGGCCATTTCTTTTCTCCAGGAACCCCTGAATCATTTTCAGATACTGGTATCTCTGTATGATGAGAGTCCTCAAGAGTACCAACAACATTGTCCTGCTCATCTCCACCAATGTTGTCCTGCTCATCTGCACCAATGTTCTCCTGCTCATCTGCACCAAAGTTGTCCTGCTCATCTGCACCAACGTTCTCCTGCTCATCGGCACCAGTGTTATCCTGCTCATCTGCACCAGTGTTATCCTGCTCATCTGCACTAACATTATCCTGCTCATTTCCACCAATGTTGTCCTGCTCATCAAAATTTTCCTCAGCCATTCTCTGAAAAGCCAACCAATAAAATCGATTAACATATTTACAAAACACATAAACAGCAAATTAAACAGTCCCACCGATAATTCCAGCTACTTAAGATTACAAGAGGTTGTGTATATATTCGCTGAATTAGAGATCTCATGATGAATAGACACGGGAAGAGGTCAAGATTTGAAAGTTTTCCTTGGAAAACATAAATATAAATTATCAACTATTGGGGTCATTCTTTTATGAAATCAAGTAAAAGCATTCAACAACCAAATTCACATTTCCTCCGCATGAAAGAAAGGATAAACCAGCCTAATTGAAGAGAAGAATAGAAAAAAAATATCTGCTATATTCAGCAAAGAACCAAAACCTGTAGACCAGGAAAATCAAGATTCCGATGGTATTGCAGAAACGTAACCAAGCTTTTAATGTCTGCAACTCTCATTCCAGACTCGAAGAGAAAAGGTGTAGTCAAAACACTAGTTTCAAACAAAAAAAACTCTAATATACAGCCCACCTTATCTTTACTTCTAATCTATCCAGTGGGTAGCAAGTACGCAGGAGAAAACAAAATCCATGCAAGAAAACAAACGGCCAATCAAACCCTAACTAAAACTCCAAAAACCCCAAAGCCATCAATGAAACAGTTAAATATTTAACAAATCTCCAAGCCAAAATCAAAACACATGTACCACACCAAGCAAAAAGCCCTAGCAAGAACTCAAACACGTAAAAAGGAGCAAAATCAAGAAACCCTAGAAGCCCTGGAAAGAACTTGACCTAAGTGACCTACGATGTTAACAGTCCATAAATCCAACTGAGTTTACGAACTCAATCTAAATCTGCACATATACGCACAAAATTTACACGTACTACCATAAATAACTTCAAAAGTCTTGGAAACCCTAGAATATGCTTGAAAAGTAAAATGAGCAAAATTAAAGAGAGAGATAACAATCATATACAAATTAAAGTGGGTTTAAGTGAGATTTAGTGATTGACTAGGCACTTACGGTGATTTTATCTGAGCAGAGGGTAAGCACCGAAAAACAAGGAAGACGAAGAACGGCAGAAAGCGGGAGCGTAAAGGGAGGCTGGTGCCAATGAGGGTAGGTTTTATAATGAGGTTGAAAGTTTGTTTGGATAATTGAGTTCTAGTCCCTTCGGTTTTGTTATTAGCGGATCTTCCCCTATGTTTTAGGCCCTGCTTGACAGTATTTTTTTTTTTTTTCATTTTTGGAAACTGAGAAAAAAAGTTGCGTTTGGTTATTATTTTTCTTTTTTTTTCTTCAGTTTTTAAATCAAGGTTGTTTTTAAAAACTCAAGAAATGAGTTTCGGTTTTCAATTTTGATTTTTTTTTTTTGAGACCACCACACTCCCACCGCCAGCGACTGCCGGCAACCACCGCCGGCCACCGCCACCGCAAACCACCACAAAATAAAAAATGGGTAATCAAACACCAAAAAAAAAAAAACTGGGTTATCAAACACTCACTTGTTTTTGTAAAAAAAAAAATTAAAGCTGCTCTTTATTTTTTATTTTTTTTTTGAAACTGAAAATGTTGTCAAACAGAGCCTTAAGTCGTGGTAATCTGAATTAAATTGTGTTTTTAATTTAGAGATTTGATTGTAAGTCATTTGTGTTTCCAGTAATTTCAGTCTTTTCATTACAACTATTGCACTGAAATTTCTTTTCGGAATTCTGTTTTATAATCTTGTTATATGTTTTTTGGCCTGGAATTGAACTTTTATTGACTTTTGTTCAAACTCTTCTATCGCTCACAATCTAAAAAAAATGAGAAACTCAATAGAATTTTGTAATAGACAACTTTTTGTTTAAGATCCTTTTTTGCTAATAAAGATAAAACTCCATAAGTACTTAAGGTTTTATGTTTTATAAGAAAGGAAAACAATTATAAGGGTTTACAATATAAGTTACAATCCCTGGATAGAAAAATAGAAAAGTATGGTGAATCTAGCCTCGTTAACTTAAAGCCGAATATAAGATGTTTACGTGGAATAGACTGATGATGAGGAAGGAGATGTGCTAATCCGACGCCACTTTTTATCGACTGCTCTCCATTGCGTCATTAAAGTCATAAGGGGAAGGGAAAAAAAAGTCACGAAATACCTCTACTAACTGAAGTGGAGTATAAACAGTGAAAAATAAAATTTATGTGATAAAAAAGGTGAGGTGCAAGGCATCCATTGGACCGAAAGAGTAGAATTCTAACCAAAGGTCCAAATATGATTTTGAGCGATGCACTTGTATTCAATTTTACCTTCTTGGTAAAACTCTAACCGAGGTTCATCCATTGGATGAAAATACCTATCGACACTCCGACAGTATTATAATAGTACATAATTAGTTATGTGGTATTAGCTTTGGAATTTGATAGTAAATACTGGTCACATTAAAAAGAAAGGATATGTGTATCGCTCCTTGTATGCTAATTCACCTCCATTTTATCACTAAAAATATAATTCAATGATAAATTTTGATGTTTTAGTGAGAGTCGATAGATGTATTTAGGGGTGCAACTTGGACGAGTTGGGTTGGTTTTCAGCCCAACCCGAGAAAACTCAACATTTTAAAAGTCCATCTCAACCGAAACCAGGCTGGGCTTTTTGTTAAAAAAGCCCAACCCAACCCAAGTAAAAATGCTATGGTTTGGGTTTCAACCCAACCCAACTCAACTAACATCTAATTAATTTTTTGTTTCATTTGTGAATGAATAATTTTCTTCAACGAATCTCATTATCTAAAGACTAACATTACTCACATTTGACTTATAGATAATACTTTAATCTTTGATAAATAAAAAGTTTCATTTATCGCCAAAAGATAAAATAGTAGATTATAAGGAAATTTTCTAGATCAATTAATAAACAAACACATAGCTTAGGCATTAAAGACAACTAATAAACTCCAGTCTAATTTTAAAGTACTATAGTCTTCCTCAAACTAACAAGATAAATGGACATCAACATGTGTAAAGGGGGAAACAAGCAATAAGCTATAACACTTAATACAGTAAAACTCCTTCCACTTTAACTCATCCATGTCTTTAAACAACATGAGAAATAAAAAAACCATTAACAAAAGGTTTCACTATTTTGAAAGAAGATATAAAATCCCAAGACACTTTATGAAGACACCAACTGTTGCTAACAGACTTAGTGATTGTTGCTAACTGGGAATTTTGAATGAACTGGTAAATCCCATAATCTGTCTTGTTGTATAATGCAGGCTATGTGCCTCATACTTTGCCTTCTGTGCCTTTGGTATTGCCACAAAAGGAATCAAGATATATAAACAAGTGTAGCATCAATGGCACGTGGTTTATAAACACTAAATCCTAGTTAGAAAACGAACTCATTTCATAAGATATTTAAATCACAAAGTTGTATGTAGGCACATTATCAAGCAATACACTCGCACACAAATAAGGGAAACTGGTATCCCATTTTCAAGTGCATATGATAATTGTTATGTAATCATCAACGTTCACTTGACTAATCGATTAGGACAAATTACATGAGACTTTTTTTCACCGGCACAATCCTAGAAAGAATATGATGCTGAAGGGAAAATCAAAATGGAATAGTCATATTTTCACTTTTTAATACGTTAATACGTTAATACATCATGTATTAACGTATTAAAAAGTGAAAATAGCGTCTTCTGTACAAAATAAAACGGAAACAAACAGTGTAAGCGAAGACCCTATTGGCAACATTTTCTGTTGGGCCAAGTAGGATATTTTATTGATGGAACGAAAAATAAAAATTGGCCCAAGTCCTACAATCATTCCTAGCTTGGTCGACTAGCCCAACTAAGAAAATTTTCAAAATTGGGCCTGACCCCTGAAGACAATGTCCATTTGTATTCTTGTTTCTCAAGTAAAAAATAACAAAACCGAAAATTAGGGGCTCCGTTTGACAACAAATTTTTTTTTTCTTCAGTTTTTCAAAAAAAAAATAAAAATTAAAGAGCAGTTAAAATTTATTTTTTTCAAAAAAACAAGCTGGTGTTTGATAACCCAGTTTTTGTTTTTTTGTGGTATGCGGTGGCGGTGGCTGGTAGCTGCAGGCGGTGGAAGGGTGGTGGTGATGGTGGTCTCAAAAAAAAAAACCGAAACTCATTTTTTAAGTTTTTAAAAACAATCTTGATTTAAAAACTGATTTTTTAAACTGAAGAAAAAAAAATTGATTACCAAAGGCAACTTTTTTTTCCAGTTTCCAAAAATGAAAAAAAAAGTCATGTCAAACAGGGCCTAATAACTGAACTCCACATTTATGCATTATTTTTTACTTTTTCTTTTCTATAAGATACAATATGTCCAGATAAAGTACAAACAAAATGCAATATATCACATCTCTAATGTCTAAGAAAAACGTAGTTATGTCCAAAACTCGTCGAGCGCAAACAGATGCCTACTTAGTTGAGACACTTTTTTTTTTTTTTTGAGGGACGTTTGTATGACACGTAAAAGTATTCTCGCACTTCGCAGTCTTTAAGAAATTAGTTTTTCGTTAGACTGTCTAAGGCTATCAAATGTTGATTGCATTCACTTTTAAATTGTTACTGGATATTGATTGATTCACATTTTCTTGAGTTAGGTTAATTAAAACTCAACCCAAGCTGGAGCCCTAGCTATGGGTTTGGCAGATTTTTGTAGGCATAGCCACTTAAAAGTCGATGTTCTAACTACCTTGTTTTCCATTTCTACCAATAATTTCTTTGAAACTGGATCCACCACTGTGCTTAGCTTGGCATTACTTTTCACGTCTTCAGACTAGATCACATGGTCGGGACAGCTCATGTATTACTTTTTAAGCCATTCATAATATTTTCATTATTCACCCAACAACAAAAAAAAAAAAAATGCTTCCACCCCAAGGAAAAAGGATACTGCTATGAAGCTAACGATAGCCCGACATCCATCAAGTTCGGCGAGACAAGGGCTACACCATCGCCTGGGCAACCTAATTCTTCTAGGCGAAACTCCCGCTCTTGGGCATGCTTTTCATGTGCATTCTCGAACTCGTACTATCATTTTTTTTGTCATTTTGCTTGCGCTCAGGCCTTGGTATCCGGTGACAAAGTTCAAGTACATGTATATGTGCTATGTTAAAACCTGGTAGCTTGGCACTTAAGCTTGGCATCACACTTAGCTGCATATGCCTCTGAATAAGGTTCTCCAACTCCCGCCTTCCCTTTACCCGGAGTGGGAAGCAAAAGACATATCCTTTACTTGAGAACGATCCTTCACAAAGTCAAGCTCCAACACTACGTAGTAAGCTTTACAACGAAGCCTCCTGCGATAAGCAAAAAGGAAAACTCCATCATACAAAACTAATGTACCAAATTTGGATCAACTAATCTTCATTTGGAACCCATATAAAACAAGTTTACGATATATTTCGCCGTAAGCTTAGGATTTGGTTCAAGGAATACCGAACTTGCCTTTATAAAGTCACGAACAAAGATATCAATCAATCTCCTTATTGACTAGGTGAGGGAAAATACTAGTATCATATTGCTACATTTGACTAGGTAATGTTTGAGAAGATCTAATAATGAATGTTCAACATGAAAATCTTCTAGAGATGTTGAACAGTTGCAGGCAGGTTGCTTTTGAATGTTGATCAGTTGTCCTACTTTATAAAGCAGCTATTAGAGTTGACCTAACTATGTTCATATAGAATGCCAAACATCATAAAAAGCAGCTACTTTGCATGGACTAGTTTGTACTGTTGGGTGTGAGTATACAAACAAAAAATTGGGGCGTTGAACTAACACATTCTTTTGTGTGAAAAGCAGGTTAGGGGTGGTGTACAAAGTGGACTCTCATGTCATGTGAATTGTGACACAAAGAAAAGGAATCTCTCTTAATCCTTACGTATATAAGGACCCCATGAAAGATGATGCATGGCCAAATCAACCATCCTTTGATATCTACTCTCTCTCTCTCTCTCTACTCTATCTCTCATGAGTACAGTTGAGGGGAATGTCGTCTGGTTCGAGATCTTTCACGTGAAGCTCGAAAAAGTCACTTGAATGGTTTCGGACCAGGCTTCATTCCCCTCAACTTGAAGCACAACAAATCCACAAAAAGCGCAGCTGTGGCCTATTTCTCACGTAAGAGCTATCCGTCTGCCTTTAGCTAGTGCTTATTGTTGGCTGCTTATTTGAAGTATAATCCTATATGTTTACGCGTAGATATGTAGAGAATTTCTATCTCGACTTTATCCTAACATCCGTACACATTTAAGCTACGCATTTTGAGACCTAGTATACCAGTTGGTGGCTGTTAAGTGTTGTGCTTCTAATCATCTCAAAAGCAACGTATAGGAACTGGAGATGAAGGGCTAAAACTTGTAACTTCTGCATGCAACATTCAATTTTTAGACACTGGCTCAGGGCAGGGTAAGGGGTTAGGATTAGGGTTAGTTAAATTGAAGATAGAGATGAGCATTATAGCTGTGTCCAGCTATAGCTTTTAGGGAAACCAGATCAAAGAAACTAAGTTGTAGCCCCACTGTATGTGATCACTAAGGTGCCCCTAACTTACAAAGCTAATCTAGGCACGTGATATGGATAGCTAGTTGTGTAATACTCATGATACTCGAGAAGTCTAGACTTGGGCTGGTTTAGGAGATTATCTCATCTCTGAACTCCTAAATACATATAAAAAAACGCCTATGTAATCATAAGGTACAACGGACAAAGTCAAGGGACCATCCTGAAAATTGAATTGGACAACCAAAAACCCCTTGTTCAGGAGAAGGTGGAGAGCAAGTCCTCATGTCTTGGTTTCATTCATGTAATATTATGTTTTCATTATTTCACTTGTCAGTACGGGAACCACCATACACATGCGCTTTCCCCCAAGTCCAATTCACCTTTTTTTCAAGTTATTATTCACAAACCTTGCATCAATCACTTTGATACTTCAGCCATATCAAGAACCATGTCTTCATCCTTTCTCAAAAGACGGCTCTGTTGTCAATATTGCACCTGAGAGTCCTTGGAAGTACCAGAACACCACCATGCTCCATGAAAGGTATACACGAGCATGAGCCATGCCCTTACTCATTGAGCCCACGAGTAAGAATTCTGTCAAAGACATGAGCCACGCACCATGCTTTGGAGAGTGTGCCCAGACTCAGAACCAGGATTTTAGATAACCATTCGATAGGAGAAAACTGGTAGTAATAGATCCATGTTGAGTCTCTCTTCTGAAAAATGATTAGAAAAGGTTAGTTTTCAGTAGGGTAAATTTGGACCACAACGCACAAAAATCCTTTTGAAAAGAAGGATCTTGTTCGATATCACAACGAGAAAGCATTTGCCAACCTAAAGCCAGACCTCACTTTATCCACTTTAAGTCTTTTAACTCCATGTATTTACATTTACTTCTAGTTAGTCTACAACAATACATATCCCGCTTATCACACAGAGAGAGAGATTAGACATCATGCGAATAAGGAGCTTTATATGTTGGTAATCAGGAAGACGTGTTGGGCATCTACTTGATGAAAAACTACTATCACAAAAGACATGCTATACATGTTTGACAAAGCTTTTCCTGGTGCAAGGACTTAGGTGGAGCTCCCAAAAATCACAAAACAAAAAGGCAATATCTCTTGTCTGCATAATTATGTTTTCTTGTTTCTTCCAATTTGGCAGTTCTTTAGGCCTTGTTGGACTTTTCTGTTCCAATTACCTACGCAAGTCCAGGAATTACATCAACAAAAACAGGTCATACAATGTCAACTACTGATAAATGGATTTGCTTCCTGATTTCTTGTTCCATGAATCCAAGATACAGAAGGGTCTATCATGAAAAAGCTAACAATAGCTGCAGAATAAAATGATAATATTGCCTACAGTGACTTATGATGACTTCTAATGACACTTCTTACACCTTAGCAGTAAAAGATGGAGTCTGATTGATGCATCTAGAGAAAATGTCCGCGATGACATAGCTAGTATCTCCCTGCCCGCCCCCCCAAACACCCTTTAGATGCATCAAATCTGGTGCATTAGAATTCCAAAACCATTGATGTAAAGTCAACAAAATGGTTCCAAGATTCTTGCTAATACTTTAAACTAAGCCAATTCACAATGTAGCATACCCTTGAGTGAATTCCAAGGCATGCATGCTACAAGTATACTTGTCTCACTCTATTGGGACCATTATTCTACGCTCCAACCTAACAATGAATATAGTCACCAACTACTAGGATATCATATTGACGTTCCAGGCTATCTTAGCTTTGCAATATCGGTCAAGGTCCTACATACTATACATAATCATCACATATACACCAAATTCATTTAGATGGTTCTCTCTCCAGTATCCAAGTGTGCCCTAGTTCATGCAAAAGGAGTACAACTGAGAAAGGAACTCACAAACCCCAAAGTGCAAAATGAAGTACGCAGAAAATTTTGGCTCTCTCTTCTTCTATGTTTTTTTTCTAAAGTTCATGTGGGCTAGGTATCACAGGCAGCCCTGATTTGAGGCATGATGCTGGCTCGAGGGAGATTTTGACATTTCTACAATGCGTTTCTGCATATTATACATAAGAAAACTCAATCACGTCTCGCAGATAATCCAAGAGGAAGAAAAGCGATATTAAGAATTCTGTACCTGTGACACCAATAGTCCTCAATCTTCATGCCCAGAAGTCAGACCTCGTTGTTCTAATTGGTAACCAGATTACTCCGAAATGTCCCATCTTGTTGGTTTACGTATTCAGTGAAGACTTAATTGCCTTAAGAAGGAGATAGATTTTTGGCTTCTACCACAATATCCCATAATAATACCAAGAGGAATAGCAGATGCATATGATTGTACATTGCATTTTATAGATGATAAAGCAAGGACACTTGATGCAACTTCATGCCGTCCGAACTTCTTCTCAGTAGGATTGCCTTGTGAAAATTACACCACAACTAAAACCCACTACTGTGGTAAAATATTCTTTGAGGTTTCCTAACCTTGGATTCATAACTGAGCTTGATAAGAACAGAAAAAGCCAACCCATCATGCTATCATTTGACGAAAATAACGATAGTGGCTTCACATTTGGCATGTCACCCTTCAATTAGTCTACACGAGGAAATGTTGGAAGCAAATTCAGATATTGAAGATTTTGTTCATCCTTTGATAGTAAGTCTATTACTATGGAGGTTGTGGATGCATCAGGTGAAACATCTCTATCTTTCATTTTACGAAGAATTTCAATCACATGTGGTCCGTCACCTTGATGGCAGAAACCACGCATAAGTGTATTAAAGGTGACCACATTTGGGGCACAACCCTTTGCTTCCATTTCGATAACCAAGTCGCTTGCCCTTTCTAACTGTCCTCCTTTACAGAGCCCATGGATCATCATCGAATAGGTTGCAACAGTTGGCACCAAGCCCTTTTGAGGCAACCCTGAAAATAACTCAAAAGCAGTTCTGAGCTTTCCAGCTTTACACAACCCATTGATTACACAGTTCAGGACTTCCATGTTCGGTTCAAACCCATTATTTTCGAAACTTCCTAAGAGTTCTAATGCTTCTTCGAGGCAATCATTCTTGATAAGCCCATCTATGAATATTTTATAAGTAGATGAACTTGGTGTCAAATCGTGAACTGGCATCTCGCCAAAAAGTTTCTTTGCATCCGTGACTTTACCTTGCTGAAAAAGACCAGTTAATAGGGTGTTATGGGTAACAATTGTTGGCCTAACTCTTTTGCAAATCATTTCCCTATAAAGCCAGATAGCTTCCTCGATCCTCCTCGTCTTGCAACACCCTTTAATCAAAACATTGTAGCTTATTGCATCATGTTCATGTCCCTTAGCAGCCATCGAAATGAACAACTCCTTCGCATCATCAATCCTACCCTCCAAGCATAACCCGTCAATCAACTTGTTATATGTATGCAAATCAGGCTTGTCGCCTCTGTGGACCATCAATTCTACCAACCCACTTGCTTCTTTGGTCTTTCCCTCCGTGCAGAGTGCATTTATCAAGGCTTGAAAAGTGATGACATTCGGCCGAATGCCACCATCCACCATTTCATTAAACAAACCCTTTACCTCCTCCCACTTACCCTCATAGCACAAACCATGAATTACAGAGCTATAAGAAACCACATCAGGTGAAATTCCTTTACCCTTCATCTCCAAGAATACTTCTTTCGCTTTGTCTATCAACCCATCTTTACAAAGACCGTCAATAATTGAACTGTAACAAACCAAATTGGGCTTACCTATAAAACCTAACCCGCTATTTCCATTCACAAGTTCTTCATGAAACCGAAGCGCGAGTCTGGTTTCGCCAGCCCTACATAACCCGTTGATTAATGTCCCATAAGTCATCACATGAGGCCTACAACCCAACTCAATCATTTTCTTGAACAAACCTACTGCCTCACCACTCTTGCCGTCCATAAACAACCCTTTAACCAATGATGTATAGGTAACAGTATTTGGAGTATAACCCCTTTTCAACATCCCACCCAAAACCCCATAACCAAAACCAACCCTATTCACATTGCAATAGCAGTTAAGCAAAATGTTATAAGTTATGTAATCAGGTAAAACGTTGATACTTCTCATCCTATTGTACAAAGAAATTACAGCATGGTGATTCTTGATTTTGGCAACAGCACCTAGTAATACATTGAATAACGAAATGGGAGGAAGGGGTTGTAAGACAAGCATGTGGTTGAAATGGTTGTATGCATCAGTGAGAGTGATGTTGCCTGATTTACAGTGGGTTTTGAGGAACTTTTCAAGTGTGGTGTTTGGAACTGGTTTTTGTGACGTGGGTTTTGGATTCGGAAGGGTGTTTTGTGTTGTGAAGTTGGGATTGGGGTTGGGGGAAGGAGGGGGTATGCGTGTTTCTCTGAATAAAGAGGAAAGTTTACCTCTTGGGGCTGTTCTTGAAACAGAGATTGCAGTGACTGAAGCAGAGGAGGCTGGAGTACTGAAAACCATTTGTACAGAGAGGCGCGGGGGTGGAGGAACCTCGGAAGTTTGGGAGTCTTTAGCGCGCGCCGCCAGGTAGACGGCCCCAATAAGTTCACATTTTATTCCCAAAAAGTTCGCGGTTAGGATCCTGGGGCAATTCCTCACATTAAGCTTTTCTTTTCTTTTTTCAAATAACGAGAAGAACTGCATTAATAAAAGAGAATAATACAAGAAGAAAATATAACTTTGCTTAGATTTCAAAACTATAGATAGTGTCATAGCGTATACCAGCGCATAATTTCATTATCTTGACTTTTAGTTTTTAATAGAATCCAAGTGAAATTGTGCTATTATCTTAAAAGTTTGACTCTTAATGGTTGCTTTGATTTCAAGTGTCACACAGTCAAAGCGGAGTTTTCTTTTCAAAGAAGGAAATATATATTTTCACACTGTATATATGCTTTTTTTGCAATCTCAATTTTCAAAAATACAATTATGATGAGATGCCGAGAAACATCATAGGGTATAAAAGTAGATATTCCATTATAAATCCCCCACCTAGTTTTAGCAAGCATCCCTTGACAGAGACGGGATACTTTTCAAATAGTTGTTTATCACTCTCTGCTTCATTAGATTTTTTATTTGACTTTTAGCAAAGTTCTTGAAATAAATTTTGATACATATAAACATTGAACTAAACACAAATAATAATTATAATAATAATATACTAGTATTTGGCAAGCCAGGCTGATGTTAAAATAACGACTAAAATAAATGTTCGCATAACTATATTTTTCCTGAGTTTGCAAGATGTAACAGAAAATAAAAGTACAATGAAACGGATGGTTGAAATATTAGTACTTCTATAAACCGAGGCGAATTGTTTTTTACATTATTTTTTCGACATGTCGCTCTACAATTTTGCGGTCACCAGAAAACGCTGAACAGCATGTCACTTATAAGATTGTTTCCGAGAGGCCAAAACGTAACAGGACACAAGCGTTCCCATGACAAATCTGGAATCCTTCCTGCACTGATTGCATGGAAATCTAAATCAAAATAGAACAGCTCTGTCATCTCTCTCATGGGTAACCAAGACATGCAGAAAGGTAAGCCTTCACATCAATATCATCTTCATTCAGCACAATCTGCATGGTAATTAAAGACATGCACAAAGGTCAGCCTCCATGTCAATCTTCTGCCGCATGTACATCTTAACTCTCTTGAATTTTCTTCAGATTACAATGTCGATGGCAAACCCACGTACACACAGATCCTTATAGCCTCTTCGTTAGGCCTGATCGTCGCTGCGGCGATGCATTTTCGTCTCAAGAGGATAAGGGATCGAAAGATCATTCCACGGATAAAGGTCTCGGATTCCGGCCAGGTCGTGAAGCTGGAAAGGTTCTCCCATTATGTAGGTACATACACGATCTATCTTTTCCAAAACCTATTGTGTGGGTAATGATCACGTTTTTACGCACATCTAAACATGTTGGCGATGCAGCTAGACAAATGGGATTTGTGGATAAAAGACAATGTCCACAACTTTGCAAGTTAGCTGCTGATTATATCAAGAAAACAGAAGGGTGTGAGGAAAATATATATTCATTCTTTGCCAACGAACCTGACGCGGATTCGCTATTCATAAAGCTTGTGGAAGAATTCGAGAGATGCATCCTTAGCTACTTTGCATTCCATTGGAGCCAGGCTCATAGCATGATCAGTCAGGTAACGAAGATCTCAACATACAAAACAACATGTATACTTATTCACCAGTTATTTGAATAGGAACAAAACCACGTCCAAGTACTTGATAATTCATAAATGGTCGGGAATGAGATTCTTAATTTACTTTTACAAAATCTAGGTGTTGGGTGCTGATGCAGAGCCAAAAAAGAAGCTCAAGAACATTGTTATGCAAGCGACGAGGTGGGTGGTTTCTGATTCTCAAATTTTTCATGCAAAATCCCACCATGGCTACCTGACTAGAAACACAATGCAATTTATTTGGAGTACCTTATCGATAATACATGGGCAAAGTTTCCTATCTTTGAAGTATTAAATAAGCCAAGTCCTCAAACGAATATTTCAATTATAAGTTCTATCATCAAATTCTCCAACTTTTTTTTCTCTTTTTTTTTGTTGGTGCTGATATAGGGAACAGAGATTCCAGAGGGTGACAAAGAATCTGAAGGTGGCAAGAGTTTTTACCACATTAGTGGAGGAGATGAAAGCGATTGGTCTCGTGTCTCTTGACGATTCACAATGTACAGATGTTATGGTTCCGATGGCCCACAGTGATAGAAGTCCTGTCCTCCTCCTCATGGGTGGTGGAATGGGAGCTGGGAAAAGCACTGTGCTTAAGGACATTCTCAAAGAGTAAGACTATTTCACAAGATCCATTGCAGATGCTGTTTGATAAAACAAAAACATGATTTGATTTATGTATGCTAACCATCAAAAACTATGACAAAAAAGAGAGTCAGAAACAATATTAGGGGTGCATGGTTAATAAAGCAGTAATATAAATTGTGCAGACCATTCTGGGCAGGAGCAGCTGGGAATGCTGTTGTAATAGAGGCAGATGCTTTTAAAGAATCAGATGTCATATACAAAGCTCTGAGCTCTAGGGGCCATGATGACATGCTTCAAACAGCTGAGCTGGTATGCTATCCATTTTCATTTTTTCCTTGTAAAGGCAGCAAAGTTTATGTTTATAGGGCATGTGTACACCAAAAGGTTCAAACGAAGAATGGCATAAGATCACCTGCAAATATCTAAGTGATAAATCTAGGAAAGCATGTATATCAACAAAAGGGTGATCAATTCAGGAGGGCTAATGCCATGTTGTATGGCCTTCCTCCCAAATAGTTTCCAAACTAGGTTCAAAAATATCCCTAGATAAGTTATGCTCATGTTGCCTTCCATGCCAGATTTAACGTTTCTGAACACCATCTAAACACAATCTTGATTCTTTCACATTTCTGTTATTTGTACTGTAAACTTTCACCACAAAGTCTACTGCAACAGGTTATATTTAATCTCTTTCCCCTTGATACATACATACCCAATCCGAAGCTTCTCAAAACCCGAGGCCGATAAGTACTCAGTCTGCTTATGAAGCCACCAACTCTAATTTATTATGGATTAAGATAATCAGATACTCTCTTAAGAAAAAAATCTTGTCTGAGTTAATGACGAGTAAACTTCACATGCAAATAAAACCAAAGGTTGAACTAGTCAAATCCAACTTTGTAAAAATTATAAGCCAAAAAAAGAAAGGTGACAGCCCCGCTACTAAGTACATAATTTCATTAAACCCGCTACAAGCAACGGTGACACTTTGCTGTTTGTCGGCATCATTTACAAGCAGACTTGATAATAAGAGAAAAGTTTAAAGGTAAAATTCAGGAAAAAGATTGTGTAGCACTTTGCTCTTCGTCCCTGTTACTTACTAGCAGACTGGAAACTAGAATTCAGGATAACAATCGTTATAATCCATGCTTGCAACTCATGAAAACAACATACTTTGATAGGGCAAAGAATCACCAACCTTGTGAATTGAATCCCTTCCAACTTGAAATTCTTCAAGAAAAACATGTCTGCTTCAACTCAATATCACCTAAAGCCGATGCTCAAAGTAAAATGCCTCATGTGTCCTGTTTTCTGGTAAAGATGCACTCTGTTGTTAGGAAATCTCGCTGTTAATCTTCTGAAGTAATTAAGGGCCTGAAGCCATTGTAATAAAGCAGTTGATAACTATGGAGAGAAAAGAAAGAAGTTAAAAAAGAAACAAGAAACTGCAACACATTTATTTTGCAGATTATATGCCAACTTAGATTGAAACTTCCCTGACACGGCATATTGCATCTGACACCACTCTTGTGAAAGTTTAGAAATAACATTACGTTAACAGGTGCACCAATCATCTACCGATGCAGCATCATCCCTTCTAGTAACAGCCCTCAATGAAGGGCGAGATGTGATCATGGATGGCACTCTCTCCTGGGTACCTTTCGTTGTGCAGACCATCACCATGGCGAGGAATGTTCACCGTCGCCGTTACCGCATGGGAGCTGGTTACAGGGTGAATGAAGGTGGAGTTGTAACTGAAAACTACTGGGAACAGATTGAGGAAGAACGAGAACAAGACGGAAATAAGAAGAGAAGACCATACAGGATAGAGCTGGTTGGGGTTGTTTGTGATGCTTATTTAGCCGTCATTAGAGGCATAAGGTATGTAAAAAATCAGCAAATAGGAAAAATCTCAGCCAATTTTTTTTCTAAAAAAACCAACTTAACTCACTGAGACACTATTCCCAGAATCTGAATATATTTTGTAGGAGGATATGTTGACTGTTACATATTATGCTTATGGATGGAGTAGACGAGATTATGAGAGTAGAAAAAATGCAGTTCTATGTACAAGCATATTTAGTTTAAAAGTTTCAAAAATCTCGATAGGAACCACTTCCAGAAAATTTTCAATACACATCATGCTGATGCGCTTTTTTCAGTTTTTTAATTCCAATAACTGTTGGGGTAAAGAAACCAATAACACATGCTTGATGTCTTATCTTTAAAATATTCACTTAATAATTAGAACCTTACCTCGATTGCTTGCAGGAGAGCTATCATGTGTAGAAGAGCTGTGAGGGTGAAGTCACAACTAAGATCACACAAGAGATTTGCAGACGCATTTACAACATACTGTCAGCTCGTAGACAATGCCAGGCTATACTGCACCAATGCTTTGGAAGGCCCACCTAAGGTTTATCTTTAAACTATCCCTTCTATTCAGTATCCTTCATGATAGAAATTAGGCATTAAAGTAAAACTTAGTACCCAATACGAAAGCAACCTTTAGCTAGTAGTATCAGTAGTAATAGTATTTTTGACAAGTAAAAGTTTCTTAGCAAAACGCCAGAGGGGTCGAACCCATGCACACAGGAAGTGTACAAATAAACACCCGGGAATACCCGAAAGTTATAAGAGATTAACCAAAATCATCAATGAGATTAAGTAAAGAGTGGGAAATCCACCCCTGAACCCAAAGACCAAGAGTGCAAGCAATGAGTTATTACTGGAATAGTACTTGCAGCAATAACATGCGATACTAACATAATCATGGTTGAAAAGTTGATAGGATGGAAAGACAAAGACAAAACTTTGTTGGTTGATCCAGATGAGATAAGTTGTTTGAAAACAGTAAGCAGGTTGAACGAGGCAGCAGATTCTGTATATGAACTATACAAGCACCCAAACCCAGCTCACGAAACAGGTTCAGTGTGGAAGGACATCGTTTTGTCACCTTCAAGGTTGAACATCCAAAAAGAGCTGAATTATTCTATCCAGAAAGTTGAAAGCCTGAGAAGATAACAAGTTACTGCAGAGCAGATGCAATTTCAAAAGGTTCTATGTAGCATCTTTCAGAAGGCCGAAGAAAGTGTTAGCTTGCAATACGTTTCGCAATCAGGGCAATTTTCATCTTGTTGTAATGTAACAATACATCTCACACGTATATCTTTTACATGGTACAGTCAATTTCAGTGGTGAAATTGAAAGTTCAGAAACATTTATTCAATGTCAGTGGTGGGTTTATAAAACAATACAAACATAGGGTAAGAGATTCAGATATATGACTTACACATGAGAATGCACAAGCAGAAGATGCTCCTTCTTTATCCAGGTCCGAATAAAATATTGCACAGCCAACTTTGCGTTGCAGGGAAAACTAACAATTGGAGCTTCATATACATGCTTTAAAAATTACAAGAGTAAATATGAACTTCTAGACAAATGCAACCACCCACATTACACACCCATTATGTTCCCCAACAAAAGTTTGCCCTTTAGCCATTAACTAGTACACACACATATCAAAGAAGCCACCTGTTGTAACGACCCGGTCCACAGCCCCACCACAGGGCAATGCCTCCCTCAAAAGAGCTAGTCAAGTAGGTACCAATGAGTTCATAACACAAATATCTGCTCATAAAACCAGTATATTTCCAAGTATACAAGAGGCACTACATTCTCACAACACAACATAGTTAATTTATCTAATTAATGTGATAAACACGCTACTACTTTATCACGTAGAAAGAGTTATGTAATATATCATAGATCAATTCGACTTCATCTCCATCATTGCATATGGGAGTATAGAAAGTAAAAGAGGAATAGGCATGACCAGAAGAATTGTGTGAAAAGTTGGATGTGAAAGACATCTATTGTTCAAAATCATAAGTGAATTCATCCAGTTGAGGAATGAGGATTGAGAATAAAAGCATTTCCTCCAAACACAAAGGGAGTTGTACTAGTAGTGAAGACCTAAACTAAAGCACTTTTCTTGGTTGTTGACCCAGAAAAAGAAAGAAAGACAGGATGATACGAAGGCTAGCACACAGGCAAAGATAGATAATGGCACTTAGCACAGAGTTAAGAATCTAACCACAAATGACCCCTCCTTCAATGACTTCTAAACCATAATTGTAAACCTTATTTAACAAACAGTTTTCAATCACTCACGGCCATATAACTGAAAACCAACATCGATAAACAGCATTTAACTTCGGCAGCGGAAACTATTTGGTAAATTACCTGGATCAAACTTTACCAGTGAAGAATGTCATGTATGGGAACGAGAAAGGAATCCTTGGATCCTTATAAGTTTCTATTTAAGACCCTACTAGTATCACCTTGTCAATCTAAGATTTGCATCACGAGGTTTCTACAATCTAATAAAAATAAAAAACTCGGTCAGCACTCTTTGATGTAATACGATGCCCAAACACTGCTTGCCTGGCAAATTGAATGCAATGCAAACATGGCCAGCAAACGCAAACTTTTGGTTGTTATAATTTACTCAGAAACAGGACCTTAATGAAGCAAACACAAAAAAAAAACTATAAAGCTAGTCAATTGAAGCCCAAATAAATTCAAGTGCTTACTTGGTAGAGTGTTACTCTCCTATCTCCTTGACTATCAAAGAAGCATGATATTTGCTCAACCCCACCTCCCTCCATCCACCTTCAAAAAATAAAACTAAAAAGTTCACTTCGCCTAAAGGAGCAGTTCAATTACCAGTTCAAAACACTCAGATTCATGGCAAGACGGTCGGCCAAAATGATCATGCTATGAAATGTCCAACTCTGTTCATCAACCAAATTTGAGATAACTGCAATGATCATGAGCTTGCACGAATCCAGAATAAGTAACTGGCAAAATCCTAGGTAGCCCAGTAGCACATGATAGCAGAATTTTTCAATCATTCGTTAAACAGTATCCAACTAAAGCATAGTTTTCTTGCTTGGCTCTGCGTTCAGTGATGCATCTACAATGCAAATAACCCATTCAACTCGTAGTCACACGAAAAGGCCGTAGACGCAGAACAGCATAGGCAACAGTGCCAGGACATACCAGTTTAGTATAAGAGGAAACGTATTAGCAGAAAGGAGAGACCTAATTAAAGTTGAAATGGAATGAAGGAGCCGATTTAGAGAGATGCTTTTAATCATAACCAGGAGGCAGTGAGTGGGCAGATCATAAACTCTTGGCTAACATGAAGCGTGACAATCAACTAGTTGAACACTACATGGTCTTGGTCTTGGAAATATAATCTAACATAGACAACTGCTTACCAAAAGAAAAAGGTTTATCTTAACTGATATGTGCATTGATAATGCCATGAACAATGTCAAACATAACAGAGGTTTAATAACACGCAAAGGAAGTAAAAAGAACTAGAAAGTGAGTTTAAATAAATGTCTCCAATTTGACACACCGGCAATAACAGATATCACTATTTACCACATATACAGGAATTTTCTTTTCTACTTAGATTCAGCAATCCTTATCTAACTTTGGAACCATAATCCAATGAATAACCACAAAGTTCTCAATTAATAAACACCTGTACGGCTTTTAATTTGAGTAGCATAAACAATTCTGTAAAATGTTTTGGTCACGTAAAGAAACGGCAAATAAATTATTGGAGGATTTGAGCTCTTAATCTTTTAGGACGTAAATGTACTTGAAATGAGTAGTCACAGCTAGTGAAGAAAATCTTGAGTAGTCACAGCAAGTGAAGAAAATCTTGAGTAGTCACAAGATTAACAGAGCGAGCAAATCTCTGAGTCAGATAATAATCTCAGTTAAACAACATTTCCCTAAACATTGCTTCCTGAATCCTGAGTGCATTAAACACATTGCAAACATGGCCAGTACAAACACATTTCTAGAAGCTTCAGTAAGTCATTAGAAAAGAAAGATCTCAATAAAGCACTCACAGGGATGCTTGTAGTCAGTTCAAAGTCCCAAATGGTTGCAAGAGTTCAGCTTTAACATGTTATTACCTCTGCCATGACCACCAAAGAATGCATAATCACTTCTCAAACCCACCCTCCATACCCCTTCAAAAAACATTGAAACTGTCAAAGTGTCAATATAAGCAAGTGCAAACATAAGCAGTTCAACTTTACAAGTTCAAAATCACTAACCAGCCTTTAATTCGACGTGTCCCTTACTCAACTACAATGTTACATACCCGACATTCCAATCACACCAAATTCAAGTTACCAGCAGCAACAGCGTGCAAGAAATGCCTTCTTTCCATTACCCAATCATATTAGATATGTAATATGACAACAGGACTAACAATCGGTAATGTAAGTATGTAACTGAAAATATGCAAGGATACAAACTGATACATAATCTCTATTTCACCGCATAATTGAGTACAGAACTACAGATCTAAGCATGGTGGTTTCAAAACCCTAGAAAGGATAAATGAAGAAAAACTCGAGTAACAAAGATAAATGAAGAGGGATTAATTAGAGAACTAAAATACTATATTCCTTCATTGGCCATGAAGGCCAAAGTAATTTACAGAACTACCCCTAACGACAAATTAACCCTCATTTCTTTCCCTTACGCGCCGCGGCTTTCTTCGCGGGTGACTTGACCGTCTTTGCCTTCACGCTCTTAGCCGGCGCCTTCTTCGCTGGAGCCTTCTTTGCCGCCGGCTTCAGGGCCGCGGCGGCCTTCCTCCCCGGCGTCGTCCTCGTCGACGTCCTCGCAACCTTAGCTGGCTTCTCCTTCAACTTAGGCTTCGGCTTTGCCACGGCTTTCGGCTTCGCACCCGCCTTTGCCTTGGCCGGTGCAGCAGCAACAGCCTTCGGCTTCGCGGCAGGCTTCACGGCTTTAGCAGCCGGCTTTGGCTTCGCGGCAACCTTTGCCTTTGGCTTGGTTGGTGCCTTCTTCTGGGCTGGCTTCGCCTTCGGCTTCGTCACCACCGGCTTCTTCTTCTTCGCTGGAGCAGCTGCCGCCTTCGGCGCCGCAGCCGAAGCCGGTCGAGCCGGCGGGAGCTTAAACGAGCCTTTCACCTTCACGAGTTTGCCGGCGGCCACAAACTTCTTTAATTGAGTTAACAAGATCTTCTTAAAGTTTGCCGGCAAATTCTTCTGCTTGTCTTCAATAAACTTGGCAATCGCGTACTGGCTTGATCCGGTCTTCTCCTTCAACGTCACAATAGCCTCCTGTATCATCTACATACACCAAAAAAAACAGGGTAAGATCCGAATTCCAGTCAAAACATACCACGTATGCACAACGCCACGACCACGCCATCAGAAATAAGCATCAGATACCTCAAAATATGGAGGGTGGGCAGCCGGTTTCCGTGGGGCAGCGGGCTTCTTAGCTTTCGGCTCCTTGGGTTTCTTAGCTTTGCTGGTTTTGGGCTCCGGGTTTTCCTCGACCGCCGGTTCAGGTACCTCCGGCTCGGGAGCAGCCTCGGTCACAACGACTGGTTCTTCAGTGGCCATTATAGGATGTGGGCAAAGCTTAGAATCTGGAAAAACTAGGGTTTAGATTTAGATCTAAATCGACGGGAATCTTTGGTGAGTAATTTCGGTGTGGTGTGAGGAATTTGATGAAAATGGACGGATTTAAATACTAAAGCGTATGAGAGGCTATATCCAAAAGCTCGCCGCTGATTGGTGGAAGGGACTCTCACACGGATCGCCATCTTTTTGAAAGTTTGAATGTGGGCCGTGGGATGGTTCGTTATCGACGGATGAGGAGTTGAGGTGTGAAAGGTAATGGATGGGGTGCTTGTGAAGTTTTGGGTGAATAGGTGACATAAGGTGTGCTTTTTTGCTCGATTGATTCGGGAATAACTTGAGCTACACTTGATGGATTTTAATGATATTTTGATGTTCTTGCAGGGAATTTTGTAAGCTTTCTGGAGAGTATTTACGGGAGTCGCGACGTTCAGGCATGTGGGAGAAATTTTGTTTAGAACCCACGATGGTCGAAACTAGGTTTTCATTGGAGTTTATGGTGGTTTCAAGAGTTTCTAGGCTAATGCTTGGGAGTAAATTGCAATCTTAAAACTGGATCCAATAATAGCTTAATAGATGAATCTAATGGATCAAGAATCACACAAATCCGACAAGAATTGAGCATAGAAATAAGCGTTAGAATCTCACTGAAGATGAACACGTTTACATAGTGTTCAAAGTGCGCATGATAATTATTTCATTAGCATGTATATAATTCCACATTTTTTTGGTGTTATGTTTAACCATACTTGCGATCAATGTGAAGGTAGATCCATTGATAGAATGCATCACAAGTTGAACGTATCCTTATTTCATTTTTCAGTTAAAATATTTATGTTTCTTTTTTCTTATATGTGTCAATTGTACAAAGCTCGCTCTTTCATTCATGACGCTAACATTCGCTTATCTTCACCCGAAGCACATAGATTTGTTACGGTCTTTACATATCAAATTAACATTCTACATGTTAAATAGTCGTTAGTTATGTGAAATATTAATTCATGTCCAAAAAGGCCATTATTTCTTAATGTGGCCGAGTAAGAAAACAACATAACTAGCTAACCTAAGATGAAAACACTGACACATCGCTACATCCAAAAGCAAATTTGCGAGCGCAGTTTTGACATAAAATCTACTTAAGAATGATAGCTTTACTCTGGTTAACTCGCAAATAGTGTCATAAAATCTACATCTGTAAACATTTGTGTTAAAGAACTAGTGTCATGTAACACTAGTCACCGTAAATAGTCCCTTGTAAGTATTTGTGAAGTTATAAGCCATTGAAACAAAATGGGTTCTTGTATTCTATACACGACTAGACCTAAAATTGACATATCACGCTTTTCAAAACGTACAACGAGACATTTAATAACACCAGCATACACATTCCGTACAATTAACTTGACTCTATTTTTAGTAACCTTTCAAGTTTGCAACAACCTATTGTTGGTCGATTACTTGTCAGTAGATTTAGTTCATTGCCCTTTATAACATTGTATGTTCAAACTTATAAAGAAGGAAGTGCATGCATTGCCTGAAATTTTGTGTTATTTCGAACTTGTTTCGTAAATAAGCCTAAACTAACCCTTTTAACCTTGTTTGGTGAAACCTATATTTGCTTGCAACCATTTAATCAAACCAATGTTACTCAAAGATAAACCTATTATTTCTTCTCGGTATAAAACAACATTACAACCGTTACAAGGTCCACCTTGAGCGGTCCATGTATCGTGGCCCACGACCATCCTGATTTGAAGCTGAAACAATGATGTTATATTTTATATGCTCTAACCAATCATACATTGTGCACAAGGACATAGTCAAGTATATATGTGTGAACTATAAGTACAATGGAAAATGCGCAAAATAAAACATATCACAACAATATGTATAATAAATCTAAGCTACGGTGAATTGGTCTAACCAGTCTCGATATTTAAAACATCAGCGATACTAGAACTTATATGAATTGACATCATTTAGCTTTCCTGTCCACCAGAGGTTATGACATAATGCCAATATGACATAGGCATTTTTGCCCCTTGCTAATAGTATGACAACCACATTTGAAGTTTATTCCATAAAAACATGATCTCATAACCGTAGTGAACCGCCTCGAAAAAGTTCCATTTTCGACCCGGGTGAAGGTCCAGGAATCTGGAGTCGCTGTCTTATTTTGTATAAGAACAAAAAAGGAAAATAAGAAAAAAATATAAGAAGACTCTAAGATGACAAACAGGCTTCTAATCTACTGAAAACATAAATGATGGGTTCGGAAATCAAGTTATACGGTGGAAATGTCTTAGGCACCAACCATGCCCTTCAGGTCTCTACTTTATCTTTAATGATTTTTCGCCTTAAAATGTATAACACGTACAATAAATCATAACCTAACGTATAACTTTGGTTTCAATTCAACAACTGGGAGTCAAACAACCTACATACCCCATCGGACAAACTGGGATCAAAACCACCGTAATTCGACTCGGACCCTACAGGAGGCAACCTAAATTTTGGTATTTGACACAAAAATAAGAAAATAGATTTAAAGAAACTCTTTTTAGAAAACTTATTTTACGACCAAACCTCAGTCGAGGAAAAGGGAAAACTCTAGATTCCTCTAGAGTAAACCATTAAAATCAAAGTAAAACTACCTTTAGAAGATGATAGCTTGAAAATTTGGAACCACCTTGAGATGAATCCACGATACAAGATTCTCACAATGAATAGGGTATGAAATTGCTGAAATTCTCCTTCAAAATGATGTATCAGTTATAGAAATATAGAAAAAAATGGTACAAAAGTTTAGCCACGTTTGAAAATGTAGTCAACGGGCCATTTTCATGGATGTATGTGGCTATTCAAAGTGATAAAGATAACTTTTGAGTTTGAGATCCTTGATAAAGTCGGATATTTGATTAAAATAAAAGATTGGACAAAAGTCAACTAACCGGTCGGTTCATCCCATAATATTGTAATTTTTTTTCGAATTTCGGGACATTAATTGTCCATAATTAGATATTATATCTGATTAAACAAATGGAGTATACGAAACTAACATGCATGACGGATTAATCACAAGATATTTATAAATTATCTAACCAAATCATAATCTTCCAACATGGACTGGACTTCCACTGAACTGAACTGGCTAGAACACTTATTGGATTGGATTGCACTAAACTGAACTAGACTGGAATGGACTACTTATTGGCAATTTAATTGAATAAATTAGGCTCATTATATTATTAGGCCTAAACCCATAATAATAAACTCTAATTAGCAATAAAAGCCCATTAAGTAATAAATAAATTGATAAAAAAACCACAAAAATAGAGTGTCTACAACAAACCTTACCTAACTTTTATATGTTTCACTGTTATTTACAATACCCTTAGTAAGATTAAAACATGAATAATTTTAAAAAATAGTTTAAATCAAATTCACACATAATCAGTAACTATTTAGCAAAGTTGTCAAAACTCTTGTTGAAAGCTTTGAAAAAGTATTTGGGTGAAAACTGTTGAAAACGGTTTCAATGTGAAAAAATCACGAACAAGGGCATCAAATAGATAAATTATGTTATTGTTTAACACATGTAAGATTCTCTGACTTCATAAACAACCTATATATTGTGGTTGTTAGCCCTATGATTTGATAACCAAGGCTTATATCTTGTGTTAGATGATAACAAATATTGATTAAGTTCTTATACATGCCTTTTAGTGGATGTTTGGTAGGTATATGCATACACACTCATGAAGACACTCGTGATGACACATTCAAGAAACTAGAAGTGTGGATGGGAATTAAAGAAGTTTAAGGTTATAGTGCACATGTTAAAAAAACTTCTTCAAGTTGTATGTTGTATGAATAGCTCTCGCTTCCCCTCCCTTTTTTTGGATGAATGCATAAAATATTAATTAGCCCTTAAGTAGACGATCTTAAAAGGACATCCAATTGCCTTTATGAATAATACGAGGGTAATTTAGTAATTTTGTTGCCTAAAAAATATTTAAAAGTCTGTTTGTGATTGATTTAAAAAAAATATTTTTTAAGTTAAAACATTTTTCAAAAACAGTTTTAGTCAAACTTACACATAATCAATCATTGTTTGGCAAAAAATTACAAAAAGTTTTGTTACAAGTGGTGAAAAGTATTTGGGTAAAAAGTGTTGAAAAGGGTGTTAATACGAGAAAATTACCAAAGGATATTAAAGAGAAAGATTCTATTATTGTTTAATACATGGCAGGTTCTCTATATTTTGTATGCAAACTATATAATGTGGCTATTCTCTTACCATTTAATATCAGCATATACTTGTAAATATTTATAAAAGTAGCTAAGCTAATGAAAAAAAAATCAATTAAGCAACAGTTAAATTTGAAAGAAGTATAAAGAGATGAAATAAATATGTGTACGAAAAGCTCTTTTTGCCCCTTCGGTTCTTTTAGATCCATGCATTAGAGAACTAGGAGCCCTAAATTGAATGGTTTTAAAAGGGTATTCCATTTTGTTGTAAATAATGTGAGGTTATTTAGTAATTTTCTTGGTTACACATGTTTCTCCAAAAGTGTTTAAACCCAAAAAGTGATGTTTGTGATTTTAAAGCCTTTTTCTTCTCGCAGTTTTTCCATGGTATGTTTTAAACACCTTTTTTTTTTGTTTTTTTTGCAAGCACTCAACTAAGAAAGTGTTTGATTGATTATAGAGTAATCAAACATGTTCTAAACAATTTAAAACATGTTTTTGTAATGTTTGGCAAACAAGACAAAGTGTGTACGACAACCCCGGGAAACAAATGTTCGTGGTTTTAAAATCTTTGGGAGAAAAAAAAATAGTTTTATGTCTTCAATGTTCTTACTACGTGCAATCAAATAGAAAAAAGGGTATATAAATATTAAAAAATATTTATAAATGATACAATATTATGCAAAAGGGGGAAGAAATAGCCATAATATATAGTTTAGTTGTCTTGAAACTTCTGTTAACAAAAAAATTGAGAATCTTGCTTGTTCTTTGATCTTTTTTTTTTTGTTTTTATTTTTTCACATTAAAACTCTTTTCATCACTTTTACCAAAACACCTCTCATAACTTTCAGCAAGTGTTTTTGCAACTGTTACAAAAAAAAATTTTAATTATGCAAAAAATTATTAAAACTGTTTTCTGAAAATTGTTATTGTATAAATTTAAAATATGTTTTTTGACAATCAATTCCAAACACCTTAGAAAACCAGGATCAAAGTGATGCATCTGATTCTAAATACTTTTTATGTTTTGGAAAGGTGTTTTAAACACTTTCAATTTATTTGTCAGACACTCAACCACTTTCTTATAAGCTATTCAAAACAAGTTTGACAACTCGGAAAGCAATTCTAAACACCCTTTTACTAGAGTAACCTCAAGCACAAGTGGTTTTATTGTCATTATAATTTTCACAATAACTCGACCATTGATTGCGTGTTATCACAAATTTAACGCCTACAAAACTCATTAAACATCAACCATGGCTTAATTTTGTCGATGGTTTCTCGAGGCCCACAGAGACGATATAATGAGATCTGAGGGGCTTTTGCATTGTAATTATATTGTGCTTGTACAAGAGTTGCTGTGGAATCTTATAGCCAGCCTATTACCATTGAGACACCTCGATATTCTCGACTAGGTCATGACATTGACTTGTATGCTGATATGATTATGGGGGTAACTTGGGACGGGTAATCCGTGCACAACCCGTGTCAGCCCGCAGAAATATGGGAATATACTTACTTTTTTAGCGACCGTAGTAGGTGTGGTGAACTCAAAATTTTGAGCCTGTCAAAAATATGGGCTGGATGTTGGCAAATGTTTCAGCAAGCTCGTCCAGCCCGTCTAACTATTATGTAATATAAATTGTATATATATATATATGTGTGTGTGTGTATGTATATATTTTGTTTCCTTAAGTCTTTTTATCTCATTTTGTCCCAAATATTTGTTTCCATGCTTATATTTAAGTTCAACTTGAGACTTTAATGTACTTTTTTCATTATCATGACCAGATTGTAGAGTTTGATGGTCAACGATATATTTCGAAATCGTTCTAAAAAAACGTAATTCATAACCATGGACAACACGTGGACTCCCCGTATCCAGCCCGTGTCCACCAAAATTTTTGATGGGCTTGGCGTGGATAGATATTATTAGGCCCGTAGATGGGCTGGGTTGGACATATGCACGACTTTTGAAGAGTAGGTTGGACATGGTCTAACCCTTGGGCCTGGCTAGCCTGCCCAAGTTGCACCTTTAAACATGATGATAGCTTATTATCAATCTATTGTTAGTGTAGCTAGAGTTGTCAAGTAGGCCGGGGGCCTAAGAGCCAACCGGTATAGCCCCAAAAAAGGCCCGGGCAGTCTTTGCTTGCACAACGAACAGTGTAGGCTCGGACTACAAGGGCAAAGGGCCTACCAGGGTTGGACCTCATTTTCCCCATAAAAAGCCCGACCTAGCCTGTAATCCAGTCCAAGCCCCGGCCCAACCCAACCGGCAAAATCCATCAAAATTCAAAAATTTGAATCCCCTTCCCCCATTATATTTAGTAAAAAGTAACATTTTTACCCATTCCACAACTGTGTACCAACTAATTTGAGGGCTATATTTTTTCAACCTTATTCAGCAACATTTTTATGCACTTTTACATATCTACACTACCGAATAACCATAAACAGCTCGCTTTAGGAGTATTTTGGTCTTTACAAGGCTTGAAAAAACTGTATATCGACTCATCATCTTTTGTTCTTCGCACCTCAATTACAATCAACAATGCTCTTGTATCTACGAGCTTTCATGTGCTTCTTACTTTTTAGTACGTCTCTCTCAACTACAAGCTTTATTTACTTATTTGTTGACTTTAGAATTTATTGTTGTTATTCTTTGTATACTTATTTAGTCTTATCGATTTTATAAAATGTCTAGTTCAAGACCATCAAGATCACGTAGCCAAAAAATGTCAACTACCATGAGCACCACACCATCAAGAGCATTCACTAGTGGATATACACACCTAAAACTTAATGGTTTTTTACTAGAATATTCATAATTTCAAATATACCCCTCCACAAAATCAACAACATTTTAGTCAATCACGCAACTTAGTTAGCAACGCTAATCTTGGTATCCTACGATCTTAACCCGATCGATGAACCAATTAATACTGCACCAAGTCCACTAGAAGTCCAATAGACGAAGAGAAAACTGGAATCAAAGTGTTGGGATCATTTCATGGAAGTTATAGTCGATGGTTTATCCAAAGTTCTCTGTGAATATTATAGAAACGAATCTCATGGTATTGATACTTCATATCTTAATAGGTACTTATTGACACGTGCATCTAAAAAAAGCCATATCAGTGATAGTCAAACAAAGTATATCTTGACGGTAAATTATTCATTTATAATGAGAGACTGCAAAAATACAGTTTTGCTAATTTTCTTATACACAATGAATAACCTTTCAAAATTTCCGATAATGAGAAGTACACTACACATGTCAATAATTACGAGTAACCTTCGTATAAAGAGGTTCATAAAAGTACTACTAGGTCTGATGCAATGAAACAATGTAATGCAACTAAACAACGATTGATTAACTTTTGAAAACTTAGTTTTACTTCTGATGTTTGAGGATCTCCTAATCACATTAGTTATTTTTGTGTGACAACACATTGAATTGATGCAAATTGGGGTATAGACAAGAGAATCATTGCTTTTAAGGTGTTTTCACATCCACATAATGCATCTGGCACTGCTGATATTATAAATAAAACACGTCTGAAACTTTAAATGACAAGATAATGAGTATTAACTTCGACAGTGCTTCTAACAATAATGTTGTTGTTGAATTGTTAAAAACGAGCCTTAATCCCATGCTAGGTGAAAGTTATTTTCATGTTCATAGTGTTTGCCATATAATTATTTTAATCGGTAGAGAAGGTTTATCAGTTGCAACATCATCTTTTTCAAAGAAAATGGGTTATGCACTTAAGTTCTTCAGGGTAAGACGATAATAATTAAGAGGTCAATATAATTTGCTTACTAAGAGACATATTGAAAATGTACAGCATGAGGGGAACTCTATGTAATTTATACTTTTACATGTTATATAGTATACAAACAAGTTTATAATCACCGCATACTAACTAAGTTCCAAAAATATTGCCAAGTCCCTATGAATGAGAGGTAGCTGGATTCATGGTTGATTTTTTTAAGGTTATTCACAGGTTTACTGTTCCACTGTCTGTTTTACTATCCCATATCAATTTTTGCTATACTATAAATACTTAGACTTGCTAAAGATTTCGAAAAATGTGAAAACTTATGATTAAATACACTTTAGTACCCCAAAAGATACGAGAAAATGTTCGATCTTTACAATAAATGGTCTGGAGTTTCAATTAGGCCATCAATAAGTACTTTTATCCATATTCTTTAACTTTGGAGAAAAAACGTCAAGGGCAAAATCGTCTGCCTACCTCCTCGTCCTCCCTCTTCTTTAGCCCACCTACCTCCGCCCCCGCCATCCGAGAAGACGCCGCCGCCACCTACCTTTTTCTTCTTACTGGTTGCATTTGCTCTAATCACACAAGTGAGCTCCCACCATCACCAACCAAGACATGGACATTAATCATAGAATTCCAAGGAACCATATCTCTTACAAGCATTTCATCAAACACCTTCGCTGCATACTTAATACACCTTACCTTGGCATACAGTATGATAAGAGTCTTGGAAATATAGATACTTAAATCCAATCCTACCTGAAAAATCCTGGAACGAACTTTGTGGCTCTCCATCAGATTCAATAGTCCACCGCACGCCTTAAATACGAACGGGTAGGTAAAATTATCGGCACAAACCCCTTCGAAATGCTTCTGTTGTTAAAATTTGATTACTTTCTGCAAAGACCCATTATTGTTTAATCCTCTAATTATGACATTCCACACAAAGATGTCAGGTTTATTGATACTTTAAGTGCATAAAGCAAATTGAATTTACAGCTAGTGTAGTGGCCATCTTCAAATGGGTATGCCCAGATTTTAAATAAGAAGAAGTAGGTTGAGGATGAGGAGGTGGTAGACGGACGATTTCATAAGTCAATTGCTTTTGATAATTTTACAGCGAGTATTGTGGCCATCTTGAAATGGGTATATGCTCAAATTATGAGGAAGAAAAAAAAAGAATAAAAAGGTAGGCGGACGATTTTGCCCCTGACGGATTTGGGGGATTTGGACGGAAATACTTATCTGGCCTAATTGAAACTCGCGACCCTTAATTATAACAATCGAACATTTGGGTCCTCGATTGAGATTTTCGTGTACTTTTTAGGGTACTAAAGTATATTTAATCCAAAATAAAAAAATGTTTAATGCTGTAGTGAAACAAATGGACCTTAAAATTTTCAAGATATTGGTTAGAATTGCCTAGTATATTTGCATCACCGTTCTAGTTACGTGTTATACATAATGCGGTTACACAAGTCAATGAGAAAATATGGTGCGGGTCAAATGCGTCAAGCGATCTTTCAAGTAAGATAAGTTCATTGTATGAACAAATTTATCTCTAACATCAAATATATTTGACATGCACGCACATCATTGAGCGGTCAAATATATCATGACTCATATCTTAAATGTATAAAAGATTTTGTGGCAAAAGCACCAATAGTGGAAAAACGTCATTCTTCAGATGGATGTTTGTTTTGCTTCATTTAATGAAATTAGTTTAAACGCAAAAAATAATTACTATACTTAATTGTGAGTAAAGAAATTTTGATTTATTAACGTTCTGGAAACAAAATGAAAAGACTTATTGTGTTTTATGTCAAATTGCACGTGATATACGACAAGTGCATGCCCACAAGGTTGTTTTAGAGTTGTGTTTTTCTACGCGAGTAATATGGTATTGGATGACAAGAGGAGTCATCTTAACCCCGAGTTATTGGAGTTATGTATTTGTTAGAATGATTGTCCTGATGCGAAACACTGGGAGCAAAACAAACTAATCGATGATAGGCAGAATAACAACTCGAGCAGTGATGATTAATTTACTTCTTTTTCTTTTCCTTATCCCAACTTTATGGATATATTTTCTCAAGTTTTAGTTTATATAATTGTCTACCTATATATTTTTCAAAACAAACCAATTGTAAAAAAACAAAATAAATAAATAAACCAATAACTTCACTCTTTCTCGAAAAGTAGTTGTCTTGTTAAATAAATGAATAAATAAATTTGTTTGTTTGTTAGTAAGCATCCGATCTCATGTCCGGATTAAAGAAAAAGTGCATGTTTTAAGGGTGTGTTTGGATATAGGATTTGAAATGGGGATTTGACTTTGGTAGGGTATTTGTAAATCCTTTGGACAAAATATCTTGTTTGGATAGTTCAAAAGGAAATTTTTGAAATTTCGAAGTGATTTGAACTGTGGATTTGGGGTCACCAAATTCACAGTTCAAATCACTAGTCTGAACTAGTTATTTGTCAAATCCACACCAATCAGTTACAAACCCACAATAACTAGTTCCCACTTTTTTAAGAATCTTGCCTCCCACTTTTTTTAACAACCTTTTGCTTCCTTTCTTCCAAACAAGATATTTCAAAATGATAGAATTTGTAAATCAAGGAATTTCGAAATGAGGGTATTTAGAAATGCCCAGTATTTCAAAATCACATATCCAAACACACCCTAAAGTTTATCATAAAACCAAGTTTATTACTTATTTTAAAAGAGGTTAAATAATAAATAAATAAAAAGTATGAGTTGGCCTGGGACGAGCCGGCCCCTAAATTTTGGGCTAAGGATATGGGCTAGGGCTTGGCCATCATAATCATGAGTGATCCCAACTCAGTTCAGCCTGTGTCAGCCTCGGTTCAAGCCGGGGCCAGCCGACTTGACAACTCTAATTACAAATGTGGTTAAAATGGAAAACCAAAATACAAATATTAAAAAGTTTTGAGCACAAACAAGTTATACAACATGCTTGGTCTTTCTTTACAAGTATGGCCTCAAAACTTTGTTTCATGAGATGACGCACCTTGGGGTGCATATGACCCTTTTTTGCTTTGAAAAAGTCAAATGTGCAAACTAAGGCAGCGTTTGAAATAACTTTTAATTTTGATTTTCTGTTTGCAAAAAAATTAAAGTCAGTTTAGTTTTTATTTTTTACAAAAATAAATGGGTGTTTGATTATCCAGTTTTTTCTTTGGTGGTGGTTTGCGGTGGAGGGGCATGGCGGTGGCTGCCTGTCGCCAGAGCGCTGGCGGCAGGCGGTGGCGATGGGATGTGAGAGGGTCGTGGTGGTGGTCTTAAAATAAAAACCAAAACTGAAAATCCAAAGCTCCTAAATGAAAGTTTTAAAAAACAGTCATGTTTTAAAAACTGAAGGGAAAAAAAAAACGAAAAATGTGTGTCAAACGTTTTTTTTTCTCCAGTTTACAAAACTAAAGAAAAAATAGAAAACAGAAAGGTTACCAAACAGGGCCTAAACTATCTTGGTTGAACACCTAAGTGAATAGTCGCAGTGCACTTATTTCCATAACTCATATTCAGTTCCCAACAAAAGAATTTTTTACAAACCAATTGCCAAGGTTAACTAAACTCCACAACTTGCGTGATTAGATGACTACATAGATGAATCACCTAAGGGTCTTATACAACTTATCGACCAAAACCTCTTAAAACACAACTCATTCTTCAAGAAAAGTTGCATGTCCCATACATATGTCCCTTTGGACACTCCACTAGAGTAGTCCTTCAACCCGATGAATAAAGAATGTTAGTTCATGTAATTCGCATAATACGATTAGAACAAAGACTTGTTTTTTAATAAAAAGTTTTATATAATTTTGAACTGGACTAAAATTTGGATGCTCCCATACGATGTCTCTTGCTTTTTATTGTTACTCGTCCAAAAGTAAAAATTCTATAGTAACCGTCAATTAGCCGTCAAACTTAAGCGTGATATTGCAAAAAAAGGAGCATTCGGGGGGTAAATGTGCAATTATTCCCAACTTACGTATAACGTATAAAATCCCCAACCCGAGTTCCCGCCCTTCACCACTAACAGACAAACACCGGCCGGCTAGGGTTTTCCCATTTCTCAATCTCTATACAGAAATCAGGCTGAGAAGTCGCTACACACTCGCTCTATTATCATCTCAATTGAATTCTGATACTGTTTTTCGGTGATATTATCAGGTGGGAGTAGAGACAGAGGCGGTGCCGAAGAAGAGAAATTCAATAAGCTCAGTTACCGAGGCGTCAATTTGGAAGTTCCGTTGGACACACCAAACAACGAAGTAGGCCCGCTCCTTCCTGCTCGCGCTCATCGAAGGTTCCGTGAAATATACTCCCTCCATATCATAATCTTTTTATATGAACAATGATTATCGACTTTACTCATTGTTTTTGCCTACTTTGTTTTGTCAGAAAAAATGATTATGTGATTCTCTGTCCGTTCCGTCGGATTTTCCCCTTTTATCGTTTGCAAATTCCTGAGGTGATTAAGTACCATGTCAACATAGAATTGAATTCAAGTACCACTCAAGACGGCAAGTCAAGCTAGGATAAAAACAACGAACGAAGTCAAAATTACACATGCACTAAATATATCCAAGGAATTCGCAAAAAAGTCAATTGGGGGAAATCCATTGGAACGGAGGTAGTATAAGCTTACGTTTTGACTTTAATTCTTAGTTTAGGTGTTCGAATGTTGTTCTAGAAAGTCAAAGGAGCCAAAAATTATGAATATGCCTAGATCTATGTTTTACGCCTATCAGCTAGTTAATTTTATGTTTATCTTTATTTTTTGTCCGATAAATGACGATACAGTGAAGTTCGTTTCATCATGACGTGGTATTAGGTTTGAACGTGGTTTGACGCGAAAGCCTACATCTCTGGTTGAGAAACTGCAAGAGGCTGTAAGTTCTTTTCATTGATTCATTCTTAGCTATAAATTTATCAGGATTGTTTGGTGAATGTTATTAACTAAAAGAGACAAGCTAGTAGACTGACGAACTTTAAATTCTCTTACGCTAGGGTTGTCTACCTCTCAAGTTGTTGTGTACAACACTATGACCCTCATTTAATTAAGCAGTATAGAACAGAGAATGTTGAGCTGATGAGTTTCACTTATAAATTTGATAATTTCCCCAGGGAACTTATCTACAAATAGATTAAAGGTATTATACTATCAAGTTTATAACTAGTGTGAGAGATTGTCCCTTTTTACCATATTTGGAGGGGGTGCAGCTTCACTACCATCCTTACGAGGAATAAGGCCTGAAGCAATGTCGACGTCTTATCATATAAAGGATGCAAAATCAGGATAAGCAGCTGGAGTTTTGTTAACAAAAGTTATGCAGACTAAGGCAGGCACGACTTTGGTTTTCGTTTCCTTTGTAGACTGTATATTGATCACTAGGATTTCGTGGTGCTGGAAATGGTGCATTCATCAAAAGGTATAATTTTTTTTTTAAGTGCATTAATACAAGCACTTGAAAGAATCACGTGATAGGTGATGTGAAATTTCGGAGGGCTTAGTTGTAGTTGAAGGCATACGATTCAACCAGGACTGCTGGGCTTTATGCCCACATTCCCTTTCTGATCTGTCATTTCCCATTTAGCTGGATATGAATCTCAACTGGATGTCTCATTCACGACAGTCACTTGTGAGCCACATGATGGAATACGTCACGACACCAAATACCATCAACTAAAATCTAGTTGTTGAAGAATTGTTTACTTCAACATTTGGATGTTGTTCAGATTAGACGTTGTTTCATCCTATTTGTCTTGCAGTGGAATTGTGGCAGGTTTTAGTTGGAATCCACCTTTTATGAACGCGATGGTTATTTTTCCCAAAAGCTAGTGATTTGCTTACGTATGAATAACATTTTCCTTTCATTTGGCTAGACCCAAGGATGCTGAAATTCTCTGTTCCTTTTTTTACCGTGGTACCAATCAATTAATCAATTGAGCTAAGCCGTTGAGCTGTCTGGTCAAGCGGCATTCCCTCGCTGCTTCTGTATTCTAACTGAAGTAGGCACTGGAGCTCGTGGCTTGGCTGGATGTCTTCAGTTTGTGATGTTGTCTTTGTTCTAAGGATAATAGAGTCAGGTAGCAAACTCAAACCAAGCAACAACCAGTCCTCATGTTTGCGAAGCTGATTCCATTCTCTGTTTTGCTAGCTATGCAACTCCAAATGATGTTTATTGGGGCAAAAGGTTTAGGCCATTTGTAACGTGCACGAATTATATGAAAATAACAGTGTGGTTGGGGCGTAAGTCGCAAGTATATGGTTTGCTATTGAACCTCGAACCCCCCAATTATGGTCACAAAGTGTAAACTGCCATTTTGAGTGTGTTTGCTTTTTTTTTTTCTTTCTTTTCCCAGTTCATCATTCGTCAACGATGAGTACATTGAACAGGAAATGACGCTAACGGCTAACCAAGAAGACGACTTCAGCTTTAACACAGACCGATTCTTCCCCTGCATGCCTAACTTTGAGTAACGAGCCCAAGGGTTGAAATTCTGCTCTCCACATGCTGATTGAAAGAGGAAAAATGGCAGGGAGGACGTATTATGTGGAGAAGTTCAATATTGATGCATTATGCCGTAGACTTGCCTTTAAGTTTATGAAGGAAAACCTTTTGGCTTAAATAGACCCAGTTGAAATGGACATGCAAGCAAGCAACTTATGGAGGAAATTAATTTTCCTTTGGTGGATGAGATCAAGTGCGACAGCTTACCGGATAGTGATGGTGGACATGTTAGAGGAAAGCCACAAGGCTCTTTTGGGTGTTGACGCTTTCCGCCAACAAGGAGGCTTTGAGTGCAATAGCTCAGCGAACCTCAGGTGCTGAAGAGTTGAGACAGGGCCTGTAGGAAGCGCGAATAGGAAAAAGAATTGTTTATGTCGAGTTTATGAACCTTTTGTATGAGGAAGTTGGCTGCTGTTAAGGGATTATGGGATATGCCTTGGTGTATTTTAATTTGCTTTGGAATGGTGGGATTCTGTGAGGAGTGAGGTCGAATGGCTCCACGAGTGAGTTCTGTAGCTTTATTTTGGAGATCAACATGATGGAACTTCTGTTAGAAGGAGCACCTACACCTGTTCAGGGCTTGCTTGTCTACTTTTATGCCTCCCTGGGTAAGTTCTTGGTTTCACCTGATTAGAGGAGGCTTTTGCCGTAGTTTCACAGTTTTGCTTCCCGTTGTGATTATTGCCTGGTTTGAGGCAGGAAAGAGTCCCTTCAGGTTTGGGAACATATGGCTAGAAGAGGAGGATTTTGTGGTACAATTAAGAGATTGGTAGGAGGAATATCAGGTGGAGGATTGCTTCAGCTGGTGTTTGACACACGCAAAACGAAGTTCCTGAAAGTTGGTCTTTAAAAATGAAGCTAAGAGATCTTTGGGGAAACTTGTATCAAATATGCATCGAGCTTTGGAGGAATACGAGGGCCTTTCACTGTGGGGAACTTCCTACCCACTGCTTATATTCTTTGTTGACAAGTTGATGCTGGCCTACATCTCTTATTTTGAGGAACTATCGCCTTTGTTATTGTTTGGCATTCCTTGGCTCCTTTTTGTAACCCCCCCACCCCCCACCCCCTGCGCGCACACGTTATATACTTGGGTTGAATTAAACACCATATAAACCGTGTCGTGGTGTTTGCCCATGTACCACAATTTATTAAGTGACTGTTTCTATCATCTACACAAATCCTACCAAGTTGAAGGGGGAGTTTGTAGGATGGTTTGAGTCCAGCTATGCTCTTTAGTTCAAATACTGGGCCAATAAGAGAGGCAACATGGACAGAAGATTGCCTTTCTGATGAGGTGGTGTGAGGTGTGACACGAGTTGAGGAAAAGATGAGGGATAATTGCTTGAGATGGTTTGGATGCTCCGTAGAGTAATTACTTGTGTCTAGTTGACGAGGGCAAGAAGAGGCAAGTGAAAAAATAAATTTATGCTATGGACGGCAACTTGATTAGTGCTAGGACATAGTTAAGTTTGGTTGAGTGTTCTTTCTAGAAAAACCTTTAGCCTCGTTTCCCCGGTTAAGATTGCTCCATTTCTATTGCAGTCTGACCCCAAAAATTTTGGGAGCCTCCTGCACTAGGCTAGCCCTTGCTATGGATTCAAAACCTGGAAGCATCTTCTTTGCAATTTCTGACCGACCCTAAAGTTTTGGGAGCCTCATGCAGCCATTGTTTCTCGCAAAATTTCAATTCCCCCTTTTTATCCGGTCTAAAACTTTGTTTTCGTCTTCTACGGTGAAAGATTCTCTTTCGGACTTCGTGTGGTTTCACTACACTTTCCCAATAAAGACCAATCACCAGGTAACCTTCCTCTTACCTTTTGTTGAGGTGTCCTTTTGGTGGAAAATTGACATGAGTTTTGTGAATTCACGGGAACCGGTGAATGATATGACGCTCGGCTCTCTTACGTTCCCAGGATTTGCAGATCCCAAGAGTTGGCAAATCTTGCAAACTACGAAAAATTTAATTACCACCTAAGACCCTAGGATTTAGAAAATCTTGCTGAACCACTCATGTTATATATACGGCTTGTTCTCTCTCTCTCTCTCACTTATTCACCTGCTTTAGTCTCCCTAAAACATTCAAGAGTAAAATGCACCAATGGCCATCGAACTATGAGCCATTTTTCATTATGGTCACTTACCTTCAATTTGTTTCATTATGATCATTGGACTCACAAATTTGTTCAATCAAGCCATTCTCCACCCGGAATTAGGAAGAGCTCCGTTAAGTGGTCATGTGCGAGGCATGACCCTTAACTCAGAGGCAAAATCGTCATACCCTCTTTTTTTTGTTTTGGAAACAAAAGAAAATTCATTAAGGCTGTGTTCAACGGCCAACATAACACCTTTAGGCTGTGTTTGGCGACACAGATAAGGGCTCGGGATAAGACACGATAAAGGCGGATAAGGCTGGACAAGCTATACTGTCGGATAAGGCTGGACAAGCAACAAATCCTATCCAGCGTTTGGAACAAGTCCGGATTATAAGCCGGATAAGCAATTTACAAACATGTAATATATATATATATATATATATATATATATTTTGAACAAAATTATCTCAAGTCTATCATGACAAAAAACTGCTTAATATAGTTACGATCAAGAGATCATATGGCATTTACTGATCTTTAGAGAAAGACTGTTATTTTTTGTTTTTAATATGATTATGCTTACCTCTAGACCATCAGCTAGATTTTAATCGATTATGCTTTCTCTAAGAACTTTCATAACTACCCTAACGATTTAACAAAAGTGGGAGCGAGTCGCTTGAGGTTGTTTGCCTTGTAATGGTGTTTGAAAACATTTAGACTAATGCATGCCCTGCGTTTTTTCTAAAGGTATACCTTGATAAGTTCAAATTAGCATCCTGAAAAATCTTGCAAACTACGAAAAATTTAATTACCACCTAAGACCCTAGGATTTAGAAAATCTTGCTGAACCACTCATGTTATATATACGGCTTGTTCTCTCTCTCTCACTTATTCACCTGCTTTAGTCTCCCTAAAACATTCAAGAGTAAAATGCACCAATGGCCATCGAACTATGAGCCATTTTTCATTATGGTCACTTACCTTCAATTTGTTTCATTATGATCATTGGACTCACAAATTTGTTCAATCAAGCCATTCTGCCACCCGGAATTAGGAAGAGCTCCGTTAAGTGGTCATGTGCGAGGCATGACCCTTAACTCAGAGGCAAAATCGTCATACCCTCTTTTTTTTGTTTTGGAAACAAAAGAAAATTCATTAAGGCTGTGTTCAACGGCCAACATAACACCTTTAGGCTGTGTTTGGCGACACAGATAAGGGCTCGGGATAAGACATGATAAAGGCGGATAAGGCTGGACAAGCTATACTGTCGAATAAGGCCGGACAAGCAACAAATCCTATCCAGCGTTTGGAACAAGTCCGGATTATAAGCCGGATAAGCAATTTACAAACATGTAATATATATATATATATATATATATATATATATATATATATGAACAAAATTATCTCAAGTCTATCATGACAAAAAAACTGCTTAATATAGTTACGATCAAGAGATCATATGGCATTTACTGATCTTTAGAGAGACTGTTCTTTTTTGTTTTTAATATGATTATGCTTACCTCTAGACCATCAGCTAGATTTTAATCGATTATGCTTTCTCTAAGAACTTTCAAAACTACCCTAACGATTTAACAAAAGTGGGAGCGAGTCGCTTGAGGTTGTTTGCCTAGTAATGGCGTTTGAAAACCTTTAGACTAACGCATGCCTTGAGTTTTTTCTAAAGGTATACCTTGATAAGTTCAAATTAGCATCCTGAGGTTCTCTCATTCTAGTTCTTGCCATATTTTCTCTAAATCTTCTCTATATTCCGCCCAGTTTTCCATTCATTTTGGTATAAGAGCCATATGACTTTTTAGTCTTACTGATTCTGATGAGATAATTATCTAGTAAATGAGAATGTCCAAGTAACCTAGAGCAAGTAACCCCTTCTCTACATCTGATATGAGCAATCCTACGTTTTATTGTAGTTATATTGAAGATTTTGAAGAATATGAGACAAATTATGAAGAATTTAGTAGATTCTATACAACTTTAGACTTAATAAAATACACCAATGATAGAATTAAATCTTATATAGCTGAAGACACTATAATAAGGTTTAATAAAAAATTGATACCTAGGATAATTTTGCCTTCAGAGTGTGAAACAAGTGCGCAAAAGGCTTTTTTTAAAAGATAAGATTTAGATTGAGTATTGCAGGGTGTTAAGAAAGTAATAAATGCTTTTGTAATATATTGAGAATATTGTATAGGAGCATTAGAAAAACCTATTCCGGTTATAGGTTTGTCTAAAGTTTTAATATAAGATGGATTGGTTAGACTAGGATCTATGACCGTAATAGACCATAGATTAGGCCCTTTTCCTAACGATCAAAGGACTTTACTAGACAACCTTTGGCAGTCTTTTCTTAAGAAAGACAATGGTTGGTTTGTTAATACAATGAATGCATTAGCAGGATATTTCAATAAATTAAGAGACCAAAAAATTTAACTTTGACTGCATCTTTAGAGGCAATCTTCCAGGCATTTACAAACATTATCCAGAAGGAATGGTAGGAGGAGTAGGAAACCACCCAAACCCCTGGTTTAAAGGGACCATTTCTTTCCAAGAAGCAAATCAATTGATGCAAACCCATTATGGCGTAAATTATTATATTAGTCCTGAATGCCAAGATGAATAAGCAAACAATAATATATTAACAATTACTAAAGACTTTATTCAAATAGCACAAAACACTACCCATACACCTATTAATATTGACACATCATCATAGTACGCTCAGAAGCATGGTGGGGGATATATTGATATAAAACACACAAACAAAGGCAAAAACAAAGTATGCAAAGAATGTAGTAACAGAAAAGCAAATTGTTGTTTAAAAAACATAGAAAACTTAGATGAATGCCTTAATATAGAAGACATAACCTATGCTGATGATACTTATAATACAAATAGGATAAGCTATAATCTAATAAATCAGTATTTTTTCTTAGATTGCCAATTTCCTCTAAGGCTTTACTAATCTTTTTATCTATTTCTATTTTGTGATTTATTATAGGTTTTGATATGTCTTCTTTAATAGGTTCATAGGATTGTTTTGGATTTATATCTAAATCTTTTATACTGTCTATAACTTCTATGTCTTTATAAGGCTCTGTATTATATTCAGGTTGATTGAATATATCTAAACGATCTTCTTGTTCTGTTAATTGTATAAAATTCTGCAATTGTTTTATGCTTATTCCTTTTCCTACACTAGTAGTACCTATTAGTAAACCTCACTATAAACCTAAGGGCAAAAAGCACCCACTAGAATAAAATTTTAAAATACAGAAGGCAGCAGATCCTTTTATTTTAAACATAACGTCCGTAGATCATCAGCAAAGAAATAATTATGTACAAGTTTGGAAAGATACAGCTGTAGCAAACTTCATAACTAAACAGATAGACCATATTAGTACAGGTGAAGAAATGATAAGATACATGACACAATTCTTAGGACCAGTAGCTAAAGCTAATTTTGAAGAATGGGAAAATAGATTCCCAGATGATTTAAAAGAAATGGCAGACTTAGGTCCAAACCCATATAATTTTACCAATACAATACCGTTAGAGCGTGTTCACCCCAGAATAACTAAGAGCTTAGTAAAGAAGAAAAATCTTACTTGATGTAGAATAGATAAGAGCTTGATCGAGGATTTGAGAAGTCTATTGAAGAGAGTCGTAGAACATAGAGAGGAGAGGTCTTGGGAGAAAATCTTTTCTGATTTCTTTTGCTTCACTTCGCTTGCTTTGTACAAATGAATATACAACCTATTTATAGGCTAAAAAAGTTATGAACAGGGAATTTACATGATTGCCTGTTTTTACAGCTGTCCTACCGGATGTAACTTAAAGGGCTATATTATAAGAAGTTTTACTAAAAGTCTTAAAGTAAAAAGTGCTTTTTAAATAATGGTTGTCCTTGATAAACAGCTGTCTTTAATTATTTTTGTCTATCTTCTTAATGCCGTCTTTGTCAATGCCGTCTTGTCTTCTTTGTCAAAAGTTGTTTGACGAATGTTGAAAGTGTTTTAACAGCTGTCTTCAAGTATGTCTTGTCTGATTGCAGAAAGTTGTCTGAAGAAAGTTAGTTTGGTAGTCTTTCTTTAACATTGTCTTCATGAGTGTCTTGCTAAAGTCTTTTTAGCCATAGTAGACGATAGATTTTTCAATGAACAAGCAATAATAGGAGCCATAGAAGTAGACATGAACAATAATGGTGGCATATTTTACTGTGCACCAGATTTTTGTATAAACACAAAAGATTTTGCAAAAAATATAAAAATTAAAATTATGACTAAAGGATATGAAAATTTTCAGCAAGGCAAGAACCTTTTAATTTGCACTACTTTTATTGGTAAATTAACACAAAGTAGTCAAGTAGGATATAAATTAAGCATAGAAGACACGGCAAAATTCATTATAAATAAAGGAATTAGACTCCTACCTCCTCACCAAGTAGATTCCCTAGAAAATTCGGGACAAGAATGGCAAGTAGATAGGATGATAGAAACTAGTTCAAGTAGTAGCATCATACCCATAGACAGCTTATGGTATAGAAATTCATCACGAAGAATGTCAGTTACAAGACATCATTGACAAAGACGGCATTAAGAAGATAGACAAAAATAATTAAAGACGACTGTTTATCAAGGACAACCATTATTTAAAAAGCACTTTTTACTTTTAGACTTTTAGTAAAGGTTTTTGTAATGTAGTCCTTTAAGTTACATCCGGTAGGACAACTGTAAAAACAGGCAATCATGTAAATTTTCAGTTCATAGCTTTTTTAGCCTATAAATAGGTTGTATATTCATTTATACAAAGCAAGCGAAGTGAAGCAAAAGAAATCATATATATATATATATATATATATATATACACACACACATATATACATATCTATATATATATATGTATATATATATACATATATATGGTGTTGACGGGAAAAAGGAAGAAAATGGGGTGGGTCCCATTCATTTTAGTCCAAAACCATCAGGATTAATTCTATACCACCCCCCTAGGTACAGAATTATCCCACTCTAGTGGGATAAAACATGTCCGAAGGATACTATATCCGACCTTTAAATGCGCGGCCAAACGCCGGATAGGATTATTTTTATCCTATCCAGAGCCCTTATCCCGCGTGCCAAACACAACCTTATAGTTAAAGGCTCGATCTGGTTCACCATATAACATACAAAACCTAATGAAACACCAAAAAGTTGTTACTCAGTCTTGACCATTAGATCATTGTGCTATTTACTTCTCACAGAATATGAAGTATCCAAAAGTTCACCTGCAGTGCTGGAGCATATTATCTTGGGATGTTTCTGAAGTCATTCCCTGCAAATTCTCGCAGGTTGGCTCAATTAACCAAATGGCTGTTTAGAACCATAATTGTAGATACGTTATGGTTCCCAAGAGCGTGAATGATTTGCAGTGTGTAATTTAAGTGTGGTTTCAGCGTGGTGGATTGGTCGATAATCAGAATTGATCATAACGTTCATTTATGGGTGGCTTATTCTGGTTTTGAAGATCCAGTTTGTAATAAAGTTATCTTCATCTGCTTAGCGCACCATCCCCTTCACCCTGTATATCCCCACCACGGCCACAATCAATGGTTTGGTGGATTGATTTGGTCCGTGTGAACCACCACACTACACAACTGCCCGCCACCACCTTCACCCATCACGCTGATGCTTCCTTCCATACCTCACCGTCGCTGAAACCTATCCTGTGGCAGATCTGCTTCCACCAACAATTCTCGTTTCCCCACCCCCCTTCCTTTCTCTTCCCCTCTCCTTCCCCAAGACTGCCACCATCGAGAACCACCATCACCCTCAGCCAGCACCGACCACCCCCTCCCCTGCGGCTGCGCCTCCTTCTTCTTCCTCCCACATTATGAATGAACCCCGAAAAAAGAGAGATTGTGCTGACAGTGGTGAAATGAAACAAGTCAAACAACCAAGAAATGAAGCAACCATCTGGGTGGAAGCAGAGACGAGGTTTGGGTAAAACCAACCACCTCCTCCTTCTTCCTCCCAGATCATCTGCTGGTGATGAAATGAAGAAAGGAAATGAAAGAGAAAGAAAAGGGAAAAAATGAGTGGGGAGAGATGATTTTGCCCCTGTTTTGATGGCTCTTGTGTACATTACGTGACCATTTAGCGGGGAAAGTCTAACCCCGGGTGACAGAATGGCTTGATTGAACAATTTTGTGAGTCCAGTGACCATAATGAAAAAATTAAAGTTCAGTGACCATAATGAAAGGTGGGCCATAGTTCGATGGCCGTTGGTGCATTTTACTCAACATTCAAAAATCACCATTACCGTTCAAGGCCTCTCTGAGTGTCAATATTCAAAGGAGGGTGGTAGATGGAAACACGGCATACCGCGCGAAAGCATAATGCTAATTCTTCACATTTGCTTCTCTGCGCTGCTTTGTACCATCATTAAAGCTTCAAACTTATTGCCGCCATCATTTGATAAAAGTTTGAATATCGGGTACACATTATGTAGATATAGTGCTGGAGATTCCATAGTGGTTATGCAGGGGTTTCAGCTTTTTTCTTTCAATGGTGATCAAGGAGAATGGAGGTGATGGAGTGACCATGACTGGACACGACTTGCGCAAAATTGTCCACGTGTGTACTTTTTGCTTTGTATCTCTCTTTGCACTGGGGTTTGGGGGAATTTGGCCACTATATTAAGCAAAGTAACTTTACTGATGGAGTTGGTCCTTTTTTTTTTTTTTAAAACAAAATTCAAACCTTATGGATGGAAATAGTATAAAAAGACCAAAGGGATCACGAAATTTCATATCGTTCAGATGTGTGACACCCCCTTAGCCCCTCATCTAAGCACTAAGAAATTCAGGAGTCTAAGCTAATAAAAACTGACTACTAATCTTTTACTACCAAGATGAGGGAGCTCCAAATTGCCAAACAGAAATGATTCAATGAACATTGGTGTCCGCAGTCAAGTAATGCGCCATCCGGAGCCGTTGGGGGGTGTGGTATGCGCCGTGGCGGTGCCACCGTTTTCTCTTGCTGTCATGGCAGCAAAGCAAGAAACAGGGAGGATTGAATATGAAGCTACTGCTATCATTTTTACACATACCGCTAATGGGGCTAAAATAACAGGGGATTTCAAAATTGTGAGAATTTAGTTTCTGAAATTCTTTGGAACTTTGATTCTCGGGAAACAAATAGACCCTAATAGAAGTTGGAATAAGATATCTTCTAGTGTTAGCTAAGTTTTTTGAGTTCTTGTTTATGCAGTTTCTCTATTATGTTTGTAACAGACATCTATGTTTTTTCGGTATGTATGGACGCTATTGATTTTAGTTTTTAGGCTGCATTCTGTTTGTCGAAGTGCCTTCAACCTTCAATGGACTAATATCTGAAAGTGCACTAGCGATTAGCTGATTGCAAGTTATCCAACAAATGGGTGAGAGTAGTCGGTTTTCTGGCTGTAGCCACTGAGGATGCCCCCAAAAGGCCTATTGCTGGTTCTCTTTCCCTTGGGCCTCAACCTATTGTTGATGATGTTATGGGATCTGCCTATAATCATCTCTGGCTTGTCGCTATTGAAATTTACTTAAGACTTTTGATGTTGGCTTTATTATGATTATATTATATATAGCTTAAACTGAGACACATTCTGATTCTTATTTTTGTCACAGATTCGCGTACTTCCGGAAATGATTGGTAGCGTCGTTGGGGTCTACACCAGCAAGACTTTCAATTAAATTAAAATCAAGCCTGAAATGATTGGAACATCATCTTGCTGACTGCCGAGTTCTCAATTGCTTACAAGCCTGTAAAACATGCAGGCCTGGTATGGATGCTAGCCATTCCTCCAGGTTCATTCTTCTGAAGTGAAATTTTGCTAGTTAGTGGATTCATCAGCCTTAATGCTCTGGACTTTACGTTTTAGATTTTGTGTTAATGTCAAACCTATTTGCTCAAATGACTGAAAATTCAACCAAAAAGTAAATCTAAATTGTTAACTAGGTACATCACATGAACAAGGAAGTGTTAACTAGGTCAAGGACATGAACAAGGACGTCAAACTTTGTCTGTGGAAACGAAGAAGTATGTCAAACTTTACATGAACAAGGGTGTCAAACTTTGTCTCTGGAAAGGAAGAAGGATAAAAGATTTTGCACTTTAATGTGTCTGGTGGTACAGCAATGCTAAAACATAAAATCTATAGGTTCATCTTCTTTGTACTTTGTTCCTCTTTCCCAATGTATATCATGCTTATCTACACGGTTTTCACTTTGCCATGATATGACACAAAAAATAAGAGTTCGCTGCCACAAATTGATCAACTTACTTGTACCCAGAGATGCAGAAAGGGGGAAAAATGTTGGTTGAACGTGCTTATTTTCGAAACATTAAACAGTATTGGCATTGTTTGTGTGTGATGGTTTGACTAGAATGGAAATTCTTTTTCTAATCACACAAAAGGCATACCTCAGGGCAGGCCACTTTCCCCCGATGAATGAACATCTTTCTTCACCAGCTAGATATCTGAATCAATTCCTTTTGAGGAAAAGGAAAAAAATGTGCGATATCTACCGTATGCAGATGATATGCTTTTTGCTATCTACAAGAGGCGTGGATAACAAATAAATCATCATTTGAAAAAGGATTTAGTAAGGCATTCAATGAACAACAGCTCTAAGGGAACGTCTTTAGAAGAATTTAAAAGAGGAAAGCGTCAACCCCGCGAAAGCCGAGTCTTAGGCTTGCTAGTTTCAGCCAAGGCAAATGGAAACCTTGCCTTTGTTTTTATAAAAATGATATTCTCACTCATTTGAACTATCTAAATGACTTTTACTGACGCTTTTAAACGTCGCTTTTTCCACTTTGAGAGAGATGCTCACCACTTCTCTTATTTCATAACTACCGTCAATTGATTTTACCTCGTGCCCACGACAATTTTCACGTGCTGGTTTGGGCAAATATATTTTAGCCCATAGATGGATTAGGCTGTGCCTGGGGGTTGATGGACTGGGCTGTTCTTGTGCACTTCTTACTTATGAAAGAGTAATTCATCACAAAAGGTCAAGAAGTGCTTAGTGCTGCTTACTGATAACATTATCGAATCTTATTACTTTCTCATTATAAAATTGTCTCTAGAATAATGGAGGAGAATTGAGACGTGTGCCTCAATACATCACATGTACTACTTTTTTTTTGAGGAACTTTGCACATGTTATTCCTTAAAATTACTTTAAATTGTTTAGTATTAATCTAATTTGACATCTACATGTGACACATCTGGAATCTTGATCAACCTTGACAAATCTGCATCCTGTTGTTATCCTTTTTCTTGAAAAGTTGAGCTTTACGATAATTACAACTCGAGAATAAGAAACTCCCGTGGCATCCTCCTCAGCCCTAGGGAGATCACAAGGAGGGATCGACACATTTATTTGGCTAGGTAAATTCTCACACATTATACAAGTCAAGCAGCCAACCAGAAAGTCTGCAGTCGTATTACCTTCGTCCGTGCAAAAGGGAGAAGAAATATCAACGAAAGGAATGGTGAACATCTTGACCTCTAGAAAGCAATGAAATTTCCGAGATGCATCTACTATGCATGGAAATCTAAATGTCGTTGTTGCTGACAGAGTCAAAGTGAATCTTTTTATTCTCTTAATTTCATCGATAAAGCAGTCTTACTTTCGACAGTGTATTTTTCAAATGGCGTTGCCGACAGAGTCAAAGTGAACCTTTTTACTCTCTTAATCTCATCGAAAAAGCATTTTTACTTCCGACAACATCCATTTTCACAAAAAGGCACATTAATCCCATCCTCACCCTTAAACTAGAGCACATAAACAAATTCCGAAGAATTTTTGTAAAACGGCCCATTTAAGCAGTAAACATATCTACATGCCCACCACTTCAATATATATATATTGCTCATATAGAGTTTCGTAACTGCAATTTGTTAAAAAAAAAAAAAAAAGTCTTGTTTAAGCTGATTATCTATTTTGTTACGGTAATCTGTATATGATAATATCTTGCAAAAATGACATGTTGATAGTGATATCTTTGACACTGCCTATTTGTGATTAGCTTATAGTAATATTTGTCGTGGTAGTCTTCACTTTGGTTTTAATATTATTGTACTTTAGAGTATAAATAAATTCTTGTTATTATGAATACAATTTGTTTGATCAATCAGACCAAGAAACAAGTGAGAATGAGAGAGCTGGTGGCCTAAAGATGAAGGCCAGATTACGAATGATTAAAAAAATACGATAATGCCAGTGTGGTCAGCGTTCTGAAGCCACGTGAGCCCAAAATAATACCAAAACGATAAATGTTAAGTTGTCAGGGTTAACCGCCGGCGCAGAGATCCACGTGCTCTTTTCTCTCTCTCTCACACACACACACACACACTCACCGTCCTCTGTCGCCGTCTGTCTCACTCTTTCTCTGTGTCCGGTCCCCACCTTGACTTTTTGGCTCCTGTGCGCCGCTAGGGCATTTAATCTTCGTCGCCGCTTCAACACACACGTGTCCTTTCTTGATTCATCTTCCTACATCTCCCCTTCCTTTTGATTTTATATATATATATATATACACACACACGAACATTATAACAATACAATATATTTACAATTATCGCTTATCACCAGTATTATATCATAGTAAGAAACAAAAAGTTATACGCGTAAGAGAAAAATTATAGAACACTATCAAGGACCAAAACACCACTAGAACACAACAACAGTACTAGCGTTGGTCAGGGAGGTAGAGCAGGTAGAATACCACCAAACTCCTCCTCCTTCACCGCCTTCGGTTGACTTCATTTGTCTGTGTTTGTCTTGAGCGCCTGCTTGATAGATATTTTGACAAAGTTGTACATGCTTGATTTGGAATAATTATTGCTTTTGTACGTTTCTTTAACGGAAAATAACTTTGTTTTTCAAAAGCAGGACTACATTTATTGTAACCTTTGTCCTAATCTTACGATCATTAGACGTTCGTTCCAACATGGCCAAATTATTCCAACTCCTTCACCTCCATTTTCATAAGGGAGTCATTTGAACCAAAATCTTCTAGAGAAGGAAATTTGTCCGTGTCACTTGCTTGGATATATTGAAAGTACATTGCTTGAATTAGTAAAAAGAAACTTATAAAAAAGAGTTCTCCTTTCTAAATTAAGCTTGCGTTCTAAAAAATTTGAGTCTCAGTTTTCAATTAGGTTTATGCTCGTGTTTCTTCTGATGTAAAGCTAAAAGAGGAAGTTTCTTTCGTTACATAAAAAGCAGAAAAAGAAACATTCTCTACTTGAAAACTTTTTTCTTCTTCTTAATCCTGAATTAAATCCTTATTAAGCCATGAAAATTCGCCATTATTGCCCAAGCCTGATATTGCATTTAGCTTTCTAGCCTAAATTGGCATCCAATAATTGCAGATGTCTCTATGTTCTGTGTCCATGATTTCATGCTACTACTGACCTCAAATTCTATGAAAGAAATTTATTTTCGTACACTTTTCCAGCTGAGAAAATGGACTTTTTTTCTCTAAAGGAAATTTGACTATTTAAAGTTTCCTTTTACCTGATTCTTAGAGAGGAAGCAAATGCTAATTGTTCTCAACAACAAATTGAGATATTTTTGTACTTACAAGTTTGAAAATGATCATACCTCCAATTTTGGAATCATCCCATTTTATAGGTCCATGATAACCTTTTAAAGTCCAATATTGTATTGCTTTCCTTCGCTACAGAGTCAATTTATTTCGCATTATTGTAGAAATTTATTTTTTTCTTTTTCCAAAATTGTAAAAATAGCGTTTGGTGGCATTAAATTGCCATGTACCACCACAATTCATTGAACGTCAGAGCATCCCAGCGCACGCACACTTGGTACTACAAACAGAGATTATAAATTCTCACCAAGAGAACCAGAAGAGTAATGAAACCCACACAAGTGTAGCAATTATTTCTTGGATATTATAGGGGCATGACGGCATAATTGCAGTCTAACTTTGGAATCCGGCAGTTGTGATAATTGTCTTTAAAAGTACGATTCATCGCTACAAGTAACATCTAACATCGGTTCCTTCAGCGACCAAGAAACATTAGCAGCGGCATTTTTGAGCGACGGGGATAAACTACGGTTCTAAAGTGGTACAGGCTTTTGTCGCTGAAGATCGATGAAGTGGTACTAAAAAAGCGTCGCTGAAGATACCTTTGAGCAGTATGATTTGACCAGGAAAAGTAAAACAAAAAATGGGAGGCTAAAACCTGTCGGCGTTAGCCAAGGCAAGCCACTCCTGCTATAAAATGGCCCCAAACGGCCAAGCCCTATCACTTGCTCCCCACTAAACACGCACTGACTCATGGCCGTCGACACGCTTCACCTCGGGAAGAGCGCCGCCGTCCGCTGCTGCGGCGGCGCAATGAGAGATGCTCCGCCGGTTCCGGCGGCGGCGTCCGCTTCGGAGTCGCGCTACCGAGGCGTGCGCAAGCGTCCGTGGGGCCGCTTCGCGGCGGAGATTCGCGATCCGTGGAAGAAGACGCGGCGGTGGCTCGGCACCTTCGACACGGCGGAGGAGGCGGCCCTAGCCTACGACGACGCCGCCAGGAGCCTCCGTGGACCTAGGGCGAAGACTAACTTCGGCCACGGAGGTATAAGTACAACCCCCGCACCGCCGTCCCTGCCGCCTCCGGCTCCGAAGCCGGCTGTGAAGGCCGAGGTGATCGCCAGCGGCTTGCCGCATTGGTGCTCCTCGGCGTTTTTGCCGGCCTCCGACGGTGATCGGAGTGTACCGGCGGCGCGTGTGCCGGAGCGTTCGGAATACACGGGTTATAAGCTAGACACGGTAGGCGTGGTAATGAGTGAGCAAGGGAAGAAGGCGAGAACAGAGAAGAAGCCGTTCCTCTTCGATCTTAACCTGCCGGCGCCGCTTTTCTGATCGGACGGCGGCGGTTTTCGTTTTGCCGGACGGGAAAGAAACGAGTAAGCACTATTAACTCGTAGTAAAGCATCCTGTTTCCGATTTTGCCCTTTTGGGATGTATTGTACAGGTAATTTCTAATTTAGAGAAAGATCACATGTTGTTGGGGGCTGTTATGACTTTTCCTTTTTCAAATCCAACGGCTGTAACGCGCTTTGCATGCACGTCAATCTCGTTTATCTACATAAACCTTTGCTTAATTTTCTTTCACTAGCGAACAATTTCATTTTTGCTTTGATTCTGGAAATGACTTTTCTGCTATTTAATGTAATTGTTTTCCTTCCTCGATAAGCTGCTCAAGTATAAGCTGCTAATCTTGTGGTTCCAAAGCAGCGAAGAGTAATGTCTTCCGGTTTAGCTCATTTATGTTACGTACCAATCTTAAATGAGTTTTTCACTTTCTAAAACAACAAATGCAAATTGAACTCTTGTAGTTTGAATCGTTTAACGGTCCTAATCACATCGACGCTATGAAAAGTTTTGCCGAACTAAAACTTTTGACCCGAGAATATTCTAAGATACGTATATTGTCTCTTAATAATTTTGGACGCGTACTGTTAGGTGAAAAATGAAGTGACTACTCAGTGTAACAATGATAACACTGTATTAGTATCGTAAACAATTATCGGCCATTCAGATGATTGAGGAAATATCACCAACTTTAATACTATCGATATAACTATTTAGGATATTTCAATCACAAAGAATGATGTGGTATTAGCGATAATTATTTTCGTAGATGATAGAGTCCTCGTACCTTTTAATGTAAAGGGCTTAGTGTGAGGAGCACTGTCGCGTCAATATTGTAGACGTAGGCTCGAATCGGCAAAGCAATTGATTTGAATAGTCTGCGAACAAAGTTCGTTAGATAAAAAATTTCCTCAGTGGTATTTTGATTAGGAACAAACTTTGGCTCATACCCGAGTTGTACGAATCTTCTTCCAAACCTCCTGTATAGTGACATTAATAATCCCAAAATGTTTCTAGTGACTTTTTTTCTAACACTTTCAGCGATAATTATTAGCAGCACTAAATAAAAGTCCCTATAAACATTTAGAAACGATTGATTGTCGCTGTTGGTTGTTAAGAAAAATTGATCGGTATATATATTTCTATCATAAATAAAAAGAGAAAGTCCTTCCTATTCTAATTAATTATTGCTTCGTTAGGACTGTTTCTTGACTCTCTTCCTTTGCCCCACACTGTTCAATCTTCTTTTGAAAAATTGAGTTGGACAAATGATGACAACGTTTGAGAATTGTAGCCAATTTGAGTTCAAATGTCAACGCAGTTATCATCATTTCCCTGCCGCCCAGCCCAGTCGATGTCGTCCAAAGTCTAAGACGTACCGAATTTGATTGTCTTGTTGGAATTATAATACTACATCCCCTTCAAAAAAAATTAATTATATTTTTTAATTTTCCTAAGAAATTATCTCTTTTCCAAATTAACAAAGATTTTATAAGTATTTTTTTTCATATTTATCTTTTTTATTTTATTTTTCTCTCCACGTATAAAATTGTACCAACTTGTTCTGACTCTCTTTCCTCTCTCTCTCTTTAAGGTAGAATAGAAAACACACAATATATGACTTATATCCTTAACAATTGAACAATTTTTTTAGAACGAACGAGTATTTTGTAATATAAGATATTCATCTGGTAAAGACAGCGTGACACCGATAAGCACGTGCCTATCAACTGCTCTTGTTTTCTTTTTTTTTCCCCTATACGTTTGGCATTTTAGGTCATTTGATGAAAATGCATGTTCAAAAAATTTGAGACCGCTTCATATGGGCTTTCTTTTGGTCATTTTTGAATATTAAACTTGCATATATAAAGGAAAGTGATGTTAAGCTCCAATTTTAATTCTAAATGTATCAAAATTATGGCAAGTTAGTCACTTTAGCATCAAAAGTATAGTTTAAATTAGTAAAGTGGAGGTCAAATAACAATGTTTAAGTTTATTTTTTCAATATTCAGTACTCACCTTAGAAATAATTCTTGATTTTGTATCTAACATTACTTACCAACGTCATTACCGTTAAGCTACACCGTCATTCCATTTAACCCTTAAGTTCCAAAAGAAACTTCTCTAATATTTACAGCCAAGGGTCTCACATTACGGGATAAGCAGAGCAAAAAATTTCACGCGCTACATTATTTGTTTTGAGAACAAAGTTTATGCTGACATAGCGAAAATCCTTGCGGCTTTATCCGAATGTTTTTATTTGTTAGTTTTACTCACATTTACAAAAAAATGACACTTGCTCTTGTCTTTTAACTTTTAGACTTGTCGCTAAAAAGATTTATAGTCTCTCTTTTTGGAGTGATTTATTTTATTCTGACGAAGATGGAATTCAAATTTCAAATGGCATAAAGTGTAATTAGTAAAATAAATATGCAAAGATTTCTTAGATGTCTTAGACACCTCAAAAATTATGTAATTTTGTTAAGTTCTAAAAAAAGAATTTTTTTGTTGTTGTTACCTGAGTTGATGAAATCTTCTTTCAACACTCACATAGCGACAATTAATGATCGATACATGTTTTTAGTGACTTTTATATTGTTATATTAAAAAAATACTGCTAAAATTTATCGCTAAAAATATAAACAGAAAAATTATTATAAAAAAATTAACGATTATTAATTATCATAATAAGAATAATTGAAGAAAGATTTTTAAAACGCGAATAGCGGTCAAATTTTATTTTTTTAACAAAACTTTTGTGCGCGTTACATTCGTCTCCCAAGTCAACACCAGCAGCACGTTCTCAGGTCAACATCAACGGCCACCACAAGTCCACTGGCAGCACCAACAGCCACCGCAAGCAACTCAGTAACGCCAAACATTCACGTCGACGTCAACCCCACTGGCGTCTTCAATGCTAGCTCAGCCATACACTGCATCGCCTACCAGTAACCACGCCCAACAAATCCTTAACCACCACTGCAACTAATGAGATTCAGGCCTCCCGATTCACATGTTGGTTGTCGTTTCTGGTGCGCGTGGTGATTAAAATCCAAACTTCACGAGTTTTTTTCACTGCTTAAGATGGTGTAACCACGTGCGAAATTCATCTTTTAGGTTCTCTTCAATTTGCCTCAGATGGTGGTTGTTGTTGTTAGGGGTTTTGATAGGGTTGTGGTGGGGCTGATGGAATCGGCGGGGGTCGTGGTCAGTGATATCGGTGGTGGCAGTGGTTGTGGAGGAGGTGGGCTGTTATGATAGGGAAGATGGGCGGCAGGGGACGGCGATGACGGAGAAGGCGGTGCTGGTAATGGTGATTGGGGGTAAATTTACAAAAGTGGGAAGACAGGAGTCCGTGATGGCAAAATAAAAAAAACACTTAATTGGATGAAAGTAAAGGTGAGCACGGTTGGGTTCAATTTGGGTATCAAACTACAAAACGGATTATTATTTATGGGTTTGAAAATTTGTGGACCGAATCGAACAAAGCACCGTCACTTTGAACGGTTCAATTTGGTCGATTTAGATTAGTTTGCGTCATGTTGTTCCTTTGTATACTACAGTATTATTGATTCTAAATAGAATTAAAATTGAAGTTATATTTTTTTCTGTAAATTACACATAATCTTATTACATTCGATATATGTGTATTCGTGCTAACATAAGTTATTAGTGTTATTCCAGATATATATTACAAACAAAACTCAAGTATGCATTTGTCATTGATGTATGAGAAATAATTAGTAAATATGAAAATATATTTGTCACTAAAATTTTGTGTTATAACTGTTCTCATTATTTTTTATTTTTTTTTAGTTTTAACGGTTTTGTTTATCTAGATTTGCTTAGTACCATGTATGCGAATATTATCGATAATTGATACTAAAAATAATTAACATATCATAAATCGGTTTGGTTCGGCTTATGGTCGGTTTAAAAAATGTGAACCTTGAACGCACCCGAAATGTAAAATCGAACCGTTACGATTTTTAGATGGTTCAGATTGAATTGATTAGGCTTGAATGGTTTGGTGCTCACCCCTTGATGGAACAACGTAATCTTTGGGAGTTTCTTTTCTAAATTATCTAAGAATCCTTCTAGATTAAGTATTTTGGTTAAATGTTCACGAGTTGACTTAGAAATTTAAGGAAGATCATGGCATCAACTATGCAAACGCAAATATTGGAAAGACCTGTTTACAATCATTACATAGATTGGTTTTTGAATTAGTCTCATTAACTAATTAATTATTAATAATCAGCCAACTAATGTCTCCATACTTGACCCACCCCAGAAAAGTCAAACTGTCAACTATAAGGTTTCTATATCCAGCGAGCAAATGTTACCTCGTCCGTATCATTGATCGTGACCATTTAGTGCTTTTAAATTAGCTCATGTCATACTATTAGGTGTTATTGAAGGCAAAAATTATTACACATATTACATGATCTTAGATGATCATAACCATTCAATATTTTAACATGTTGTGAAAAATTATGAGAGTTTTTGGAAGGTGATCAGGACTCGAAAATCGAAGGACGAAACCAGGTCCAAATTGATGAGGAGACTTTTTTTTAATTAAAATAAGAGTGGCATTGCCACTTCACAAGGAGTAGCTACGCACATATTATAGAGGGAGGCTGAGGGTTCGTTTGACAATTTTTTTTTTTGGTTTTCAGTTTTTAAAGAGCAGCTTAAATTTTTTTTTTATAAAAACAAGTGAGTGCTTGATAACTTTTTTTTTTTTTTTTTTGTAACCCTTCTTATTTTAATTTTTTTTTTTTTGTGTTTTGCTGTGGCGTTGATGAGGCGTAGCGGTGGTCGACGGTGGTGGTGGTGACCGGCTGCCGGAGGTGGCTGCTGGTAGTTGCAGGCGGTGGTGGCCGGCAGTCTCCGGCGGTGGTCGCCTGAGGTGGCTGCCGGCGGTGGGAGGGTGGTGGTGGTGGTCTAAAAAAAAAAACCAATTTTTGGAGTTATTTTTTGTACTCTTCAGTTTAAAAACTGATTTTTTAAATTGAAAAAAAAATGGTTACCAAACACTCCTTTTTTTTTCAATTTTTAAAACTGAAAAAAAAAAAGTGTCAAACCTACCCTGAGTACCATAGAGCGCTTGAAAAAAAATGCTCTTTCTAGCTTTGATCTGTTCAGTGTTATATGGGCTGATCAACATATAGCGCTGAAAATTGTGTACGATTCAGATTTTTTTTTTAACAAAATCACGCGGGACGATTCGTAGGAAGCTTTCTCTTTTCCCTTCCAAAGGCGGGCAAGGGTGTTTTGGAAAATTTGAGAATATGGACAATTTGTCCTTGGGCTGCCGAGATTTTGTGAAAAAAAGAAAGAAATTTGAACCGTCGTCTGCCATGTTCAGCAGAAGGTCAGATCACAGTTACTCTATATGAGAATCAGCCCCCATTAAAGAAAATAGAGATTAATTACTTTAACCAGCAGGCAGAACTATTTAGACTTTGCCATGATGATATACGTCTTGGTATGTGAAAATTTCAGGTTGTGCTTCCTTCGGGATCCAATTATGTATTTGGTTGGAGAAAGTCAGATTTAAGATTTTTGAGAATTTTTTTTCCTTCGCCAAATCGCGATACATTAAGATAAAATTCCAAATATACAGTGCGACCTTTCTTGAAGGGACCAGAAAAAACTTTTAAGGAAACAATCTCAATCAAGTTATACATCCCAAAATACTAGAAATAAAAGTAAATATCATGCCTCCAGCATAGCATAGATCATCTTCGGCAATTAAGCCATCATCTCAACTTTGGCCATTCAGGACTCTAGTACTGCTTCAGAACTCCCATTTGTCAAACAAAATGCCCATGATGACCCATCGCGTCCTCCCGGAAAAACCGAAAAGAAGAAAACACAAGCGGACTTGACAAAACGTGCTCTTATAAGTTGCAAGCAAACTTAAATGGTCGGGACCATTGGTCCCGGACTACCCAATGTTTTCTAGAAGAGAGTGGAGGGGATGACGGAGCCAAGGGAAAAACACTGCTCGAATATTGCTACTACGAGGATAGCTAACCCTAGTAAGATGATCAAGCACTGTCTACCCGATTTAGAGCAAAGCTCATGCTTGATGACATTTTCAGACACAAACCAAAAGCAAAATCATGCGGTTTATAATCATGGTATTCGGTAAATTACTTGGGAGAAGGATTTCATGCGCGCAAGTTGCCAGGTCCATTAATAGCAGACCTATCAAAATCATTTTATTTTTGAAAACCAAATTTGGCAAAACTAAAAAGTGCAGCCTCCTGAGCAGTCTTTTACACAATCAGAATGGTTCTCTAAACTGCTTTAAGTAAAAAATAACTCTCAAACAACGACAAGCCTATAAATCAGCTCAACCAACTAAAATGCCCAAGATAAAGGTCATGCATTTAAAGAAAAATCCCATAAACTGCTTAAAGTATAAAATTAACTTAAAAGATTGCCAGTTGAGATGAGGGATAGTTCTTACAATCGCGACAATTCGAAAGGATTCATTGATCTGGTCAAGGTTCTCATGTCTGGCTGCCAAATATAAGAAGGCTTTAAAGGCTAAATCTCCAAAACCAGAGAAACTTGCTCCCTATGCCTCAAGCTAAAACCACGCAGCATATGTACTGTAGCAATTCAAGCCAATCGCATGGGGTTCTGCTTGACTGATTGTGACGGGCTTGAGGGATTTTGGTACGAGGTTTCATGTATTCGCCGATTGTGATGGCAGCTTGGGGTGATTATGCTCACCCTCGTACGTGACAATAAGCATTGAAGATTCTTCCAAGCACCTCTCGACATGTTTCCTTGCAGGGCAACCTCTCATGCTGCTACATTTATAGTATCCCCTGCACAAGCCCAATGTAGATTAATCAGCTAAATGGAATTATCGAGCTTCAAGCTCAAAGGTCGGCACTTACCTAAATACGGAACTGAAAAACATAAATGGATCATATACTATAAAAGATACAACTGAAAAATGAGAGAGGCTGTCTCAAGAAAAGAAGTAATTAAGTCCCATCAGCAACCACAAAATTATCTGCTCCTAAAATGTTTTCCTTTTCAGTGTGCAGTTTCATCAAATTAATGAAACTTATTATGGCTTGAAAGAAAGAAACTTTTTGCCTTACAAAGGTGTGCGACGAGGATAAGAAAAACGAAAAGAACCTAATAAAGGGAAAACAAAGACTGAATTACAGAGCCACACATGAGATTGAAGAAGAGCAGTAACCTAGGTGTATCAATGGAATCATATTGCTAAATAATGTCAATATTGTAAATGGAAACTGCAAGTGGGGCTCCTAGCACAGTTGAATCTCACAGAGCAGACACTGCAAATACCTGGGGTGAGGAGATCCCTTGATTGGCTTTTGGCCATACTTCCTCCATGAATACTCATCCGAGGGAATATCTGCAAGCTTGTTACTGATGGCAGGTACTTTGATTGTCCTCTTTACCCTATGCTTCCTGTTGGAAGATAAAAATAAACACAATGGCAAGCTATATAAGGATACCAACTAAGTTATCGATTACGAGGAATAGTGAGAACTAAAAGATAACCTCTTCTTTGAGCAGTGACATCGACCACTGCTTCCGCATTTCACGCTTCCATCGTCTCCCCTTCCGAAGCACCTTCGTTTGTGCTGATAAGAATTTTGATCCGCAGAGCGTGCTGCCCCAATTAAATGAAAGGCGTTTGCGTCCATATTAGCAACACTTCCATCTACACTCAATGAAGAGATGAAAGACCTAGTGGACGACATGGTGGGCGTGCAGGTAGAGCTATCAAAATTCAGGTTAATGCCGCTATTGCTCCGTTGGAACATCATTTCCGCTCGCTGTTTCAGCTGCTGCTGAAGCTGAAACTTCTGTTGTTGTTGAAGGAAGTGAAAATTTGATGGCGGTGTTTGTTGGGCAAACTGAAGGGGGGTTTTACCACTTGAACTTGTTTCCATCAATGGAATTCCCAGAGTCAGAGTACTTTTAACATTTGAACCCGTTTCTTGAATTGGGTTTTCATGACCATTAGTCAAAAGAAGCTGAAGGGGTTTGGGCTGATGATCAGTTTTGCAATCTTGGTTCTCTAGGAGAAAATTTTGGGGATAGCGGGTTTGAATTTTGTTGACCTTTCTCACTCTTGCATGCCCTAAACTAGAATCAAGCAGAGAAACAACCCTTTTGAACCTAAACACAGCTTCCCCAGTTTCAACCAATAAATTCCTATACTGACTCTGATCTCGGGGCTTAGATAGCAGACTGACAACCCTATGACAACTATCTACTGCTGCTTTATTAGCTTCTTCAACCTCCTCCATTTATATCACCCTTATATCAAAAACGAAAAGATAAAAAAAAAAAAAACCTAATTTCTCAAACCCGTGACAAGCAAATCAAAGCACACCATAACTATTTGAAGTCTCCTGGAATCTAACTTTGTCTACAGAAAATAAAATCACTGATACATAAACAAATAAAACAAAAACCCAAAGGGCAAAAAACCCATCTTGACGAGGAGAGAGAACCAAAGGCAGGGGGTCTTCAACTGAAATTCGAAGAAAATTCAACTCACAGAAAGAGGGTATCAACAAAAATATCAGATTCAACTGGGTTACGTGAAAATCAGTCAGAAAAAGAAAAACCCAGGTAGAAATTAACAGGTAAACAGCGACCTCAATCAAGAAAACCAAGAGGAAAGAACAAAATCAAAGGTCTAAAAAAACAGCAGCACAAGAAAAAGCAAAGGACAGACCTTTTAGGTGGACTCGGGTGAGTGCTTGTCAAAGCCTAAGATTATTCAAGCTCCATAGGCGTGTAGCATGAGAGATTGGAAGGTGTGAAAGAGAAGACTTTGCTTCCGGCGGAGAAATGAGACGAATTCCCAGCACGCCCAAAAGAGTACAAAGGCACAATCTTTCTTTAACATTTATTTTGGCGAGAGAAAAGATTATTACAGGGAGGACTAAACAATTTTCATTTGTCACAGAGAGAGAGAGGAGCATTTAAAAATAAAAAAAAGTGGCCTGCGGGGGGCACCAGAGAAGCCCAGAGGCGAAACTGCCGTCTCTGTCACAGATTTCAAAGTGGGTCCCGCTCCCCCAGGACTTCATTATTTCTTCCATTTATTTAATTCCTTAAAATCTGTTTCTTTAATCCTGAAATTCCCGTTTCTGTATGACTTCTACGACTTCAAACGTTTCTTCTGTCTTGTCTTTTGGGTGTGGAATCTGGAGGGTTGGACATAGTACTCAAAACTGGCAACACAGCTAGCCAATCACTGGGCTGTTCTATTTTTCTTTTTTTAATCAAACATATGAGTGCAAAACAAAACAGTGGAGGGATGGCAATTTAAATTCGATCTGGCAGATATCCGTCCCGCTCCGCCCCGTTAGGAGCGGTTTTTTTTTACTTTGACCGGACTATAATCCGTAGCGGGTTAGGACCGGGTATGGTATTTTGTCCAACCTGCCCCGCACCTGTATACTTACCATAATATATAAGTTGATCTTAGCCATCCATCTTGTACTATATATATGTTCTTTTTCTTCCAAACCCTAGATCTCAACCTTCTCTCTGGCTCTCTCACTCAGCCACCGACTCTGCCCACTCTCCACCGCACGGCCACGAGCTTGCGACGGCTCCACCACATGGCCACAAGCTATCGACAGCTCTGCCGAAGGCTATGCCGGCGCCGCTGCCTTCTTCTCTCCTTATCACTTATTCAACTCCTGAATCCAAGGTTAGCTAAATAACCTAAATTCATCTCAGGGCTGGCTCCGGCCTACCGATGGGTGAAGGCGATGGTGAAGCCTACTTGACGATAGGCTAAGGGTAGTCCTATATGACGAACAGGCTAACGGTCAACATGGTAGTTCGAGTAGATTACTACCTGAACTGTAAAGGAGAGGTGCTATCACTCATGGTCATTGGATAGATTCTCATGTTCAACCTGTAGTTCTAGTCAATTCCGTCGATTCAGATTTCAGAGGTTGAAAGCCCTAGCTCAATTGGAGAGACTAAGAATCAAGAGTCAAGAATTCGCTCAGTTCGGAATGAGTTTCCAGATCTCGCTGCAGTGTCATGCCGCTACCTGAGTTGCTGATCCGATTTCAGATTTCATTGTACCTGCTTTAATGCTTGAAATCTTATAGATAAACTCGTGTTTCAGGAGTACATGTTTTTCGCGTGCTATAGCGAGTGTGGGTTTTCTACATTCTCATAGGATCGGTTATGCTATTTCACATAAATAACCCGATGACGGGGCGGGGCTGGGCGAAGTTCCATGACGAGCGGGGCGGGTTCGGATTTTAGAAGATCCGCATCTGACCCGCTCCATTGCCATCCCTACTTTTGACAACGACGAGTCTATTATCTAAGGCAAGCTTTGAAAAAACGATATAGTTTTAATCAAATCATTGATTGCACGTAATTACCTTGTTATCCTAGTTATTCTTAAAGAACGTAGTCCAAATAAAAAATGATCGCACATGTGATTAACTAATAAATTTAGTGCATGACCTGGCCATCTTCATAAAACATTTTTTTTTTCTTTATTCAATGCTTTCAAACTTATGATTTAACATTTGAGACAGCCATTGAACTGTCATGCCATGAGCAAAAGTTCCGATTTGTTCCATGTCTGGATATATATATATACACGAGTACATCACAACCTTGAAGCTGCTAATTTAAGAAACTTAATTTACCGCGGAGTATCTTATTTCAGCTATTTGTTATGGTTTCTGAAATAAAAAACCATTTATGTCCCATATTGATTGTATATAAATTTTAGTATCGGCTCTTTTAGTTTAGTGGGGTCTTCCCTCCTCTAGACTGTACTTTTGCTTTCGGGTCAGAACTAATTTATGATATTGTATCAGAGCTAGACCATGTTCATGCTTCTGGATCTATCTTCAGGTCGCTTTCTCATCACTTCTTTTGGATCTAAAGTCTGCTTAACTCGGCTCGAGTCTTAAAATCGCATCATATTTTACACTATACGTGAGGGCAAGTATAATGTCTCTCACATTTGAGTACATCAGCTATTATTATACTAATAAAAGTAATATCTAATCCTATTGTTAAAGGAACTATAATTTGGCCTAAAGAAGAATGTAGCCATGATCATCATGTTCTTAATTAATGTAACAACAAAACCTCATTAACTTACATAAAAAAGAAAATACCACTAACATCTTTTCAATCACCTCCCTCCTGTCCCTTCTAAAATAGAATTATTTACTGCCCTTTGTTTTGTAAAGAATAATAATTTCCAACCCAAAAATAGGGACCATCTACAATTTTACTTTTACCGTGGCCCGAGGAAGAATCCTATGTAGCCGTTGTAAACAGCACCAATCATAAGAAGCCACGCCGATATTATTGTGGTGCAAATTGACCCGTTACCGAGGTTTGTAATCTGGCGAGGCAATCCTATGTAGCCGGTGGCAAGTACGTTAGGTTGGTCACGGACGAGACAAGGGACCCACTTTGTTGAAACTCCGTTGACTTTAACAAACCTTTCTCTCTCCCACGAGCGTTTTCTATTTGTTCTTTTTTTTCACTTCTTTATATGAGAATTGTTTTTTCGAACAAAATTTGGATGTAAATCGTAAAAAGGTAACTACAACTTTTTATGTAGCGATAATTAACTGTTGTAAAATATTTTTAATATTTTTATTTAATAAAGTTAAATAAATGCTATTAACAGTTGTTGTTAAAAATTTTAACAAAAAAATTACTAAAAACTTTTAACGACAATTGATTCTCACTATATAAAGAATTGGAGGTACATTCTTACAACGAGGATATCGACGTTATGTAAGACCTTAATGACACTTGTCACAAATGAAACTCATTTTTTTTTACTTTTTGTTATCCCATGAACTTTTTTTGTTGTGATTTTGGTTATCATGGGATCTAACTAGAAATCCACCTGAAGAAACAGGGGCCGCGGTAGCTGCTGAATTGGAACATGGACAACTGCGTGAAGCGATGGTTCAAACTTTCTCCAGCCCCTTCTCATCAATGGACTCCTGACGTATACGAAGGAGTGCAGTTCGGTCGATAAATTTCTATCTATCTATCTATGAAATGTTATAGATTTTTCAAAACTCCATGGACACGGAGAAGCGAAATGCGATCCCCATTGTGTTGTAATAATTGTAAGAGAGTCTGAGGATAGCATCTCATTGTCTCTTACCCGCGATTAAAAAAACACTCAGTAGCAGTGTTTAAATACAGGACGTCCAAGTTCAAGGCTTGCATGCTCGGAGAGTAATGGTGGATCCGAGTCCAAAGCCAATTACACAGTTTACACAAACATTAGACTTACCCGCCGAATTAACCAATAGCCAGTTACACAGTTCGACAAGCATTTGGTACCCAAAAAAGATGACGTAACAACTACCAATCTGGTGGGATAGATTACAATTTCGATCCTTCTGAGTTATTAAAATGTTAACGTTTTGTCACCATTGGCGATAATGTAAGTGTGAAGAAAAGAAACACAAGACTATGAATCGGACTTAGCCGCAGAAATAGTGGTATGGACATGCTTCATTGATGTATGGATGGATATTGGCACTCTTTATTTGCCAACTGCCAATAAGTCTCCATGGAAAGCAACAGGGATTCACCACAAGCAAGGCTCCAGCCTTTTCCTTCCAAAGGTTGCTCCCCTCGTGGCGAACCAGTCTCTTTTGCTGACGATAATATATTTTAACATCAACCGTGTAGTAATAAGCCTTTCATCATTGTATTTTGATCCTCTTTATTCGTGCCAGGGAAAGCATAGGATATGAACCATGTAACCTGTTGGCTTTTGTAAGATATATGGGGGCTACAAAGCAAATAAAAGCAAAAGTTGTGGTCCAGATCTATATGCATTGGGATCTACCCCAAACTATAAGCAAAGAAGAAATTAAATTCAAACAATTTCTATTATTACGTAACAGAACAGAATATGTGAAGCAAAAGCAACTACCGTATCGGATTCTCGTGACATTAAGCGAGCAACTAAGCTGTGGCCCATTCCTCGCAGGTCGAGGAGAAAATGCCAAGTAAATATCAGAATACCTTTGAAATATTGATATTCAGAAGAGTACCGTTAAAAAGTTGGTAACCAAAATGCTTTTGTTAACGGTTCCGTAAAAGATAAGCTAGTAAGAGAAGGGGGAAGGGGGTGCAACCAACCAGATGGGCACAACTCCTGTAATGTTGTCCACAACATGTTCCTTGAGCGGCGAAAAAATGTTATTGCTTCCTTCCCCTTCCTTTCTTGGCTGGCTGCGCTTCTGTCTGTTCTTTTCCAGTCACTTCTGCTAAATCAGCTGTAGGGGAAAGTTCATTGTTAGGATGGTTTCAGTGTTTAGATAATTGCTATAACAGCTTAGAGCCAATCGAAGCACAAAATTTAGTAAAAGTCGATTCACTAACAATTCAGAAAATGCAGAACTGCAAAGAAGTTAAGGAGTCGATAGTAAAACCTCCAAACAAGTAGAAGACACTTTTAAGACATTTATTCCATTTTCATTTCACTTGAATGGACAATGATGGCTTCTTAAGATGAATTCCATGACAATTGCAATTTGACCATTTCATCATTCTGGTGGATGTACTTCCCAGAAAGAATCATTATGGAAATTAATCCATCTTCATGGAAAGCATTTGGGCCTTAAGCGAACAGAATAAACTTCAAATGAGTTATACCTTCAGGACCACGTGCCATCAGAGTAAAGAATATGTTGTTAAGCTTCTCCATCTTCTTAGCATCCTGTGCCTGGTCTGTCTTAAACTTGATGCACTGGCAAGATAGATCAAAAAGGCACATAAACAAAAGGAATCATAGCGTGAAGCTGACACGCTAATAAGGTTTTAGGAGTTTAAGATTGAGAGGAAACACATATATATTCAAATGAAATGAATTTCAAGTGTAATAAATCTGAAATGAATCTCAAAGTGTAATAAATCTGCGACCAGTACCATCTTACTTCCCTTACAGCTATGAACAGAGTATAAGCATCTACTGCAGCTACAAGATTTGACAATAAAAATTTGAGTCTAGCAAAATCTCTCTCCAAAGAGAGCCCACTAGCCTAGCATAGAAACTAAAAGGTAGCCCCCAGCATGCCCCAAAAAAAGGATGTACAACTTCTAACTGTTAAGTTGCCAACTGCTTTAAAATCTTAAGCTGATAAAGAATGAACCCAACATGTAAATCATGCTTTAACACTCCCCTAACGTGCAAACCACAGATTGCACATGGAGAAACAAATCAAGGTGCATCCCAAATGAACAATAGTGCAAATTGCAGTAGGATAAAGGGCGACCACACATACAAGCGGGAAGAATTGAACCCAAGACCTTTCCAATGCAGAGTTCTAATACCATGTTAAGTTACCATCTGCTCTAAAAGTTTAAGCTACTAGATAATCGGTCCAACAATGTATATCATGCTTTAAAACTAAAAGTATAGGTCAACTGCCAAACCACTTTGAATCCAATGCCGCCTGTATACTGTCCGACCCTATGAACATATTATTGTTAAGGTTCTTGCCTAACCTTGCCCAGGTGCAGGGGTGGCCAACAGTTAAGTGATGCATACGGAAGAGTACATCATAAAGTAGGTTCACGTATAAACACATTTTCCTAAAGAAGCTCTAATTGCAAAACATCAAGCATTATAACTTATTACCAATTTCCAAAAACGTGGAAAGAGAAAATCAGAACTACTATGATAAGCTGAATAAGACAGACGGCCGAGCTTTAAATTATGCTTTTGGAGAAGTTATAATTCTTTGCAATAAGAATAGGGCTCTGGTTTTATAACTGTCTGTTTCATTCCGCATGAAGATTGAAGAATGGGAATGCCCTTTCCTCTATAACACTTCAAAAATATTATGTGTTTTCATACCCAACTCCCATCACTGTCACTCCATCTAAAAAAACATAAATCAAGTTTCTTTTCACAGTTGGAATGTCCTATCATCTTTTGTCTCACTAACACTCCAATTATGACGATTCCCTCTACTTATCCTCTGTTACTAATTCAACAGTTCCAGCCACCTCTACCCTTCTACCAAGAAGAACACAGCCGCCCTGATATTTTTTTGCTTAGATGAAGGAGCCACACATTACCCAAAGGCTAGAGTATGGTGTCTCCCCTTATTTTGTTATGCTCTTTCCATACGTACGGCGTAATCTTTTAAAGTAAGCCCGTATTGAGAACAGACGACCGGAAGCTTAATAAATGGTGTCTGGAGATTTCGCAGGCACATAGTAGTGGCAAGAAGAAAGAAGACACGTTTTTCCTTGTCTGTAAAAATGATATCCAATACATGTTTTTATACAAAACAGTATTGTAGGAGAAAACTGTGAACAAAGTACACATAAGAATAAAAAAAAAACATGAAAAGAAATGTATATAGAAGAGACCAAATGTCCAAAATCAACATCAATACTCATTTTCATGGATTAGTTGTCTTCTTATGACATCCATACTCCTGTCATAAAATGTTCCTATGATCCATTTCCATTTCCCATCCATTCTCAAATTTTACAAACTGGATAAGTTTCTCCAGTTAATGAAATACTTGAAAAGTATGAGTACGACATCCATATATTAATCAGCTAATTGTTATGTCGTTTGTCCAGCAATGTAAAACCCGATGTTCATGTTATTTTTGTAATGATAGTAAGCAAAATCAAGACCTTCATAAAGAACTGGTGTTAGATATCATTGTCTGACTGAGAAAAATATAATGTCAATGTTATACATCTCATAGACTTATCTTTCTTCCAGGAATTCTTTGTTTTAGATTCAAACACTAGATTAATGGTTGCTGATAAACTGCTACATTGACAATAGGAGAGAGGAAGTGGCACAAGAGAACTCCCTTAGAATCATGCATAGGTCTATCATCCCCATATTGGAAATCAAACTGCTAAAAGTAAAAACTCTAAGAACTTTACTTGGATTCAGTGAATGAGAGATGAGGACCCGGGATGAATAAGATGGCCATGATTATTTTATCAGTGCACTGTTATCTAAACCTAATGTGTACTTTACAAAATTCACTACTTGGCTGCTACCATATAACTAACCAAAATTACAAGAAGATTACACTTTAAGACGTGTTTGGGAAGGTGATGAAAACACTTGAGCTGTAATAATAAGGTGGGGGAACGCCAACGGCGGCTATTATAATGCACGTTACGTCTTTTGCAGCAAATTTTTAAGGCAGTCGGTGCTTCTCCAAAGACCAAGCTTTGCAAGAAGTACAAGAAGAAGCTAAACATTTTATTCAATTTACGAGTAGTTGAACTTAATTTACTTCTTTCCAAAAAGCAAGAGCCGCAGAATCAGAAGTTCTTACATAAATGATAAATTGAGACTTCAATTCTTTGTATATCCTCCATGAATGTCCAAAACCAGAAATGCCCACCGTTACAACGTATTTCCCCCATTTAGACTTTTTCGAGTTCCCAGGACATATATAGCACAGGCACATTGACCTTTGTCATCATTTTTGCCCTAGCTTGACTTGCCAAATGACACTTACCTAATATTGATAGCTATTTTAGTTTGATTTAATGTATATATGGTATAAACTTATCCTACGAAGTCCCAAAAAGTCAAAGGGGAAAATCCGAAGGAAAAATATCTGAAATTGTAGGCTTACTAATCATGATTCAAGGTGTACTCTGCCAAAATCAAATCATATTAACACAATACATGTTCAATACATTCCAACTAAAGAAACTGACCAATATATTTAAAACCTAATCTGGATGCTTCTAAGTCAATAACTGAACCAAGGTCATAGCTTAAGGCCACTCCATAAAAAGGGTTTAGCCCCCTCCCCGCGTCCCCTCCCATCTGTTTACGTCTTCTTTACACATAAGATGCTTCGCCTTTTTAGTCAAGGATAACTGAGAAGGTGAAGGATCCTTCGCCTTTAGGCGTCCAGCATCGGCTGCTTCTTAGTCCTTGTTCCGTCTTCTTCACACCGATACAACGGCAAATAGAAATATCTAACATATGGATCTCTAATTGGGTAATAACTAGAGTAAGGTCTAAAATATTATCATACCGCACGATAGATGCAACCAAAAGGCAAGAGTTAAACTGCGCATCGACATTACTATCTCGATAGCTTAAATTTATACTTCCTAAATTTAGACACAAACATCAGAAACTTTACAATCTTGAATACTTTTTGTAATCGTTCATTTTATGAAGATGATGACAATGATAATAGATGTTGCATACAAACTTTGATCAAGGCCTTTCGCTTGTATGATAATGTGCTTCTTAGCACAACACGAGAACTCTGATACCCGCGTGGCATTAGCCAACGTTAGCCCCTTGTACTCAAGAACCTAGTAAGATACACTTCACATCTAGATCCCACAACCCGCATTCACATCCGTTCCATGGGATTACTAAACTCCAGGTCACCGAACTAGTACAAGATGCGTCGTCTCTATCTTCACTTAAGGTTGACTGACTATGGTATCTCGTTGCTAACACATAAGACAACTTCATAAACCATCACATGCTGATGATACTTTAATTTTGAGAATTTTTTCATCACAAACTAGCAATTTCAAGAATGATCACACGCAATATTATATCAGTTCCAGTATGGGACAGTGTGTCTACTTCTTAAACAGCGCAAATCCACACGCAGGATTATCAACAACAAGATCAAACATTCAAATGCAGCAATTTTGCACGAAAATAGCCGCTTCCATAAACAGGTATACCATAACGACAGACGACAAGATTCTGATTAAATTGTTACCTCCTTGTCATCAGTGACCTTTAGAACCAATTTGCCGTCACAATGTCTATACTTCGTACAATACCGTGTCTGAGACAAAATCAAAACCAAGAAATTAGTAAAGATTGTTAGAGACAAAAATAATTATTTAAATGAACTTAGGGATCGTAAAGGGGGGGATTGAGGAATTTACCTTTTCGGGATTGGCACGGAACAACTGCACTGATTTGTCGACGAAGTCGTCCCACGTTGTCATGTAAACCATCTCGCCGGATATCTGTGGCGGAGATAGGGCAGTGGCCGGCCGTCGGATCTCTGGCAAGAGTGAGCTTTTCAGCGTTTTGGGTTTTAGGGATGGCCGTTTAATATGTTTTTCAGTCCGGGTCGCGCGTTGTGGGTCCCTATGTGCCACTGAACCGATTATTTACTTATTTAAACCTCCTTAACAAACAACGGAATTTACCATCTTATACCTGACAAGCGCGTACTTGTGTAACTCATCGCGGGTACGAGATGGGTAAAATTTATCGAGGTTTTAATGGTAATATTTTCTGGACACATGTTCAACTTGCTTATCAAATGTTTTATTCACATTTTATGGCCTTTTTTTTTCTTTTCTTCCTAACAGAGGCGCGCACACACTCGCAGATTCACACAACATGCACGCGCACGCATGCACAAAAAAAGGCCAATGGCAGTAAGCACACGATGAACACGAACACACGCTAACATGACATATAGATGCGCACATAAATAAAGAGACACGTTCATAAGAAGACGCACGCACGTACAAACACACATATATATAAGCAGATGCATGCACATACAAACACACATAGTGTTGGGATGTTGGACTTTTTCTGTAATTAAGTGAAATAGATAAAATGATCCGAGAGATTAAAACTAAAAACCCTGAGTGTAATTTACCTGTGGATGTGTCTATGCGGTTATACCTGACCTGCTCTTACCTGGCCCTGCTGGTATGGGTGCAAATTGCTTGCAAATTTATAGGTAGAAAATATCAATGCCTATACTCAGTTTTTTTACCTTGGACCGCATCTATCCGTAGGTCATGCATAAACTTTTACAGGTCTGCAAAAGAGTATATTTGACAGGATGATGCTATTTTCAGCTCTTCATGCGCTAATGCACTCTTTTGTTTGTCACTAAAATGCTAGCGAATGAAATATGTTGATGATGATGATGATAATAATAATAATAATAGTAATCATAAGAGAGTGAAAAAGCATGTAAGGGAATGAAATTGGCATTTTTTGTGGGCGTGTTTATGAAAAATTTAAGTTGTCTTTCAAAACTGAAATGAAATCACTTTAAAACCCTGTTTAGCTGGATTGCTTGCAAATTTAGAAAATATCAATGCCTATACTTTTTTTACCTTATCTATTCGTAGGTCACGCATAAACTTTTACAGGTCTGCAAAAGAGTATATTTGACAGGATATTTTCAGCTCTTCAAAATGCACTCTTTTGTTTGTGAAATTGATGATGATGATAAAATAATAATAATAGAGCATGTAAATGAAATTGGAAGTTTGGGTTTCACTTAGTGTTGTGGATTTCAAAGTACCTTTAATGAATTTATTATTTGGTAGCTACAAAAGAGAATTTGTGAAATTCTTTAGGAGATTTGAAAGAGTAAATTTGGGGGGCCAATCTATAGACTATTTTATTTCTCAGGACAACGATCCCTCTCCCCCCCCCCCCCCCCTTTTAATCTCACCGATTACTTTCAATTGTTTATTTGAATAATTCATCTGAATATATATTTGATTCATAACCAACCGTCGCTATGTAAAAGTTGCCCACCATCAAACTTTGCAAAACATTTAAGATTTTAAATGCAAGGATTTTATATTTGAGAAATTCTAAACCTCATGGTATTTTGCACATCCTTTACCCAAACACACTACAGTGAAAAACAACTCATCACCGAAGAGATTCAAATTTTGATCAATCTGAGACTTAAACTATAGGTCTGTAAGATAATCGGATCGATACCGAAGGTGACAATTTTTTCTTTGGTTTCTAATGTCATAGCCTTAATCCAAAAGGTAAAATTTCGTTTCTACTTCCATCCTAAGTGTTTTTTTTTGTTTTGCAAATAACGTGACTAATTGTGGTTTGATGCTTAAAAAACAGTTTGTTAGTACAGGTTTTGGTTATTTCAAACTTGTCGGTAGTCATTTTAGAACTACAATACAAAATGGCAAGCCATGTGTTGAAAACAAGTACTGCATGACCATTGCCAAAGCAAATTACTCTTTAAAAGATTATATTATATACTTTTGAAAATATACATTGTTTTGACCCAAAAAAAAAAAACTTATAATGCTTTTGTATTGAGCTAGAATTATAACCTATCAGGTTTTGAGTTGACTTCTTCTAGAGTCTGTTTGGGACTGACTATAGGATCTTCAAACCTGATTACAATTACATGAAATCATATTGTTAGGCATTTTATAAAGATAAAAGACTGTTTACATAAGCTCTCAAACGCTAAAAAGCTGATCAAATCAAAGTCGAGAAAGCAAGAGTTATGGTTAATTAGTTTTTATAATCAAGTTTGATAAAGTAAAGTGCTAAAATATCCCCATTAATTATAAATATTTATTATTTCCATTGAAACACTAAACTTATTTGTCGTTTTCTCCACATTGAAACTAATTTCAGTATGCTTTATCCAAGCACCATTTACAACTCATAGCTAACTTTGCTAAAAATAATTTAAAGCTGATTTTGAAAAGTAGTTATGATTTAATTCAAAGTTTACTTTATAGAGTCAATTTCAAACAAGTTCACAAAAGTCCGAGTTTAGCTTGGTTACCAGTTTTATCCCGTGCATTGCATAGGTAAGCAAAACACAATAAGATACTCAGCGAGAAAACTCTAACTAGTATAATGATAATAGTAATAGTAATTATAATAATAATTATTTTGTTTAACCCTTTTATATGATTTTCAACCATTTTGGTTGTTAAAAATGACCTTTACTAATAACTGTTAACTTTTTAACAACAAATGGAGAAGTAAAATAGCATATAAAATAATAGGAATGATATTTCAAATAAAAACGATAGTAACAATAAGAACCTACGCATTGAAGTTTGTATTAATAAAAGACAGCAAGAAAAGAATCATAAGACTCTGTGGGTGTATGTGTGACTTACAAAGAAATAAGGGATAATTGCGTAAAATATCCTTGTGGTTTGGGCCTATTGCAAAAAAAAACCTCATAGTTACAAAAGTTGCAAATGACCGCCTGTTGTGTCAATTTTTTTGCAACTGTTAGAAAATTCATCCAAATTAACGGGACGTGATATTCACTCTCTTAAAAGTGCGTTTGATAGATTTTTGATACGTTGAAAAGACGAAAGTACCCTCATTTTCTTTTTTTACTCCTATTTAAGACCTAATTTCTTCTCAAATCTAATCTAACCAAACCCTAACCCTAACCCTAGCCGTTACCATTACCGACCAAAACCCTAACAGCCACTCTCACAACCGAAACCCTAGCCGCCACCCTCACCACGCCCCATCCATCGCCCATTTCTGCCACCACCACCGCCCATTTTTGCCACCACCACCGCCATGAACCCTTTACAGTTGCTGCTAAATCTATTTCCCCCACCTCGAGTTGGATCTGCATCGCCAGCCCCGACCACTTACCATGAATCCCCACCGCGAACCCCATCGCGACCACTTGAACATTTCCCCCACCGCGATCGAGGCCCTTCATCGCCACAAGCCCAAGCCTTGATTAGGGCCGGCGCAAGCAAACAAATGAGGCAACAGGAAGGGGACGAGATGGAAAGGGAAAGAGAAGGAACATTGGTCACCGGCGAGGGCCAAAGCTATGGACGGAAATGAACCGCGGCAGACGGACGGAAAAAATGGCTGAAGCTACGGCCGACCATTTCTTCGGGTGGAGCAGGCGACGGAGGAAGAAATGACCGAGACTGTCGATGTGTAGACCGTAGATCCCAACAATCCGGCCTTTCACCACCACGACATCGATTACGACGGCAGATGGACGGAAGAAATGGCTGAAGCTACGGCCGACCATTTCTTTGGGTGGAGCAGACGATGGGCATCATTCAGAAAAAGAAAAAAAAAACACTCTAGATCTAAAATTAGGGGTTATATAGAGGGGTAATTTAGACATTTCAATTATTCTGTTACAGAAATCGTCTGTAGCAACACTTTTGTGTATTCAGGCGGTCATTTGCAACTTTTGTAACTATGAGGGTTTTTTTGCAATAGGTCCAAACCATAAGGGTATTTTATGCAATTATCCCAAGAAATAAAAGGAAAGAGTTTGAATTATTTGGCTTGTCTAAAAAATAAAAAAGATGCTAAGATCAAAGAGGGAGATATAAATTTAAAATCAAGAGTGCCTATCAAGTGTAAACATTCAGCATTCTATAATTTTTTTTTGAAAAACGATAAAAAATAAAAGTTTAAAAAGTAAATAATTATTTATAAAAATATATTTAATTTTTATAATTGAAAATTTATTTTATCGAATGTAATAATATAATTTAACAATATTTATATTAATAATTCTATTTTTACACGTAGATCGCGTGCCTGTATTATGTGTTACAATGACTCGTATAAATAGAGAGTTTAGATTCGTCAAACATCCCTCTCGTTCTTCCTACTTTTTCTTCCTTTTTACCTTGAAGGAAAAGGAAAGGAGCAAAGAGACACTGGGTAGCCGTTTCTGCATTTGGACTTTGAACTAGATTCCAACGGAGCAAGTCACGTAATTCTTTGGTTTGAATGTTCTTCAGCAATCTCCTCCATGACCCAAAGTCAAAGAAGATCACTCTCAATCAATTCAATCACCAGGCACCAGCCAGCCACCACGCATCGATGGACTCCAATCAGCACTTCTCTCGACCCTGCTTATTCGGAAACTCCCTAGACTAGTTTCAGAAACCAACCATGGACTCGAACTACTCATCAGACGCAACAGCTGGAGCAGGCAACTCTAGTGTTTACGATGTACACGAAGCTGGAGATTCGGGTGCACATGAAGCTAGAGGCACGTGGAAGCACGCCGCTTTCCATGTCGCCACCACCATCGCCACCCCCGCCGCTTATGCCCCGCTTCCCTTCGCCGTCGCTTCTCTCGGCTGGCCTCTAGGTATGCATACTGTGTGTATTTGTAAACGTCCTCTCACATCCACATGTGTAACTAGCTGATTAGAATGATAAAGAAAACTACTAGCCCAGTTTCATGATCTTGGCGCCGTTTTAAGGGCGAACTTTGGTTGAATAATAATCTCTTACGAATTTCGCTGTATGTTTGTAGTCTTAACGGAGTAAATGGTACCGCAATTTTGAAACATTACCACAATTGCAAAAGAGAAGGAGTGATTTGGAATCTTTAATTTGAAAACCTGGTCACTTAGTTCTTGCTGGAATTGCCGCTGCTTTCTTTGCCAGAAGGCTACTATTGTGTGCCTATGACGTTTTCTTGATTTTACTCTCGTCGACATTGATACCTCTTGTTTTTCTATGTTTTAGGGGTGACTAGTTTGGTGGGTGCAACATTGGCGACCTGGTATTCTAGTCTTTTAGTTGCGTCTCTGTGGAAATGGGATGGGAAGAGGCACGTTACATACAGGCATCTTGCAGAGAGTATATATGGTTAGTGTCTATGACCGAATAACTGATCTTATATTTTGGGCCAGTTTGTTCAATCTTGTTAGCTAATGTTGGACATTTATTATGGTTGTAGCTTATGATGTGTGTGTGTGGGTGAGCGTGCCAGAATCAGAATATTTGTGCGTGAGTGCGTGAGAATGTATGAGTCAAAAGATTGTGCTTGTGTAGGTGAGCATGCCAGAGTCAAAAGATTGTGCGTGAGCAACCTTGCTCTAGTCTGCTTGCCCTCGGACTTCTTCACTGACATCCTCCAACTTTTTGTAGCATTGATACTGCACTAAGAATATAATTCCGAATTTCAAACTTCAAACTACACGCATCCACTGCTTTTATTGCATCCATTATATCTGGACTATCAATATCTTTTCTGATCTTGAAGGATACTGGGGTTTCTGGTCTATTGCATTTTTTCAGCAGGTGGCTTCCTTGGGCAATAACATTGCCATTCAAATTGCTGCTGGAAGCAGCCTTAAGGTTAGTGAAATTTTGAGGTCTCACTGATGTGCCCACAATTAAAAGAGTTATATTACCTTCATGTCCTTGTGTGCAGGCAGTATACAAATACTATTACAGCGATGGCGTCTTGAGTCTGCAGCATTTCATTGTTTTCTTTGGGGCATTTGAACTTGTTCTTTCACAGCTCCCAGATATCCATTCACTGAGATGGGTAAATGCACTGTGCACTATTAGCACAATTGGGTTTGCTGGTACTACTATTGGCGTTACAATTTATGATGGTATGCTTCAAATACCTCTTTCCACTCCTCATGTGCGTGCAGAAGTTTTTTTGTCTTTCTTAACTGATTGAGACAATGCAGTTAGCCTCAAGTCCAACAAGTAACAATTCTCAGATTAAAATTTCATTGTTCTTGCAGGGAAGAAGATTGATAGAAAATCAGTTAGTTACAGTGTGCCTGGCAGCTCCACCTTTAAGATGTTTAAAGCCTTCAATGCTCTTGGCACGATAGCGTTCTCATTTGGAGATGCAATGCTTCCTGAAATACAAGTAAATTATATCATTAAATGAAACTAATTATATATAGAATTCGTGCGCTCTCGTGCTCGGTTGCATTTCCATAACAATTTTAGTGCACGTTAGAATGTCTACTTGTGCAAATTGTTCTGCCACATGCACTGAGATGGTTAACACATCGTTTCAGAGTACTGTGAGGGAACCTGCAAAGAAAAATGTGTACAAAGGCGTTTCAGCGGCGTATACCATTATTGTCTTGACTTACTGGCAATTGGCTTTTTGTGGTTACTGGGCATTTGGTTCAGAAGTTCAGCCTTACATTGTGGCTTCTCTTACTACACCAGAATGGACAACTGTTATGGCTAATCTTTTCGCGGTGATTCAGATATCAGGATGCTTTCAGGTACTTTTTACGATATTTTATGGACTGCTTGTTCGTTCCGAATTGTTAAATTTCATGCACTATCCTTTTCCAGCTACATTAATTTCTGCTACTTGCTAGTGCTATTTTATTGAATCAACGGGGTATCTAGGAGCTGATGATCGATACAAGCATGCAGTTACATCCTCTAGGCTTGTTAATCCTTTCTACTAGAAAATTTGGTGGTAGATTGTCTACTTACTTCTATAGATTGGAAGGAAGCTCAAAATAATTTTTCCTTGCGCAAGAAAATGCTTCAATAAGAGACGTACGAGCGATATACTTCCTTGCAGTTTCTCCTTTGTTTTTCCTTGTGAACTACTTAGTCACATCAAATCTAGTACTTGGATTATCCCGACTACGCTTTCTTAACCTCAATTGATATGGAAATTGTGATATACAGTCAAGGGGTTAGCTTTCATCATCTTGTCATCAACCCTTATTCCTCATCTAAATATGTGCTTCCATTTTGTTAAGATATATTGCAGGCCAACCTACGCCTATTTCGAGGAAAAACTGCTGTCCAGCAAAACTAAACCCCTCTTTTCCGTCCAGAAGTATTTCCTCCGTCTCGCGTTTACTTCAGTTTACATGGGTCTTATTACACTTGTGGCCGCAGCCACGCCTTTCTTTGGGGATTTTGTCTCCATATGCGGTGCAATTGGGTTCACTCCACTCGACTTCGTGTTCCCTGCTTTAGCATATCTAAAAGCTGGAAGAATCCCCCGAGACCCAAAACTTCGCTACTTGATGTTGTTCCTCAACATTACAATAGCTACATGGTTCTCAGTTGTTGCAGTACTGGGTTGCATCGGTGCAGGCAGGTTTATTGTGCAGGACGTCAAGACTTACAGGTTCTTTCATGATATGTAATACTACTGTATTCAATCTCAGTTTGCTGCACAAGTTTCATTGTCCAAGCAAGGAAATATTGATTTGTAACTTGTCACTTTGTCATTATCATGCACAAGTGCATCTCTTTTTGGTATCTTTCAAGACCAGAGCAACCAAACAGTGAAAGTTCATGACACAGCAGCATGTGCTACTTTCTTGCCTTCTAGCCGCTCATGTGTGCACGACCACAGCCTCAACCTGCTGTAGAGGGACCTTGCAGTATCTAAAATGAGCCCATGGGGCTGGGCTATATAAAGAGCAGGTTGTTCAGAGCAATGTTACCTTGGTAAAGGCATGAAAACCGTTTAGCTAATCAAACGACAATGAGGATTTTACTACATGTAAACTACGAAGGCACCTTAAATGTACTACCAAAACTACTTTATAAAGGTATAAATAACACCAATTAGCCATGCCTTTGGCCTCTTAAAATGTTCGTTGATATTTGAAAAACAAGGTCGAAATAGGCTCAAACAAATTTATTTAGATTCATGCCGATTATATCTTAAATAACGTCTGACGTGCCAAAATTGTGGTTCAAGTATGTTACAATTAGTTACAGTGTTTTTTTGCTATGGTCGTAATGACTGGACATGTTTGATGCAAACAAGATAAACAAGTTTTCATATTTATTGATGTAGTATTTGTTTAACTGAATTTCGTGTCCTTTGTGAACTTAATAAATAATGGTATCAACCCCGTTATTACGTGTTTAGAGGATAGATTTTAATTAAATCATAATCAGTTCTTAAATTTAGCTTAAATCAGTAAAATTAAAAGTTGTTAGAATTGTTTGAATAAAAATGGATGAAAGTAGGTTTAGTGTGGCAAAATGACCATATAATTACTAAAATCTAAATGAGACATTTAATGTCTGTTTATATGTGAGGATATATTGGTAATTCTTCAGGTCAAACCTGATTCTTCAAAACTGATTAAAATCAGAATCTAAAAAAATGAGGATTATCAATTTTGAACAAATTCGAGCAGATTTAATCAGTTTATCTTTTTTTGCCAAACACTTCAAACTTAATTTAATCAGTTTTGACCATCATATAATCAATCACAAACATAATCATTCTATCAAAAAGACATCTGTTTTATTTTTTTAAAAACATGAAAAAAAGGAACATTAACTAACTAATTAATATGTTTATTTTTTCTTTTTTTCTTTTTTTTGGTTGGACTATAACCAACTTTAGTGTCAGTCAAACCTAAGTCCCTCTCTCTCTGAAGCTGACTCAATTCTCCTCCGTGCATAATTTACCCCACCACACCACTAAGACCGTGAATATGGCTGCGTACACATTGGTTACTGCAAGCGGTAATTTAGGAAACCGAGCTGGCAACCGAAGAGACGTGTGTGCCTATCAAGCAAACTCCCCCTATCCCCATTTTAACCCCCAACACTTCTTCCCTTTGGCGCTTTTTCTCCACCGCCACGTGTACAAAAACAAATAAACTTCATTCAGTTCCCCGTTTGTTTCTCCACAAATCTCCCCTAAAGTTTACTCCACAGTTTTCTCATTAGCCAAACACGGCGTAATAAATATAAATAAATAAATACCCCATAGCAATCCATAAACCGCCATTTTCACAAAAAACTGAAACTCGTCAGGTGAACAGTCATGGCCTCTCCACCAGGTCCGTCTACGATCATCTCTTTCACGCAGCGCACACACACACGCACACACTCTATGTGACGTGCACACATCAACATAACACACTCCATCTGTTTCGTAATTCTGGTCACTACAAACATCTGCTTATGGAGTATGTATTAATATATTTCTTTGGGAAGTCGAACTAGAGCAAAAATAACGCGTACAATCAAAGTTTACAGGAAAACAATGGAACGGACCAGAACGTATTGAAACTTTGATTTTCTGTTTTTGCAGAAAATACTCCTGCATTTCGTCTCATGAATGCGGCAATAACCGGGAATCTGAAACGGCTTAAGAGTAAGAAACCGGTTTTTCTAGGGTTTCTTGGTACTTCTTTGTTTTTGTTTGAATTTTGGGGATTTTGATCAGTCGCGGCTAACGAACTCGACGACGGCGAGGGATTGGTGAAAGTATATTCGAACGTTCAGGATTGGGAGGGCCGCAAGGCGCTCCATTATGCTGCTGTGGGAGGTTATATTCATATCTGCAAGTATCTGGTTGGGGAGTTGAAAGTTGATGTATATATGAAGGACGGAAAAGGTATTTCTTTTTTTAAAGAGACGGAAATTGTGTTTGTGTATGTGCGCAATAAAGTGCTGTATGCCATGCATTGTGGTTTGTACCTCTGTCAATGACATTCACAGAAGTGCAACATTCAAATTGTATCTATTACGCATGTATTTTTAATAGGTGAAGGGAAAGTGAAGCACGACAAATTTAGTAGGTGCAATGACATTAACAGATGTAAAACACCTAAATATGGGGCCACAGTATCCATTATATGTTTACTTTCACAATGTATTGATGAACGCGTCCTTTAAGGATTTGACCCTATTACTATGTCAAAAAGGTGAAGTGGAACTTGTACTATTACTCTTTGTAATATATTAAACCTGTGCCCAAGGTTCAAAAACTGACCAGTTGTTACGGATTTCTTTTTGTATGGTGTTTTAAAGCAAATCCTGTGAGAGGTCTTGGTTCCTCATACTTTGAGCACATGCTGGTGACTCTAAGCTATCAAACGGATGTGGCTTTCTTGAGTTGTTTGTCAAATGTGCATGTATGGAATCAATAGCTTCTGATATGTACATTCGTATATAGTATATAAATGATTTAATTTGTATGGCATGAAAGTATGTTAAATTAAATAGCTTGTGGCTGGTATATATTCGTCCTATTAACGTGGTTTCTTGTTCCTCACAGGTGACACGGCTTTGCATCATGCAACTCTTGGGTGGAAATTGCCAACTGCTGCATATCTCATTGACAATGGTGCAAATCCTAATTCAGCAAATGATAAGGGGTCTACTGCATTGCATTATGCTGCTGATACAGGTTTTTCACTTATCTGTAATAGTGTTGTCACTTTTGCTTTTAAGATCTAAGATGTACAAATATGCATTTATGTATAATTCATAAGTATAATTATGGGTTTTGGCGTTTAGGTGTCGAAACATCCTAATTGATTCTCGAGTAAAGCAATAGAGTTTTGTGAACTAGTGCAACTTCAATTTGAAAGCTGAAAATATGACAGGATCAGTATGATTTCTACAATTACGTGTCCATATCTTTCTTCCCTATTTCCATCTTGTATGGAATGGTAACTTAGTCTTGAAGCTTCAGAATAGGTAATCTTTCCCGTTGAAATTTTTGGAGGAAACTCCTGGTGATATATGTCTTAGGTGATTGAGATCGGTGCGATAAGTCACCGGGACCTCCACCTTTAACCTCGTGGTCATTTAGCATATTATTGAAGACTGTAATTGTTAGTGTGAGTTGGGCCGATCGTGTTATACTTGTAAAAAATCTGTTGGCCTTCTATCCTGGCTGCTTAATTATATATCAAACTTCCTTGTGTCAAACTTTCACGGCTGTTAATTAGTTCTATACTGGTACAGACCTATGCCTAGTTATTGTTCTTGGCAGTGATCGTGTACAATTCTAGTTACACTGCAATATGACCAATTAGCGTGTCTGTTTTAACCCGGTCTGATTTACCTGAATCCTAAATAAACTCTCAGTTGGGGAGTCTGTCCATATTTGATCATCTGTTTTTTTTTTTGTTGTCTTTTAATATATCCCTCTTTTTTTTAATTTGTTTATTTGGTGTTTCAAGTGTCTCTATGGAGCCAATATTTGTCATGTATCATTTGCAATGGTGTTGAATTTGTCTCATTTGCATGTTATTCATTTCTCTTGTTTCCGTAGTGTAGAAAGTCCAGTGAATATTATGTCAATGATTAACCGGTGGTTGAGAGTAATGGCCTTTAGACCTCGTGATATCAGTTCTCTAGTTGACTGAAAAGTAGCACCCCTCCCGGCACCGCGCCTGGCGGGAAACACACAATTACAGTAACTTGTGATTTTGACTCGTTTGTTGTATGAATAAGGTTTTGGCTAAATGGTTCAGTGTCTTGTAATTTTTTTTCTCTAAGGGGGTGGGCAGGTGTTTTCTGGATGTGTTGTACAGTTGGTTATGTTTGCTGTTGTCTATTCTGTTGCAGGACATAAAGATTTACTGCAGCTGTTGATCTCAAGAGGTGCTGAAATAGATGCAGATTCTGAATCTGGCACACCATTGCATTCTGCTGTAGCTCATGGAAGGAAGGAAGCCATCAAGGTTTTGTTAAATAGCAAAGCCAACGTAAGGAAAATCATAATTATTTGGTCCATTGAATTTGAATAAGAATCCAAGCTACCAAAGGAAGTTACCGCTCTTTAGTGCATAACATATATGATGAACGGATGATTTTTGTGTGATGACGAACATTATCAAAGACAAATTGAGAGTACATAATATATGTTATCTGGGTTTATTGTGCAGTTAAGAATGAGATACTGATCCCGCAGTGCTTGATAAAGTAAGAAAATTCAATTAGGGTTAGATGCATCCTGCATTAATATGACGCCCTTTGCCTAGAGGATGCTTTTACTTGTTGAACTTTTTTATTTACGAAGGTTTGGATTAGGATTTTATTAATTGTTAGTTTCTACATTGAAATGAGTGACTGTTGACTTGGCTTGAGTTTTTTACGGTCATAAAATAATAGACAATGTGGTCAAACCCATGCGTTAACAAGGTTAACTCCATCAGGTTCGTGCTTTTAATTCTTATTCATCTGTTTCCCTAATGTATATAACCTGCGAACCAGCTGGCGGGCTTGTGTGCTGGTTTCCTAAAGTTTCACTGAAGAGTATTCTTGCTTGTTGCTTGTTGGTGAGGAAGGCGCCAAACTCCACCTCTGGGGAGGTGCACAACTTACAGGGGGAGGTCCTCGTTATCAACCCTTTAGGTATTCATGTCAATCTCGCCAACGCTGTAGACATCTAGCTCAAGGAGCTCAGTCTGAGTGCCCGGCAGTTCAGACTCCTTGTCTTGGAGCTTATTAAACTTTATGAAAAGGAAACTCTGTCCATATTTGACTTCTCACTTTCAACCGATTGTATCATGGCACTCAAGAAGAGCCTTCTCCACTTCCAGCTTTGACTTCTGAACTCTTTAACTTTCTTAGGAACCCGTGACATCTGCTGTCAAGAAGCCCCTATCCCTATCACCGCACCATGCATTGTTCCAAAACCTGTACTCCTTTTTCACTACCACGAAAGGGGTGAAAAGTGATATAGCTCCCCTTACTGCATCATAATACACGATTTCATGCTTTGGTTGACAAATGCCTCTTAACTATTAGATGACTACTTACTGTCTACCGCCTTGATATATAGTTGCATTTGGGTCGTCGATTGACATACTTCCTTATTCTTTTATCTAATCACCAAATGGTTGTGAAGCACGCAGAGAGAATGCTCTTTCAACTTTTTTACCTTTTCGGCTTTTGCTTAGTGGGAATAAGGCACCCTTCAGGTTATTATTGGCCTGCGTAGCCTATGATTTGTCGACATAATTGTCGAGGGAAATCTAGATGCAGAAATCAGTTCTTGGTCATCAGAAACTGTACCTTTTGCTGCTAACATTTCATGTAACCCAAATTTATCTGTACAGAATCTACACTTGCTTCTCTAAAAGCAATCTGATCCACTCCAACTCAGTAGGGTGCCAAAACCTGTATTCCTTCCACTGTGCCACCTGCTTGTACATCCTCAAGATCAGGCCTGTACATCACTTGTGAATCTTTGAGCGCACTTGCTTTATTGCCCCAACCTCTTCCGTCTGGGATTGCGCTACATAATTTGCCCTCTGATCATAACTATAATGAAGCATCGAGATGTTTTATGTTCTAGCCAACATTACCATATTCTAATCACCCATTCCTGCGGCAGATCTTGAGTCGAAGGTCTTTTTTCACAAATAACAAGAAGTGATACTCCTTTCGTATGCAAATATTGTCCTCTTTGATTTAAACATAGTATTAGGGGAGATAGATAACTGGAGTTAATGTGACTTAGAATTGTTTTCTTTTCCAGTTACGCCTACATTTATGGTGGGTGGTGGAGTATTTTTTTTTATAGTTGGAGCATTGAATGCTTAAAACAGAGGCGGAAGGTGGTGACGAAAATGCTTGACATTCAACTGGGCAATAATATGTTGAGCTTCATACTATTGAGTTCTGTTGTAAGTCCTGTTATAAGTCCTTCATAGACCTTTATGACCACTCTGGATCCTAAAAAGTGCTCTCTTATCATATTCAGGAGGCAAGTTTAGGAGCTGCTCGACACACTAAAAGTAACTTTCAGCTAAATAATTGGTGAATTTGCCGGATTGAACAAATTAGTTAGCCTTAAAAGTATGTTTTCAAACTTGTGCAGTACTTGTAGCTTTGATTTAGAGTCCTCATAACGCTTTCTGAAGCACTACTCTCCCAACTTTCCTCTCCACCGTCTTGAACCTTGACATGCTCTAACCTTTGTTCGATCTGAGAGCATCTGAAAGAAGACTTACTTTTGGTAGCCCCCCTTGGGTTTCTCAACTTTTTACATACATGTCATTTTATGTTGAATGATGAAGAGGATCCATCTTATGTCAAGTATTTTAGTTGATTTTTTCTTTGTGTATGTGCAGCCAAATTCAGTTTCACAGCATTTTATCACTCCATTGTATCTAGCAGTCCTTTATCAATCCATAGAATGCGTGAAGCTGTTGCTCAAGGTATATAGTGTTTCTTGCAGCTTATAATGAATAGCATGCCTAAAACCATGCATAACAACATGTAGTCCTTAGGAGCTTTCGATAAATGGCGTACTTTATACATGATGGCTTTGTGAAATTTTATGGTCTAATTGCAATCGGAAACACAAACTCCCTATTGTGTTTATGCATTTATGCTCTGATCTGGTTTTCATATCTTTTCTTTTTCCTTTTTTTGTTTGACTTGTTGGATGGTGTTTAATATGAACTTTAGTGTAACACCTTATCAATTGTATCTCCCTGTCTTCATGGTAAAAGGGGATTACTTGCTTTTTCGAGCCATTGTACATACTTTAGGTTACCATCAAATGTGAGCGACAGGATGAACTTGAGTAGTCATCAAGCTGGACCAACATGTAAAACGTGTAAGTTGTATCTGCCTTTTAGGCTTGGAATAATAGAAAGACTGAAATCTGAATGCATGCTGGGAGGTCCAACGGTTCGCACATAAAGTACTTGCACTTGGCTGGGAGGTCCTTGTTTTATTGGTTTATGCATTTTCGCCCTCCTACTAGAATATATAAGTTATCCAGGATCAGAAGTGACCAACCACGTATGCAGCATGCGTGGCTCATGGTTAGAATTAATGTTCTTTTTGAAGCCATCTTTATATTTGGCATTACATCTAAGGTTCTTTTTTTAGGATTAATGTTCAGTTTTTCCCTATAAATACTAGGTCCCTAGTTTGTTCAACAAAATATGAACAAAGAATATCTCATTACATTACACTTTCCCTTTAGTTGCCAAGGAGATATTGACAGCCTCTTGCTCTAGTATATATTTCTTCGGTTCGCACCCTGTATCTGCCTTACTTAAATTTGATTCTTTCTTAGAACTTTTATTCTTGCGTAAAAAGGGAGGTGATTCTTACATTTATATGTATGTTCAGGTCATTTAGGACTCGCTTCATGGTGTAACATAAAAGCTATACCGTTTCTCTATATTTGAAGATAATTGTTTATATATGTTGAAAGACGCACATTGGGACTGAAATCAACAACCACGATGCTGCTTAAGTAATACCAAATTTCACTTGACCACTCTTTGACATATGTCAGATTTTCTTTGAATTGATACATAAGAATCACTGGCACCAGACGTTATCACGCGAGCATAAACATTGTTGTGAATGTGTACCAAATTATTGATTTGTTTTTACTTGCACTTGGGTATTCCTTTATGTGTTTGCCAACCTTTTTTCTTCTTTTATACAGGCAGGAGCAGATCCAAACACTGGGTCCTGTGGAATTACACCTCTTGGAAAAGCAGCTTCCAAAGGGGAGAACGAAGTTATCAAATGCTTGCTGAGAGCTGGAGCAAACGCAAATGTGGCCGATGTCGTGCGTTTCAACTTCTTCTATTCTATTAGTGACGTGACTCTCTGTAAACTGACATGGATTTCCTTCTTTAACGTACTTTTTCTTTGCTCTCCCGTGTTGGTTTTCTCTGAAACTTTGTTGCTTGGTTGAGCAATCCATCTGGCTTTAATGCGGTATGCTGGCTAATTGAGATTAGTAGTAGCGAGTCAAATTTTATCCTGATTATTTTTACCTGTGAATGGCTGGAATTCCTCTTCCTTTTTTATTTGTTTGGGGTAAACTGTGATATAATGAACAAAAGAGGGTCTTCTCACCTTGGTTCGTTTGTACTTCGGACACTTGGTTAAGAATATGATTTATATCTGATTTGTAGCCATTTGGTACAATTCATCAAATGATTGTATGCTGGTTTGGCACTTTAGCTTGGTTTATTCTAGTTTATTCATTCTGCTGTTGATATTTTAGTTGACTGGTGGTTACATTCATCTGTTATAGCCATGGTGCTCAACCATGTAAACTTTTTTTTTTTTTGGTCAATTGCAGTATGGTTCGACACCATTAGAAACAGCAGCATTGAACGGTAACGATGAGGGGGTGGCAATTCTTTTTCCAGTTACTTCTCCTATCCCAACAATTCCAGACTGGAGTCCTGATGGAGTATTAAAGCATGTCTTCTCAGTAGAAGCAATTCAACAGGTACTGATCTTATTTGACGATTATTTCGATTATGCTGACTGTCTAGTTTGGAGTTGCTTTACTATTCGGCTACATTTCAACAAATTATTCCTGCATTGATTCCGTCTCTCTTCATCACAGTCGTTCTATCTTTATCTTTCCTTTCTGTGACACGTAGAAGTTAATTAATTAACTAATGTGTGTGTGTGTCTGGGTACATACATGTTTGTATACTGTGGATGTACATACATATATGTGTACATACATACATACATTCAAATATTCTTGATTCTGAAGACAACAATTTCTTAATAGATCTTTGCTGTTGTACTCTTTTCTACAGAGAGAGCTTAAGATGAAAGAGAACTCTTCGTTGTGGAAATCGAAGGGAGATGAAGCATTCAGGAGGAAAGATTATTTGAATGCAATATATTGGTACGGCCAGGTATTGTGTGCGTGCTGATGGTTCATCTTCCATATTATTGTAGCTGGAGAACTATAAGGACTGACTGTTGTCATGCTACTGTTGATGCTGTTTTTGGTATGGGGATCCAGGTAAGTAAGGCAAATCCATCAAATGCAACGGTACTATCCAACAGTAGCTTGTGCTGGTCCCTCCTGAAAGAAGGCCACAATGCTCTATCTGATGCTGAGACTTGCATTCGGCTGAGGCCTGACTGGGCAAAGGCACACTACAGAGCAGGTGTAGCATGGAGGCTGCTCAAGGTTTGCAACTTTGCAGGAAACATGATCTTTGGAAAAAGGATCTAGCAATTGACATTTTCACAAGTTACCAGAGCTGACGTGTGTGGTTTTTTTCCCCTTACAGAACCATGTTCAAGCTACAGAAGCCTTTTCCGATGCTAATAAGCTGGATCCTGAAAATGAGGAGATTTTAAGTGCTCTAAGGTATTCTATACTTGTGAACAATGAACGATATTTTGTTGCAATTCGGTCATTCATTAGTAGTAGTAGCAAGCAGAAACCACCCTCCACCTGGTGTTGATTTATCACACATACTTCGTTCTTCTATATTTTCATTACCATTAATCTACCGAGGGTTTCACCTATACCTTGGAAGTCTGAAAAGGAGATACACCCGATGATTGGCTTCAAAAGGTAAAGTTCTCCTAGACGAAAAGGTTTGCAGTGTGACCCTCCCCTGTTACAATATTGTAATTATTGTATGCATCCGCCTATGATTCACAACAAAACTGATCTCCTTTGATTGCTACGACGTACAGGGAATCAGTAGGATCGAAGTTTGGTATCCCCACGGGGAAGAACATGAAGGTTATGCACCTATAGGGATCGTCTTCGTCTAGGCTGGTGTTTCAGTTGTGCCCCGCCTGGACTAGTGTGACAAGAACGGATTGCATTTTCTGTTTCCTCCTGGTTTAACGAAGCTAATATCTTGTAGATAAAGCGTCAGAAGAAAAATGTTTTAAGACTAGATGAGAGAAATGTTTGTTTTCAGCACTAAGATTCTTCTGGTAACTACTTGTCATATTACGTAAAATTTTAATTTTCCCTGGGGAATATGTACATTTCAATCAAAATAATAATTTTATTTGGAATGGCAAAAATTGGACACCAATTGGAGAAACATAAACTGACTAATTTCGAGATGAGAAAATTAATGGAGACATGAATCTCACTGCAGTTTACTCCACATTTGAGCGTGGAAAATGAAAAACATACATTAAGATACATTCAGGTTCAATACTAAAGAATAAAAAAGAAACTATTGCTGGTACAAGCAAACTCTGTGTGGGTGAGAAAAACAATTATGGCATGAATTCAGTTATTAAAATACAACGGCTAGAATCATGCAGCAAATATAAACAAGCTCGTGTCCTCTTTACATCCAGGCATCATCTCAGTAATCACTGCAACAGCAAAATCTGTTGCCATTATAGCACCTACAATGTTTACGGAATCTTTGATTTTCATCTGTCTCCCCTGTAAATTTCAAGCCAAGCGGTTACCTTCATTGCGCTTTACAAATCATGCAGTCGCATGCTCAGGACTCGATGCATTCAGCAGTCAGAAGTTGCCACTATATCTGATGACTAGATAATTTGGGTGGTGAAGGGATGGAGGAAAGTCTGTTCAATGGACCGGGACTTTTCGAGCATATGCCAACACCAGCACAAACTCCTTTGCTGATGACCCAATTCTAGCTGGTACTCTCTGTGAAGTGGATGTGGTTTGTAGCCACAACTCAACTAGATTATTTAGCCGCCAAGACGGAACAACTGACTGACCCATACATTTGATCTCGATCTACAACAGGACAAATGCACAATTAGTAAATTGTGGAACCAAGAACAAATAAGCAATGTCTGTAGATACACTGGGCGCTCCATTGCATGCGAATGCAAATTAATATAGAACTAGACCAGCCTTTCACGTCAGTGGCGGTAGTATAAGAGCATAAAGCTGTACAACGGAAAGGGTACCTAGCACTCAACACACTCATAAAATGTGTTTCCTTACAACAAGAAAAAACTACATAAAGGCATCGGTTCTGTACATAGTCCAATGTTGGAAATCTGAGGTCAAGACAAAAATGTACGACTTCCAACAACTAGATGCTTAAAAAATTTCTTGCTCAGTTATTTCTGCCCCATTTCAACTAACTGCTAGATTGACAGAAAAGGATGCTGCTTGTTAGTTCGAATAAATTCACTTACCTCATCTTCGCTTGCAAGATCTAATTTCCTCCTTAGGTACTTCTGAATAAAGGAAACAGGTACATTCCCATCCCTGGACCAATAAGAAATTAGTGTGATATAATAATTCCCTTCTGGATCAACACCCAAATTTTCAATCTAAGTTCTTTGGAGGAGAAGTTTCAAGTGAAGATGCAGTATATGGCACATAACATCTCAAAATCCAGACACATACTACCCAAAACTTGTCCATGAACAAAAAAGTACGGAAACCATGAAATGCACACCACCTTCTTTTCCTATTTTGGTACAGTTTATGCCAAACGTGAGGGTGAGCCTTGGCGCAATGTTTAAGGTCCATTGTGACCTGGAGGAAAGGTTCGCAACAAGGAAACAGTCTCTCCACAATTTTGAGGGTAAGACTGCATAAATCAATCCTCACCAAACCCCACAAAGGTGGCAGCCTTCCTCCGAGGCTACCTTTTATACGCCAAACATGAAATCTACCAGTGTGTTATCACCAATCAGAAAATATAGTTATTTTACATAGAATAAAACAAAAAGTTTCTTTCAAGAAGGATAGCTCCCATTTGGCTCAGAAGTGACACCTAAAACTCTGTTTCGCCAAAGGAAGAATCTCTTAGCATGCAAAAACATACAGAACACAGATCAATTGTTGGAAGAATAGATTAATATAGAAATTCAAATGAAACCTATGCTGTTAATTTATACCATCCAAAACCCACTTTCTAGTTATTAAATACGAACAAAACTACAACGTTTAATTATAAAATGCAGAACTTCGTAATGAATGGGGATCGTAAGAACTCACTTTATTCTCAAATAACTTGCAGATATCTGTGGCAAGGGTGCACGACCTCCCCTGAAACATGTTAAAGGGAAGAAGAAAATGAAGTCCGATAAGGGATAAGTTTATATCATCAACGTGAAAATTCAAGCTTTCATAAGTTGATATAGAATCTCACTGGTTGTTAGAAGCCACTAATGAAAACCAAACTGGGTTCATTTTCCTTTCAACTCCAGCTTCGACAACAGCTTGAGGAGAAACCGTTGATTCTCCAAAAGCCTCAGCCTTCATTTGGCGTCTCAGTTTTCTAGGTTTAACTGATTCCGAAGGGCCAGGATTATTGCTATTCTTTTCATCTTGAACTCTAAACTTTTGTCCATGTTCCTTCACTTTATTTTTACGGGCATGAGGTTCTGATTTGGCAGCAGACCCTTGTGAACTAAATTTTGAGGATTTGCTCCTATTTGCCACTTCAACCAGATAATTTAAAGGCTTCCAGAGATCAGCTTTTCCTTTCCATGACTCTACACCATTCTCTGTTTCATTAGTAGCTGCAGGATGGCTAGATGGCTCAGCAGAGGAAGAATTCTGCATGTATAACGTAGTTGGGCACAAACAAACAAAAAATTAGGAGCAATATAAACCATCTGGAAGCCAAATGAGTAGTCATCTCTTCAAGCATCAAAAGAAGTTTTCTTTCTTTACCTGCCTTATACTCTGAGTGAACTTGGTCAAGGTCTCACGCGAGCTAGAGCTCTCTGCATGGTCTTCCACAGAATCTTCCTCTTTCATTATATCTTTCTCAAAACTGGAACCACGTACTGTTTTTCTAGTTTTTGACCTCCTTCCAGTCATTGAGGTTTGGGTCACTCTGGGAGTGTTGACCACCAATGAAGAGAGTGACCTCTCTTTTCTTCTTACTGGCAACAAAACTGAGGGCACGTCATCAGGTACCTTGATCTTTACTCTTTTGGAAGGGAAAATTTTGTCTCTTACATCTTGCAAACTGTGGTCTGGCCTGGTAACCAATTATCAACTGATAAGCTTTTGTTTCTTTCTCCTTTTCATTTTAGGTTAGTTCGGACCGCTGCTTAATTATATTCATATATGCATGAGCATGCAAACATGGTTCATGGTTGCCAATGCAGTAAATTTGTATTCTGAATTAGCTACTTTCAGAAGTAAAAGATTGTGATACATAACCATGCACATGTATTCGCATGCATACACCGGAGCAGTACTTAACCAAGTAATCTCAGAAGGCTCTGAGTGCACAGATATGAACACATAGACTCATATGAAGAACGATTATGATGGGAACAAAGATCACATATGCACACAAACAAAAAGAGTTAACAGTTCAAAAACTCAACTTCAGGGTCCCAACATCCCAACAGGCATAGCAGTGCCCAGAGAATGGTAGGTCAAAGCTAGGAATAGAAATTAAGACTGCGCACCCAAGTTCCTTTGAAACCATAACCTTCTAACCAAGATTATTACATGAACCCCAGCAATGTGAATAAGACAATGGGAACGCCATCCCGGTGAACGACTAATCATTGGTTTAATATCCACTCCTGTTTATTCTAGGCTGTGCACTCAGCAATAATAGCCTTATCTTTTCACAATCAATTTGTAAACTTGGGATCATTAAGCACCAACTAGATTCTATTGCAGAGATTTGATGCAAATTAGTAGATGCAAGAAACAAGGTCTTTGCAATAGAATCTCTTAAATTCTCACAATCAACTACTCGACACGGGATAGATGCCCCACAATGTTCAATGACGGCATCAGGCACATCTCATGTGCTCTTCTACAGTAAAATATACATGAAATCTTCAACCGCATATTTTCATGTTTAAGTAGTTTAAGAGAGCAATAGAGAGAATGAGAGAGGAGTTAAAAGGTTAATCAGACCGCAGCTTCTCCACTGGTGCACAGCCTAAATCAATATTGCAGATTGGGCAGCATTCTAGTTCCTCGTCCGAGAGCTTCTTTTGTATGCATTTCCTGCAAACTGGATGAAGTTCAAAGACAAGTTGGAGATAGTCACCCAGTGAGTCCTAAGCAAATTTAACTGAAACACGGAGAATAAACTAATATGAAAATGAAGACACTACTTGAAGAGAGGGAAAAAGAACAGGATTTAATGGAGTACTAAAACGGTGTGGTCTTCAAATATAAATCCATAAGATGAACTAGATGGTTACAAAAAGATGTGACAAGCAAAAAGGCAAAAATGGGGGCAGGCTGTATCATATGGGCTGTTGCTGCCAATACATATTTGGAAGCATAGACAAGAAACAATGATTTGGGCTCAGCTGAAGTGGGGAACATGGTTGCACAATATGCATTAATAGTTGTACCCTTGGCAACATCACTTTATTCTCCCAATACTTTTCAATTCTCCTCTTAGAAACCAAAGAATATTCTACCATCAATTTTCTCCGTGGTTGAAATTTTAACCATAGGAAGAAAAATGGCTTGAAGGAAAGTGATCAAACAGAAAATGACTTGTAAGCCTAACCCATCAACGAGAAACGTAATTTCGCATTCGCCCCACTGTAAACATTAGTTTTTAGTAAACGTAAAGTTCGTATAACTAATAAAATGTAATGAAACAGGAAACTTATTGCATCTAGCAAGCAAATTCAACCCCGATCAATCCAATTCCCCAACTGTCCCAGCTCAACATGCCAATATCAAACGTGAAGAACTACCAAAAAAACGATAAAACAAAGAGATCACTACAAGCCAAACGAAGCCAAACCCAGATATAAATTGCAAAAAGATTAGACACCCAGATCATATGCTATACAAAGATGCATAAACAACATCCCAACAACTCATAATTTAAAGAAGTGGAGCTGTGATAGAGAGAAATGAAGAAGATTCAATTAATAGACAAACAACTACTCACACGTATGAAGACATTCGGATATAGTTGTGGCATCTCTGAAGAGCTTGTCGCACAAAGGGCATCTCATGCATGCCACCATCGCCTCTCTCCTCACTTTCACCACCTGATTCGACATCCCCCCGTTAGTATCGGCCCGCACACCTCCCTATCAAGTGCTTGTAACTTTGAGACCTCTTTTCACCCACGTACCTAAACAGAAACAGTGCATGTTAGCAGCAAGTCGTAACACACAAACTTTACGTGCATTCAACACACAACGGAATGTACAATCGTGTCAACTATGCGATAAATATGAACAAGGTATATACATGTAGCTACTGTGTATGTTATATTCGAGATGTGAGAGAAAGAGGGACCTTTGAATTTCGGCTTGTGGGTAGGATTGAGGAGATGGGTATGAGTGAATCGCGAACAAGGGACGTGGGTTGGTGGTGGATTTGGAAGAACGGCGTCGTCGATGATCCGTTTGGGTGTCGAAATCGAGAGTGAGAGGGAGAGGGAGAGAGAAAGAGAGAGACTTTGTTGAGGAGTAATATATACAGCATGAAAACTAAAACAGTGCTTGCTTTCTATATTACTGTTGCCATAATTACGACAGTTTTATTAACCCTTCCACGACGAGAATCTTCTGCCTTTACGTGAAAATTATACGGTATTAGTGATAAAAAAAATTATCATTAAACGTATTTTACAATTGTAGCGAAATGACAATATTATGTTTTTAAGTTACATTTAGTAAAGTTATTCGTCGCAGTAAAAATATTTGTACAATAGAAGATCCTAATTTCTTAATTGACTATCGGCATTCTAAATAATATTGAATTATCTTATGAATCAGGCATGAAACTTTTAAATCATATGAATTGTACGAAAAAGGTTAACAGTCTCGTCAAAAATGGTAATATGACTACTCTTACTATTAAAAATTTATTTTTTAACTGTATATTTAGAGGTTGAGCTTTACGAGTATCAGTTTAGCCATAATATATATAAGTGAAGCCATATTTTACTATATTCTGATTTCCTGTTTAATGTGTGTGACGGCATATTCCATAGAGGCTCGGGTAGTAATGTGTGTGCCCAGGCACGTGATAGCACCCAGCAAGTAAATTTCTCTCTCGTTTTCTCTTGTTTATTTTTTCTTTTGGAAAATTGTAAACACTTTAATTTTCAACCGGAAACGCTCCGCTCGACAAAATTATTGGAGTATTGTATGCAAACCATATTGGCATTTGAAGCCAACTAGATCTCCATGATTTAACGATCTTAAATAATTGCAGTTAATGGCTCGAGTACTTTTTAAGGTTGCCGATGTGACGATGCTTTATGTACATGCATTCTAATAGTCTTGTTTCTAATGCATAAGCCGCATTGAGCCCGTGGAGTATACATTGTCCTGACCATCATTTTTACATCATGTTACTGTATTTTAAAACGCTTGTTAGTTATCCTTACACCGGTATTCTTTTCAATGTACCGAACGAAAATTCTTAATACCTTTTACAAATATCAATTTTACTCGTATTTTTATCAAATACTCTAATTGTATAACTATTTTCTTCGACAAAAGAACAAGTATTTACCAATATATATATGCCACCTATTATTCTTTTTTGGGCTTATATCTTCATATTTAATTCATCAGAGCACGAGAATGAAGTGTGTGTTTGTAGTTTGTGCGTGGGGTGAAATGTACATGGAGCCCACTGACCTGCCTCTTTTAGTTTTATGATGGGCGTGTCTGCAAATCATTGCCGTTCATGCATGCGTACCCTCCTCCGCCTGCCCTTCATCACAATATTACAATCCCTATCTTAGCTTTGTTCATGTGCCATTCTTGTGCGTCACCTATCACCCAGAGCCTCGAATCGAAGTTAAAATGTTCTGTAACACTAGAAAGTGTGTAGCCTGGCCTGAACTAAAGGAGATTGAAGTCCCCAGGAGAGTAAGCCGCTACATAAAAGTTCGACAAACAATACTAATGTGGGTGCCACCACGAGTGTATGTTATGCATTTTGAAGTCGTGACATACAAGTGAAAAGAGATGTCGGAACGTTACAAGGGTTTGTTAAGATACACGTGCAGAATTGTGTTAGTTTTACGTTGAGTAAGTGTGAAGGTAGCTGTACAGTTGATTTAAACTTTTGGGTCGAGTTAGACTCGTCAAATATATATAAGTCTTCTTGGTGAACGCTTCTCTTTCTCCCCGTTATCTCTTTTTGTAAAGTCATTATACCATGCGTTCTTCGTTTCCTCTCCATCTCTTTGGTTCCATGTGATTGTGAGGGGAAGTGTGTGGAGCCCATTGAACTACTTTTTTTTAAGAAAGATGGAATAAATCAACGAGGGAGGCATGGAGCTTCAATTACATAGATACTGATTCAGCGACCAGCTTGCTTGCTTTTGTTTTTTCCTTCAAAAAGCATTGCTGTTTAGTTCATCCGCAGAACATCAGCATGTGACGGCTTCAGTGCCTCTCTTTATCACTTGAACTAAGCTTACCAAATCCATGCAAGCAATATAATGTACACAATACAACTGTGACATGACAATCATGAACTCAAATCCCGTTATGCGAAAGTTTATCAGATATCGAACGTTGGAATTGGAAGATTCAGGCTCTTGATCTTCTCTAGAGGCATAATGCAAGCAGATAGAGCTTCTTTGCCAGAAATTCGAACTTAGCATTGTACCCATCTCCCCCCCAACTGATCCTTGCATCAAGATCCAACCAGACCTTTGTGCCGAGCATAGGTCATTATGGAAAAGAAAATGGTTCCGCTAGCAATTCCAGTTAAAATGACAACCTGCCAAAAGAGGGCGAAAAGATTATGAGCATATAGCTAGGATAGTTAAGACCTATTGGTATGCAGCAAGAAAGTATTCCAGATGCATGATGTACAGTACCCATTTAAACAGGTAGCCATGGCCTTCCTTCCATGGATAGGGAATGTTCATTCCAAATATAGCAGCCACCAACGAGTAAACAGACAAACAGACCGTCCCAGAACACAGAAAGAGCTCCAACTGCAGCCACCAATCAGAGAATCACTAAGGAAAGTTAAAACAATTGCGAAAAAGGGTGGTGTAATGCTAGCCACTCTAGTGGATATTTTGTTTACTACAAAAGTTCAGCAATGAAGCATTAGAAAGAATAACTAGATCCTCCGTTGTACATCAGCTCTGCTTAACAGAAAAATGTCCTTTAAGTGTGTTTTAACGACAAAAGACTGTCACTGTATATTTTTAGGAACAGCGACAAAACATTTTTATTAGCCGTCCTTTGTCAATTGAGCTGTTATAGCAGAGATGCTGTAAAGTAGAGAATCGTTGTCCTAGATATTATGGTGAGTAACCTCCGCATCAACATTTGAGTCCCCTCGCCTTTTTAGCAGATTCCAAAGTCAGAATTTCTTCTTAAAAACATTAATCGGCCTTACATAACAATTTGTGCTCATATACCTTTTACTATTCAAATCCTCTCCTAAATTAGCTAAAAAGTCAAGAGACTCAAATTTGAAATGGAGGGAATTTTTATTTGGATATGGATGCAAGCCTGCAGCACCTGAATTAGCTGGTTTCGATGATTGTCCAGCTGCAAAAATCGATGGTAGATCATCAGCATACATCGTGCGTGGTCTATCACCCAAGAAAGGGATAAATGGAACAAAAATCCATCTTTTAAGGAACATGTAAAATTCCTATTAAAAGTTTGGCTTTGTCCTTCTAAGTACCAAAACCTACCTGGCTACCTTCATCAGTATCACTTGCATTTCATCTTGCTTTTAATATCAAGTCGTCAAACTGGTTACCTGAATATTGATGTAATCCTCGGTGTCATCAATATATTCACGCAGCTGGAAAGAAGAATAATCATGGATGCGTGCATCAGTGTTCTGTGTCTAATAGTACTGAAACTATACAAGTTTGTCGAATGTTGAACTGATTCTTCAGGGTAATATTAATTCCTTAATGTACGAATCATTCAAATTCTGTTTTTGAACGTCAAATGAATTATATAAGAAGAAGCTCATGCACTATATCAGCAAGGATGGAGCATACCGTGGTCAGTTTGTTCAATGTGCCCTCAATTTGTGTGAAGTAAGCCTGCAAAACCATTAGTGCTCGGCAATTAAGAGAGTTTTAGTTTTACTCCATGCAAGACAAGTTCCATAACACCACATCAATGACCTTAAGAGCAAGTACCTCAAGCAACATTTCAAGTTCCTCAACATCAGGTTCCCCATGAGTCGTCACTGCACTGGCCCTGCTTGTTCTGGATAGCTTTGAGCCTATAGTGGGAGAGACGGGGGACCAATTAGCAACGCCATCACCACTAATGGGCGAAGGAGCATCAAGCAATTTCCTTGACAAGTACAGGTCTGCCATATCATCGTCGTCATCCAAAAGTTGTTCGAATTCATCCCTTACCTAGAAACCAGCATGTGCTTTCTTCATGTTAACAACATCTATGTTCCCAAAGGGGCCGTGGTGCAAGAATAAGCATGTGAATGAAATGCGTGATGCATAATAGATTGTTTTTCCAACATTATTCCAAATATAAGCATCCGATTCACTAATTGTTTAGTTGTGGAATGCTCTAGCATAAGGTAAATATCAAATACTTCGGTTCAGGTATATATGGCAAGTAGTTCGCATACTTAGTGAAGCATATGACATAAAAGCCTCAACAACTGACAGCGCTAGTTAACATAGACAACTATTCTCACTAGTGGTCATCCTTTCTGAGAAGCTAAAGTCTGAGTGTTATTATAATGTCTTAGAAGTTAGAACCCAGTGTGACTCCATGTTTTTAACACATCCACAGGCCAAATATGAACTAGCACCTGGAAGGGGAGTCAAGAATATGACATGGCAATGTAAACTAGTCCTGTCACCACCCAACCCTTAATTTCCTCTCTACACATGCCAACATCATCTCACGAAAGCATGCTAAGTTTATATGTGATTTGGAAGCATGGGCAAGAGGAATGGAGAAGTACACTTGCTTTTTGAACGCGATTGGTCAGCCTTGTCATTGCACTCTTAAGTTTACGCACCCGATCCAGATTACGGCTGCTGATCTGCACATTCGTCATTCTTGAGAATTAGGAAACAACAAATATACAGATACTAGTTTCCAACCAATGAAAACAGAAAACTTGAATTTTTGAAGAAGGGATTTAGACATTTTAAATAGAATGAGATTGTGGGAAATAAAACTGTTAAATTCGTATAGGAATCAGCAGTGCTGTATGTGAAACCTCTTTCCAATCAATGCAACAAAGCCTTGCTTCAGCAAATTGATTCTACATTGCGTGGGTTCATGAAATTATGTTGTCCAAGCTATCAAATGTCAGATATAACTAAGAAAAAATACAAGTTTATATGACCTACTCACCTTCTTTTCGAAGCGTACAAGATCTGCCAAGGAGGAGTCATCTGCCCCCGTTAACAGCCTAGTGGTGATACATTGCTAAAGTACTAATCTAGATAATCATTGTATTTAATTAAAAAGACATCGAGATTTGAGGAACAGTAGTGTATTTACATCAACTAAACAAAAGTAGGACAATTCTACTTTGTAATCGAATCTGTTACCTTCGAGGTCAACTCATCCAAAGCTGGGTAAGCAGCAGTCTCGAGTTCTCTTGTTCGTGCATCAAGAAAACTGCAAATACTTTCCAGTGCCACTTCTAAAGCCCGGAATTCAAACGGGAACTCTACATTCAGTTGAACCAAGAAAAGAATATATTAATGATCTTACAGGGATACAAACATGCTACCAAGAATATTATTCTTCCAAGTGACTTTGCTTATAAAACCTTAAAAAGCAGCATCGTACCATATCGCCAGGAAAATTATAAAGAACAATATTACTTGCAACATGGTATACCATTTTCATCACCACTTGCAACATCGTTTTGCATCCCGGAATGCTCTTCGTCTTCTCCTTGGCCTAGGGCATTTACTAGAGGCAATCTTCTTTGCAGTTCTTCAACAATGGGAACTACGTCATCATCAAGAGGGTCTCGAAGCAATACCTACCCAACATTAACTATCCAGTATTATACTATTATAGTCCAAGAATTCTCCATAAAATTTAAGGTTGTGCGTGGATGTTCCTAAAGCCTATGTTACATGGACTCGGTACGAGTGTCCGAGTCGGATACGTGTCCAAGTGTCGGGATTCGTCTATTTTTCAAAATCCAAGACACCGGGACACCGCAAAATATTCCAACCTATTCTCATTTCGTAGTTATTCCTTAGTTTATATAGTGTTTTATGATGCGCATATCGTTTTAATTGCAAATGGAATCATCTCAAAACAATAACGAACTAAAAGAAACACTATAACACATGTTCCTAGTGGCATATCCTATGGGATGTGTAGGACACATATCCCATACCCATGTCCAAGTGTTGAGTGTCCAACACGGGTATTTCACGCATTCTGAAGAGTCCATGTAACATAGCCTAAAGCTGCAACAAGTTGTGTAATCAAGTTCATGGCCTCAGCTATACCTGATTTGAATTGTATTCTAACTGCTCTTTTAGACTTGCTATTTGCAAAAGTTAAAATTTATGTTAAAAAGCACCCTTTACATTACTGAGAAATTTGGATATGAAATATTCACGTACCTCTTCTGTTGTAATGATTGCTTTAATGTGCTGGTAATCCAAAATGAAAGAAAACAGATAGGCATCAAAATCTTCGCACAAAATAAACTCAAACTTCAAACACTAAAGTGGAAGTCTAAATCACACTAAACCCTTTAGAGGCAACGTATTAACTTCTTAACGACACTTGCTAAACTTTTCCGAGACAAATATAGAGCGAATAAGTATAGTAGAGTAACATAAAAGGCTGAATTTAAACGGTATTGAACTAAGAATAGTACCTCCAAATTGAGGACGATTGCTCTTTCGCGGCCTAAAATCGTAGAAGGGTACGACAACAGGGGATCAAGAATTCGAAGATCTCTGGCATTAATAGGGACTCGCCGCATGATAGCGTACTTGTCCAAATCCAAAATCGTGCCCAGCCCACGTTGGTCTAGCAAAATCCAGCTCCTACAGACGACCTTTTTCTTCTTCGAAGCCGACTCAACTGGCACAATGAACCCATCTCCAGCCATTTCAAGTAAACGGCAGTACAATCAAGAAACGGAGGATTGGAAGAAGTGGGTGAAAGATGGATTACAGGAGTTTGATTGTGGGAAGATTGGGGAAAGTGAAGGTATGTATCAGGGCTTGGAAATTTATTGTAGAGGGGCCATTGATGGAACCATTTGAGAGGTGTGGAGATTATTGGCTTGCAGTATCCGTATTGCATGAGTGAGTGGCGGGTAGTAAAGTATGGTAAATTATGTACAATTGGAGGGGAAAGAAGGTTTCAAAAACGGACAAGTCCACGCTCCTTTGAGGGTGCGTGTCTTACACATCAAAGCATTTCTATAATTCTATCCAACAATTGTCGTCTATTATTCGAGTTGCGACGATAAGTTATAACTAGTTCTACAGGGCGGGTTAAATCTTCTCATTAATCTCTATGGATATACTCTCTGGAGCCTTAGCCTATGCTAATGGAAGGAGCATTATTTATTAGTTATAGAGGTTAATACAAAAAAAGTGACCTGGAATATACATCCAAATCCAGCTTAGAACATCATGGGTAACTCAAGTGACTTGCTATGGGAGTTACCTCTTGTGATGAAGTTGTTTGCCTTGGTTTCTAAGTTTTCCATACATGTACACTGTGCTCGACAAAAAAGTTGAGATATCTCTCCTTACCCTTTAACATGGCGTCGCGTATCTTTGGTTTGGGTTGTTTTTTCTTTCACTCTAACATGGCTTAGCATGCTTTTAGTCTGGTATAGCCAAGTGATGCCAATGAAAGTGGGTTCGCAGTCGACGTGGAGGTGCCACAAGGAATGCAGTTCGAACCAGATGCCAAGTATGTTGATGTGGGACACAACAAGGGTGGAACAAGGGCAGAGACCAAGGGCTTCCCAGACAAAGCCTGAGGGTGGCAGTGCTGCGAGGACGAGGGTGATGGCGCAGGGTGAATACACGACGACAGTCACAGTCCGATGCTTAGGTCCAGAGTTAGGGTCATGTATGTTTCTCTCTCTAGGATTCTAGAATGAGAAAGTGAAAGTGTTCTGAAAATGTTCAACCGTCTCGAATGAATTCTCAAGACCCCTATTTATAGAGGTTGAGATGATGATGTCATTAACCGACACGTGGCGCTCCCCCGGGAGTGACACGTCATCGGGGGTCCACGGGTGCCAGTGCTCCACGGACTGTCGGATCGCATATTCACCCGGCCTGCTCCTCACAGCGTTGCTCTGTCTGTCTGGAAAGACTGGCTCTCACAGCGTCGGTGTGGCCAGAGAACCCCATTGATCTAGCCACCAATCCAAGCACTTGCAGAGTCCCACAGGCCTGGCAGCAGTGAGGAAGACCTGACGCCCCAACTGCCAAGTGAACTAGCGTGATTCCCTCCGAAGACCTGCTCTCGTCTCGAAATGACCTAGGGGTCATAGTCTTTAGGGGTGCCGACGCAAGCCCCAAGTGCCGGAGCACGTAGGCCAGTCAGGCAGGCACCCTGGCGGAGATAGTCTCCCGGAGGAGTCGCCTATCCCGGGGGCCAAGGTAGCATCCGGGAGGAGCCATCTACCTGGCGGAGGGGGAGTCTTCGTGCCGGAGCAATTAGAGTTCCCTGGCGGAGATAGTGTCCCGAAGGAGTCGCCTATCCCCGCGGGTGAGTCCTTGTGCCGGAGCACTCGGAGCGCGTCAATGTAGCATCCCGGAGGAGCCGTTTACCTGACGGGCCGAGGTAGCATCCCGGAGGAGTCGTCTACCTGACGGGCCGAGGTAGCATCCCGGATGAGTCGTCTACCTGGCGGAAGGGGAGTTGGAGAGCTCCCTGGCAGAGATAGTGTCCCGGAGGAGTCGCCTATCCCCGCGGGTGAGTCCTTGCGCTAGAGCACTCGGAGCGCGTCAAGGTAGCATCCCGGAGGAGCCGTCTACCTAACGGGTCGAGGTAGCATCCCGGAGGAGCTGTCTACCTGGCAGAAGAGGAGTTGTCCCTGGTGGAGATAATGTCCCGGAGGAGTCTCATATCCCTACGGATGAGTCCTTGTGCCGGAGCACTCGGAGCGCGTCAAGGTAGCATCCCGGAGGAACCGTCTACCTGACGAGCCAAGGTAGCATCCCGGAGGAGCAGTCTACCTGGCGGAAGGGGCGTTGAAAAGCTCCCTTGCAGATATAGTGTCACGGAGGAGTCGCCTATCCCCGCAGGTAAGTCCTTGTGTCGGAGCACTCGGAGCCCGTCAAGGTAGCATCCCGGAGGAGCCGTCTACCTAGCGGAAGGGGAGTTGAAAAGCTCAATTGCGGAGATAGTGTCCCGGAGGAGTCGTCTATCCCCGCAGGTGAGTCTTTGTGCCAGAGCACTAGGAGCGCGTCAAGGTAGCATCCCAGATGAACCGTCTACCTGATAGACCGAGGTAGCATCCCGGAGGAGCCGTCTACCTGGCGAAAGGGGAGTTGAAAAGATCCCTGGCGGAGATAGTGTTCTGGAGGAGTCGTCTATCCCCGTGGGTTCTGCGCACTCCGGATAATGGGTCAAAGCATGTTCCACGACCAAGGCAAGGTGCGTATGGTGTGGTGAATGACTGTGGTGCCCGGGGGGCATGTAACATGATTGTGGCGCATGGGCGTGACGTAGTGAGTAAGGTGCCGGAGGCACGGTAGTGTGACAGAGATCCTGGGGGCACAGCTGTATCAGCGGCGCAGCGCACGGGCATGGTGGATGGTTGGAGTGCGGCGCCCGGACGCCGGCGATGGGGGTCGCGAAGACGACGTCCGGGTGATGGACGATGATCGTCACGGAGTTGGCGCGTGGGCGACATCCGGATGTCGGGGGTCGCGGAGTGACGTCGGGCGACGGGGTCGCGGAGTGACGTCCGGCGACGGGGTCGCGGAATGACGTCCAGCGACGGGGTCATGGAGTGACGTCCAGCGACGGGGTCATGGAGTGACGTCGGGGAGACGGGATCACGGAGTGACGTCCAGGCGACGAACGACGAGGGTCACGGACGATGTAAGGCCCCTTGAAGAGAAGTGAATGTGTTAAGTGTAGAGGCCAAAGGCCAACCCTTAGGGGGAGGCCAAGGCCAACCCCAAGAGAAGGCCGAGGTCGACCCCCAAGGGGAGGCCGAGGTCGACCCCCAAGGGGAGGCCGAGGCCGACCCCATGGGGAAGGCCAGAGCCGAGGACTACCCCAAAGGGAAGGCCAAGGCTGACTTCCTTGGGGCAAGTGCCATGGCGCGCCGACGGACGATGCGCGATGTAACGTAACAAAAGTAAGAAGTGCACGTGACTTGAGCGTGCACGCTTTGACTGGTTGTGAGCGTTGAAAATGGCTGTTATTTGTGCGGATGTGTTATGCAAAATGAAACTATAGTAGGCCTTTGGGTGCGACCAAAATAGGTTGGAAACACCAAGTAAGGTGAAAATTGACCCAAAGGATTGTGTGTTGTGTGTGGCTTGACGCATACGAGGAGGTTGGATTATAAAGAGCTGGGAACAGTGAGTGTATGAAATAGTTGCCTAAAAGTAACACGTAAATTCTGCATCTACCCATTGGAAAGATTATTTTACTTTGAACTTGTAATGTCAAGCTTGTATTCCTGCAAGGTCTCTGATACCACGAAGAACACATGTTGCTCTTTGATGTTATTTTCTATTTACCCACTATTATAAGAGTGAAGCTCGGATCACCAAGTCACATTAAGATCATTGACTTTCTTCGCTGTGTTATTTTCATTTACACAGTCGAAGTCCATCATATGAATATGGATAGCTGATGAAAGGATCAAAGAACTCAAAGAGGTCATTATTGGACTTGTATGTGGATTCTTTTTCATCATTTGACACATGAAAAGAAAGTCAATCTCTTCTTCAAATTCCCAAGCTGAACTTGTATTCTATTCTTAAAACTATGCTTTATGAGTAAATATATATATATCTTCTTGGATCAAAAAGAGTACCAAAATTTGCTTTGAAACGTACTTCTTACCTCAATGGCTCACAAACCCTGTGAGCCATTAGACTAGAATTCTTTTGTGTTAATACATGATGATTGAGCCAAAAAGTCCAATGATTGATATGATAATATACAGCCTTCGATCTTCTTGTTTTGATTTTTAAAGAATGAAGCTCATTCTCACAGCCCCACTTTTCTTTTAACTTTTGCCTTTAGCTTGAGTTGTCGTATAGTTGTTGTTAACCAAAAGAACAAACAAAAAAGTTGTATCATGGTATCACTTTTTGAAAAGAAACGAATACGACAACGAAAGAAGTCTTCGAAGAATCATTCTCATTAAGAAAAATGTAGAAAAACTCGCATGGAGATGAAAATGGTGTCCAAATTTGTTTCGCTACGTTCGGTGATCCAATTATTTCATCTGATAGAAACTTATTTATCGCACATAGCAGAGTCCAAAAGAAGTATGCAGCAGAATAGACTCCACTGCTCCCCTCTCTCTCTCTCTCTCTCATTTTCATTTGATGACTATCCGCCGTTCATTATTGCAAATGGACTCTTATATGTGCATTTTTTTAATTTTATTTTTGTTCATAATAAACGTCTGCATATTTGAATTTGATATCCGGACACAACTTTATTTGAATGTTAAATTTAAATTTGGTAACCAAATACAACTTTATCTAAATTCAAACTTAAATTTGCTAATCAGACGCAACTTATTTGAACGTCAAACTTAAATTTGCTAATGAAGTAATAAAATCGAGTTACTATGTAATTTCTAAAATGAAAACTTGTTCACAAATTCAGAAATATGAAAATGAATATAAGCGAATCTCATAATCAAATCGAGTGGTCCCCCCCACCCACCCCCACCCCCCCCCCCCCACCTTCTTCCTTACCTTACATCTTATCAATTCACTGGCAATAAAAAAGAGAAAAGCACAATTAAGAATAATGGCAACAAGGCGAGTTGCATATACGTTAAAAGTGCAGGCAGAACTTAACCGAGACAAAAAATATTATTACGAATTTAACTTGAACTTGTAACCAAGTGGGGGCATTAAAATGGTCGAATAAACGGTCATTACATTCCTTCTATGCGTCTACACGTTATCATGGTGCATGACGAGGGATGATGATCACGCATGTCATCACAGACCCATCATGCGTGTCCAGGCCACTGTAGGCATAGCAGATAAATAAACTGGGAGCTTTTCACCGTGGACCTTTTAACGAATTGGCAGTCAAACGCCGAGATCGCGGATAAAAATAGAAGTCTAGACAAAGTCCAACAAGGTCACATGGGCTTGCGTGCCCAAAACGCATTGCTAAACTAACTAGGCCAGACACCAGTTGTTCCTCAAAAACAGTGCAAAGGTGTGTGAAACCTTAAATTCTGACATCTCGTCACATGTGCGTGGGTCGAGGCCGAGGACATGGTGGAGAAAATTTCTCACGCCTCGAGGGAAATGGCCTGAACCGGTTCCTACTAAAGCTTCTTGTAATTGTTTGGAGCTGATCAAGTATGATTCCCAACTTATAAGCCACGACAAGATTGGAGTGTCGCGGAAGCGGAACCAGATATTGATTATTTTGGACCCTTTATTGGAAACGCGGTATGATCATTTTACGCTGTCAAATTCGGCCTAAAAATTTCAACGATTTAGTGACGGTTATTTGATTAGTCAATTTTCTACAAGGGTAATGCTGGAATAAGCATGTGAGCGAGGAGTTCAACCTAGCAAAAGTCAGTTTTGTCTCTTGCCTCGTGCTTGATTTCCCCTCTTAACCCCCATCTTTCATTATTTTCTCTCCCCACAAACCTAAACTACCGATCAACCGGTCTCTTTTAATTTGTGGCACCGTAAGCACCATATTTGCAGCCAAAACTCACAAAGGGTTGTAACTCGCGGCCGATAGGAAGTTATCTGAGGTTTGATTCCATGCAAATAGAAAGTGGGTGAAGTCAACCTAGATGTGGTGGAAACATTAAGAGTTATGCGATGGGTGGTTGCGATGAAACATATATAGCCTGGAGAGTGAGAGAGTGTGAAATTAGAGGATAAAGCATATTCTCATGCGACTCTACACTAGGGTATTTTTTTTACTTCGAACTTAAAACTGTCTGATTGATAATAGTTCATCTTACAATTGTCCGTCGAATGCCTACCCAACAGTCCTAGGCCCAATCGCAACTACAAGTGTTGCCCTTCTTACAATTACTTAAATATTGGACCTAGATGCTCCTGCAATTTTGTTGTTATTAACTTTGATCATTAGCATCACACGAAGTCTAGAATCCCGACTGGCACCTTGAAGTATAATTTTGACAAGAAAGTGAGCAAAGGTATATTAAAGTTAGAAAAAATCTAAGGACCTGCTTGATAAAACTTAAATTTAACTATTGAAAATTTAAGAGTCGGATTTGTAAAACAAAAATTTTTAAGCGGCTAGATATATTTTTTCAATTAGAAAGAAGAGTTCATTAACTGAGACAAAAAAGGTACTAACTAAAATAGCACAAACAAGTGTTTGACTCTGGAAATATAATACAACTAAAAGTGCAGCTGAGACAGTAAAAGTAGATGCTTGGGCCTAGAACTGACAATGGTCAACATCGCCTTAAAGGAAAGCACAAAAGATAAGTATTATCACTGTTGGATTTAGAAATTTCAGATCAAATTGTAACATGATGGAAGAGATACAATAGGGCATATTTTCCAGGGGCCGCATGGAGTGGCAGTTTACAGTATTGTCGCGGTTAACATCGAATCCGAAAAAGGTGAATAGGGGTCCTACGGCCGAATCAAAGTATCTGCAACTTGAATGGAATGTGCATCCTCTAACTTTAGGAGATCCGCCATCTTCAAGCTACAATGCCACATTCTCGGATCTGTATCAGAGATCTTCAACCAGACTGGAGATCTAATGAGATCGATGGATCTGCATAAACCTTTCAAATCTAAGGGTAGGAATATGATGGAATAACTTTGTGGTTGAAGAACTTCCAATCTGTGGTGGAGACTAGCAACCAGAGGGTGGAGGAGAGTGGTGGCAAGTGGACGCAAGGGTGGGGTATTGAGGCATGTGGAGGACATGATGCGTGAAAAATAAAGAAAATAAGGAGGAGCACTGGGAGAGCATTCCCTTTCATCCTCACAATCATGGAAGCTGAAGGAGGAAGGGGCGACGACTGTATTTTTTTTAGAAAGAAAGAAGATGGACAAAAAAAAAATTCTCAGTTTTTATCCAAACACCTTCAACAACTTCTAATATATTATACTCATAATAGATTAATTCAGTTTTAATCAAAAATTACTTTCGAGAATCAATCCAAAACGAATTACGTGATGAATATTAAGAGGGTGTTTGAGATTGATTCTAGATTGATCAAATTTGATTAAATCAATTTTGAAATGTTTGGCAAAAAAAAAAATAAACTGATTAAATATGCTCTAATGTGCTTAAAACTGATTAAATCCATAATCCTTATTTTCTTGGATTAAAATTTAATCAGTTTTGGAGAATCAGGTTTGACCAAGAGATTTACCAAAATATCTTTACATATAAATAGCATTCAATGCTCAATTTCAGTTTGAATGCACTACATAGTAATTTTGCTATACTAAACCTACTTTAATCCATTTTTATCCAAACACATTTAAAGTTGATTTTAGAAACTGATTCTAATTCAATCAAAATCTACTTTTACGAATCAATCCCAAACGGACTCTAAAGTAAGTCTACCCTGATTGAAAATTTTGATCTATTTTTGGCAAGAATTAATTTTTTAAGTGATTCAAGGTTAGGCACTATTAAACGTACTTAATTAAAAATTATGAAAGATTTTAAGTTTCAAGTGTGCTTAATTATGTTATCAAACATATTCTAGGTGTAGCTCAACTCATAAATTTCCTGAAGCTGCACAAGTAATTACCTTTATAATCTGCATTAGTAAAAAATATTGCGTGATTTTAGACCATCTTACTCGCGAAATAATACAATACAAAAAAAAAAAAGATCCTTATGTTCTTAATCTCTCCTACTATCAAATCAACTTCCTCGTGAAATGATTAAAAGTGATTAGAACCCATATTCATTAAAAGTTTGTTTGGATAAAGAATTTCAAATTACCTTGCATTTCAAAATTTATTCAATTTAAAATATATTGATTTACAAATTTATGAAATTGCAAATTTAGTATTTTGGGGGTTTTCTAGAAACGGGTATTTTATCTGTGAATTAACATTTGAAAATTTGAATCCATATAATTTAATGGTGCACGAATATAAACTAATAGTCTATTTTTTTAATGGAAGAAGGTAACTAAAACCATGGAGACTAAATCAATGACTTTCTTTCTATGTTTATGAAGAGGATTCGACAAATAACTAGTCTGGACTAGTTATTTTTACAAGAAATTTTGGCACACCAAATCTTCTTTTCAAATATCCCTTCTAAAATTTGAAAAATTCATCTCATTTAATATAAACAAAGAATTTAATGTGATGTATTTTTAAATTTTTTATAAAATTAAAATCTTCGCTTCAATTGCCTGAACACACTCTAGAAAGGAAATAAAAACAATGAACACGAACATATAGAAAGTACTGCTCTATCGTGGAGCAGACCAGATGCGGCAAAGCCCCGCAGATCATGGTACACATGACTTTGATGAGATGACCCCCATACACACAGATCCCACCATCATCCATACAAATTCCGTCACCGTCATTCATAGCTTTCATCACATTCCAGATCTCCAAGCAGGAGGACACCCCCAAGTACCAAAAGCCCCCCTCAAGAAAAACTAAATTAAAGAAAGTACCTAAACAAATCACTCATTATGCCTTCGCAGTCACGAACATGGCACAGCACCTCTCTCTCTCTCTCTCTCAAACTAATCTTCCTCTCTCTCTAAATAAAAAAGAGCAGTAACGCGGCATCATGAGATTTTAGTGGCCACGACAAGAAGAAGAAAGGAACCCAACGGACAAAAACCCTAGTTCCCCTTTTTGTCCCGAATTGCATCCTTGCATCTTTTATGTTTTTGATCCAAATATAGACAAATGCGTGTTAGTGATAGGTTATTGTGCAGGCATCGATGAAGCAATCTCATCGATCCACGAGGATTTTCATCCTCTGTCTGCTCGCCGTCTCTGTCTTGGTCCCAATCGTCGTACTCTCCGGCAGAATTAAGCATCTCACTTCTGACGGTAACGGTCCTCACGTCAATACTCATTTCCGGCGATGATGATCACGTAGTTGTCTGTTTGTTCTGATTCTTGTGTAATTTGTTGTTGCAGTGTCGAAAGCGTACATTGAAGATTTATCGACTATTGTGCGTCCTCTTCTTCTCTAGTGTTTACTATCTAAAGTTGACTGTTGGTACTTTGTCGGTTGAGATTGAATACCTCTTTTCTTGATTTTTGTGCACCTTGATTTTTTGGCGAATTTTTAGGATAGGCTCGAAAATCTGAATACTGAATCACTACTTAGATAGTAATTGCGGATCAACTAAGTGTTCTTTGACTTCAAGTCAAATTATGAGAAAAGCAGTGACTGAAGCGGATGACTATTGCTTGAGTTTTGTCACGCTAATCTACAGAAAGTCAAAAGGGAATGAAATTAGGAAGAGGGAGTATCTTGAATATTTTACGATTTATTTTGTGAAATTAAAAATCATAAATTTCAGTTTACCGACTATTTTATGCTGCCTTCTTCTTTAGTCTTCACTATCTACATTTTACTATTGATATTTGAATACCCCCTTTGTTAATTTTGTCCACTTCCCTTTTTATAGGATAGGCTCAAAAATCTGAATAGTGAGTTGAATTTAGCTAGTAATTTGAGGATCAAATAAGTTCCTGGTTGACAAGTCAAACTATGAGAAAGTACTGAAATCAATGTCTACATGCAGGGACAGAAATCATGAAAGGCAGGACTACATTGAATGCTTCCCAATTCATGTCGTGAAATTGAAAATTATCAATGTTAGGGTAGGCAAATCATATGCTAAAAGTAGTAAAAAGACTTGAATATCTTAGATGTGATGTTATTTCGTGTTGTTAAGTAGTGTTGACTAAAGGCAATGAAGTTCTTGAGTTTTGAAAAAGATAACAAGGAAAGCTTGCTTCGAGTATGTTATATAAATATAGTAGTACTAGTGCTATTGAATTTGTTCACATTCCGCTTCTTTTACATAATGCAAAGCTGCAACCTAGTGAAGCATACAAGTTTTATTCTTCCCCTGAATATGTTGTTCTATTTTTCTCCAGAAATACAGGACAGACGCTCTGAAACTTAATTCGATAGAGCAGGTATATTTTGTTGGTTCTTTACGGCTTTGTCTGAATATGTGCCTTTTTTTTCTTTATGGTCATTATGAACGTGGATTTATGGTGTAGGAGGACGGTGAAGGCTTAAAAGTACCAACTTTAGAAGTATACAAAGACGAAGGTGGTTCCGCAGTTAGTTTCAGTACTTATAATGCGAGTGGTAAATCTGAGGTATCTAGAAATCCTGGAAGCAGTGCTAATTTGGCAGAAAGGAATGGTTGGTACCTCTGACTGTGCTTTGCTTATTTATATTTTTGTGCTCCTGTCAATGATGATATTTTCTTCATTTCAAGTTCAGGAACCAATCACAAAGCAAAAGAAGACAATCAGCAAAGTCAACAGGAGGGGATTGTGTTTACATCTGGTGGAAAGGTTAGCCACACATGGATAATGAATAGGAAAGGGCTAATGCTTCAGTCACATTTTAAACTTCTTTGTAGCTACATTGACATTTTTTTGTGCATTAGGTGTTCTCTTGTTTAAATTGTGAACTTAATTAGTGGCAGGTATACAACTTCTCATGCTCTTGCTTTGCCTGTCTCGGAAATAAAACTTGGAAAGGATAAAGATATCAACCATAATTACCAGAGGCTAGATGAATAGGAGGCTTACCTTTTGTTTTCATGCTAGGCAAATCAGTTTGTTTGAAGTGGCCACAATAACCATATGATTGTCTCAGCAATTACACGTGGATACATCCCTGAAAAGCCTCTGCTAGAGAACGCACCAGAACTTTTTGTTGGACCCGCTTTGTTTCTAGGTGGCTATCAAGGATGTCATCAATATGTTACTCCTAGTTCAAATATTCATACTCGTTCTTCTTAAAGAAATAAACACAACAGTTACTTTAAAAATGCTGCATACATCTTTTTTGCCAGTTTGCCCTGGACGTTCCTTTAAAGTTATTTGAATGTTATTTTACTCGAGAAGTGCAGAGATCATTGAGAAATTACGTAATCCCCTATCTCTTATCAATAAGACTATATATGCAATCAATCTTTCCTTTCTTGTTTAAGTAGTCCCTTACAGTTTTTCTTGGATAAGTGGTCCCTTATTGTTTTTATCTGGATATTATTGAAGATTCGGTGTCAGTTATGACTAATGAGTCAAAAGTAACGTCTCTGTTTCCATGTGTAATTTATTCAACAATGGTTTTGACTATGTTGGCGAATGTCTCCATTATTCTTAGCATAAAAAATTATAGCTAATATGAGAGGCTGTTCTTAAGTTTCTGAGGTAGCGTTCTGAACATACCAACCTATTTGAAGAAATCTTTTCTTAAGTGGTATTAGAAAACTTAGGCGCCAAGGTCCATATTTCACTACAATATGGAAAAAGGGACCAAAATCGGTCTAGACATCCGACACGGTGGTGAGGCTTCTTCTTCAGCTGTTTCAATCCAGGCAGAATGAGTAAATAAATAGAGTATTCATTTACTGTTGTATCAGTCATATAACATTTACTGGAATGGAGGAATTTTGTACTCTTCTTCTGCTCAAGGTTAAGCGATAGGGGTTGGTATGCTTAGAAGTAGGAAAGGTAGGAAAGAGATGTTCTGAGGCTTTCACTTCGTGTTAGAAGGTCGAATCAAGGTTTATGAGTTTGTGTTGACGAATTAATTCTACATTTGAACTTTCTTGGGAAATGTAGTATGCGATGTTGGACCATGGGTTTGCTTGGATTCATTCATATTCTCTGACATGTCCTTTTGACATATATGATATCTTCTGAAATTGTTTACTTTCTACTTGTTGTATGGTTCAATTTTGTAATTTTTGCTACTCTCTTTCTCTCCTCTGAATCTAATTGCCTTATACAGTTAGAATTACATATCTGTTCAGGCCTTTGAAATTTGTATGTCTTGTTTGTTTGGTTCCTGGCAGGAAGAATTTAAGCAAGCGACAGTTGAACATGATCAGAATGCGAGGTCCCTGTCACGGAAGGAGATAGATTTGAAGATACAAGAGATGAAAGACCAAGTCATTAGGGCCAAAGCATACTTGAATTTTGCACCACCCAATAGCAACTCCCATTTAGTAAAGGAGTTGAAAGTACGAATTAAAGAACTGGAACGAGCCATGGGTGATTCCACCAAGGTCTCTGAGCTGTCTAGGAGGTAACATTCTTCGCTTACTAAGATCATATGTTGGATAAAACTTAGAAAGCAACAAATTGAGTGCAAAGAGTTCTATTACTGTGAGGTGGCAAACTTTGACTGTTTTGTCTTACCAACTTAGTTTCAGACTGTGTTTTCTGGTATGTAAATATCGCAACGGAGAAAAGTAGGGGTGATAATCAGGAGAGAAAGTGACAACTGCATACATAGAGGCCTCAAGAATGAGAAACGGTGAAGAAGGAAGAAAGCCACCGGGAAAGTACAGTAAATGTTCCCATATCATTGCCAGCCTTTGTTTGTCCCTGTTAGGCTGGACCTTATCTCTCCTTTTACTAGACGTTGTTACCCAAATTTATAGGAGTGTTGCTATTACTGGAAACATATTGTTCATACCCTTATGTTTACAGTTAAAACATATTATCAATGTACTTCCACTTACTCCACTAATCCAAGTTACTGAGTGAAATTACTTGAGTTCTAGTTTTTCTTACCACATCTAAAAGTTGGCCTGGTGGGTAGTTGAAATGAACCAACTGCAATGTGTTGTCAGCTAGCTGTTTCATGGCAAAGAGATAATTGTGCACATAATTATCCAGCGTTTGGTATTAGAAATAGGAGCTAAACTTGCTTGTCGTTGGGGCTTGTAATAGGGCAACCGGGAACCATTGATTCTGGCTTCTCAAATTAAAGAATTGTATCTTTTATCCAGGGCTTTGCAGCGAATGAGAGCAATGGAGGCCTCTTTGTTAAAAGCTAGTCATGTTTACCCCGAGTGTTCAGCCATGGCAAAAAAACTTCGTGCTATGATGTACAATGCTGAAGAGCAAGTCAGGACACAGAAGAATCAAGCATCATTCCTTGTTCAGCTTGCTGGAAGGACTACCCCAAAAGGCCTTCACTGCCTCTCCATGCGTCTGACTAACTCATTTTTTGCCCTTCAACCTGAGGAGCGGGAGTTCCCTGGACAGCACAAACTACATGATCCAGATCTCTATCACTTTGCTATCTTTTCTGACAATGTTCTGGCTTGTGCAGCGGTTGTGGACTCGATCATATCCACAGCAATGGTATGCTGTGTACCCTTTACTTGGTTGTCTGTTGGCGTTTGTATTTTTCCATTGATGTATGTCCATACTCCTCATATATGCTGAGGGTTCAAAAGGATGACTTATCCCCACGTATCAGAAACTTAGAAATTAAGAAGAGTATCCTTGATATACAGGACCCTGTCACCTATAAGTGGTTAGTGTTTTGAACTGTTGTAGACTTCCACGTCTGCTAGAATGCTCTTCTCGGCAACTATTTGGAGCTGGACCCTGGAGTGACTTATCTTGAGTATTTCTTGGTAATGCATGTACTGCATGCTTATAATTCCATGAAGCTTGTTGCTCTAAACCTGGACTTTGTTTGGTGGAATCTGTACTATCGTCCAATTGCAAGCTCTGTAACCATTTCTTGATTTGGGAAGACAGATTGCCTCGTCGTGTATTCTGTTTGCATTTTCTTTTTTCTTGTACAGTTAGTTGATGCAATAGTGCAATACCATCCCCCCTCTCCCCCCAAAACACACACACACACACACACAAAGCAAAAAAAATAAAATTCATTAATGTTTCATTTTACTCGCTACTGTATATTTATCATATGTTAAATGTACCCGAAGGGCACAAGCTAGACTTACAATAGAATAAACCATGCGTTAATATCATTTGCAACACGTATTTTGTAAAAGGTTTTAGAAAATTTTGTCATTTCAAAGGTCAATTATCATTTCGTGGGTTTTATGCAGGAACCGAAGAAAGTCGTCATCCATATACTGACAGATTCTCTCAACCTTCCAGCTATCACTATGTGGTTCTTATTAAACCCTCTTCGAAGAGCTACAATCCAGGTCCAAAGCATAAACAGTTTTGATTGGATGTCCATCAAGTATGGCGGCAAAATGCAGTGGCAAAGCTCCTCTGACCCAAGATATGCTTCCCCTCTTAACCACCTACGTTTCTATCTACCAGAGATCTTTCCTGCGCTGAAGAAGATTGTGCTTCTTGACCACGATGTGATTGTGCAAAGGGATCTATCAGGACTTTGGAGTGTCGATATGAAGGACAAAGTTAACGGAGCAGTGGAGACATGTCGAGAAGACGAGCCTTCCTTCCGTCGAATGAATATGCTTATTAACTTCTCAGAGCCAATGGTTGCTAGGAGGTTTGATGTCAAGGCATGCAGTTGGGCATTTGGAATGAATGTGTTTGATTTGCAGAAGTGGAGGAGACGGAATTTAACTGAGGTCTATCACAACTACCTGCAGTTGGTAAGGATTTTTTTTCTGTAAAGCCACTTTTTTTTATTTTCCCAAAGGTTTATTATAAAAACCGGTTCTTTTGAAGTTTAGTTTCCTCTTCAAACCTGTTTCTCTGGTTGCTTTTCTTATTACTCTCTCTCTCTCTCTCACACACACACACACAAAAAGCTTGCATGCACAATTTTTTGGTGCTTTTACGGCATACATGTATATTCGTGCCTATTTTCTGTGCCCTTTGGCACATGCTTAATTCTTTCTACGAATCTTGATGTGAATTTAGACTCCTATTTATGGTGATTCTGAGTGGACTGCTATATGGACCTGTCCTAAGTACGTCAATAAGATACTTGCACAGTATTACCACAAAAGTAAATTGAGATAGCTATTCCTTAGCTGCTTAATTGACAGGGTGATGCTAATGGTTTTTCTTCAAAAAAGTTGTTGACCATACGGTTGGTATTTGTTAAGGTGTAGTATAGTGTTTTCGTCAGCATACTTGGATAGTTATCAAGCAGTTATTGATTGCTTGTTTTGCTGTACCGGTGGGTATAAGGTTTTGTCCATTGGAACGATTCTATCGGGCCGCTAAGTAGCGGCTTAGCATTGTGTGCTTATTGCTGTTTATAATCATGTAAACACGCATCCATCGTGAAATCAAATTTATGTCACCATGTGAAAGTTGCTCATGGTCTCCAGCACTTGGATTAAATCATTAACTACTTCATCCCAAAATTGGCATGTGCTACCCATGCAAGTTGCCCTTTAGATTTCTCCTCTAGTATACTCTGTGCCTAGAATATAAGTATGAGGAGTAATATGTCCAAAGAAATTAATAATGCTCATCATCACGCATCTTGCCATTGTTTCACCATTGTTCCCTCAAGTGATAACCGTTACATTGACCAACATTGTTCAAGGTGGACGGGTACCAAATACGAGGCGGGTGAGTTTCTACATATATGGTTATGCATACATTTTTTGCCAGTAGATTTCTTTACATTACAAGCTTACCTCCATAATCGGCCATAGTGATCTAAGAGGCCATGTAGTTTTTAAATTACTCTATAATGTTCTAATGCTTGTTCTACTTCGGGTTATGCAGGGATCTAAGAGGCCATTGTGGAAAGCCGGTAGCTTGCCCATAGGTTGGGTCACCTTCTACAACCAGACTGTTGGTTTGGACCGGAGATGGCATGTCCTTGGGTTAGGTCACCACGCTGATGTCAAACAGCGCGATATTGAGCAGGCAGCGGTGATACACTATGACGGAGTCATGAAACCATGGCTCGATATTGGACTCGAGAAGTACAAGCAGTATTGGAGGAAGCATGTCAAGTATGACCACCCCTACTTGCAACAATGCAACATCCACGATTAATTAGATCCCGCGACATAGAAAGTTCAAATTGAGCAGCTTAGTTACCCCACACATTACATGCATCCTGTCGTAGGAACGCGTGCGACCGATCATTCTTTCTCATTCTTCCATGTAAATTTCAAGTTATTGTAGTTACTTTCCCACATATTCCTTTGCGGCCGTTATCTTCAAAGAACAGAGCCACTTTTAGCAATAACTGGGGACAAAATTAAAAGTCCCCGTCGGTGGTATTGCTGGGCATAATTGTTGTACAGAATTCATTTTAGTTCACAAGTAACTCAATATTCATGTCTCATGTCTAGATGTTCCTTCCATTATAGAGAGGCTGGAACTATCTTTTGATGGCAATACTTGTTTAAAAAAATTTGGTTGTTATCCGAGTTGAAATTTTTTTTTCCAACTCCTCATAGTAACAATTAATGATGGTTAAATATTTTGAGTGGTTTTTATTTAGTAATGTCAATAAATAATGTTAAAAGTTATCATTTAAAGTATTAGCAAAAAAATTATTAAAAATATTTAACGATTATTAATTATTACTATGTACAAGATTAGAGGAAGATCGTGGGGGTTGCTATCATGAACTTACTATTTGAAGGCCAGAACAAAATATATTTTTTTTCAAAGTCATGAAGCAGGGCAAAGTGGGTCCCCACGTAGGGACCAAGAGACGAAATTAGAGCAAGGTTCGTGGATGACATGACACGCGGAAGAAATTGGTTGGTAGCTTGAAGATGAGGTGCAATCTTGCTATCTAGGTTGTGTGGTGCTTTGGACAGGCTTTGAATCAGCACACCACTAGTTACTATATTTCCCTGCCAATGTACACGAAACAGACTGGACTCCCTAGCTTCGACTTCTAGCAGTATCATCGTTCACTAGAGAAACTTTCTCAACTAAATGGCTTCCTTCACTGCATGCACCCCGACCTCATCGGTCACACGCACCGGCCTCGTGCACCGGGCATCGCTAGTCCGTCCTTCCTCCCCAGTTCTTGGTAAGAATTAGATATTGCAAATTCTTATTTAGTCAAAGGTCCTTGTATTCATTTAAGTTCAAACAACGCTTATAGCTGCTTATCCAGTCCACAAGCTTGCAAATTCATCTGCTTATCTTGACAAGAATACACAAGCCTTTATATCTGCTTTATGTTAGTCATGTGTAAATCTGTTTTCCAGGGTTGCCAGTAATGGGAAAGGTGGGGAAAGTGAGGTGTTCCATGGAGGGGAAGCCTGCTGTGGAGGAGATCAGTGGCTCGTCAAACATGGGGATGGGTGCATCGCTGATGGCCGCGGCGTTGGCTGCGACCGTGTCTAGCCCGGCCATGGCTCTAGTGGATGACAGGATGAGCACAGAAGGAACAGGGCTTCCCTTTGGTTTGAGCAACAACCTGCTTGGTTGGATCCTTTTTGGTGTGTTTGGTTTGATCTGGGCTCTCTACTTTTCCTACACATCCAGCCTCGAGGAGGACGAGGAGTCAGGATTGTCCCTCTGAAACTTGAAGCGGTTCATATGTTGGGTATTGTAATGTTACTCCTACCATGATCAGTGCTGTACTTGAACTGTTCCTTGTCAATTGTAATTTCTACCCTTCATTTTATTTCTGTCTTCTATATATAACATTTTGTAATTATATCTTCAGATTATTAGCTCTAACTTCTAAGACCATTTCCTTCAAAATCCAAAGTTTCCAGGTAAATTAATGGATTCCTGAACTTGTCCATGACAACAATATGACAATTAGAGGCCGTTTGAGATTTATTATAAGAAGTAGAATTTTGTTTAAATCTTAATCAGTTTTTAAAATCATATTTAATTTACTTTATATAGAATCACTTTAATATTTGACAAAAGTAATTATAAACTAATTTAAAGTTATAAAGTGTTAAAATAAAAGGTGTTTAAATCAATTCTACTACGACAAGATAACTATATATAACACTTAATAAATAAAATTTTAATATACATTTACAAAAGTGATGTGAAGATAACTTTCATTTGTAAATAATTGTATTACACAAATAAATTATCAAAAGAGTTATTTTCATCTACCTACAAAAGTTTTTTTATTTTTTACTTTAAATTAAAAACACTCAAGATCTCACATTAGTACTTATAGTACAATAAATTTTACAAAATTAGTTAAAGGGTGTATGAGGTGTCCTTTTGTGAGAAATATGACAACAATATAATAAATTAGAAGGTCAAATCTAATTATGAGAAAATTGATTATTTTTATAATCTTCAGTTTACAGAATTATGAATTTAATCAGTTTTGAGTTTTTTATAAAGCAGATTAAATCTCTTAATCTATTTTGCGAAACACCCATAAACTTGATTTAATCTAGATTAAATTAGTTTTTGACCATCTCCAAATTAATTTGAAACACATTCTTAGTCCGGCTTTTCTAAGGGTTCGGGATATCCCGCAACTACCAAGAGTATATTTACTAATATGATGAGAGCAAGTGATGAATGGGATTAGTGAAGGTGGCAGAGGATCGAGAGTTCAATTGATCAGTGAAAGTGCGAGGGACAAAGCATTCATATGAACTTGAAATATCAACACACTAAAATATTGCTTCTTCTGGGTGGTGTTAGAAGTAGAAGTAGAAGTAGAACCACTCCCAATATTTTCTAACCCAAACAGGGTACGGAAATCAGGAAGTGGAATTCATGACCTTATGTTATGCCGTGAGGTCTAGATAATGGTGAAGTCGAAATCACATAATTGACGTGACTCTTAAATGCAAATGTAATTGGCGTGCTTGAAGAGCTACCTACGCAACATTTACATGGCATTCCTCTATTAAGTTTGAATTACATAATGCAAGCAACATTTACGAGATGCTTTTCTGATGTTCGGTAAATATGAGAATAGCGTTAGCAAATCAAATTTCATTATTTTGAGTGATTAGTCTTGTGGGTATACATTTTTGTCTGTGAGAGACGTTGGAGTACACTAATTTGTCTAATCTTCCGGTAAGTATTCATGGCCATTAGCAAAAACATATTTACAAAATACCATTCCGTGGTAAACATGATGGAGGAGTTTACTTGAAACTGAAAAGAGAATGTCTATCTGTCTTTTTTAAGAAATCCCTGTCATTTTGTCTTGTCACTCAATGATTCGAGCATAGAGTGCTACGCGTGTAATGCGGCATTTATACATGTATGAAGCTTCATTTGCAAGGAAAACAAAGCTTTAGCCAAGGGAGGTGTGAATTTGAAATCTTTTGGTCTTTTGACCGAGCACGAATATCAAACCACTAGTCAATTGTTTTATCTAATTCCACCCGAAGTAGTATAAAATGCATAAAATAACTATTATTGTGTATTAACTTCAAATTTTGTATCAAGATTTGTATATAATAAAATAATTATTATAAAAAGAGAATAGACGAAGCCATTGTCACCGCACTACGACTTTGTCACTTAGCAACAAACATAACATCGTCCAAGGAGTTTACAAATATATCGTCCAAAGAGTTTGTAAAAATTCAAAGGGGTCGACAATTTTGAAATGGGATAATTATTTGATATTTTCTTATCTTGTTTTTTTCCGTAATTGTACTCGGGTTGATTCGCAAGAGTAATTGAAAAAGGATACGCGTTTTAATCGAGTTTGGAAATATGATTTTACTAAAACAATGTCAACTTTGGATAGTTGAACATGACAATGATCGAAGATATAGTAAATATGACTTATGGCATTTAATATGAACTTTTCTTACATTACTCTCAAACAAGTTAGCGAGGTTTGCTCTTATTTGTTGCCTTTGAAAGTAAGAAAAATTGTGTTTCTTTACAAGAAAAGACCAAAACAAAAGCAAAGAACCCTTCTAGGGTCATGTTCTATTCCAATGAGAACTTTAAAATGCAATAAATCATCGTCACTTACTTTTGGCTTAAGTGGTTATATCAGCCTTAAACATATAAAAAGTTAAATTTTCTCATCAAATCTTCTATTTCTATAAAAGCATCTCCCGAGACGGCCGTTGTTAAAGCAACTGTTAGTCAATATAGCATTTTTGTGAAGAACATATTCTTTTGAGATAGACAATTGCAAAAAAATGCATTATTAGAAGCTTAATTATCACTTTTTGAATTTTGATAACCTAAATTTTGAACATATTCGGAATTTTGATAACCTAAATTATCACTTTCTTTCCTAGCTGTCACCACCACCCACAAGGCACGACAGCGACAACAACCCCAAAGTTTGGCGGCGCCACAAAAAGGAAGATGCTCATAAATCACTGTCCCACCCCTATTGTCCTTGAATCCACCGCGATTCATTAGATCTTGCTTGTGGTTCGTTGCTGCGGTAATGGGTATGCTGAGGTGATGGGGACTGTGATGGCGGCGACTATGACCGCAAGGGGCTGTCATGGTGGGTGGGGCCACTATGGGGGGCTACCGTGGTTCGTCAAGCGACGATGGGGTCTAACCTTGGGCTTCCGACGAAATGGTGGCGACGGTTGGCGGTTGCTGATGATGATGGGGATGGTAGAGATGGCTGGGGGAGAAAGAGAATAGAATTATGGTTGTAAAGTAAAAATGAAATGATAGATTATATTAAAGATGTTATTATTATATTTTTGATTACTTGCTATTGAAGAATGTTCTATGGCATATTATTATTACTTTCATAATATAATAACATGGCAAAAATGACCCCTAATAGAGCCCCTCCCCCATACGGAATTTATTTGGGGAGGAGTTTCTAAATGGGGATGGGGCAATTGGGTTTTCAATTTCTCCGTCCCCGAGCCCAGCCCAATTCATTTATACTTTCCCATTGATTTCTTCTTCTTCTGTCTTCCCCCAATAACAGCACCAGCCACCGGGTAATCTCTCTCTCTCTCTCTCTCACACACGCACACACACACACTTACACAGACACATCCCCGCGCGCGCGCGTACACAGCCACCTCCGTCGCACCGGAGCCGTCACGCCATGGTCGCCGCCGCTCATCCTTTCTCTCCCTCTCAATAGAAGAAACTTGGTTGGGCCAATGGGCCTGGTTGTAGATGGGATGGGATGGGGGCAGGGCGGGGCGAGGCGCGGCCGCGCGGGGATCGCCACTTTGCCATCCCTAGGACTTACTTGAAGATTAGTTTATCAATAACGTAATTATCGGTCGTAGAATGCTGTTGTTGAATCCAACAATAGTAGTTAGCTTTTGAATTTTGAATGATGATATATGTAGGTGCCCGCCTTGCACACACTTCCTGGCTCCGCCGCTGAAATTACCGAGGGTTACATTCAGGTACGGTCGTACAGTTTAATCTCTCTCTTTGAGTTCCTCAGCCACCAGAACCCGCTCGCGTTAGTTATATACTTCATGAGTTTATTAGATAAAGCCTGTTTTGATTTTAAAACGTTGGAAAAGGTTTGCTAGATGTTCTACTTGAGCAAAATCGAGCACACATTGCGTTTGCCGCCTCATCTGCTGAATCTCCCTATCAACCAAGCAATCAAGGGAGAGCTTGAGGGTCTCTTCTTAGATAAGGTATTCTTTTCCCCTTTTCTTTTTCCTCGAGGAATTTGTACTTTTACGTTTGGTTTTGGTTTTTTTTTTTGCAAAATTATCGGCATTATTGAAGTGACGGCAAGGATTTTTGTTATAAACAAGGTTATTGCGGATTTGGGCCTCTGCATATCCATCTATGATATCCATTCCATTGATGGAGGTTTTATCACGCCAGGTGACGGTGCTTCCACCTACACGGTATTTTGTCTATGCTATTTCAGTATGTCCTTTTTGTAAGTTTTGCCCCCTTTGACTTTGCTAGTATAGCTTTGGAACATGTATGCATCGACTTTGCCAAATGATAGTTATTTAATCCATGATTGCTATTTGAGTTCATGTGATGTTTAGTGACTGTTTACGTGTAACCAAATCTATCCTAAGATTTCACAGAAAATCAAAAGGGGAAAATCCAAAGAAATAGAGAGAGTACTATTTTGAGCATCAATTAGTTAACCATATTTAATTGTCACATAGATATTAATATAAAAATATCAAATTGCAGAAAGAAATTAATTTTCTGAGTGCTTCTTGGAACTTGGACAAGCTTGTTAGTTTTTCATAGTACTTCCCTCACATCACAAAATTTGGTATATACAGTTACCCGTTTGTTGACTGATTGCCCATGAGAGTAATATGCTATGTGTTGACCCAAAATGTAATGTTGTTATGGCAGGTAATGTTTAGGATGATAATGTTTAGGCCATTCGTGGGAGAGGTTATCGCTGCAAAACTAAAGGAGTCTGACCGTGAAGGACTTAAATGTACTTCTCACTTCTATACTTATCCAGTTATCCGGTTTTGATAAATGATTCTTTGTTTTTTATCTTATGCAATTTAGTATTATACCAAGTCTTAGTAAAAATAGAAGCCCCAAGGTTTACACAAATCTCATCTCTCCTCAAAGCAAAAAAGCTGTTCAAAGTCCAGACATATTGGAGAAGAATTATTGCATTCAACATCATTTCCTCGACCTATGAAAAATAGGTGCTTAAACAACTGTCAATTGCTCCCATATTTCTTTCCTTCCAAATGCACCAACTCATTCAGGAACCAAACCCCCCAAAGCTTTGTTGCAACCAACAACTAAACAGGTCCATCTTTAACATGGAATAACCCAGCCTACGGATTGTGTAAATGGAGATGATCGACTGACTCCCTGTCTTTCTTACACACGGAGCACAATTTACTTTCATTTCTTGGAGAAAAATTATTTCCTGAGTCAGAAAAAGAAAATTCTCGATTCAAAAATTGCATTCCTAGTAGCTGCTCCCAAGCTTTGAGCGGAGCCCAGGATAGCCGAAACTCCCTTTAGAAGGACTGACATCAGCGCTACTATACAATAGCAATTGATAAAACTCGGATAGACTAAGCACCTTGTTGGGATTATATAGTTTAGACAGCTCACAGGTTGACACCAGTTTGTCTTTGTGTGTATCAGTTATACACTACTTAAACCCGACAAGTCTTGTATAGGTTGCAGGGCTGAACGTTATTCGGGTTGCGCGAAGAACAAGTTAAGATATATCCCTTCCACTTGGCACCGCCGGGTCACTATGGCCGACTTAAATGGGGCGGCTGTTCACTGGGGCTTTGGCCATTGGTCTGGCTACTGGTAATTGCTCCACTTGGCAGCAAGGCTGGCCCAGGGATTGGATAAATGGTGGAGCCTTATACTAGGTTCACTCCGGCCTTGGATTCCAATACCGGAGGGCTTCAGGCCCTTGCATTAGTTGGCTTGCCAGGTGCCTAACCCGAAGGAAGCAGACTGAAGGAAAAATTAATATTACCATTCCTGGCCTCTTTCTGAGGATTGATATCCAGTTAAGAGAAGAACCAAAGGAAGCAGACTTGAGAACATGTTATCTATCTTCTGGATACCAATCCTGGCCCCCTTTCTGAGGATGATATCCAGCAAAAAGAACCAGTTTCCATCTGGAGTTCCTGCCCAAATTTCATACTTGGTCTTTCTTTTAACTTCAGAGCACCACTGGCTTAAAGTGAAAATTTTTTCTTTCCTGATATGCCCAACTAATGAGCTTTTTCTTTTCGGATATGTACACCGGTTTCGCCTCCCCTGAGCACCTCATAGTGAATATAATAAGCTAAGTTATCCATAAAATGTGGGTGCAACTTGATTGGTCGCTTTAGAACGTTATCTTGCTCATTTTGAAAGACTAGTTCTGTCAAAGCCACTAAACAGATTATTCGTATTGATGAATCATTTGTTTATACCTGTCAAAGGAAATGATTGCTCCTGTATACTGACCTTGAATCTATATTCAATTAGTGTCGCTTGGATTTTTTGATGACATTCACGTTCCTGAACATCTGTTGCCGATGCCTAAACAGTTTGAGCCTGAGTCAGGAAATTCGTGAGTCTCAACTAACTTATTGTATGCATAATTATTTGGTAATGGGCAGTTTAAATCCTGTTTAATTATAATTGCAATCATAACTACCACTATTTGGTACAGGAACCAAGGCAGGTGGATATGGGAGTTTAATGGAGATAATTATCCCATAGATGCAGTAGATGAGGTTGACATTCTGCTTTCAGCATATGCAGTTGTATAACTTTTGATGTTATAGTGAATGTTAACATCTGGTGTTTGTACAGATTAGGTTCCGAGTCCACCACGTGACTTATCCATCACTACCAGTTGAGCAAGAAAAAGCGTCAAAGCCATTTGCCCCCATGATTGTCATTGTAAGTTTGCTTTTGAAATCCGTTCGTTGGATTAGGAGTAGGTCACTTATTCCTGTTTTTTTTCCCTTCTTTGACAACATGGAATACAAGAAATTAGATGAACAGTTGCTGCTTATGTTGTCTTCTCTAGTTCTCTCTAACTTTTCATGAGACCTTTTTTGTTTATAGTGTTTTGAAACAATATTGGTTAGATGAGGAGAGATGAATACATATACAGAAGGATTAATAAAGAATAGTGTAAGCATGGTGTGAAGGACAAGATGTACATTCATATGCCTGATAAGGTATTTAATAGTTTTTAGAACTCCAAAGTTGCAAAGCAGGCAATCTTATGCAATGTTTGTGATATCTAGCCCAGTTTTTACGTGCGTTTGGGTATGTCCAATCATTCTAAAACAATGGGCAACACTTCAATAGCAGTATCATAGTGGAAAACCAGAATAGTTGAGAATATGTCTGATAGTAGAAACCAAGAATAGAAGCAGAAGTAAGAAAGAACTGCAAAACACACTGTGAAGGGAAGAGAAAAATTCCACTTGGAAGAGAAAAATTCCACTTGGTCAACTCCTGCTTCACTCTATGACAATACTCCAGAAGCCGATCAAAAGCCTTGTTAAATGGATAAAATCTCTCCAGGGGAATAGACATTATCGAAGATGTTGGTATTACACACTTCATAGAGGGTACTTCTCATAGCAATTTCTTTTCTAGAGGAACTTTTTTGCTTGGCAGCTGTCCTTGGGTAGTGGTGTCCCCGAGGTAGAATTGGTTTTTGATGAAAGCAAAACGTGATCAAACACATATGAGTGGTGATAGGAATCTCTTATGACTCCCAAATATCAGAGCAAGGTTTGGTTTAGGCTTATACACCCTGCAGGTTGAGTATCTTTGGGAGTATTTTTTCAGTTACGATTGACAAGCCAAAATTTTTTTTTTTTTGGGTGCTTTCTGGCAGTTTTAAATACCTCCAGATACTTGAAAGTTTGGATTATACCTCATTGTACTTTGAGAAATTGGACTCAAGTTGACCATTGGGGACTTCAGATAATAGAAAGTGGTGCTATTTTCACCAGATTAGAGACGTATTATCCTCGCATAATGACAAAGGTAACGGTGAGAAAGTGCAACCAGCAGGGATGGGAGTGGGGAGTTTACTTCGAGATTAAATTTTGAGAAAGCAATATGACTTTTCTCATTTCCATAGCTTAAGTTTTGTAATTATCAACAATGAACCATAATATATAATGATTATGGTGAGTGTTTCTCTCATCTCCATTTCGCTTAAAAATTAAAAGGGAGATGTTGGGGTCTTATACTTCCAATAGTAACAAAATATTGTGAGAGAATGTCCACAGGAGTTCAGTTCTGTCATGAATAGAAGGGCTTTAATGTGGTTTTTATTTTTGGCAGGGATCACTAGATGCTGATGGTTTGGGTCCTATTTCATGGTGGGTATAGCATTAGCTTCTTCCAATAGTGTAGGATGACTTGGTGTCAGAGGCGACGTAGACGTAGCTGCTCTCGTTTTGTCTTGGCAAAGTGGTTTCTGTCGATTCACAAGGCATTTCTCACTTCTTTAGCTCGGCCTCAGCATAGTTGCTAAACAGGGTACTGACTGACAGCAGCAGGAGAAGAGAGATATCTGGTTACTTAACTTACTCCTTATAAGCCGACAATGTTCGACCCCAATATCATGGAATGCGGCGGTTTTGGATTCCAATTATGTATTACCCAGTATTAAAGTAACATGTATTGACCTAGGTACGAAGAGGTTTGGGCCAATCGGTGAACCATTGGCTAGGGTGCTTGATCGGTTGCCATCTTTTGAGTTCTCTACTATTTGATACCAGGATGGGAGTATCTATTTACGCACACCCTAGGACGGGAGGTTTGTTCCATACTCTCTTTTTGTCGCTAAGTAGTGTATCAATGAGATAACATAAATTTTTTAGTGACAAATGACGAAGTGACAAGGTATAATATTGTGCGAAAATAAACATTCTCCCGTGAGGATCAACACCAACCCTCTTAGTTGTAGGTGTTACTAGTGTTCGAGTTGAAAAAATATGAAGCTATTGCATTGGATGAAGGCCCGGGCCTTGAGATTACTTACCTTTAGGCATAGCATTAGCCTATTTAACATGTTTGACCGAGTTGGTACTTGTCATGGAGCATTAAGCACATCTTGGACTTGAACCTTACCATTTGTTCGTTTTATTGGCCAAAACTACCCTTGCATTGTTAAAATAGTCCATTTAACGTCCGCACTCTCCTATTTTTGTCTTTTAAGTTCTTCAACTACTCATTTTTAGTTGTTCTCGTCCTTCCACGACTTACTATGTTACTCGTTGCCGCCACCTCTGCCTCGGTAAGCGGCTTCTTGCCTAGATGATCCATGTCTAGTTGCTTAATTGCCGCCATATCCACCAATCTTTGATTGCTTAACCCACTGCAGATCGAATCGCCATGTTTGTGTTTACATCCAGATTAAAGCGATTTCTGATGACGTCTATGGTGGTGGAGGGGAAGGGAAGGGGAGGATGGCCACCTATCTCAAATCGCTTGACCCAATACAGATTTAATCTCCATGCTTGCGCATACGTTTTGTGATGAGGTCTACGGTGGTGGAGGGAAGGGACGGGGAGGGTGCTGCTGCTGGTGGCGGTTCTACGATTGGGTGAGGCGAAGAAAAAGGGGAACATTTTCAATGACAAAACTAGTTATATGATTTTAACAAAAAGGCTAACAGAGGATAAATTTAGAGATGGAGCAAAGTACAGTGACTATTCTCTTGAGTTCAGAGACTATTTTGAAAATGTGGGGATAATTTGTAAGGACCGACGTCGTATTATCCCAAAATAAAAGCAGAACTTTGTGAAACATATTTTTGTTTGTTTCCACTTTATTCTGAAAAAGTTAAAAGGGATTCACAGAAAAATATTGTTACCAGATGATTCTTTAATTTCTATTTCAGCTATTACCGATCTTAATACTTATCCGTTGAAAATATAAGATCAGAGAATGCCAATTAACAAACTGAAACATCGTCCCGTTTTTAAATTAGCAATCATATCAAGTGAATTGTTTCTTTTGGAACCTTGGTCAACAACCAACAAAAGTTCTCGATGGCTTTTCACTACTTGTATACAACTTGGATGGGAGCTGCAGTTCAAATAGCTATGATAAAGAATGCCAAGGAAGGGAACCCTAGCACCTGGGTTCCAAGCTCGCATCTGGCCATCTCCTTGGCTGCTGGATCGCGCGGGAGATAAGATATAGGATTCGTAGATGTCTTTGACCGGTGCTTTCTACTATTTCTGTTTAGATTAAGTCACAGTTTGAACAACAAATGAATATAAGAAGTCATATAACTTTTTTTTTTTTGGATAGATTAAGCCACGATTTAAACAACAAACGATTACAAGAACTCATATAACTTTTGAATCTGTGGTACCTACAAAGTACAAGACACATCGTACCACCACTGACTTGGATATTGCAAGAAGAAACTGGTTACGGTTTGAAGCTTCAAATTTTACTAATGATCTTGTCTATGATAATTAATCACTTCCTGTTTGTGTTTAGCTTGACTGGACTCGATATAGCATTTTTGTGAGCCAAACCGTTTGGCTGGCTCGCAATTTGAGACCGCTCTAATACAAATAATGGGTTTTTGGTCGTTAGTCTTCCGTTACGCTGCAGAAGTACAAGTATTTTGTTCCTAATACCCAAGTGATTGTATCGATTTCGATTGTATATGTTTCTCTATCTTTGCTAAGAAAAAGGAAAAGGAAAATTGGCCAGACAGTCAAACACGGCGTTAAGGAAAAGGTAACCTTTTTATATTCATTGGAGAGCAGAGAAGCGATCATAACCAGACGCCAGAAAATGGCAACGTCTATGAGCACCCCAAAGCTCACTTCCCAAAAGGCCCTCCAAACTCTCCTCCTCTACAACACCGCCAACAGTAAGCTCCCAGCCACTCTCTCTCCTCACTCCTCCTCCCCTCTGTCCGCCTTCAGAACCCTAACTTCTCTCTCTAGCCGCTGCTGCCAGTCCGTCTCTCACCACCACCGCCGCCGCCGCCTCACGACTCGAGCCGAGTCCGAGAATGGCGCCGAGCCGCGCAGCTACGACTTCGACCTCTTCACCATCGGCGCCGGCAGCGGCGGCGTCAGGGCCTCGCGCTTCGCCTCCGGTTTCGGCGCCTCCGTCGCGGTTTGCGAGCTCCCGTTTGGCACCATAGCCTCGGATTCTGTCGGAGGTTACGGTGGAACGTAAGTTTCCAACTGCCAAAAATTATACTCTGTAGGTTTATTTTGTCCTATATTCGTAATACCTCAGCGTGATATATTGCTGTATCGGGGGGTTTAGCATGATATTTAAATGCGTTATTTGGAATGCTTTGGCGAAATACCAGGATCAATTGTGGGGTTCAGAACTAATTCGATCTTGAATTTGAAAGGACTGGAATTGTGAAGAGGTTCATGAATTCGTAATACACCAAAAAAGCAAAATAATGGTATTGTTTGACTGGTTCAGAAGTATTCATAGTATATCTAAAATGCTTATAAAGTATACTAACCTGGGTTGGAGCAAACTTCCTTCAACCCCCGTCTTCTTGTAGCACTTTTACCAACAAAGTGCTGCAACCTTTTCCATAGTTGTAGCAGCTGAAGTGTAACCAGCAATAACATTAAAATTTTTAGCGGCAGATTTTTGTCACTGAAAAGAGCGTTGGACGAAGTTAACGATATGAGCTCTGTGATTAGGCTTAAATTGGGAATCCATTAACTGGGTTTGAGGGCATGTGACCGTTTAAAAGGAAAACAAAATGCTGCGGGTTCTTTTAAGGTTCAAGAATTTCAGCCCTATGTTCAGTTAAACACAATAACTGGAGTCGGGGCTCATTAATTGCCTGTTCAGAGAAGCAAATGTTTTTAGGAGCCTATAAACTTCTCTAACCTATACTTATTTCCAATAAGCATGAAAGAGATTTCTGTTTGGAAGAGTTATCCGTCTATGCGCACCGTTGTGTGTAATTATCAAGACAGAAGTGGATGTATTGAGTGAATACAAATGGTCGTGGAACTATTATGAAAAACCAAGTGGCTTTCATCAATACTCGCATCTGTTTAAGTCTTTTGGACTTTAATTATGTGATTCTATGAGGGCTTATCAACGAACAATCCCCTTGGTACTTTTGCCAGTTTTATTTTCATTTTTCAATTTACAAAGCTATACTAGTGGTGTTTTAATGATTTCTGATGAAATTCTAATGAAGGTGTGTACTGCGTGGATGCGTACCTAAGAAACTACTTGTGTATGCATCCAAGTATTCACATGAATTTGAAGAGAGTCATGGTTTTGGATGGATCTATGAAACTGAACCCAAGCATGATTGGAGCACCCTGATGGCTAACAAGAATGCCGAGTTGCAGCGCCTTACTGGTATCTACAAGAATATATTGAAAAATGCTGGTGTCACAATGATTGAAGGGCGTGGAAAGGTCGGATAGTGTTGTTTCGCGATATCAGTACTTGAACTGTTTTTTGGATGGTACCCCCATTTGATTTTCGTTAGGTATGAAATGATTTTTAACCAATATTCGGACTATGGTTGCATACACAGATTGTGGATCCGCACACGGTAGATGTGAATGGCAAACTCTACACGGCAAGGAACATACTTATTTCAGTTGGGGGACGCCCATTCATTCCTGATATTCCGGGAAGTGAATATGCCATAGATTCAGATGCTGCCCTTGATTTGCCTTCGAAACCCAAGAAAATAGCAATTGTTGGAGGTGGGTACATTGCACTTGAGTTTGCTGGGATTTTCAATGGTTTGAAAAGTGAGGTCCATTTATTTATACGACAGAAGAAGGTTTTAAGAGGATTTGATGAGGAGGTAAGGATTTGCTCATCATGCTTTTATTCTGTTAGTAGAACGTTGTTAAGGTAGAGATTTTTCTTCATGCATTGAAGCGTGTGTATTTCTATATGCGCAGATCAGAGATTTTGTTGCAGAACAGATGTTTCTAAGAGGAATTGAGTTCCACACGGAGGAGTCACCTCAGGCTATTGTGAAGTCTTCAGACGGTTCATTCTCCTTGAAGACTAATAAAGGAACATCTGAAGGTTTCTCACACGTCATGTTTGCTACAGGACGTAAGCCTAATATAAAGGTTCGCTTTTCTTTCTCATGTTCACCTAATCTATGTTTCAAGCCTTCCCAAGTTTTTCAATCCTATTGAAGAGTACCAGAAGCATCAGTCCCCCTCTTTTTTCCGTAAAGAGAAGACGAGAGAGAAAGAGAGGGAGGGAGGGATGGAGGGGAGGAGAATCTTTTTATTTACTATTTTTTATTTTTTTTTATGGTGGAGCATGGCTATTGAAGGAGAGAACATTGTTAATCCCATTGCAGGGTACCTCAATTTTGTGAGAAAAGAGGAAGGAGAGGGAGGGAGGATTTGGGGTTTTATTGTGTTGTGTGCGTGCCTTGGCTTGGGGGTATCGCAGGAGCCAAGTCTTACTTCCTGTAAAGCAACGGCCATCATCTGCCACTACTTAAGTAAAAAAAAATAAAATTAAGCTCCTAGTGCCATGAGTGCGACCTTTCTTATCAGAGCAATTGTTGGCAGCATGCAGAAAATATTCTAATTCTATATTGGGGTGGAGCATGGCTATTGCAGGAGCCAAGTCTTACTTCAGTAATGGGAATCATCTGCAACTGCTTATGTAAAAAAATGTTAGGCTCCTAGTTCTATGAGTGCAACTTTTTCTTTTCAGAGCACTTGTATGCAGAAAATATATGATTATAATAATGCAAATGCTAAGTTAATTGATCCTTGGACATTTCACGTGTTGCAGAATTTAGGACTGGAGACAGCCGGGGTGGAATTGACCAAAAATGGAGCAATTCAGGTACTCCCTATGTCTCTCTCTATATATTCACATACATACACGTGTGTGCGTGTGTATGCACCTCTACCTTTGCCCCTGCGCGTGTTCTGTATTGTTTTCTTCTATATGTTTTCAGGTTGATGAATACTCCCGTACATCTGTTCCATCGATTTGGGCAGTTGGAGATGTAACTGATAGAATAAATTTGACTCCAGTTGCTTTGATGGAGGGAGGAGCACTGGCGAAAACTCTGTTTTTGAATCAACCAACAAAACCAGATTATAGGTACTTCGCTTGGTAACATTAAGAGAAGGATATATATATATATATATATATATATATATATATATATATATATATATATATATATGATAGTGTAGTGTTTATATTGGAGATCGGTCTGAGTACATTATGTCTTACTTTCATGCAATTTAAGATTATAGCTGTTTGTTGGTCTGTATGCTAGCAGTGGCATCTATAACAACATGTGATGAGCGTTGAAGTTTTAATTCAGATTTATGACACTTTTAATATGTCGGTCGCTAACAAGAATTTTAGGAACGAGTGTCGGAGATTAATTCCTTCCTGATCAGAGTTTGTCTACTTTTGAGTAGGGCTGTACCATCTGCAGTGTTTTCACAGCCACCTATTGGACAAGTCGGTCTAAGTGAAGAACAGGTGATGCATATTGTAAGTGGTGTCTGCAATGGCTCTAATTTGGCAGTTCAACTTAACATTTCAAGAATTTTTGCAGGCTGTAAAAGAATATGGTGACATTGATGTGTTCACATCAAATTTCAGGCCCTTGAAGGCTACTGTTTCAGGTCTCCCAGACCGAGTTTTAATGAAAATTATAGTATGTGCGAAGACTGACAAGGTTGTCGGTTTGCACATGTGCGGTGAAGATTCACCAGAAATTGTGCAGGTTGCCTCCTCTACCCATCTTGCTGCTTTAAATGCATTAGTTTGAGATTGCAATTTAAATTGAAACGTGTTGTTCAATTCCAGGGGTTTGCAGTTGCTGTGAAAGCTGGCTTGACCAAGGCAGATTTTGATGCCACTGTTGGCATTCACCCTACAGCGGCTGAGGAGCTCGTGACTATGAGGACGCCTACACGGAAGATTCGAAGCAGCTCTCAGGTTTGCGATTATTCAGAACCTTTCTGATCGTCTTGCTAGAGTTTTGTGGTACCAATCTCTTGTAGGTGCAAATTTATCTAGGGGCTTGACTTGAGTATCTCCAAGATCTAGATTACCAGATTCTAAGCTTTTTCTTTTGTGGAAAAAGGTTGTTCCTTCCATGTCTAGAGTCCGACTTGATGTTGACCTTCACCTAGATTGCCATTGGTCACTTTTGCTACCTTTTTTCGGTCAAAGAATTTTAGAGATAACCTTGTAGACACATATGCAACCACTAAGTTAAGCTCATGAGCTGTGTTGACTGATTACCTTTCTGATTTAGGGAAAGACAGATGCGGAGACCAAAGCTGCGGCAGGAGTTTAACATGGGCTGTGGAAATTGAGCTGCACAAGCTTGCTGTTTGAAGGTGATGACTCCCATTTATGTTGTTTTGGCCTCCTTTTCTCCATCACCTTATTTTCGTTGAGAAGTGAAGCATTGCCTTTTTAGAAAAATATCTATTGAACCCAATGTCAAGCTGCATTATATGCACAGGGATTTGAATTTCAGTCACCTTGCAATTAAATAAAGTTTGTCACTTTTAGTTTTCTAAAGGATTTAAGCCCCATTTAGTGTCATGGTTTGGTAATCTTGTCCTGATTCAAATGACTAACTTTAGGGAAAGACAGTTACTTGGTGGAGTGTTTGGTGGCATCACATTAACATTTGTGAGCAATAGAAAATTGTCGGCAAAAGCTAATTTTCGTGCTTTTTAAAGTACCACGAGGGAATTCTTTGGAAGTAGTACTTTCCAAGTAGTTCCAGTACTATATATGACCTATAATGGGCAGCACTTTTTTTTCTACTTCTTTTGTAGAGCTCTAAACTTAAGATGCTTCACTAGAACTTATTGAAAAGTCAATCAGTCGACAGACGACAAGTAAAACTTGAGCCATATCCAATTCATTGTAGAAAGAAGTGGAGAATATAGAAAATGTTGAGCGATCGTCTAATCCTTTTTGGCATCTCTCTTCATAACTTTTCGTTTGTTAGAATGTTGAATGAGATTCTTGAATCGAGGACTGCAAAAATTCTCTCTTGCTGCCTTTTTTGCCCCTCTTGTTTTTTAATTTTTATAGGTATGCATTCTGTTGTCTCGACCCTATTTTGTCGGGAAAAAGTTTAGTAGGTACAAATTATTGCTCGCCTGCATGAAAATTTTCGATAATTAAGTGCCCACTCCATTTAGTTCTGCCTCAACTATACTAGAAAATTTGAACATAAAATATTTGTTTTTAGAGAGTAGTATACTACGTGTATGATGACACAAAGCTAGAGGATCTGCTGAAAACAAGTAACTCATAATTAGTGCCTAGTGGATGGACCTGTCCAAATTTTGATGTCTGGACAAGGAAGTTCAAGAAAAGGATGATAAGTAATTGTTAGCGGAACTGGACTGGAGCGGTTCAACCGTGAGCCTGTGGCTCCATTTGGTACGGTCTTCAATCTGGACTGGAAATGTGATGACATGCGCCGCCCCTGGGTAAAATGGATGGGTATTGGCTGTGGCCGGTTTAATTGGTAACCCGTTTGGGCACAGGTTAGCACTTGTAGAAACTCAAACCCTTCAGACACCTGCCTTATAGAAGTAGCTGCTGAGCCACTGAACCATTGACGTCGTGTTGTTATTTGTCAAAAACATATTAGACATACTTCTGCTATTCTACCCTAATACTAATCTAACAATCCACATTGCCTCGCCGGCTCGATGTCTGCTACGGCTTTGATAACTAGTACACAAATATTGTTCATTAATCCGACACATGTACTTGATCTTGCATTTTCATCAACATACATTTTCATCAACTCTTCTATGTTTGCCAGGTTTTGGTTTGGGCGATCTTACTACTGAACCTATTCCGAGAACCCAGAAGCTGAATCACAGCCAACAGGGGCGCATGGACAACGCAGGCTTCTCAGTTGAAGGATGTGATGCATGGCACTCGCCAACAAATGATAGTAGAAGTAATGAGAAATGGTTGTTTATAATGAAGCTATTTTTGCACTTGAACTGTCGGGGATGAGCAATTTTTTTTTTGGGGCATTCACATTCTTTTCCCCTTCCCCCCTCTCTTCTAAGTCGATATTGTACACTAAACAGAGTATGTGCATATACATACCATTTAACTAAGGTTTTGCATGTCACTGCTACTTTGGTTACCTCCAATTATTTCAACTCTCCATATCGGCAGATGAAATATGATGGACTTGGGATAGGTTTGGTCAGGCCTTTGCCAGAAACTGTCCTTGAACATGGCAGCCAAAGAGTACTTGAAGATAACTTTGTCGGTTGAGAAAATAGATCTAAGCTGATCTAGCAAGAAATTAACAGTAATTTGAAGATAGGATCGAGTGAATTGATTTATTGTAAGATAGCGTTTGGATTTGATTGAGAAGTCCAAGTCGTCAAAAGGCTTGCTCCTTTTATCATCTCATTTCTTTCATCATTTGAAGGACCACCAAGCCTTGGAACGCAATAATAAAACAAGGCTTATGCATGTGTGGCCAGACTTGCTTCATCTGAAAAGGCATCTAACTCAAAATTATTTTGGCAACGAGAAGAGAGACCTTCAAGACATTTACATGTGTGGTTAGACTTTTTTTGAGCGAGTCTAGATGTATTAAAAGTGTCGCAAAGATTTTTGAATTGTCTATTGGGTTTGGTTTTTAAATTATCTGTTGGGTCTGATTGACTGCTTTGATATGATGTAAAACATCTAATTCAAAACTAGTTGTCAATGAAAAAATTAATTGAAGTATTAGTTATTATTTTCTGACCTCGAATTAGAATCCCAACTTCCCCTTCTTCCAAAAACGGGAAAAAGAAGAAGAAGAAAGAAATCCGCTACAAGAAAGTGTCCTCCATCACATAATAATTAATTTCTTGTGACCTGTCAAGAGCTCATTCAATTCTGTAATCTTTGTGGGATAGAGAGTCGGTCCCAAACTCCACTAGATATGGGCATTACGTGTATGAGAAATGGCCAGCCCAACCAACAACTTTCAATGCAGATTTCATCGAGGTACGCCAGTGCGAACTGAACAGTTTTTGCTGTATTTTTCATGTAATTGTCACTTTGTGACCTTTGACCTGCAGCATTCCTTTACAACAGGCAGAGTGTACAAGTAAAAGTTTTAGCTATCGGAAGTTAGGCCTAATTGCCTGAGGTGATGGTGCATGCCCTCGGGGTGATCGTCGTGCTTAGGGCGTTCAGGCTGCATCCACCGGCCATCGTGGTTCATCACCATCCCCTTGTTTTCGTGCTGCCTCCAGAAAGGTGGGACTAAGTAGTGATCCTTCAGAAAATCACAAGCCTTGTTCACCAGCGCAATGTCCCTTCCGGTTGCCAGCACAAATCTATGGCCTTTCCCATGATACCTGCATCATTATGCAGTCCAAAATCTCTGTAATGTTAGAAAGCAAAGAAGCCTCTCCCTAATAGTTGGGAAGTTCTTAATTTGAGGAGTTGTTATAGCCATAAGCAGGTAATGGCTACTGCTTTAAAGTGTTACCTTACAGCTCACAAGCTGGTGTGTGTGTGTGTGTGTGTGTCTAGCTCCATGTGCTTATGATCCCGAACACTTTCTAAACTAGTTTCCATTTAATTATTGGGTGAAGACCCCTGGCTCGGAACTTATGCGATTGCTAGGAACAACATGGGCCACTTCAATTTTTCAATGCATGCTTAAGCAATGTGTTGATATTGATACACCGTTTGATATAACGACGTGCTCGTACTTCTAGTGTATATATTTCTTTTCTTTTTTTTCTGAGGGGACAGAGAAGAGTAGTCAACTTACGCCATGTTTTTGAAACGAAATTAAGTTAGTACTTTAAAATGTAACCAACTTGGCCAGCAATGATGTAGAATCTTGAATATTTAAAAAGTGAATTCACACCCTCTTGTGACTTGGATTTTCCCAAACTTGTGCACGAAAGCTATTTGGTTCATTGTTTACAAGATGCTTCTAAACTAATGAGACAAGCTAATGGGAAGAATAAACAAACGATATTATTGGCATGGGCATGGCACCCATCTGCTTGCTTGTGAGCTTATCTCGGTATGGTCACTGTGAATTCAACATTATAATATAAGACCGCAACACAGAAGGGATTATGCAGATTAATTTATTCTAGCAATACAACTATAAGCCGTTGGAGATTCTCTTGTCATGGTCTTATGTCATTAGCTTAGCTTCCTGTCATGTTCTTCTTTCAGCAAAGCTGGCTATGCAAAACAGTACGTACTGCTACTATCTGCATTTTCAGCTCAAGCTTCCAGCCATTTCATTGTATCAGCTTAATATATAGAAGTATGTTTGAGCATCTACACTAATTAATTACTGTAGTATAGAATCATCACAGAATCCTATCAAACTGAAAAACGAAACCAGAAAAGTCTTTGTACTACCAACACTATAAAAGAGTTCAATCTAAGTTACGTTTTCAAAGATACAGCAAAATCATCTCAATCCAGCTAAGTTTTCAATGGGTTGTAATGAGTTAATTGTTTTTTTTTTTTTGGACGACAAGGGGTATATATCTTCGGGCCAGCTTTGACGTCAACCGAGATCAAGTTCCCTCTCCAAGTGATCTTAAGAGCGCACCCCCACATTGGCCTAATGCATTTAGAGAAGGATATTTCCTTCAGGTGTTGGCCCAAAGTTTGAACTCAGGAAGTCAAAGAAGAGAGCAAGCCACTTTAACTACCAGGCCAAGCCCTTGAGGGTTAAAATGAGTTAATTCTTAAGTAAGCAATCAAGACATTGTGATTCTTGAGAGAAAGGGTTACAGGTCAAAAGCTACAAGCTCTTTTCGGTCCTGGTCTAAACGGTACAGAACATAACTTCGATAATATGTTCAATTTGTCAATTGGAATACAGAACATAACTTCGATGATATGTTCAATTTCGGGTCCTGGTCTAAACGGTACAGAACATAACTTCGATGATATGTTCAATTTGTCCATCGGAATACAATTATGTCAGTTTGATCGGATTAAAGCTAGAGTTCCTAAGAATTCATGAGGACTCCAATCTTCTTTTACTTCAGTCATCATAATTTCATGAATATATATGAGCCAATATAAGAGTGACCACACAGATTCGATCTCATGTATCATGCATGTATACTGAGAAGAAAGAAATGACTAACCCGTCGAGTAAATGCAGGTGAGCCTCCAAGTTATGCGCACAACTCGGATCCACGGTCTGTTTCAGGAACGGCGAATTCTGGTGATCCAAGGCAAGTTCAACTCCGACGTGAGAGTAACTCCACGGCAACCCCTCAGCCAGCTTCATCAACCCCGACGGCATACTTTCGTTGAAGAAAAGTCCCGGCGACTTGGGCACCATGTCATGGACATTCACCACTCTCAGCACCTTCACCCCTAACAGCTCAAGCCTCTCCTTGAACTTCACATTCCCGACCCTTGGACCCGAAAACGAGAAAACGGATACTGGTACAGCCCGGCTATCTGCCATTACATTCAAGCCCGTTTCAACAATATCATAGGCACTCAATATTGCAAATGCAGCCCCCAAACTGTGCCCTGTGAGCGTAATGCTCAGCTCTTCATTAGGGTACTTTTCTGTGAGTCTCTTGACCTCGGTTAGAATCTGCTCCCTTGCCGAGTACTTGCAGAATCGACAGGCCTCGTCCTTATCGGTGTAAAGATCTAGGAACCCGGATTCGACCTTAACATTCGGATCCGGGCAGGGAATCTTGTCGGACGAGACGGGCCTTAAGAAGTCCATCAGATCAGCAATCCATTCCAGCCGGGTCACCGTGCCCCTCCACGCGATGGTTATGTCGCGGCGGCCTAGACGCTCGGTTAGCTCGTCGTTTGACACCGATATGTACCCGATCCAGTTCGCGTTTTTGCTCCAAACTTTAGGCCACCTTGACTTCTTGAAAAAGTTTGGGAGGTTTATGTTGGATGTCACGTACAGGTACCGCGAGAGCTCGTAGCCATGATCCACCGTTCCTAGGCCTTGGAAGAACTTATGGGGGGTAAACCTGCAACTTCCGCAGTACTTTGAGAAGCAGTCAAAGTCGAAAGCGTCATAACAAGCTTGTGCCATTTCGCCATATCGAATGAGCTCGGCACGAAGGATCGGGTCTATGGGGTCGAGCATGCCCACCCAGTCATCTCCACCGTGTATTTCTCGCCAACAATCCGAGATTCTCTTCTGATCTTGTGCTTGTGCATCTGCTTCTTGGCCTCCTTTTTCCAGCTCTGGGATGAGGGAAGACAGTGACTCGTTTGTTTTGGACATCACCCGAGCGGTGGTGAGGGTTCTTGCCATGTTTACCCGAGATTTTTGGACCAAATATGGTAGGGAAAACCATCTTTCAGATTGAAAAGAATCTTGGAGCTGTGTTCTTGGCACCAAATTGGAGAAAGAGATGGCCATGGGATCGGAAGTCTCGCTGAATAACTAGGCTGGTGAAAGTACTGAATACAGAGGATGAGGTTGGTGCCCACTTATGATGAGAGAATAATTACTTTATGTCTGCTGAAGTATAATAACTGGCTCTAAGTAGTGCTTGCCCCAATGTCCAAAGCTTCTTTAATATGTTCACTGGCCATGAATCACGTGGGTCGTTCCTTTCGGCCTAACAAAGCGACTTTTGATCTGTAGTTCTAAGAAAGTTCGGTATGGTTACTGACCCTTTACAAACTTCTTCCAAGTTTATGGGTTTTTGTTTGAGCAAATACTATACTTAATGGGATGGGGAGTTTGGGATATGGAAAACCATGCAGCCTCTCGCTGAAGTCATCTGTTTGTCGCTAAAAGAACATTGGAAAACATTTAACTCATAAAAAGGCTTAAAACCCATAAAGAAAAAGAGATCGAGAAGGAGGAGGATATGCACGCATGTAACCAACAAAGGTCCACAAGGGCATGAGAGTGGCGATCGCGACAGACTTGTGACAACATTATGAAGCACGACAAAAGTATGGTGGACTAAATATCCTTCTTTGAATCCACGAAATGAGTTACAGACATTAGAAACATCGTATATCTGTTAAGATTGTCATTTTAATCGCTAGCGACACTCAAAATGCCTTGCAATTTTGAAGTTGTGACTTGAGAGTAAAAACTGATTTTTGAATCGCTTTCTTGAATTTTTTGGGATCTAAATATTATGAGAAATTATTATAATCGCCGAAGTCGCCACTAACTTGTCACTACATCAATAGTTCGTAACTTATATACGTAGACGCCATTCATACTCCAATCCCTTCATTTTCAAGCTGTCAAGCCCATGCCCTTGAAGCTATTAGATTATTTAGATGCCAGATGTAGGTGCTTATTATATTCAAGCATTGGTGGATAAAATATGTACAATACATACACGTCCAAAGCAGTGGAAACTAGAAATTTCTTAAAGTTAGCGCGAGCGTAACACATCTCAAAGACATTGGATATATGAGGGTTGTTACAATCACGACCAATCTTTCAAATATCATAAGCTTTAATTGGGACTCAATCAGCTGGCATCATCATCATCTACCAAAGTTTTGCCGTTGCCCGCGGCCGGTATGGATGTAAACTAGCCCAACTAAGCGAGAACTACTCGTGTTTCCATTAACAATTCATCAAACTTTAAGTGGCGCTTGAACCTTTTTCACTTGTTTGACGAGTCTTCGCGATCATAATTCGAATTGTTTTAAGGCAAGCTTTTTTGCCGAAACAATGAGCGTGACATGCCCAAATGAACACTCGCCCTTCAGTTTTTTTGCGGTGATTTGGGCCGGCCGCGAGAAAGGCACTTCCAAGTTCCGAGCAGAAAAAAGGAAATGGAAACCAATGGCTTAAAGAGTAAAATTTTCTTGTTTCAGCAGTTGTAATTACAAAGTCCCCTGCTCATTCAAAATTAGAGAAACGCACCAAAGGGACTAGTGCATGTGACAGCTGATCAGCTAGATTTGTGCTATCTTCGTCAGTAAACAGTTGAAGTTTCTAGCGTTCTCTCTACTTTCTAGCTCTAAAACTATCCGCTACTATCAACAGTTTTATGTCCTCTGAAAATGTTGCGTCTTATGTTAAATCTCAAATCTAAGGGCTTTTTGACCTCCCCCTCGGTTGATTGGGTAGAGATGCTAGATTGTATTTTGTAGGTTTCACCATTCTTTGCAAGTTTTCTTTTTTTACTTTGGAGGGAAGATAACATATTATGCTTTTGTTCTATTGTGCAATTTTGGGGGAAAAAAAAGAAGGAAATATAAGAAACCAAAAAAAAAAAATTGTTAATTCCTGTTGTTTAAAATCCATCAAATTTAGCGTTACTTGATGTATCATTTCTTGTGAATTCCTTTTTGTAATATTGTTTTGGTTAGTTTTAGGTACATACGATCTTAAAATATCCGGCTACAAAAAAATGAGAAGCTTGCTCTTTCTCTTGCAAAGACAACCAAACATATCTAGTTGAAGCTATATATGATTTGAACAACCTGCCCAAGCTTGGTTTTGGTTAATTAAGAGTTAGGCTCAAAGGCGTATATTTTTGTTGTACGGTTGTAAGTTAGTTTTTATGTAACTTGGTCTTATTGAAAAGTAGTTTGACTATCCGTGTAACTAAAAAAACATGTGGACTTTTTACATTGGGTTTTTTTATTCCAACTACTAAATGGAAAGGAAAAAAAAAGATAATGGCATAGCTTGGGAAAAGAAGGGGAAACATAAATTTTCATGTTTTTTGCCGATCGCTCATTTTAGCACAAATAAATTAGCACATTTGTTGATGGCTCAGATTCACATACATTTTAATGGCGCATGTCAAAAATTGATAAGCTCCATTTTTTTCTTGCTCTTCTCACCTGTAAAGTTATGATCTATGAAAAAGATTTTTTAGCTAAAGTCGGACTATCTCGGTCCCTACTAGCACCAATAGGTCCTTGCTTTTTTTTTTATTTTAAGCTTGTTGTATTGGAGGTCGTTTTGGCCCTATTTGTATTTGTTTTTGTTGAACGACCCAAAAAGAAAGTGAGAGGCAACTAGTCCGTTGTGATTGATTTGCGCCTACACTTGGAATTCGGATGATTGTAGCCTAATGGACGAAGAAAAAAGAAAAGCCACAAAAAAAGAAAAAAAAAAGAAAAAAAAATGAAATCAAGATACCCTCATTGGAGAGCCTTCACTATGAAAGGAGAGGGAAAAACTTCAAAAGTACGCTGCTTTGTGTTCCCGTGAAGCAACAATCACGCCACATTGTCTTTGACCCAACGAGGTTGATCCGAGTTTTGTTCAGTCTATGCAGCATAGCATTAAGGATTAATTAAACCTTAATCCACACTAAGACAGAACACTTTGTGTATATCTTAACATAACCTACCTCGTTTAGCTTTTCTCAAGGGCAAATGTGACCATGTTAGATCTAGTGTGGAGTTACCTGCTTGACTACTTGATCACTTGTGTAAATTTGCCATGAATTTCAAGCCAAGAAGTAATTCAAAATCAAAATATTGAGTAGATCCCCCCCACACCTAATCCACCACCACTGCTACTGCCGTCGCTGCCTCCTTCCTCTGTGGCAATTAAATTTTTCGCTTCCATGAGAATCGAACATGACCATGCATGAAAGAGAGGAGTTTACAACTTGATTTTTGTAGCAAATATACCCTAGAGGAGAGGGAAAGAAAATGTTCTTATTTGTCAATACAAACAATTTTCTCCGCTTCGAAGTAAAGGTAAAGTTAATTTTACATACCGAGTATACATGCACAATACTCGTGGAATTTAATCGTAGGCTGGTTAGAAAGAAAATTTGGTTACACTTGACTAACTATAGAAAGTTGAAATTGACGTAGCCAGACATATTTATCTCGCTCAAGACATTAGTTTCGTTCGATGTTATTGTGTTTTTCACTACTTTGACATGGAGACATTAGTTCTAATATTTATGTAAAATAATGTGAACATCACATGTTAACATATAGGTTTGGACCAAAATTTTGATTCGGCATTTATGATCCATTATTTACGGGAGAGATATTTGAAATGACATTTACTCAGTTTAAAAGCACACAACCAAAAACATTTTCTTATTCCTCATATCGTTCTTTTAGGAAATTTAGTCTTAATTGTCGTGCAAACTGGCTCGAATATACATAATGAATATCCAAACAAAAAGGGGAAAAAAAACACGAATACAAAAATTATCGCCTTCTAAGTTGGAGGACTCCCTGTCAGTAATAAAATTTATATTATATTAGTACATCTGAGTCACAAAAAAGACAATAAGATGACACAAATTTTTAACTCTTTACAAAATTTCGTTGATATGCTTTGACAATTTGACCATACTGCGGACCATGAAAACATTGCAAGTCCATCGCGTTGTAAACACCTTATTATCAGTAATTAAGAAAGTAGTCAAACAAGTAACATTAATTCTGAATAAAAATTCATCAATGTTGTAACAAATACTTATCATATGCAGAGCAGAATAATTATTATCATAGGCTGTAACAAATTATTACCATAACAATCTTTCTACTGAGAAATTACACACTTGCCTAGTTTAGGAGTCAAAGGATGAAATTAAAAAGAAAAAAGCAAGAACAAATATATACTGCATCAGATTAATGAGAAACCTGCACGTGCCTTTTTTAACGTTTGTTACCGCCTCCGCCCTCATTTTTATTTTTTATTCAAAAATCAAAGGCGCGAAAAGATCCCGCAATCTCCCGCCCCTTTTTCCTTTATTTCTCCGCCAATCTCCCTCCTTCTCTCATTCCCTAAAAGTCAAGTAATATCTGCTGTGCATCGTTTTACTGTTCGTAACAGTAGCACCCCTAAGAAATGCACAACCACCAGCCCCACCCTGTCACCCCCGGCGGCGCCGCCCCCATCTCCGACCTCCAGCTCAAGCGCGGCAAGTCGCGAGGCAGTTACAACCGCGGCCGCTGCGGCCTCCCCAACAAGGGCCACTCCTGCCACCTCCCTCGCCCCTCACGCGCCGCCGCTGCACCCACCCCGCCCGACTCCACCTCCTCTGCCGCCTCCGAACTCGCCTCCCCTCTCTCCGCCGTCCGCCCCGCCCCTACCCCTCCGCTACGTCAGCCCTACTCCCAGCTCCGGCGGGCCCTCTCGTTCGACGAAGTCGACGTGAAGTCCTCTCAGGAATCTGACGACGAGGACGAGGAGTACGACGAAGATGATTACGGGTTGCCGGAAAGGGACTCGGGTCTCGGGTCGGGCGGCAAGTTGCCGGCGGGTTGTCTGTGGGATGTTTTACGGAGGCTGCCGCCGCCGGCGCTTTTATCGGCTGCCAAGGTGTGTAAGGGGTGGAGGGACACGACGAGGAAGCTGTGGCGGGCGGCGGAGGAGCTGAGACTTAGGGTCCCGGCGAGGTCCCAGATTGGATTCGCCGGATCGGTTTTGCAGAAGTGCCCCGGACTTGTTAGGCTCTCGCTTAGAATGGAAAGGTGACAAATCATCAGATCTAGGGTTTCTTCTGTCAATCCGTTGATAACACAACTAAAGCACTAAAAACTTGATTAATAAAGTTAATTGTACCTAATTACACGGATATGAACGTTGGGCGTCAATCGGGTACTGAATTGAAAGTCAAGAATGAACAATGTATGCAATCCAGAGATTTCATGTTTATGGTCTCTGATGTGATGAGAACTTAATTACATGGGAATGTCGGGTATTGATCTGATGTCTATGATGTGATTTTGTGTTTGCAGTGATGTGGATGCGACTATGCTGGCCTGCATTGCGTTTTCATGCCCTAATTTGGAGTCAGTAGAGATCCTTACATCCGATACCTCAGTGAATCGCGTTACTGGGTATACTTTCCACCACATTTTTCATTTCTAACTTGTGGTTGTGCGCCACTTTCCAGTTTTCATGGTAAATGGTAAGTGGGTTGTCTAGGGTTGCAGTCGTTGCACACTTGCACCAGACAATTCTTACAACCTTATCTGATGGATCGTGTTCTCTTGATAAAGACAATACAAACAATGATCTGTAGCTACAAACTGATTGTACTTTGTTCTGATAATGATGATTACGATGCTATACTTTTAGTCTTGTACCAAATATGGACATGTAGTAGGACAGGGTTATTTGGAGTTAATTCTGACGGATCTCCAGTTCTGATTGATACCCGTCAATCAGGAATCTGGATTGTGGATTGGAGGTGTGTAGGGAGGTGAGGTTAAGATCTTTGTACTTTGTTGAGCCTACCACCAAGGCTTTGATCTCTTCTTGTCTTGGCTTTCTTGAGGGAGTGCCAAGACAAGAAGAGATCAAATAAGCAATAATGTGCTACTGTTTGATTGTCAGGTAGAGAACTCCAGGGGCCATTAGTGTATTAAGCTCCTAGTATCTAGATTTTAAGCTTCCTTGCTACTTTTGTACTTCTTAGTTGCTTCCTGTTTTCAAATTTTGATTTGTTGTGTAGAAAAGTGCTTAGTCTTTCAGCTGATGACCTATTGGTGCAAATTTATACTCCTAATGCAGGGATGAATTGGGACGTTTTGTTGCTGACAAACGTCGTCTTACAAATCTTAAGATGGAAGGGTGTTCTAACCTTGGAGGCTTTAATCTCTCATCCTCGAGCCTCTCTACCCTTTGGCTTTCAGATCTTCACTCTCTGTCTAAGATGGTGATTTTTCTGTTATTGTAACTCAGTCTTTTATGGGTGTTTTTTTAGCGTAAGTACTTATTATGCCTGTTGTGCTCTTAATTTATTTCTTCTGTATTGCTGGCCTGCCATGTTTGCATAGGTTTTCAATTGCCCCAATCTCGTGGAGATATCACTTGATTTTCTACGCCAAGAGACTGATAATACTGATCTTACTGCGATGGTGGATGGCCTGGGAAGGAACTGCTTAAAGTTACAGAACATACACATTGCTTCACTTAGACTATCACATGCTGTTGTGCTTGCTCTCACAGCTGCGGGTTTGAGGTTTGTTAAATGCGTTTCTTCTGAATATATTTATGACAATTGATTGTTATATTGGATGATTCTGAGCTGCTGAGTAGTAACATTGAAAAGCATGTGGCCACAACTAGTTTTATTCTGCTATTTCACCGGCTTCACGTTGTATGATTTTTTTTCTGTAGAAATATCGCCTATTCTTTCCTCATGCTGAAAACAAAAAGATGATCAGATGTTTGACAACCTCTTTTATCTCCAATGTGCAGGGGATTACGATTGCTTTCTCTTGTACTTGGATCAGAAATAACTGATGCATCTGTTGCAGCAATTGCTTCAAGCTACTCAAACTTAGAATTGCTTGATCTAAGTGGGTAAGTTGCACTTTTTCTTCTGATTTGTTTAAGTGCCTAGGACAAACTGTTAGTTATATGACAGTCCTTTGCACAGAACATGAGTGTAAAGGCTCTCCAGATAGGATTTTGGAATTTTTGGGACAGTTCATGTCTTGTATAGCTTGATGGTTGTTTACCCATGTACATGGCTGTGCTCCTTTTTTTTCAGAAATAGTTATTTAACAATCCTGTATTTCCCCTTAGAACTTAATAAGGTGGTATTGAATAATCGTTCTCTTCCAAAAGATATAAACACCTTCAGTGAAATCTAAGCAATTTTGGGTTGGGAATTTGGTTGCTCTAAAGCATTGAAAATTGTAATGTGGAGTTGTCATCTCATTTTAGGTCTAGTATCAGCGATAGTGGCATTGGAATGATCTGCAACGTTTTCCCCGAGACATTATCAAGACTCCTCCTCGCACTGTGTCCTAATATCACTTCAAGTAATCTCCACTTCCGGATCTTAATCTGTTACATGTTGTACACCACGCTTTAGTTATGGTTTCTCACTAAGATGTTGCTCACATTCTGTGTCTTTTAGGCGGCATCCAATTTGCTACAGCTCAATTGCCTCGCCTGGAACTCATGGATTGTGGAATGACCCTATGTGATTTTAGTGAAGAAGATCCAACTTTTGATGAGAACAGTGATCTCATGTTACAGAAAGCACAAGACAGCAAGCTACATCTTATGTACCAGAAGCTGATCATCAAACATGGTCGGTTGAAGAAATTAAGCTTGTGGGGCTGTTCTGGCTTAGATGTGAGATTTTCTAGTTTAAGCAATACATATATCTTACTGGCTTGTAAATCACAAGGGGTACTGAAAATGCAAGCTTTTTTTTGCAGGCCTTATATTTGAATTGTCCAGACCTCAGAGACCTGAATCTAAATTCTTGTAGAAACTTGCATCCTGGTATGCTTCGTGGAGTCCCTTAGCTAGTTATTAAAATGCTGGACTAGTGTATAAATTGCCTTTACCTTTTGGTTGATCATGTTGTTGTCTGTAACCCCAGAGAAATTGCTACTTCAGTGCTCCAGTTTGGAAAGTGTGCATGCATCAGGTTGCCAAGCTATGCTGGTAGAAACGATTCAAAACCAGGTAGATGGCCTAGCTTTTGAAAATTATTCTCAGCTGCATTTTACATTTTCTATCCTCGGTCTCTGCCCATCCGATTCATGCAGCTGGGAAAAACCAAATATCTCGCAGCACATTGAGATAGCAGTCTTGTTGGCACACTTGTCCCATATATTCTAGCATTACCTTTTACAATCCTTTCATCAGATAAAATGAATTCCTGGTCTATTTCAGGGAGCCTATTGTAAGTTTGTATCTGTGGCAGGTGGTTTGAAACAGACTACTACTGTTCTAATTTGTTTGCACTTGATTCGTTGTCCTTGCAGCTGTGCAGTGATTTTTCTGCTGTCGAGAACCATTTTCCTTTTAAACGCCTTCCAGATGGCTCTAAGCGGGTTCGTGTTCCACATCATCTCAGCCAGCAGGTAAACATTTTTAAGTTCTTTATCTTCAAGCTTAGCTCTTGCAATTATCAAAGCGATTTTGGTAGTAATAACATAATTTCCAACTACATTATATGCTACTAGTACAAATGTATTGTTTTGTCACCTCATGGATAATTGGGAACAGATTGCTATAGAAATGTTCATACATGAATACAAAAAAAAAGTACTAACACCGTAATAATATTTACGACAATTGCACAATAACATAATAAAGCACATAGTGCAGAGACCTTAAGCTGCAATACTCATTCCTTCTTAAAACCTTGTAACATAGTGTGGTAGAAAGGAGAAGGACTGGTCAATTAAACTTGCAGAGCTGATGTCATGTCTATAGAGCTTGTTCTTCTCTTCCTATTGTAAACTTGTTAAAATACCATTGTCATATAAGCACTTCTTTCTCGTGCAGCCACCTGATGATGATAAGGGTGGGAGGATTCGTAAAAGGAGGTGTACTCTGCTTATGGACTGACATAAGATGTAGCAAGTTACTCAACATTGTTGTTGCTCTAAAGACTGCAGTTTCTCTAGTTGTCTTAGATGTTTCCGGGAGGACAGATTGTGGCCTCAACTTACTTTGGACCAGTTAGGAGCCAGATGCCCTGTGGATCCAAATTTTTTTTTTCCTTCTAATTTTATGAAAATACATTGTTACATTTTGAATGTCAATATGGGCATGTAAAACATTAAATTGATAACTTTCTTGTTTATTACCTTACCTTCAATAATAAATTACTATATTTACAGTTAGCGGATAGTTTTGTGAATAACATTTATGGATGCTATTGTGTACTATGAATGGTCTAATCGATAATAATGTCTATTTTTGTACAAATTCTTTTTTATAACTTTTTTGTTGCTAGTTGGTTTTCTAGCTATAAATTTAAGGATGAAAAGGCATTTGAGAATATCATATAGACTTCCCCGTAAAATTTTGCAAATTAAATACCTATATTGATACAAGTTGTTAGAATCCGATAGTCTGCTGTAAAAGCTTTGTAGAAATTTATATTGAAGGCACCAACTTTAGATGTATTACACTCTTTGAAAATGATGAGAATAAAACTGCTTATTGGGAATTTATTCTTGAAACGACTAATTTGTTCGGAAAAACTTTTCAGAATATAGAAAAGAAGAAAGAATATTGCGTAATTTGTATTGTACTTGTCAATTTGCCAGTTAGAGATATAATTGAGACTTCTTAACTATTTATTACACATTTTATTGCAGATAGACTATTTCCATCCCTTTATATGCTAACTTTCCTTCTTACTAGTATTAATCTCGTGCGTTGCACACGGGACCAATACCGGCTAATTAAAAGATTATACTTATATGTCGAATACAAATAATGTTATTTTCACCATTTTGTGAGTTTTTTTTACCATTTTTAGTAACAATGTTAAGAACCTATGTATTGAGGTTTTTTTCTAATAAATCTATAATATGAGAGATAATTATACGTATATATAAACATATATATATATATATATATATATATATATTATTTTATTATATGCTTATAACAGTATAAAAGGAAGGAGATTAATCTTGTTAGATTGTAAAAACATGTTAGAGTTGTGTAAAATATTGGAAAGTTTCAAGATTGGAATAAGATATTAATTAGAATGAGATATAAATATAAAATATATGGAGGGAGAAATTTATTTTTAAGTAGGACATGCTAACGTGGAAGAGAAAGAAAAAATAAAATTTATATGATTGGTTGAATGCCAAATGACATAAAGAGAGGCATGCCAAGTAGGAAAGAGAATGTTACATTCTCTCAGTTTCAGCTTTCATATATATATAATTAGATTTGTCATTAAAAATAAACATTTATCACTAAAAAAACATTTTCAACAATAACAAGAAAGTGAACAAGCATGGAATTAGCAATTCTCCTTCTAATTCATTAAATTTACACAGATGGTCCTTTCTTTATTGGGCTGGGTGCAAAAAGTCAAACATCTATCGAATATTCTAATCTCGTCTTTTATAGTCACTCTCATGATTGATGTATTCCTTTTTTGTTAATTTTGACGCTCGTTAAATAAATCAAGGGGAAAACTGAAAATTCATATGGTATCTCTTGGTTTGACCCAAAAAGGTCATTGACCCCAATATTAAAGTTTCTTCTCCATCGATTAAACCCTAGACGCTGCCATCATCAACACCACCGTACAATCACCACTATCCTTCAATCTTGGTTTTTTTTAGTATTTCATTTATCATCCCTTTCATCGTTTTTTCATCACTTCACAAGCCCTAACTACATTTGAACCCATCTTGAAGTTTTGGAAATTAGTGGTGCGGAGGTATGATGTTGGTGAAGGTGTCGGGTTCTTGTTGTGACGACTTGCATCTAGAAAATCTCTCATTCTATTCAATATCTTATAATAATTAACAAAAAAATCTTTAAAATTGAGTCTTGACCACCAATAAAGTCATCAAATATGCGGAACCCTATATTCGGGGACAAATTTATATGCGAGAAGATATTTGACACCTTATCACTCTCTAAATAGGCTTCTACTTGTGTTTACTAGTTTTGATGATTTTTATTAAAAATCAAGAATATCCCTAATTTTGTGTAATTATGGTTTGAGCTCAGCAGCTAAGGCTGAGTGGCATACGTACCGAACGCATTAATCAGGACCAAAATCTCATAGTTATAACCATAAGGAAGTTAAACTTCCATATGTGGTTTTATTAAAATATTTATGCAACTAGGTTATATAGAACTGAGTACTCGAAAACTATTTTTTTATTATCCAAGTCCATTGATTGTGGGGAGGAAATTTACTCTACTAAAAAAAGCAGAAAAATTTTACTTTTTAATTTGGACTGCCTGATTGCCAGTTCGGATGTATCCACGATGCAAGAAGAATGCTAGAACAAGTGTATGAATATGTTCATAGCGTAGAGGATCACAATATATCACATTTTTTGAGAGACAAACTTCATTGAATAATAACACTTATGGGAAGTTTCTTTAATGTATTTAGGAGGGTGCTATGTGGGCTGTTTATATAGGGCCTAAGGGTCTAGTGTTGCAGAAAGATTGCACAAAAAGAATAAGATGCAACCCTAGCTACCACTAGAGAAAAAAATGACGGATAATACTATGGTCGCCCAAAGAGCATTGGACGGTACAAAGTGTACCGGCCAATATACTTTTCCATGCAAATTTACTTCACAACCCTTTTTTAGAAGGAAAAAGTCTACTTTGTCATTAAAAATGCACGTGAATAAAATAAAATAAAAACTAACCTAAATTAAGGTAAACTGGACTATCAAACTCTGACCTGGGTTATGCCCACATAACTTGACTGGACTGGAGTAAAATATATAGACCTTATGATAGATCAACTAGACTGAAATAAAAACAAAGCCTATAAAAATAGACTAGCTATATTGAATTGAACTTAACTGAACTCGACTGAAATCCAATATAACAAAGTATTAAATAGAACCTACAAAATTAGGGTACCCGGTGTCAACAACAATAGTGTGTTCTTGTGTTGGGTAGTCGTAAGTTTTAATGTTGGCGACAATGTAGTGTGAAGGTGCATTGGTGCGATGTGATGGTGCTGGCAATGGTGGCGGGTTCATGTATTGGAAGAGGTGATGGATTTTTGTGGTGGTCGGCTACGGTTTTGTGGTTAAATGACAGACTTGGCGAAGTTCACTTCACGAGTTATGCATTTATGAAGGAGGACTAAGTGAGCGAGTTAACTTAGTGAGCTAGATATTCAATTGTTTTTCTCAAGGACAAGTTGTCATTTTATAATTTTGTCTTAATTGGCAAATTTTTCTTGTCCCCAATTTTGTCTAAATTGGCGAGAATGAAATAATTGATGAAACAGTATATAAAGACAACTTAGAATCGCTTAATATATGGACCAATTTTCTAGTTTACCCTTCATTAAAGACGCTGAAACCAATAAAACAACCCTAGAGGGGGGTGGATATGGTTTTTGAAAATTAATGAAAAAATTAAACTAAGCACTCACACAAATCTCAATCAAACCAATTAATACTTCAATGAAGATGCTAATTTAACAATCTCAAACAATTATAGAACAATAAGTAAAGAGATTGAGTTAGAGATACTTGACAAGGAGATTTAAATGGTTCGGCTTAAACTACCATCAAGCCTACATTCACCTCTTCAAGAAAGTCTCTTGCAAGAGCACTAGAATCCATTAGTAACAATCTTCTTCCGGGTCAAGATCAAAACCCTTACAACATTTGGTGATATCCCCACGCCAAGCACAAGCCTTGAATCCACAAAGCTCTCCAAGACTTGACAAACCCAAGCCTTGATCACAATCCTTTACAAAGATCAATTGTGTACAAAGAAACCCTTTTGAAAGGAAATGAGTACAAATGAAGCTCTAGTACAATTGATAGATGAGAGAATTGATGACTTGAAGAATGCTCACTTTCAATCAAAGAACTGCTCACAAAGATGCTCTCTTTAATGATGTAAAATTATAAAGATGAAGAGAGAAAAGTTTAATCTATGAGCCTTAATGTTTCTCTAATGAATGAAGGCTTAGAATGTGGTTTCCATGGTGTATAATGAAGCTACAAATCATTTATATAGAGAAGATATCAAATATAGCCGTTATGGAAAGATTTGTCATGATTTTGGGCAAAACTAGCCGTTATTTCTCTCCCAACGGTCAATAGAGTCGACTGCATTCCCTTGCTGCCATTTCTCAACTGTCTCGCGAAACCCTCTTTCTTATTTTGGCCATAACTTTCTCTAGAAAAATTGGATTGAGGTGCCATTTTTTGCGTTGGAAAGATAATGAAAAGTTTTATCAATATATGAAAATATTAGCTCCAAAAATATTTTTGAGAAAATCTGAGTGATCTCCAAAGTTCACTCATTTTCAAGAAACACACTTGTGTGAAAAGGTTATGAACTCACATGCCACACAATGTGTCCTAAGGTCTTTTTAGATTATAGTCATCAATCCAAATATCAAACCAAGACTAGTTACATAATATTAAAGATTAATTATAATCGATAGTAACTTAGCCGATGCATTCTTTGTTACTCTTTGACATTGGCCTTGATGAAACTTTTATAGCATGTCCACTATACCTTTAAGCTTTTTTGACTTTAATTCATCTATCCAACTTCTCAAATGTGTCTTCATGAGTGTGCATGTATATACTTATTAAGAATACACTCAAATCACATATTAGAATATAATCAATGTTTAGTTATCATCAAAACAAGATGTAAGTCTAGGTTATTCAACCATAAGACTAACATACGCTAAGTCCTCGTAACGAAAGCTGGCGAGTGTTAACCATACAGTAATTCCATTTTTAGTGTAAAAAAAAAAAAAATCGGTTTGCAAGCCATAATTAATTAAATACAGTTACACGGCACCGGCTATAGAATCCCGTTGAAGAGCCACAACTCTTTCGAGCTAGTCTCTCCGTCTCCCTCTTTCCGGCAATGGAGATTTCTTCGTTCTCAACTAGCTTTAATCGATGCTGGCCTAGGCCATCAGGTCTTTTCTCTAATTATACTTGTGCAGTTTTCTGTCTGTATAATGTCTTCTGATGACTGTGATTGCAAATTTATCTGCTCGTGACATATGCTTGCGCTGGTTTCAAGCAATTCGTTAGTACCTAGGCGCTATTGGTCGTTCTGTTCACCTGTAATCTTTCAAAGCAGTTTCTGTTAATTGACGAGTGCCATGAAATTGTCAGTTGTGATCATATCCATGTACTAGAGCTCAGATCAGGGATGCCCATGGTTAGATGAGATAGACGGTACAGAGGAAAGAAAATTCTTAGGATTTGATTTTGTCTAGTTTTCAACCACAGAACATGCATGATCAAATGTAACATTTCAGTGCTTTGCTGATACTGCATACCAAACCTATGTGACAGTAGATCAAGAAATATGCCTTGACTAGTCAGAAGGAAAGAAGAAAAGGACCTTAAGAGAGGTGTGAGCAACAAGTCCCATTCTGTGGATTACGTATTTTGGTGTTTCTGGCGAGAAAGTGTTGATGCCTGGGAAACAAACAGGTCCGCAGGTCATACTTGTCCAGCATGGATGATAGCCAGCAGATTGAGTAATCTCTTGGTAGGCTGCAGACATCTCCCTCATGTATTGCACCATACCCGGCGTCATTTAGGCATCAGTTTCAATGTAAGGTGGAATGAAAGGCAAGAAGTGTAACATCTCAAGCAGGGAGCAGACCAAACTGACCCCTCTAACAGGGACGCCCCGTCCATTCAATTAAATATCCTTGGACTTTTCCCAATGTTATCGAGGCTCCTCTCAGTAGGCCCCATCAAATTGAGCTACGGTGATTGGAATGTTGATGATGAAGATGAGGTTGATGTGGTTCCTAGGTGATTGTCGATTGGAACATTGAGCCGTTTAGTTAATCATAGCGCTTGGTGGCTTAAGGAAGAAGCCAATGTACACCATGTGGTGAGCGAAGGCTGGCCCACTGTCATCTTCCATGGGAGCCCTCAAATGGCGGGCCATAAAAGGGGCACATGGCTGGCAGTGTGACTGCAGTGCAGATTGAAGAAGGATTTTGACTAGGTTATGTTAGGGAGGTAACAGGGAGCACAGTGTCTACCAAGATGACCCATATCTAGATGAGCCCAGCTTGACCTAAAAGCTTAAGTCAATAGGACTTGGTTCCATCTACGTATATAGTTCAACTTGTACCTCAACAATATCCCCCTCACGTCCCCCTCACGTGTGATTCCACCACGTTCGAAGCTCCTCCTCAAGTTTTCTGTGAAGAACCGTTGTTCTTTCAGAAGCCACCGACACGAGTTGCACGGCCCAAGTTGGCAATCATGTGCTTTGATACCATGTTAGGGAGATAAGAAGGATCTCAGTGTCCACCATGATGACCCACATATAAAGGATGTGCCCGACTTGGCCTAAGAGCTTAAGCCAATAGGACTTGATTCCAACCATATATATACATGCTTACGTTATATTTCACACTTACCCATTGTGGGACTAACACAACTTCACATGTGCACCTCAAGATGTTAACATCCATCAACAGTTAACTCTCAGTTCATGATCACCAAAAATTGAAGAACACTTCATATTTGTTAGGTCATACTTGCAAATATTGAGTATATTTTATTTCTTCAGAAAACCGAGTGTGTTCTGTACTTTGTTTACTTTTAGTCTTAGATCTTTTGTAAAGGGCAGACCAAAGAAGAGAAAAGGAGAGAAATTCCCATCTCTTAGTTGTACTTGTTCACAGGAAATCAAATTTAAAATTTCAGAAGTTTTCTCTCCATTATGTAAGAGAGGCAGGGAAGCAAAAGTTTATTAATAAAACATTTTTTGCACCCTTTTCTTTTCAGAAAATGTATAAATTTTAAATGTATGGACCTTGTAGTTATACAAACTTCAGAACCTTTTTTCTTTTGCTTTCTTCCATGTCAGAAAAGAGGAATGGAATTACCTTGTCTCTGTCTCCTAAACTTAAGAACGGAAATGAAGAAAATCGCAAGTCTCTACCTCTCTCTTTCTTTTTGAAGGCCACTTCACTACTCTCATATGTGTGGTATGGGTAGGGGTGTCACATGCTCCCCGTTTAGGCTAAACCATGTTATGAACAGCCCTGGGAAATATACAAGGCTCCCTCTTTGTTTACTTCACCCATCCTCCTTGATGTAGGATGTACGTGGGCATGCCTTGAATTTATTCAATAGCTGGGAACTTGGTCGAATTACTCATTTATAGCTCTATGATGACACTTGAAGCCACTTAGAATAACTGCCCTACTACAGGTCATTGCCTCCCTCAGATGGGTTAGCGTAGGTAGTCCAAAGTTCGTTGGAGGATCTAATAATTGTTTTTCAGTACCCTCGTAAATGCAACATGGGAGGACTTACATCCTATTGAAGTTTTTTTGGTTCTAAACTAGTTTTAGGCCCTCCCTCTAACTTTAGTATTAAAAGCAATTGTATAGCCCTAACTGTGATTTTTTTGGTGATGTTTTTATATCTGCAGAGACGCTTCTAATGAAAAGGACAAGATTCCCCCCATGGAATCGGAGTTCTGTTTCCTCTCTGCCAACTAAAAGAACTTTGGGGCCTTCATTGGATCGAACTGGATGTGTTAATCAGAAAGGGAACGTTATGCTGGTGTGTCATCTACTATTAGGATTTAGGATTACTTTTTTTTTCTTTTTCCTTTTGTGTATTTAATTTATTTGATGCTTGTACAATTAGGAGAAATTGAATCTATGTTGTGGATCCTTTTTTAGGTGTTATGTAACCAGAAGGAAACTCCTGTGGTAAAGGCCAGGTATGCCATTTTTCAGGAACTTGCAACATTTAAATTTGGTTTCGTGATCTTATTCTGTCCATTATGTGCTTGCAGTAATTTTTGTGGTATACCTTTTGCTTTCTTCTCTCTGTTGTTTATCTTTTGGATAGTTTCACATACAAAAATATTGGTTTAAGTTAGATTTTATGCATCAATGCTTGCTAGCAGTCATGTTGTATCTACGGCGAGGGGAATGTTCTGGACATTTTATGATCTGAAATCAAAAGAATGGAGTCATTTATAGTGTACACAACTTTCTCGGAGTTATGGTTCTTTTTATGCTCATTAGCCACAAACTTATGCCGGCCATGCACACGTGATGCCTGCATGTGCGTGTGTTGTGCATTATTTTGTTTGGATGCCAGCAGGTTCAAAATGTGTGCGTTTCAGTTATTAGATGCTTAGCTTATGGATATTCCTTGGTTTTGTTCTTCTTAAGGTACATGGATGAGATTTATGACACTCTGGCTGAGCGTCTTGTTCCCACCGCAGCAGTAGCAACCAGTTCCAACTATAAGTAAGTTCAAGCTTTTGAATCTGGAAAACATTCTCATGTTACTTAAACTAACTGGTTGTTGTTGCTTGCACGTAGTCACTATTTGACGATGTGATGTGGTATTTTTGCATAGAGAAAAGAAAGTTTTAATACTCAGCCTTGGGAGTTGATCTTATATTAATAACTGCAATGTTGCTAATTCTAGGGTGTCTTTATATTAGAAAACATTATGGATTTCAGTGGAAATGATTCCTCGTGGTGTATCCTGCTGCCTATTTCCCCTATTGGTCATCAATAAGTCGATTGTTCACATGCTTCTCATGTGATTAAAGGTTTCCTCTTGTGATCAAAATGAGAGAATTTCTGTGGGAAATGGAAAATAACCATCTCAAAGTGCCATATAAACACATATCGTAGCTGACCAAGCGTTGTTTTTGCCAATACCTGACTGCGTGCTTAAGAGATTAGTTAGTCCACTTGATTGGTGATTCCTTGTGATTAGAATCTTTCGGTGGTTGTTAGAACACTTATCACTCTGTTAGGATGCTGAAGTGAATCTTTGCTTGCCCTTGTGAACTTTTAGACCTTTCTGTAGATTTTGAGTTCTTTCCTGATCTTGGTCCCCATCTGTCCCTTTGTATGGCACTCCTTGGACTGCAGGAATCAGTGCATCATAATTAGGACTAGCAAAAAAACATAACTTTCTGTAAGTGTTTTTACCGGAAGTTCTGTAAATAGCATCTTCACTTTGTTCTTATTTTTGACTGCCATTGAAGTAGCACCTGCCGAAACTTGCAGGCATATCATTGGCTTAGCGGGGCCTCCTGGTGCTGGAAAGAGCACCCTTGCATCTGAAGTTGCTCGGCGTGTGAACAAGTTATGGCCGCAAAAGTCCAGTTCATTTGATTCTCAGGTTGAACCTCCAGATGTTGCTACAGTTCTACCCATGGATGGATTCCATCTTTATCGCCATCAGCTAGATGCAATGGAGGTTATTTTCTTGATATTTCTTAGGATATATAGATGGCTGTAACGTCATTATCATTTTGCTTCCCCTTTGCGAAACAAAAGATAAAAGCTCAATTATTCTCTGTTTTGTTTGTCATGGTTGTTTCATTAGTGGCCGTTCTGATAATTTTATGTTACTTAGAATCATCATTTGACAAAAGGGCAATTGAAGAGCTAAAAAAAACTTACTTTTGTTGTTGTGTTGCCATATCCTTATTTTTGGGGATCTGATGAACCTGTCGTTTAAAGACACCCCACACTGTAGGCATGTCAAGTCAATGAGACAGTCTATGTAACATCTATAGCAAAGAGTGACGATGTTGTGGCACCCATTTCTTATCGTTATGAGGTATATCATTGTATAATGTTACAATATGCAAGACGCATGTATACAAGTGAATGCACATGCAGACATATTCGACTATATATATGCTCGCAGGCTTTACATTTTGAACTTTGTAGATATTTACTGATTCTTTGTGTGATGTTCTTGGGTTTTAGGATCCAAAGGAAGCCCATGCAAGAAGAGGAGGTGAGGTCAATTCTCTTGTGATATGTTATTTCAAACTATGTAGAAACTCGAAGTCATTGATCATTGAAATGGTGAATCAGCTCCTTGGACTTTTGACCCCAAACTACTCCTAACATGTTTGAAGACACTAAAAAGTCAGGCAAGTAGCTATTCAAGTCAAAATATGTCTGTAAAGCCATCTTCTGCGGTTGGAACTAATGCTGGCATCTTGACTATATCCGCTTTCTTGAAAGGAAGAGAGGAATCTGATGCACAGCGTCTCGATTGCCTACTTAGTTTTCATGTTTTTTGGACCTTTTTTTTTTTCCCCGAGTTGCATTCTGATGACTATAATGGCTTCTCCAGGGATCAGTATATGCTCCATCTTTTGATCATGGTGTTGGAGATCCTGTTGAAGATGCAATCTTTGTGAACCTTCAGTAAGTGTTTCTATCACTGTTCAGTAGCTTTTGGTTTTCTAGCTATTTGGTAGTATTGTCACATATATTTTCCGTGGTGTAAGAAATAGATTAGGAATGGTTTAGAATTTAGGCTTTTGCGGAAAGCAGCAGGGTTTTGTTGTAGATCTTTCAAATGGCTGGTACTTGGGTATGATAGTAAGATTTGAGATAGAAATAAGGAGAAAAAAGGCAATTATAATACAAACAATAGAGATGAAGAAGAAAGAAAGAAAGTGATCAGAACCTTTCAAATTCAAGCGCTAAGGTTTGGTTTCAGTTCAAGATGACCAATTAATAGGTGGCTTCATCACATGCTGAAACTCTAATTACTATTAATTGTAACCTTTAATGGAACAGCAGAGTACTATTTTGGCTATAACAAAGGAGAACAAGGAAGATGAAGAATTGAAAGAGAAAGCTAGGGTATAACACATCCTAGGGGTGATTTTCTGGACAGTACTGCCAGGAACATACCTCCTTAAGGACAATCTTATAAAACAGAATTGTATACTGTAATTAGTATGTGAACATATTTGCAGTAGCATGCTTGTGTGTGACAATACCTCTACATTAGGCCCTTTTCTTTTGCATATTTACAAATAAAAGAGCGTGACAAACAAGAATCCAAATGAAAGTAACTTTGCAGCCGTAAGCTACCAAAGTCACATCTTCTCGGAAAAACGTGTTTCCTGTGTGCAGTATCTGACAGGTTGCCTAGAACCTCATATAGATTGTACCCTAGAAACATGAATAAGTTGCGTGACACCGGAAGTCGAGTGGAAATTAATTTAAAAAGCTATCGAAAGGTTAAATTTGATGTGATGTAGCTTCTCCGCAGTTCCAAAAATACATGTTTATATTCTTCTAATGAGCAGGCGTTGCAAAGACTATTTACCAGAATATCCATGCCTGGCTTAGTTCCGCCTTTGGCTAGAACATGCTTGTTTTTCCATCCTCTATTGTGAATATGTCATTGTTGAGAGATTAGAAACCTCTGAGAGATTTTCTCTCTCATTTAAGTTTTCAGGCAAGCGCATGATGCCATGCTCTGTAACTCAATCTGTCATGTTCGTCTCCCAGTCCATGTCAAATACTGTTAATTCTTTTGGGTCTTTCCATGAGAAACCTTACTTCCTTTTTCAGGCACAAAGTGGTGATAGTTGAGGGTAATTATTTGCTCTTGGAAGAAGGGGTTTGGAAGGAAGTATCATCTATGTTTGATGAGAAGTGGTAACTACTGTCTTCATCCAGCTTTTCTTACTCTTTTCCCCTTTCTGATCATTTTTAGCTTTGAACATTTCCCAAAGAGAGAGAGGAAATTAATATATAGGTACAAGACATCTATATAGCTGAACATGAACATGTAGGTGATTAATATTGACATGTATAACTCTCGTAAGTTACGTCTCTCTCTTACGTTGAGAGAGATGTTTTACGCATTTAAATGGCCTTTCACGCATTTGAGGTTTTTCGCTCTTGCTTGCTGCCAAGGGCTCTTTTTCTGTTTTGATGAGCGAAAGTGAGCTTAGGGGTCCAAGCAAGTTGGTATGGTATGGGGCAGCCAAGACAGGGCATCAACTTTGGACTTCGGAGGTCCAGGTTCTCGACGAGTACGGAACAATCTTTAGTTCTTAGGGACAAGTACATTAGGCTCCTTAAGGTTTGGGCATAATATGGCAACGCTTCCTCTTGTTTGGCAAGTAACTGTCACCCAGTCAAGAACATATTGTCTAACAGATCCCCCTCAATGGTCTTTTAAGCTCTCAAACTGTTCTCGATGATAACCAAGGCTCCGATTGCCAATAATCCTCTCATGTGTTGACTTTATGTTTAGAACTCTCTCTGTATGGGTCAAGAAGTTGAGTAAAAAGAGGCCAGCCTAGTGTAACAGGTAGCCACTTTAGGGGGATCCGGGATTCTAGGGCAGAAGTCAGATCTCTCTCCCCCCCCCTTCCTTGGTACCTACCATAGCCACGACCAATGAACAGTCCACTGCTTACAACAAGCTCCACATTTTCCACTATCACTATGCTCCAGTATACCTTTTCAAATGGCAGCCAACAACTGGCCTTATATTCGAACCCTGCCAGAGCAAAATCCTCACAAATGGCAGCAAGCAACTGGCCTTAAACAATCTCTCTCTAGATTATTCAGTCATCGAAAATATTCAGAGTGTTGTCAGTGTGAGTGTATATACTGTGACTTGCAACACAAATACATGAACATGTGTAACCTTTAATAGTAATTCATTATCACATTGATGTAGTAAATTAACATCTTACGGTGTTGGACTGGATTGAAATAGTCTCTTATTAGATGGACTTACGGTAAAAGAAGCGCTTACAGTTATCAGTTACAACAAATTATGATTGGGTAACAGATAATCATTGGAGTTTAGGACTATAACATATTATAGTACCACTAACTTGTCATTTTGTCAACGCACAACAAAGAACATTCTTTTTCAGTTTCCTTCTTTGCTATTCCATTTTTTCCCTTGAAAAAGTTTTTAAGTTAGAATCTTCTAAAATTGTTATTTCATTGGCAGGTTCATTGACGTAGACATCGACACATCCATGCAACGAGTGCTAAAGAGACATATATCAACTGCTGCTACGTGCACTGGTAAATGGTTTTCCAACTTCTATACAATAAAAAAGTTGAGCTGTTATATGAAGGTAGAGATCTATAGTGATTATACCATTTTTTCTTTTCGGCCTGTGTAGGAAAACCGCCAGATGTTGCCAAGTGGCGGGTAAGCTTGACTTTATTATCTTTGCATCCCGCATTTTCTTGAACTGCCGAAGTGTGTTGTGCTGCTAATCTTTTGATACTTCTTGTTAAAGCAATGATATACATGTTATACCCATTCTTTAATAGATTAAACTTTAAGAGCATAGTTGCGCAAGGTGTTAGATCCAATTCTTCCTGCTTGCATTTGGCCCCACCGTATATATTTCTCATGTTTGTGAACTTGGTGATGCATCTTGATTAATCTCTTGTTGATTTTACTCTCCACATGCAATCGTCGCTTACACGTGAGAGGGAGTGTTAGAACAATGATATATACATGTCAGACCCATTCTCATTCTTTGACGGTTCAAGCTTTTAGAACAGATGTTAACTTTATACTTGCGTCTATTTTACGATCATTATACGGCTAATATATGGCTTGTCTAATTTCATAATGCAGATAGAGTACAATGACCGGCCAAATGCAGAGCTCATAAACAAGTCAAAGAAAAATGCAGATCTGGTAATCAAATCTATTAACTTCTGAGGGCGAATCCAAGTAGTTGTTTCAAGAAGAGGGGAAACCCAACAAATAGAGGAGAGATGAATGAATCAATTTATAGTGTGTTTTTCATTAGGTTAGCTATGATAATCCAATGATCGTGAGAGTGCTTTCGGCTGTAACCGGGCCTAAGGCTTCTCTCAACAAGTTGGCCTAAGGCATAAGTGTGCTGGTATGGACCACGCATAACTGGATCTAGTCTAGAAATGTAATAAAAAAGAATAAAACACACAGAGATCCAGCAAAAGCTACACAACGAAGCTCGCATATCCCCTTTTTGGGTGCTTGATACTTGATTGAGCAGAGTCCAAAAGACTTCTTTTAAGAATAGTCGACTCTAATGAAGGGGTAATTTACAACCAACTCTCTTTCATAGGTTTTTTTTTTGGTACATATTCTTATACTTCGTTGTTATTTGTTTTAAAAAAATTCATATAATGTTACTAGGGATAAAATATTTGTTTATGTTTGCATTATTTCACTTACAATAAGTGTATATTTTAGAAATTACACCAATAAAGTTTCCCTTTTTTGTTCAAGTTAATGAACCAATAAAAGTTGAGACAAAACAAGTAAAACATGTGACATCAAATCAAAGATAAAGTACAAACCGCGAAAGGCCTCGCTTTTACATTTAGGTGCCCCACTTTTGCAGTCGAATAAGTTACAAGCTTACACTGTACTAGTTCATGAGGAGATGACGAGTTACTTTAAACTTTGTAATTCCTCTTCGACAAATAAAAATTTACGAGTGACTTAATTAGTAAATTAGTACTTTTAATCTATACTACTTATAATGAGAACAACATTTTTATTTATTTTTTATTTTAGGTGTCATACGTGTTCGTTATCAGGACAATAATGTAAAATAATATTACCCACTCTCTTCAAACCTTCAGTTACCTCAAAGACTCCCCCGCTCCCTATATTTCACGTAACTGTCTCTCCCCCTTATCAATCTATCTTCCTCCATCTTTATTGCGGATCGAAATCGGCATCTGACGACCTTAGTTTCATCGTACAATTCTTTTTTTCTAACACTTCAACAGTAATACTCTCTTTGGCTTTGCATTCTTTTTTGGAATTTTTTTTTAATTTTTATCAAATACTACGTAAAAAGTGATTACAGAATCACACACGCATCGCGTGCGTATGACACCTCGTAACTAATACTGTAGTTTGCAAGAGAGTGAACTTTATATTCTCCTTAAGGCCCTCATTTTTAGAAAAATTATCCCACTGGACATGGTTTTTGTAGCGCCAAGAGGCCTTTCTAAGCTTTTATCGTTTTGAGCGGGCATTATCTTTGATGAGAGCATTTCAAACCTTGGTCCACGCTGATTTTGAGTGCCTAAATTTGTTTTTTCGAAGTAGTGGGCAACAATTTGTGTACACACGAACAACAAAGGAGGACATTTTAGAGAGCCGCGGTACTTTCTAATTTTAACATGGAGAATTATAGTACAATGGAGATGAAACTTGTTTTATTTATTTTTATGCGGATGCTTTGGCACAAAAATCACCCATCAAGTCGACTTGAAAGCATTTTTTTCTATATTTTTTTTCTTTTACATATTTTGGCCCAACATGCTCACGAACTTGTTGTTCCATCTTCTATGCGCCATAATGTATTAGATGGTTCCAACAACTTCCATGGTGTCCAAGGTGACATTTACATAAAAAGTCGCTAAAATCTAGGGCCGATTCTTTCAATTTATGGATATGCATGAACATCAGCAATCTCAAAGAGAGATCAATACACAATTGTATAGATAGGAGGGGGAGGGAGGGAGCGAGAGGGAGGGAGGGAGAGAGAGAGAGTCATTTTCCTTCCTTCCTAAAGAGCTTGAATTCCAGTCATTTATGCTATCGCATGGTTTAAATAAACATTAGCCCGATCTCTGTCTTTCGAAATAAGAGCGCTGAGACGTCAATTTTTCCCTCCAACGGTCTTTTACTAACGATCAAGAGAGAATACGATACGTACTGCAAGTGGCAGCAACCACCATATGACCATCACAATTATAGTCCAACAAGCACAGGCCATCAATGTTTTTAAGGGGACCATATACAGTCGCTGCTCAAATAGTAAATGATTGATTCCTCCTTGCATTGCATGGTGTTTCCTTGATGCATAATATGCAAAGGAGAAAAAATAATGTAAATCAAACCAACCATAGTGGGGATGAATAAATGCCCAATATTGACATGCACATGATCTTGCTCCCCACTCCTTGTACAACCTCATCCAACATATTCATTACCATTAGTCCCATCCCCCCACTATTTCCTAATCATTACAAGTAAGTCCACAACTAAAAAGACTCCCTATGGAAACTTTTAATTATCAGAGATTAAAATTTTAAAAAAAAAGTATGGTTTTCTCATAGAGTAGTCGCGCTACTCCTGTAATGTAATCGAGGAAACGTACACACTACATGTTTGATATAAATTCTCTTGCTTAACAAAAAAATGTCCAAAAAAAAAAAGTAAATTACGTTATTCCGGTGGCGGTCTTCGCAATTGGGACAATGAATAAAGAAAACATGTAATTAAAGTAATAATTAATGAAACATGTATCCTGATTATTTTGGTTATTAGCAACAATATAATCAGGTACCTTGTTCAAGCAAACAATTATTGATACTGAGCAAGCACAAGCAAAACAAAAAACCAAAGTCTTGAAGTACACAAAGAGTTGTTATCTTTGTCCATATGAATTAAGTAACCCAAATACAAATTTTCTCACATATTACTACGTACTACTATATCAAACCATAATAATAACAGATACAACCAAGCACCCTGCTCAATCCATCTCGTGTATTTGTCCTTGTTTTGGTATTTTTGGGGGGAACACTAAGATCAAAGGAGCAGGCCGCCGTGCCGGAACTTCTACTTCCGCTGCCCATCAGCTTCTGTTCTTGCATTTCTCCATGGCTCTTGGTGCTGCAATTCACGCAAGAATTGCATTAGGGACGGAATATTTAAATATTTACGATATCGCTCTACTAGAGTTTTTACAATTCAAGTACTAACCAAGTCCTATTGCCTCCGTTCCTTTCATTATGCGCAAGCGCTTGCAAGAATCAACAAACATCCTGGTTGACATGAAAAGAAAGCAGCCAAGACACGAATTACGTGAGAAATAGATCTATCTTGGCCTTAAAATTATACGTTTGTTCGTGTAACGAATGGATTTGAACAAATTATAACTGATCTACTGACTCATCATGTCGCAGTTTCACAATTTTCTTGCATATTTATCGTGTGGGTGACCATAATGTTGCAAGATTTCTGAGGAGCTAGCTAGGGATAAAGGATTTACTCCCACGGGACGTCGCCTACGAGCATCCAGTCGCCATCTTTGTCTTCGTAGCTCGGAACATAATCAGAGCTGTTCAAAAGATCCATCAGCTTGCTCTCATTCATGAAATCTTTCATTCCTTGATATCCACAGGTACCTTGAATTAAAAAACAAAAAGAGCAAGCAAGATTAACATTTAAAAACTTCTTGAAGACAACCAGAACGAAAAACCAAAAATAAATTTAGCTAGAGACTAACCAATAGTGAAGGAACTGAACATGTTGCCCAAGGCATCAGAGAGCTCTTGATAGCTCTTGTACATCTTCAAATCAACTTTGCGAAGATAAGGTGCACCGTCCATGCTCACCTTCACAAAGGCAGCATCCTCATGGCCGCCGGTGCTGCTCTTCTGCACAGCTATTATGTTCTTCCGGAACGATCGAACTGGTGGCCAACCCACCACCTGTGACCTAAAATGGCCAACCCAAGGAAGAAATTGTGATGCTTATGCCGGAAAGGCACATATGTTGTTTCCTTTCTACATTCTTCCATCAGATAATAACGGTGGTTATGATCTGATTTCTTAGTGTTCAATAAAGGGTTTTCAAGTAATGAGAACAGTAATCGATCTCCCCTCTATTTTTTCCCTTTTTTCTCTAGCCCTATCTACGTAAAAGACATGGTTAATTACCTAACCCTATCTACAACAAACATGCACTAAGAAAAGGGCCAAAAAGAAAAAGAAAAAGCGAACAAAAAGAGGGGGGAAAAAAAAAGTTGAGATCTACGAGATGTCAACAGGGAGTAACGCAGTTGTTCAATTACGAGATGCAAGTGAGATTGTCATAACGCCAAGTTGATACAGCATCCAAATTCTAGACAAATATACATACTACAACTTACTTGGCCGGAGGAGGCTTAACCGAATCACCAGAACCACCAAGAAGATTCTTCTCCTTAGGCAAATCCTTCCCCTCGTCCGCCGTGGCGGCCGCCGTCTCTTTGGACGAAAGTTTGAGCTTCAAGTCCATAGTTTCATCAAACCCCCTCTTCCCATTGTAACTACCCTTAGCAGTGTTGGTACCATTCTTCGCCGCCAAGTGATCGCCGCCTCCGCCGGGCAATCCCAGCCTCAACTCCGTCTCGTCTTCGCCGAGCATACTCACCAGTTTCTGCCCAACTTCCATTAACAAGTCTCTCTGTGTCTCGTTGCGTGCTTGGGTCTGGGTATGGGGGGAAAAAGGAAAAGTGAAAGGAAGTAGTAAAGAGGAGATCTTTTAGGAAAATGGATAATTATAGTAGGGAGGAGAAGAGGATGTGTTTGGGCTAAATGGGGTATATATTACATAGGGATTGGGGTCTTATACGTCATTTACTCAAGCTTTGATAATGGTGGTATTGCCACGTGGCAGGAACTGTGAGCTGGATCTTCCCATCTTGCTGGGATAGTTGACAACATATTGATGCTACCTTTTTTCATCATCCCATTGTTGATGGCTCTGTGTGTGTTTGTGTGTGTGCAGCTGTGTATACCTTCACTGCTTTCTGTCTGTATATCACCCCATGAATTCTAGGTTTAGGGTTTAGCTAGAAACTTGGCTAATCAACACAAATTTGCTTTGGAGGGGAGAGGGTACAAAAGTGAAGTATTGCACTGTTAGTGTCTGTTGTTGTTGAAGCAAAATCTGGAAAACCTTGGGCAGTATAAACCGCTAGTTTTTTCCCCATGCCACCGTCCTTAAATGAGTAGAGCGTGGAATGGGTAAGGCATGCGTTTAAAGCGATTAAAGAGATCTGGCGCCGTAAATGAGCTGATACTGGTGAGCTTGGGTCTGAATTACCTCTCTCGTTCATTCCTTGAGCCGATCTCAAATGAAATCCACGATCGACGAGTTTCATAAAGAACCGTCTTGAACTGAGGTTAAGAAAGCTATACGCGGAATAGTTTCTATCAGCTAAGTAAATTGAACCCCACACTCTTAAATATTTTCGACTTTTAGACGCCAATTCGTTTTACTTAGGCTTATTATCCCTGGGTAAATATTAGTACGTACGATGATCTAAGTTAGAACCTTAGATATGGTATTTGCTCCATGTTAACTGTTAAGCAATTACCATTTTGGGGGGAAACCACGCCGTGAACTTGACCTTCAAGTTGCAGCTCAAAAGTCAAATATTCAGCTAAAGAAATGATCTAATCTGCCTGGATTTGATTAAATTATAACCAACTTTCTACTACAGAAGAAGACTGGGACTAAGACTTGGAATGCCTTTAATCTGATCAAATAAGCCCCTTTCTTGTTCGAAGACAACGTTGTCTCTTTCACACTATTTATGTCTAGGCAATCACTGGACCAACTTTAGTGCTACTTAATTTGAAATCAAATAGCCACCAAACAAATAAGGACCACCTTAGTCTCGATCTTTCTATACTATATATCCTTTTACAATAAATTCCCTTATCTGCTTATCGAGCTGATTTAAAAGAGTACGTAAACCGAATCTTACCCGTTTCAAAATTCTCTACACTGGTTATGATTATCTTTATTTCGTTATTACAGAGACACGGGAGTCAAAAATTACGAATCAAGCAATTCTAGCGTAAAAGCGTATAGCTCGTGAGCCAAATCATACTATCAACCATGGGGATCCCATATGATTAGGTCAACGAAAAACATTGCATGTCCAGGTTATGGGAAGAAGAGTGTCCCCTTTCCTTTTGTGCTTTTGATTGCTAGCTAGTAAAAATTTTGCAGTAACAAAATTAAAAAGCAGGAAATTGAGCATTCATTAATTGGACATGCGCATGCACTCAACTGTTTTTTTGTAATTAAGGCATGTATGCACATAGCATGACTCATGTCGGTCCATGAATGTAATTAACCTTTAGTGACCTTTTTAAAGCATCTACAGCTTTTATCCCCCCGTTTTGGGCAAGCAACTCCACCTCAATGTACCTTTAAAAGTTGTGCCATTACCTATACTTTTTTCATGACATTAGAAGTTCTACATTAGTTTTTCCTTTTACTTCTCTAATTATAGATTCAACATGTTATTTTAGAACGTGAAAGCACCCAATTACTCAAAAATAATTGACAAAGAAGGAACAATTTTAGCACGCCCCCTCCGTCTGTGGGGGAGAGAGGCCGACAAGGCTTCTGTATTGAAGTGCTACTTAATTTTTTTTCGATGTGAGATTTATATTTCAACACGCCCTCTCACGTGTCACGAGATTTCTTTTGAGTGGGTCAAGCACGTACATGGGAATTAAACTGGGTATTGCTCATTGAATTTTTGAATTATCTGCTTGGCCTTGATTGAGAGGCCAACAAGCTTATGTATTTAAGTATATACTTAATATTTTCTCAACGTGAGATTTATATCTCCATATAGAGCTTATATACCTTTCTTATTTTAAGACGTATGTAGACAAATATCTTTGAGCTTCATGTCTGCATATTTGAGCATCTAGGAATGGATCTCTATCATTTAAATTTTTATGGTCATTAACATTTTAAAAAGGGTCCCAAAAAAAAGGAGTCGCTTTAACAAATAAAGTGACATAATCTATTATGATATATAGCAATTATCCATCCAGAATCAGACGTAAATTTGTTCTTAGATATAGTTTCTTCTCCGTAACAATAATATTTGGGTTCTAAACAACATCGATTTGATTTTACCAAGTGGAGCTCGGTAAGATTTGAGAGTCTTAAGGCAAGCTCAATGCACGCTAGCTTCTTTAGTAAACAAGCTTTAATGCGAACTCGATCTTAACTCGAGTACTTAAACAAGCTTTCAAACCGAGATAGCTTACGAGCGTCTTTAAGTACATATGAGCATAAATGAGCATTTGAACTTTCTAAAATGATGTAGGTTTTTTTGGAAGACGGGATCAAAAAAACTTTTACGCAGAATATTGGGTGGTACTTATATCGACAATCAGGAAGTAATCAAAATTAACCATTCTATCATCAATCAGATAGTCGGGAAAAGCATACGAGGCAAGCAGGTTTGAATTCTCAAAAGAAACAAAAACATTTTAAAGACTCAGGCTTGGAATCAGATTCCGCATCGAGACTGTCCTTGTTGATCCCTCCCAGAATTAGCAGTCCGTACTCGATCTTTTTAGTCTTGTATTCAACTACGGCTGAGGTTCGTTTCAGCTGAGTGCATTTACTTAATGCTCAAGTCAAATCACTCATTAAACAAGTTGAAATGAGATAGTTGGTTGTATTCAATCTTTGCGTATCAACGGCGTATCTCAACATAAATAAATCACTTACTAATTAACTTTTTCAACAAAGTCAAGCACAAACATAACATAAAGACAAGTGATTAAGGTTCCATCCCAAGAAGAATTTAAATGAAGTTGGAAAATAATTAGAAAAGACACAAGTAGGCTAGGTAGGGATCCTAAAGGTTGAAAAGAGAGCGAGGAGGGGAAGCATGTGATAAGATGCAAAAAGGCAAGGCCGGGGTGGGGGGCGATGTGGGGCCCGGGAGAGTGGGCATGTGAAGCTGCTGGGGCAGTGTCACCTAAAGGCTCAAACCCTATTCCATGTGCGCCGCTGCAGGGCATCCCACTGACCCCCACCCTTTCCCCCCTTTTATTTATTGCTACTTTTAACATGAAATTATTCGTACATTCATGTCACCGTCCATATTCATTTCGTTTCAAATTAATTGATCAGATTTAGCTTGTACTTTTATTATTTACGATGTGAGAAATATTTATGAATTTTTACTCTACTCCGAGAGGAAGAGGAGGGAGAAAGTGGATCATGAGAAAGAAAATGAAATCGTGGAGGATTAAATATAAAGAGAAAAATTGAATAAAAAAACGTAAAAAGTGTAAACATGAAATGTATTCGTTTCGTCTCAAATTATTTGTTCAGATTTAACTTGCACATTTATGGGGAAGGGAGGGAGAGAAAGTGAGTCACGAGAAAGAAAATGAGTTGACGGAGGATTAGATGTGAAAAGAGAAGTTGAATAAAAAAAAGCTTAAGAAGTGTATACATGAAAGAAAAAAAAACATTTAAAGAGTCTTTCTTAATTCGAAAAGTGCTCAATTTTTTGGAACCCGCGAGTGATTTTTTACTGTAATGATTTTAGTGATAAAATTTATTGTTTAAATTTATATGATAATTTTTTATCGCTAAAATACGTTGAGGTACATATTTTTAATGTAGCAGAGAAGAATCTTATTGGAAAATTAGCCGACAACAATTTTTAACATGCGAAAGCCTTACACCAAAGTCAGAAGGTTTTAAAATTTCTTATACACCCTGGGACCATGATCAGCCAATCATCACTGATGAGAATAATTTTCTGTGTTATTGATTGGACGGTGCTTTAATTAATTAGTCGGAGAGACACGCAATAATTAAAAGAAACAAAGAGAATTTAAGGGTACGTACGTTTACATAATTATGTTTTCGTTTTTGTAATGATGATGAAAAAAAAGTTTTTTTTTTATTTACTTTTATCTTTTTCCGTATTCATTTTGAGTAAAATATCGAAACAGTAGAAAAAAAGTGAAAACACTTTTCACCTTTTTTCACGATTTGTATTCTTTTGTCAGATCCTGTCTCCACAATTTTGTCATGCCCCTCCCACTAAGCTGCATCCTAGCTCTCTCTCTCCCCTCTCTCTCTCTTCCTATACTCTTTCTTCACCCACATACAACACGATCAACTCCCATCTGAAAGGAGATCTCGCCGGAATCCATGGCGAGATTGCCGAAGCAGTGATAGATGGCCGAAGGAGATCTGCGCCGGAGGCTACGAGGTTCTGCTCTGATGGGGTTGGCAAAATCGCTGGCCAATTTCGCCGGAATCCACGAGGTTCTGCTCTGATCGAGATTGCCGAAGCAATCTTGCCGGAATCCATAGCGAGATTGCCGAAGCAGTGACAGACGACCGAGATCTCGCCGGAATCCACGACGAGCACTTTCATCTTATTCTCTTCTTTAACATGGGGATGAAGAAGTATAGCCGAATTAGGTCAGCCGAATTCGGGAGAGATGGCAGGTGTTGGAATGGTGGAGAAGATGGACGGGTGGGACAGGATGTCCATTTTGGTGTAAGGGTAAAAGCGGAAAACATGGCCGTAACAGTAGTGAAAGCGAAAATAAAAATGTAAACATACGAAAACAACCTGAAAAAAGAGGTATAAAAAAGTAATGAAAATAATAAAAGTACACAATCATATTTTGTGATTGAATACGAAAATATTGAAAACGAAAACACAATTCAAATACACAAAATAAAAACTGTAAACGTACGGGCCCTAAGTATTTGTCGAATGGCCAAGATTCTCAATAGATGTTTTAAGAAGTCTCTAAATCTTAATTAAAGGGTTACATGAATGGGAATGACAAACTGAAGGAATGGAAACTTTTATTTGAATTGGTAAGCCTTTTATGTCTAAAGGCGGATTTACGATTGAAACTGATTGTAAATGTCGATTATTTTTCTTCCGTGCAATATTATTAAGCGGTTTTTAAAGTATGATATACATTATTGAACGATTTTATTCATTAACTGTTCAATTAAGCTTTTAACGCTTATAGTAACTTACTAAGATTGGTGATAAGATGTCGTTATGGTTACAACTGAAATTTTCACTTTTTATTAAATTTTTCCATTTTTTGTCAGACGAGTATGCTTAAAACATTAGGTATTCTGTGGGTTCTTGTCTACCAAAAGAATATAACATGAATCTTCAAAGAACTTATTTTTGAGTGTTAAAAATGAACATCAAATAAATGATCGATTCACGAAGGTGCTAGTTCCAGTTTCCTTTCTAAAGTCCTTAGCACCAGCACCGCGGGCGTAGCGGTTGGCGTATCTCTGCTCGTCTCAGAAAAAATAACACGACTGTGCAAGCTGACATTTGATATCACCTGGCAAATATATAGGCAAGGGAAAATTGATAAAAAAATTGTACATTACTTCATTATCTTATTTCCCAAGACAAACCAAAATACCACTTTGGGCCTTGCATTTAGATTTGTCGAGAATATGACTTGGCCCAACAAATGTCTTAATGCATTGAGAGTTCAAGCTCGGATCAGCTATGGACAACAAGCTCTGCCTGTGAGAGTAATCATGATTCAAATAGGTACGGACTATCACACACCCATTTCAGGGCCCATATTGGCCCCATAACGTATTTAAAGCTATGGGCCTGAATATATTTTGTAAAATTTAAGGGGTCAAATTTTACATTTACTTTCGAGAATTTCTAAAGTAGAAGTACCATTTAAACACAAAAATAATTGTTTCACAAGTCTCGCAATAATTTTTCTTTGCTTTTAACGTTTCAACAACTTGTCCATTAAATAGGCTTATTACTTTTATTGTATGGTAAATTACACTTATGTTCCTGAAGTTAGGGTATAATTACAGTTAATGACATTAAGTTTCAAAATTTAACATACCGTGACCAAACACTTTTAAAATGTATTAGCCGTGTCCATCAGTCAGAGTTCCGTCCAAAGAGTGTACTTTTTTATGATGTCATCAATACGTATTTTTAAAATGACAATACTACCCCTTGTATTGTATATACTGAATATTTTTTAAAATTTTAAATTAAGATTTCAAGCCTTAATTTAAAGTCACAATGTATCACCTTGCAAATTTGCAAATTAGGATTTTGTTGAAACCCTAATTTACAAATTAGGGTTTTCTTGAAACCTAATTTACAAATTAGGGTTTTGTTTGCAAATTAAACTTCAATTTCTCACTGAAATCCTCCCGCCGGCAGCCCCCTCCCTCGCCCCACGCCGATTGAGAAAGAAGGTTAAGCCCCTTTTGGTCAACCCACCCACACCACCACTATACATAAGCCACCGCCGGTCAACCCCACCCACACAACCACCTTACACAAATCACGTCGTTACCTCCTAATGGCGCTGTCAACCATCACAGTAAGCGAAAAGTCAAGAAATGGAGGTGCATCGATAGGGAAGGGGAAAGATATCTTTGCGGCGGGGAGGTGCGGCGATGGGGAAGGATATCTTTGCGACAGGATCATTGTCGGCGACGGGAAAGGGGAAGAGCGGTGTGGCGACGGGCAAAGGAGGCAGACGGGCGCTGAAGGGGTGCAGCGGTTGTGGGGGAGTTTGAGAGAGAGAAATGGGGTTGGGGGTGGGTGGTTGAAGGGGTGGTGGGGGATTATTAATGGCATTAATCTTTCTTTTTCTTTTTTTTTAAAGATGAAGTAATGGCATTAAAAAAATAATAAGGTTCCAATTTATGGGCAATTAAGTCTTTTCGTCAAAACCGTTATGTATTTTTGTATTCCGTCTGGTCAACGGACATAAGTGTAATTTGTCCAAACTATTATCCTTGTCTGTAATTATAATATAACCTCATGGACATATGTGTAATTTGTCCTTTATTGTATTCACCCACTTTCAAGTTTGAAATCAACTAGTTCAAGTTTCCTACAACAATGGTTAAAGAGCCTAACATAGCTAGATTAAGAGATAATTGAGCATGCCATGACGTTGTTAGGATCTCATATAGGCCTTTATGTCCCTGGCCTGTAAATGGTTTCATGCAAACATAAATTAAAACAGATAAATTGCCTAAGCGCAATGGATTGTAATTCCAAAAAACCAATATTACGACTTTGAACTTTATCTTTATTATTTTGTGGGTTCAATTAAAATGGTTAATCATATATATACCATTTTAGTTGTCAAATTAAATGATGTGATGCATGGACATAGCATGGTCCAAGCCAGCCATCACGTAGGTCGGGAAAGAAACCAGAACTTAAGTGTGTAGGGCCGGCCTGCACAGCAAGTTCTGGGCCCTCACGACAGCCCGAAAGTCAAGTCCAGCTTTTACCGTTCCCACGTGCGGCAATAGCCCCACATCTCACCTTCAACATTTAATACCCTGCACGTGTGTGCCTACTTGACCATGCCCGTCTCTGGGGTGCACCCTCCAACCACACGTAGATTGTACATTTGAAACAACCCTACTGCTCTAGTATTCATCGGTTGTACACGGTTGAACTCAAGACTCGCTGATGTTGCCGTTTCAACAGACATAAAGTTGAATTTTCGCTATTCATAGTGTCTTTGCGTGAATCGAAATTGTATCATATGTCATGATAGGCAGAAAAAATCCTACACTCCTCTCCGATGACTTGCTGATGTTGCCGTTTCAACAGACATAAAGTTGAATTTTCGTTATTCATAGCATGTCTTTGTGTGAATCGAAATTTTATCATATGTCATGATAGGCAGAAAAAATCCTACACTCCTCTCCGATGAGCAAAGCGCTTGTAGCAAACAAGAAGCGACGTTAAGCGAAAGAACAAGAAGACAAGGGATAAAAACCACACTTCAAACTCTAGGAGGTTCTTCTGGCGCTTCAGTCTCAAGACACGATAACTTTAAGATAATACCTTTACTTGTGGACTTTCTATATGCATTCCGCATTCATCATCTGTACATGGCTGAACTCAAGACTCGTCGATTTAGCCTTTTGATCAAACATAAAGTTGAATTTCGTTGTGCATAATGCGTTATCGTGTGAATCGGGCTTGTATCAGATGTCACAACAGTCAGAGATCCTACACTCCTCTTAGAACAGTAAAGCGCTTGCAGCGAACATGAAACGTCGTTAAGTGAAAGTACAACAAAACAAAGGATAATAACAACACTTCAAATTATAGGAAGTTCTTGTTAAAAGCTTCAGTCTAAAAAAGACACGATAGCTTTAAACGTTCGTTAAGTCTACTTCGACGATGTACATAAGATATATAAGACCTTTTAGTTGCGTGGACTTTCTACATGCATTCCCTCCCAGCAACTTTCTGTGCATGTTTTGTGAAGAATGGCCTTAATTTATTACAACTAGACTAGATAGGATCGAATTAAGAGGTGGGGTTTGAACGGGTGGCATAAAATGGAAGTGTCATGCAGAAGGCCCAAAACTCTGAACGCCCTAATCTCTAAGGAGAGGGTGGACCCTTTGGCTGTCCGTGGTCCTTGCAACCTTACAAAGTTGAGTGAGATGGGGTCTCACAGAGCTATTACTGCACAAAATGGTGGCACACCTTATGTTGTCCCGTGCTACTCTGTTTTCTTGGAGTGACATGTATATGTGTGTTTCTGCATTACACGCCTAACAGTGTCGGGTACCCTATAGCATGAATACATAGGGCACCAGCAAACGGGGATGTCCCTTTCCTCAAAGTTCAGACCCAACTGGGTTTGGTTGGCAAGGGACTGAGCAACTGAATGTAATGGACTTGAAAAAAATTATCGACCTCGGGCAACTTCATGAAAACGTAGTAGACATAAAACAGTCTCGAGCTTGGCTTGGATTTAACAACAAACTCATGGATGAGAAAATTACCCCTAGGAGGTACGAGCGAAATCGGAATTCAAAGCATCACAATACACTCACTGTTGTTGAGTCGCGGATCGCTAGTTTTGATTATTGCGTTCGATCAACTTGAAAGATAGGAAAAGGTGTTTGACTCTTTAAGTTATCCCACAATCCTCGTTGAATATGTCAGACTGCGACTGTTAATTTGAGAATATCGGCCATACATTTATAAGCATGGATTCTACGTCTACGTTTCATGTGGTGAATTTGCTAGGAATCAGAGCATTTAAGGCACCTTAATCATAAAAAATGACATAAGAACTAGAGTTAATACGTATCTAGCTACCAATTTTGAGGTCGAAAATGCACTTACCATCATCTAAGCTTGTGGATATAACTCAAAGATGTAGTAACAAACTTCGAAGACTATATGAATTTTCTGAAGATACTATAAATGTCAAGATAACGAGTTTAGACTTTAGATGAATTTTTTTTGCTGCTGCTCATATTGTAAAAAGATAATCATAACTTCTCACGTATCGACAATTAGTAATCGCTAAATAAACTTATCGACATTTTTACAAACACTTTCAACGACAATTCATAAAAGCATTTTTTCAACATCACTAAAAAAATATTTTTTAAGATTATTAATTATCATTGTTTAAACAATTTTTCGCTTTTCTAAGCCTATTAACCAAACGAATGACACCACAAATACTTAGGAGACTCTAGAAGAAGCAAAAAAGATTAGTAAAAACTTGCATTTTGATCATTTGTCAAGAACTACACAAAGATACCCGTGAAGATAGGAGAGAATGGGCGATCATCATGATGACTCATGTGGCCAATGCCCACATGTCGTGTTACCCCACATCTTCTCCGTTACGCGCTCATTTCAATAACCGGGTCCCACACTCCCGGACCCACCACACATGGCGATGTCCACCTCACAACCCGACACGCCGCGGGTCCTGCTCAGATGGCTTTGTTCCCAAATTTCATCCCCTTGATCCAACGATCACGATTCCGCTCCGTACGGATCGGCCCCAAATCTCATCTCAGCCGTTGATTGATCGGTCCACGCTCTTCAATGCCGGCTGTCGTGCTCTGTCCCTCCCCTGTCCCCTCAGCCAGTTACAGGTGACCGAATTGTGCAGGTCATGTGACCGACAGAGTTAGCTGGACGGGACTCCGAGAGTCCCGAAAGAGCGAGCTTCGTCACGAGCGCGCTTGTCGCACACGACCACTACGTGTCCGCGTCTGTATGGTTGTGACCGAGCGTGTTCAAGGAAAGCGCGTGGGGTCATCATTTATTATGTTATGAAATTCATGCACAAAGAGAATAAGTCGCGCAGATACTGTCTAACCCTAACCACCTTATAAAAATTCTTCGGAGCCCTCCCTCTTCCCAAAACCAACGTACACAAGTTTCAGTTCTCAGCTCTGCCTTTGGTGCGTTGCCGGAAAAACAGGAATTCTCAGGGAAGCTCGCCGGAGACTTAGATTTACAAGAGGGTACTGGCGGTGGTATTGATCAGCTCAAAATATTGTGTAAACGTTGTTTCCTGACAAGATCTGATGGAGATGAAAAGGCAAAATGACCTTAATCTCAAGGCAACCGAGTTAAGATTAGGGTTGCCGGGAAGCGATGAGCAGCCGGAGAAGCGGAATAATAAAAGAGCTTCATCGGATATGGATAATTCCTCAGATGGCGAGAAGGGTGACCAAGAATGTGCACCTCCGACCAAGTAAGCAATCTCATGCCTTGACATGCAAGAAATATGTCGCAAGTTGTAAAAACTCGGCATGCATTACTATTATAAACGCGTCTTGCTTGTATTGATAATGGTTTTTCATGAAATGGCAGGACGCAAGTAGTGGGGTGGCCACCAATCAGATCTTACCGGAGGAATGTTATTCAGGCTAAGAAAACCGAGGTTGATGCGGCCGGAATGTATGTCAAAGTGAGCATGGATGGAGCTCCTTATCTAAGGAAAGTTGATCTAAAGTTTTACAAGAGTTACCCAGAGCTCCTCACGGCACTGCAAAACATGTTCAAGTGCACCATAGGTAAGTGAACCAAGGAGAAAACTCTTGTATTAAGATGCTCTTTCGACTGTATTTGCCATGGTTTTCTGATCTTTTGCTTCTTCTGTTTACGTGATTCTAGGTGTGTACTCGGAGAGAGAAGGATACAACGGATCTGAATTTGCACCTACTTACGAAGATAAAGATGGAGACTGGATGCTGGTTGGGGACGTTCCATGGGAGATGTTCAGCACCTCTTGCAAAAGGCTGAGAATCATGAAAGGCTCGGAGGCTAAAGGCTTAGGATGCCTATAGAGTATAAGCCAACAAATTAAAGCAAGAGTACAACACATCCACAAGAAAGGAATCTGGATTTCAAGGAAAGAAGAACCCTTTTCGGGTTGGGTTTTCCTGCAAGGATATAGACACACTCACACACACAGTTTCTCAAATCTTTTTCATGGCCTTCTTTTCGTCGGCTCTGGTTTTGGTTATGTTTATGTATCAAGCCCAGCAAATCCAAACTGTGAACTGGGCTAGCTCATAGAGAGATCTGCTTCAGATCTAGATGTACAGAAGAAATATAACTTTCTTCCTTTTTCCTTATTTTGTTTGGTCGAAAAACGGTATGTTTAGTTAATTGTTACATAGGCGGCAACGTATAGAGATATCTAAGTGCTTGATTTGAATCAAGAATGAAACAAACAGATACTGTATTTTACATGCAAAGTATTATGTTTAATTTCTTGGTTGTAGGCTTTTAGTTTTAATAAGTTTCAATGGTGTTCATTTGTTTCCCTCCTTCAAGTTTTTTTTCGTATGAGCCTGGATTTTAATTAGAATGCTGATTTTACAAATGACCGTATTTATATAAAATCGTCAAATCTAATTAACCAGTAACAATAAGAAATTGGTCTTACCGGTCCAAGATATGATATCCAAATGAGTCTTAACATGATACATATTGTTGGTTTCGTTCTCTAACAATTTAAGCTTTAAGAACAAATTTTTACTTAACATGGTAACAAAGCTCTGATTTGGTAAAGTCTTATTTTAATTCTTCTCGCTTGCAATTTAGTCATCTTTTGCCGTAGTGCAATTCAACACTCTGTTTATTTGTCTCTTTGGTAGTGGTGCACATTAATTTGTTTATCTACGTGCAACGTTAAAGCATGATACACATTGTTAGATTCATTCTCTAAAAACTTATGCTTTTAGAGCAGATGGTTAGTCAACAATCAAAAGAAAGAGTATTTTCCATGGATTTGTGTTATGAGCGTTCATTTGTGCCAATTTAACTGCGTAGCAAATGCTAACTAATTTGGCATCAAAATAAGTTCAACCTAATGCTAAAACACCGATATCACAGTCACGAAACTGAGATATAACTCTCGCTTTCTCTCTCTCTCTCTCCCCGTTGCAGCTTCAATACAAGCACAAGCTAGCGCTAGCTGAGAATTTACACTTTTAATGTCTCAGGGAGAATCGAGGGTGGTCCTATTACCATTGAGCGCAACACCAGTTAGGTGTACAAGCAATGGCACGCTATGATGATACAAACAAAATTAATTTCAGTAACGCCATGACTGAAACTTTTAGGTGTTATTCTTCTGCCAATATTTCCAACTCCAATCATCGAATAAAGGACACTCATATGATCGTCTGTAATATAATCCTGATTATAATATGAGACAGATCAACTAATGATCGATCAGCAACCTAGGTAAATTCACTGACAACCGTTGAAACTTGAAACTATTCGAACATCTACTATTGCCAAAAGATATGCTAATAAAAAAAATTCTGTTGAGATCCATACAAGATGAGCAGTTAGAAGGGTGTAAAATCACCACCATTCATGAAGTTTGTACCCATGCTAGCTTGTTGATCTTGAAAAGATTCCAATCTCGAGTCCAATATTGAGAGTTGGGATTTCACCCATGGTGGGTTATACCTTCCTTCAATCCATAAAGCTTCCCCAGTATCCTTGTGCTTGAAATCTGGATAGTTTGGGCTCCTCTGTAGATACCGTTAGCAAATCCAGATTAACATTCAAATTGTGGGAAACTTGCATTAAATGAGTAATCCAAATTCATAACTTTCAGAAGGATGAGCATTTAATCCAGCTGGAAAGATGCGTGCCCTCGATATGTATCTTGTCAATCATGAACCACTTGTTGATTAGCCCTGGATAGTTAGGACTGCTTTTTAGAGTTTTGGTGAGTTAAAATCTCCCTCGTAGGTTGATCTAGGTTCGAGTATCTTGACCTCGGTGATGGGTTAATACCCTTTATGAAACCTTGCCAGGGTGTTTGCAAATGTGTTCTAGGATCTTGACTCGGCGACAGGTTCTTCCCTCTATGAAACCTTGCCAGTGTGTACAAATGTGAACATATACATTCAGATATTAGCTGCTGCTTAGAAAGACCTAACCACATACTAAGACAAAGTAAAACAAAATTAAGCCTTTTAGTAATTTTTAATTTTATGAACTGATTACCTTGTTCTTCCTATTATCCCACCAATCTACAGGATTAGCAAAGAAGGCTTGCCATAGTTCTTCGGTGGATCCTGTAGTATTTGCAGCATAGTTTTTTACCTTTCTACCTGCAAGAAAATGAAAGATATACATCAAACAATGAATCTATAAGAGCAAACAGAGCTGCAAAAACAACTGGTTTTAAAAGAGAATCAATTGCCTGGCATCATAGAATTGGAGTCGCCATCATATAAGGCCACTGATGAAATGCTTCTTTCGATAAAATTCAGTTGCTGAACGACTACCTGTCGCCACAGGGTATCAGAAAGAGAAGTGCAATCTCTAAGAGACTAAAAGAGCAGGCAGACAGAATGGTATGCTTAGACAACCAAAAGAGAGAGGAAAGAAGGGAACCTTATAGTAGGTCTGCTGCTTCCCATCATCGGCTTCAACTGTATCTGAAACTAGGCGACCAGAAACATATATTTGGTGACCTTTCTCGATGTGCTGAGACGCAACATGGGCCAACTCATCCCAGAATGTCAAATTGATCCTACAAAGTAATTACTTTTGCTGAATATTTCTTTCTTGCAAGTGTACTTAGAAGCAATAGCTGAAAACACAATAGAAGCTAAAGAAATAGCAACTATTTCCAAAAGCAAATTAGCCCCTACAAATTCAGTACAACAGGGAAAAGTGGGAAGCATGGAGTCATGGACAAAGGTCAGCCGGGTTCCGCAAAGTTCATGCAGAGAGAACACTGGGAAGCAAATTAGGGGATCCTGAATTTTGGGTGACCGCGTCGAAGCCTCATCAGATGCCCCTCTTGTCAACGGAAAAACTCCTGTTAACAAGCTCCACTAGAATAACTTAAAGAGCATAACATTACATGTGCATCAACATCTCCTCATCAAACATTGTCAGAAAATCAAAGCATTTCTTTACAAAACTGAGGCTCTGCATCTTTGCATCATCAATCTCTGGTCTCCCTTAGCCAAAATAGCAACCACTCTTGAGAGGGAGGAGAGTAAAATATGTGGTACACGAAAGACAACACAACCTCGCATGCTCATTCACACACACACACACACTCTTTACTTTTAATTCCAAAAAAATCTCTCCATCTTCGTCCTCGGAATTATCAACCAAATAAACCCAGATGGTGGTGATATTTTTCGTTCATATTATTACCAAAACTGCTCTATAAAAGGGGGAAACCAGATAAAAAAGGATATTCAATGACTCATGGCGTCCGGGCTTAGTCATGGGCTCTCTATTTAGTCACAACACAATAGCTATCCAAGCTCAAGGAGACCAACACCAGGAGGCTAAAAGAATGCAGGCCTACGCACGTCGACATCCCAACTTAACTAACACCAGTAAAGGAGTCTCATACATTTGTGAGTAAGTAGCATACCAGTATACTAGATGCATAACGCCCATCAGAAAGCCACAGTGGTGACTAAAGTCAACTATAAGCCCCAAACAACAACATAAAAAAAAACGGAACCCAATTAAATATAGAGAAACCACAATGGATGTAAATGACTATCATCCCATCAATGGCGGCAACAATTCATATCTCAACCCAATTATTAGATATCCATACTTGAAGGTTGAAAGAGATGGTGTGATCTTCTGCTGATTAGGAAGAAGGAATGTAGGAAAATTAAGAAGCTCAAACTTAACGTGTATACGCATATATACTGGACCCTGAGACGGAGGGAGCCTCGTGCACCGTGCTCCGCTGCTGAAGGCACCAGCAGAAAGGACTGGAAGTATGATACATAGACATTGTGTAAACTTGTTACAGCCAGAACGTAGGAGTTCCACAATTGCATGAAGGCTGAAATGAACCCGTGGTTAAAATCCGAGTCTCCCACCACGAGGTCAAGATATGGGGTTTAGAACACCTAAAAATGCAGACAAGTATGGTTCACGTGGATCCTTTACTGTACCAACTCCTTCATTTAAGCCACACACATTCTAAGGTAAATAACAAGTTCCAACCACCAAGACAGATGGCACCAAGAACTGATCACCGAAATTGCTCCTTGAACAGAGTAACCTCAAGCTAAATCCGCATATTTACATGAAGCTCCTAATTTAAAAAAGCGATCCACCTCACCTTAGAAAGCAGCTTTTTCAACTCCAATGGCTAGCAACCAATTGGCATGTCCTTACTTTAAAACTTACAGGAATTTCCCCCATTTTGGCATATAGGTCAACCTCCCTTCAACAACCAGGGCAGGAAATGCAAATAAGACAGGGAAACGGACAGTTCAAAGATGCCCACCAAGGAACGGTTTTTGTGTGCTCTTCGTCACAATTGCTAAACGACTTTGGCCAGTTAAGTTAGTTTTGCAGTCTATTGCCGGGGGAGAATCAAAAGGTTGCACCTTTCAGATTGAAATGTTATCACCGCTGGTCTGTCGAGCCACTGATAGTGGGCCACCTTAACTCAAAGTTTTAGTTTATTTATTTTTTAATATGCTTCCAAGAATCTCTTGAATCCAAGTTCCTCACTTGCATAGAGCTCACACATTAACTTAAAACACATCAAAAAGGGCGAATAAGCACTACAGGCCACTTGTTGCATCTCAAGACGGAATCAGCTCATTCGCACTTCATAGTAATTTAACTCAGACCCCACCACCTCTAAGATGCATTTCTGAAGCTCAGATATATGTTTCATATTCTCTTTCTTTGACATAAGGAAAAACAAAAGAACATGGGAATGCTATTAGAAAATGAATGAGGCCATCCAATTATTAAAGCCAACGAAGCTAACCCTAAAACAATGGTCGACGTCTACCATTTTGACAAAAAAAACCCCAAACTGGAATATAGGAGAAGTTAAGTCCACAAATATGCACAAGGCATACACACCCTACAAATAGGGTAACACACCAATTAGTCAGAACTTGTGTCACAACTCAAATCATCATTTAAACTACAATTGTGGCGATAGGTACATTAATCACGCAGTAAACATTATGCCAACAAAACCAAAAGGAAATGATAATTTTTTCGGGAAAAAAAATTCCCAAGATTAGAAACTATACCAAGCGGTATCTGTAGGGGATTTTTTTACGGCGAGGCGAGACCAGGCCAAGACCTTGCCGGAGCTGAGGTGTTTGATTTGTACGGGCGTGGCGACGATGCCAATCAGTTGTACAGAGTTGCACAGCTCCTTCTTCCACTGGATTACTGATGGCCTTGGATGTTGTTGTGAGGCCACTGACCGCTCGTACTGGCCGTTATTGTTGTAGTCCATAGTACATTTAACGCGGCCATGCGTGCCAAATTGTTTGTCCTTCTTCGTTGGAAATGAGAGGAGACGAACAAGAGATTTGGGGTTTGGGGACAAGCAGGGGAGGTGGGTATTGGTTAGGGGTATTTTGGGAAGGAAGTGTAGGTTCTTTGTGAAGAGTGGGGCGTGCTGTATCGCCATGAAAGATCAGGCGCAAGCAGCAGCTGCGCTGGTATAGCGGAACTGTGAAGTGCTGTGAGGGTAAAGAAGATGAGGGACTCGAACCGGCCCCGTGTGAGGGGAGAAACTTAAACCGGCCCAAGAATAATGAAATTCTTATTTTTGTTTAACGGTAATTAATTTTTACTCGGTACAACAAACAATCATCTTACTCTCTGACACTGTTTACTCTCTTACGATCGATACATATTTGTTAATTACATTCGCTTTCAAGTTTTTCTTTTTTGATCCGCTTGACGAACGTGTAACATTACGATGTTATAGTATTTATTCTCAAAAAGCTAGTTCTCATGAACCATCGAAAAGAAAAAAGAATGACCTTGGTCTTCAATTACAACTATTTTCTTGTTTAACTTGTCAAATTACCCTCCTAAATTTTTAACATTTAATTAAACGTATCCCCATGTTTATGCACTCACATTGGTTGGAGGATTGAAAAGCATTATTTCTTCATGATATTTGAGAGCCTTAATTTTATGTGAGCTTTTAAGATTTGATCTGCAATATTCGCAACTTCTATAATTATCGTAACATAATAATTGATGTTCTCTCATTCATTTCAATTCGCACTTACTTAACAAAGGTGTTTGGTGATTAATATTGTTCATTTCATTTACTTTATCGTATTGTTCCTTAAAAATCTAAAAAATTAATACGAACGTATCATGTTAAAACTTAAAAAAATAAAAATAAGGCCTGTGATTATAAGTCAGGTAAGGGCCGGTCTAGTGTATCTTGTGGAGAGCACGCGTGCAAGGAACGTGTGCGCTCTACGCACCCCGAGTTACTAGTTAGAACCTTTTCAGTCCCAAATCTCCGCTTCTTCGACTCTCTCTAGCTCGCATAGTCGCCGAGGAAGCAAAATGCTGGCTCGTCTCGCCACCAAACGTCTCCTCGAGATCCGCCAAGCCTTCCGGCAAGCTCCACAGGTCAATTCCTCCCTCAATTTACTCTTGCACTCGCTAATTTCCCTATCGATTTCGTTTTTCTCAATCCAATTTGCCTCTTGTTGTTCAGGCTTCTCGATCACTCTCCACTGCCCTAAACTACGTAAGTTCGAATGAATCTCTCTCGCCTAATGTACAATTTGTTTCATCGATTCCGAATTTGTTCATGTCATTTCGTTGAATTCTTTTCGGTTTTGTTTGTGTTGGACAGCATGTTGATACTCCCGATAACAAACCCGATCTTCCTTGGGAATTCAGCGATACGAACAAAAATAAGGTTAGCTAAGCCATTTGATTTGTCAAACTGGACAATATGCTTGCACATTTGTACGTGTTGAAGCCTTATGTAGCATACCTCTATCCCGAGCAAAACCTGTGATATGTCCCTTTCTATACTACGCAAATAGGTTCATCTATCAACGTTTAAACATTGAGTATGTTCCTTGTGCACAAATGAAATGCATGTTGCCCTCATATCTGGTAGGGAATACTTTTTCTATTAACTTACTGCTTCTTTCCACATTGATTTTTCGCTTTTGTTTTTATGGTACTTATTGGAACTTCGTGAAGAAAGGATAGACACCTGATGAGGGAATACTGACTGAAATTAGGCTGCCTTCTCATTTTATAGAACTCCCAATTAGGACATCACTACTACATTTTGCAAAAAAAAAATCCAGTCATAAGTTCCTGAAAGTATATTCGTGACACTTGTTCAGCAGTAATAAGTTTAAGTTGCTGACTAAGTCTGCTGAACTTGATCAAGACTAATAGGTTTTAGTTGCTGGAGAAGGGAACAGAGTGCTTCGAATATTTTACAGCTCCTATAAATGCGAGAACTTAGAACATTAGGTAACACCGTTATCATAAATGACAACCATTTTCATGGTACCTATTGAGAGTATTTTGAAAGATGCAAGTTTTACATTGTTTTCTAACGAGAGATAAGTACATGTATAAACGTTGCTCTGCAGTCTACTCCTGTTCACAAAGTCGGAATTGGAAATACCTATTCGTGACTCGTATCCTTGAACCATGGGCCATGCCACATTGTGATAAATCAAGATAAGAAAATAAGGTAACTTTCATGAGAAGGGATCATGTAATTGCCATGAGAGATAGGGAGAGAGCTCATTAGCAAAATAAAGAATATGGTTTCTCCCTTGGTTTCTTGATTCTTGTGCTCATTAGTAAAAATACTCTCTGTAACATCCACCCTCTCTCTCTCTCTCAGACCACCTCTCCCCTTTACTCAGACACTGGTTGCATGACCAAAATCACCCCCACACCCTTTTGGTGGGTTTGCAGTCAAGACAGAGCTACTCATAATTAGAGCAGAAGCATGTACTTATTATGCATCGATGATATTAACCGGAGTTTTATCTTTTAATAGGTCTAAAAATCAAGAATTCTGATAATCAAGATCTTTATTCTATGTAGGTGAAGGAGATATTATCTCACTATCCATCCAACTACAAGCAATCTGCAGTCATTCCTCTGCTGGATCTAGCACAACAGCAGCATGGAGGGTGGCTTCCTGTTTCAGCAATGAATGCAGTATGTTGACATGAAACAGTATATAAGTCGTGTAAAGCATCTGTTTCCTTGATACGTGCTTTAAAGCTTGGCATCATTAAGAAGAATTTGTTAGTCACATGATACAATTGAGTATTTTGTATGTTGTGCTTGGTCAGTTTGCCTGGTGATAGTCCCTCCCCTCTCCTGCACTCCACATGTTTCAGATTAAGAGTTGGACGTCATTCCAGTTTGAAAATTCCCTTTCTTGTTTTGAGTCTTTCTGGAAGTCCTTACCCTCCCCTTTAAATAGACAGCAAAGACTTAAGTTGGCAAGGATCTTTTTATTTTAAAAATTAAAGCATATAAGTGGTTCTCGTTCTCTTTTTATGGTCACCGCTATGTGATTTATGTCGCTTTAAAAGGTTAAGGAAATAGGCAAACTCTTTTTTGGAATAGTTGTTTGTTGAACTATCAGTGCTACTATCCACCTTTGTCTTGCACTTTTATAACTCATGATGATGTGAATGTCAAAAGGTTGCTAAGGTTATAGAAGTTGCTCCGATTCGCGTGTATGAGGTTGCGACATTCTATTCAATGTTCAACCGATCAAAGGTGAGGATTGTTTTATACGTGTTTCAATTGATTTAGACAAAAGATGGACCATTGTTTTGTTATGCAAACTTCAACAAACCTAATGACCTTTATGAGCTTTCAGGTTGGAAAATACCACCTTTTGGTTTGTGGCACAACACCTTGTATGATACGTGGTTCACGAGATATTGAAGATGCATTATTGAAACACTTGGGAGTGAAGCGCAATGGTTAGTCTAGTATGACATTTCCATCTTTGTGCTGATAGTTTTGACATGAGATTTTGGAAGTGGGATCTCAAAATTCACTTAGAATTTTATTTATGATCTGCAGAAGTTACAAAGGACGGCTTATTTTCTGTTGGAGAAATGGAATGCATGGTGAGGCTGCTTCTTGGTAATGTGCATTTATTTTTTATTTTGGAACCCTGGATCCCAATGGAAAGGAAGGAATTGCATTTTTTACTTGCATTCCAATTGATGTTCTGTAAAAGAAAGGATATGAATAGTTATATGGATTCTTGCCTAGTAAGTAACATATAATCTGATGACTACGATGAGTTGAAAATGAGGTGAGATTAGTATTAATGCAATGAACATATGAACATATATATGCTTGTCGTCTGGGTGCAGAAGAGAGGAGAGACAAGAAGAAAAGAACAGGAGAGTAAAAGAAAGTTATTGTAAGTGAGAGAGCATTAAGACAGGCAGTACAGGCCCAAGAGTGGGATTTAAGGTCTGTGGAGCTGGTATCCCACGGTTCCTCCTCCATCCTTCTTGAACTATAATAATGTTGGAATAGTGCTACATATGTATTTGTACTATGACATGATGTAGTGCTTGCAAATGAGGTAGAGGAACATGTGGATCTCTTACAGAGTGCGTGATATGTTACAGATTTGATAAGTAGGAGTGGATGTATACTGTTGTCCCGTCCTTTGAAGGTTGGCAAACATGCACCCCTGATCAGAGCTGGACCACCCCAAGCATAAACACTTATAGAACACCCTGGCATCTCTTTCCCCCGCTACCCATCAACCTTGCCCTCCCTCTGTTCAGTAGAGTACCTAGCCAATCTCAATAGAGATGTGTATGGGGTTACCCCAGGCCAACCCTGGTGATAACATATCAAAGGTTGGATGTGTCTCAGGCCCCCCTGATAATGATAACTAGCAGAGAAAGAGAAACTATTTGGAATTTAGCTAGTATATTATCGTCTCCAAAGATTGGTAAAATGCGACTTGTCCGTGAAGGGATCACGACATGGCTTCATAGGCGACAACTTCGCAACTAGGAGCATTTTGTGACACCTTTGTGAAGCAAGCTGCACGCCAAACTATCGAAGCTGTCTGAGCCATATCAAGAAGGGTGTAAATAGGGGATTAATCGCATTCATAATTTGCGAACAGACTTGAATGCATTAAGACACTGCATTCTCCGGATAATTCAAATTTAAAGCAATTGGAAAATTCTTGATATATTACTTGGTTTCTGGGTTCCGTACAAGCACATTTCGAGCATTGGCCTACTCGAATGACCAGTGTGGCTTTATCTTGAGTTGCTAGCTTATAGGAGAACTTCCCGAGTCTCAAGGTCATTACTTAATGGAGTATGTCGTTGAATGAATCCTTGATACCTAAACACAATATTCAACTGCCATATTTTGGTTGTGAAAGAGGACCAGGTGCGGTCAGAAGTCGAGTATGCCTTCCTTATTGAAGGCATAGTTTATCTTGCCTTAGACGTTGATCATGGAAACCTGTTGCCCCATGTGGCTAGGAAAGCAAAAGCGCCTGCAAGACCAAGTGGTGATCAAGTGTATCTACGAACTTGAGAGATGTATTCCAGAGCATGGCTGGTCTTTTTCTTTTGTTACTTATGTTCCACGCGATCATAGAATCTTTGAACATTGTTATCAGTCAAGATATGAAACGTTTGAAGATACTTACCAATTGTCATTTCATTTGATGCACCTGCTCTCCTACAAAATCATCTTCAATGTAGTATATACATGTCATTGCTTCTGCAGGGCTGTTGCGTCAATGCTCCTATGATCACTGTTGCTGACTACTCCAGCGGATCTGAAGGATATACTTACAATTATTATGTGAGTATATTTTTTACTCTCATTCAGTTAACTGCTTTCTGCATGAAGTGATCAACGATTATGTACATTGTGTTGGTCACTTGTGGCAACCGTAGGAAGATGTCACTCCCAAGCGGGTTGTGGAGATAGTTGAGGCGCTAAGAAGAGGGGAAAAGCCACCTGTAAGTCAACTGGTTCGATGCTTATTGTTTGATTGACGACTCTTCTGCTCCGTTTTGTAATTTTACCCGTTGCATTGCAGCGTGGCACGCAAAACCCAAATCGCATCAACTGTGGGCCAGCGGGAGGGAATGCTACATTGTTGGGCGAGCCTAAGCCGCCTCCATGCAGGGATCTAGATGCCTGCTGAAGTTAGTTTTCACAATGTTGTCTTTAATAATCTTGTGCCTCAAATGTTAACGTACATGTGTGGGTTGTAAGCTGTTGTTAACCGTGTTAAATGCCCAATGGTGTTTTACGTCTCGCACCAGTATAGAATCTGGTGGATTTCATCATCTCCTCTCATTTATTGAGTTATTCATTCACTTTGTACCGGATTGATGATAAGAGCTTCAACTGAATATGGTGAGCAGAACTACATAGATATGTTGGTAGTTCTTGATTCTCAGACCAAAGATGGGAGTTCGACCTCGTGACCTTGATAACCGAATTGTTTATATATTACTGATGAGTGTTGCTTTTCCGCGGAAGCATAAGGTACCCAATTCTTCCTCTTCTCCCCGTTTTTGTGTTTGCACTAAGATTTTCTGTGCTGTGAATGAATGGAAAGACGGAGTCATTGTTAGTCTGATAAAATAGTTAATAAAGGGTAAAATGGAGATTTTTAGAAATTGGACCATTTTTTCAGTTTTGGTGCGAGTCAAATGTGAGCTATTATTGCAGGATGGACCGAGGAATGCCTTTTAGTTAAAAGCTACGGACTAATAATTAAAGAAAGTTTGTAGTTGAAAAATTGAGAAGCTAAGAACAAATAACGATGCACAGAATGCTTGTAGATAAGAGAGAGGCGGTGAGTTGTAATTGAGGTGTGAAGAGAATAACTCAATTTATAGGTATTTCAAACCTACCCAAATCTTCTTTTAACTCGCCGTTAATAATTGTTAGAAATAATATATATATATATATATATATATATGGATCATTTGCACATAAAACCCTATACTTTAAGCGTTTGTGCGCATTTCACTCCGACGTTTCAATTTTGGTTCAATTTACCTCATAATTTAGAAAATTGAGCACATTTCACCAATTAACGGGCTGAGCTCCAATTTATTGGATGCCCGTCAATTGCCCAGGGACAAAATTGTAACTTCATAATATGTGACACGTTGACAGCCACGTCATCGCTATTAACCAATAAATGGTTTACACACGTAAACCAATTCTGTGCCCTTTCATCTTCATGTTCAAAATTCAATTGACCACACGACCATATATACACCTAACCCACGGCTGCCGCCACCACATTCATACGACCATCAATCCCTAAAATTGCCACCACCGAACCAACCACAAGCGCCACTGCCGCTCGATCCATCAAACCAATACCGCCATTAACCTACTTCTGTCGCCAAGCAACAACGAGATCCGTGGGCTCCTACCGGATTTCATGGGCTGGATGCCGCAATTATCGGCTTTGTCGCTGGAGAACAACAAGCTGTCAGGTATGATACCGGTCCAGTACGCCATGAAGACGGCGGGTCCGGGTGAAGGGGTGTCTGGTTTCGAGAGGCTGTTGTTGGGGGGGAACTATCTCTTCGGGGCAATACCGAGACCTCTGTTGGGTATGAAGCCGGGATCGGCAACAGTGAGTTTGGGGGATAACTGCCTGTACAGGTGCCCGACAAGGTTCTTCTTCTGTCAGGGAAGGGAGCAGAAGTCGTTAACGGAGTGCAAGATTTTTGGGCCTGTGATTCCTTGAAGAGCCGAGAGCGTGGGTGGTGGACTCTGGTTTGGGGAATTCGTATTTGCTTAAAGCCTTTATGCCAATTCAATCGATAGCTTCAGCCCCATAGAAAGTGAGGGATCTGGGTCCATTTTGGCACTACGGTGTTATGGCGAACTCGATGGTGATGTGGCGAACTAATTGTGTTGAGGTGATGAGAGCGGGTGGTTAGTGGGGCGGACTCCGATTTGGCATGTGGAGCAAGCGCCACCACCGCCGCCGTGTAGTCTGTGCACCACCGTGGCTGTGTATTCTGCGCCACCACGCCACTAGCATCAGATCTCTCTTTCTCTCTTTCTCTCTCTCTCTCTCTTCTATCTCTCCACGATTTAGCAAAGTACTTAATGACAGGATAAGGGTTCGAATCAGAAGTTTGGGGTGGTGGTTACTATGGGTATGGCGGTGGTTATGGTCGGTGGTGGGGGTGGTTTCGTGCTTGGCTATGGCCAGTGGTGGCCGCAGCAAAGTGGGCAGGGTGGTGGACCGCGCAATCGTGTCTGGTGGTGCTCTTGGATGCGTGAATACATAAAAAAAGAGAAAAGACACAGAGAAAGGGAGGGGTGATGCAGAAAAATTGTTGAAGTGACCATTTTACCCCTAGAATATTGACGGGCATCCAAGAAATTAGACTCCAAACCATCAATTGGTAAATTGAGCACAAATTAAAGAACAATAAGGTGAATCGCACCAAAATTGAAACGTTAAGGTGAAATGCGCTCCCGCCCCTATAGTATAGGGTTTTATGTGCAAATGATCCTATATATATACAAACGAATAAAAGAATTGCTCGAATGAGGTTGAACAAACAGGCTTACCTTAGGTAAGCCTGTTTGTTCAACTACTTATGGCCATTGGGGGAAACGAGGAAAAAATTCAAAGTCTTGCATTTTATAGGATTACACGGGCCAAGCTGGACTGGACCCTCAAACGGGCCACGCCAGTATGGGCTTCTATTTTTTTTTAGAAAAGATGAATTCCAGGCCCTTGGCCTTCGTAGCCCGGACCTGCACTATTCATTGGCTGGACAAGCCGAGCCAACCTGGGCTTTTTTGGGCTGGACCGGACCAGCCCGTTTGAGAACTGTATCAAGTAACTAGCAGCAACCCTCATCCTAAATGTCTTGAAACAATCATTCCGAAACTGAAAAAGAAGTCAAAAACAACTTTTGCAAACCAACCCACTCAGGTCCTTTAGAGGGACCAAGTGGTGGTACTACTAATTATGTTTTGGACTAAAAATCCAACTTTTTGGGAGACAACCTACCATTATCCATAACTCTGCGTCCCATTTGGTCTGAAAACCATTACTATTACATAAAAATACATATATGTACTCCACCTTTTTTACAGGTCCCCACCATCCACTAACAAAAATTAGGAGCCCTCCACTACAAAAGTGCTGGCATCATCCACCACTACACCCACCATTGCTACAAAAAAGCAGGGCATATCAAGAAGGCTGACAAATTTCTCCTATGCCTGAATCTAGCAAAAGACATGTAGGGTTGGTTTCTTCTTATTTTACATACCCAGTCTTGAACAAAAAGCTGAAATAAAAGCGAAAAAGGGGGAACCATGGCTTCTGACTTTGATTGCAACTACGAGAGTGAAGAATGATGGCGTGGGGGCCAGACTTGGGGGGTAAGGGCTTTTTGGGACCCAGCGGCTCCGAGTAAATGATAGATGATGCCTGCCGTGGCTGAGGTTTATGAGGGAGGATTCGTTTCGGACTTGATAAGTGAGCCGGTGTCTGCAGATTGCGTGTGGTAGATTGCCGAGGCAAGTGAGATGGGCATGATGCAAAGTGCCTTAGTTTGGAGAAACTGCATCGCAGCCCCAACATTTTCTTCCATGAGTTTAGCTACCTGACGTTCTGTGCCGTCATTTGACCATTTCTCCCAGGCCGGTTGATTTCTTCCGCCTTCACCGGCATCTTCCTGCGTAAAACAATTGGTTTAGAATTTTATAAAACATGGATCCCGCAAGGACATGTTATTACAGATACATTACCTCAACGGAAGATATTGGGATGTCTGTCACGAGTGGTGCCACAGCACCAGCTCCGCCCAATCTACTCATGCTCAACACCTGTAACGTCAATGTGCTAAGTACATAAACTACAAGAGAGGTACGTTGACCTCAGTTATTCAATGGAGAAAATAGGACAATGTTGCGTTCCCTTTCCAAAGGGGCACATCCTCCTGTATATCTAAAGAACTTCATTACATAGCAAAGGCATCATTCCAATGATGGGTTATTTTAATATCACCTTTTCCATGTGTCATTTGCAATGAGACTTTGTCAGAAGTTGCTACATTTGTTTTGCAGCTTATGATAAAAGAAACAGGCAGTTCAACTTTTCAAATTCTATTACGAGAATATTAACTCAAAAAATGGGACCTGTTCATAGAACAATGATTACACACATACATATATGTGTTATTCTTAAACTAAAAGCATTTGAAATATCATGTACAGAAAGAAGTATGATGTGTTCCAATAATTGGAGAATTGAGTGTTTAAAACCAACATTGGTGTCCAGCATTAAATTAAACAGCTTAGCATTAGCAGACTCCACCACCACTTCAATGGCCTAAACACGGTGTAGAATAAATAGAGCAAGTACAACAGGTCTGGGGTATGATTTTCTTGAATTAATCACGCAACTATAGGAACTTGAGCAACAATTTCCAGCTAGGGAAGAGCAAATATATTTGTGCCGAGACAATATCTAGAATAGAGAATCTGAACTACGAGATACAGAACGTTTACATACTTTAGACTTGGGATAGTCAATGACTAGCTAGATACCAACACAGAGCATTCTAAGCCACGTACCTTCACTTGCAGTCTTAGGAACTTCACATAGTCCACAATCTCATCAAGCATGGCAGCTCTATCAGTCTGCAGAGGAAAGAATGTTATCTAGATATCTCTCCAAGAAAATGAATTGACATCAAGCTACTTGTATCTCGAGTTTATGATCCATTATCTTGGTGTAGGTACACGATTTGTAGGTGCAGATAATACATGATAATTATGACATGTAAAATATAAAACATTTGTAAGTTGTTAAACTTAATGCAGACCATAATCAGGTCTTTTAGAACAATAATAATGACAGGTACAACAATATTCATTTACAGACCCCCCGAGTTACTTATATGCATTTGGACGTCCTAATTCGGGGCATCAAAGTCGTATCAATTGCATTCCATCCATACAAAGCTATTCAAACACTACAGGAATATGGCTAGCTGCACCTAATCACCTAGTTATGGTCATACATGTATCTTGTGTATTCATATCCATGTAATTTATGATTAGGCTACTGATTGTCTATCATACCACATGCAAGACACTCAACACACCAATAGTATTATTTGCCAAAGACAACGGCATAAAACAGTGACAAAATAGACGAGCAAAAAAGGCAAAACTTTCGAACTAGCAATTGTTACTGGAAGAGGGAGGAGGGGTGTTGTGAGGAAAGAAAGCCTGAGGCGAGAGTCCCAAAAAATAGTTAACCGGAAACTGGAACAACCAGTATCTGTTTCACATCACAGAAGAAATGAAAAGATACAATAGAGGAATGGTTGAAGAAATCCTGGAACGCAGATGATACCTCATATCTTATATCAAATGCAGCCAGTTTTTCAAAAGGCAAGGCATTCCAACCCCCACGAGGTGAAGCAAAAGCCTAAGGCTCTCAGAAGCAAGCCTTTTGCACACTAAAATGTCATACTCACCGAGTATATAGTTTTTCAAAGGAAAAAAGAGTGAATGAGTAGTAAAGAACAAAAGAAATCTAAGGTAGCGTACATAACACCAAAAGTTATATCTCCACATCTAATTATAAAATCTGAAGTTTACTCCATAGTTGCTCAAAAAAAGAGAGAAGTTTACGTCTTTACGCAGACATTACCGGTAAGTAATCACATATCACAGTTTTACCAACATTAATAGAAGCGAAACATGATTAAAAGCCACAAAGTTCCAAACTCCACAGCGAGGCTTTAGCACCTAGGTCTCTGTTAGGTATTTATGGCGGAGAAAGGAACAGGCAACAGTGGGTTGAAATTATGAGGAAGGAGCCAAAACAAGATTAAAGCAACACTAACAGTAGTTGGTATTTTCACAAGAGTAGTAACAGTTAAATATAAATACCTACTCTGGTAGATGGGAAAGCTTAAACAAGCAAAAGCTTAACCACTCCTATGAGGCTTAGACCTCAAACAAAAGGATGCAGAAGGTCCAGCCTGAAGGCAGCTTCGGGCACGGGGATAACCCCTCATAGGTACACTGCCGAATATTGCGAGCCTTGAGGCAGTAATCAATCGCCCTTCCTCAAGGCTTGTTACATGAATGCAAGCAACAGGTCAACAAAACCATTTTACGAGACATTTTTCCATGAAAATAAAATATTAAACCTGCTTTGGATGCGTATCAAGATTTACAAACGTGAATATCTTCAATATCAATCTACTTCAGAATGTGCATATCTTTTTAAATCAATCTACTTCAGAATGTGCTAATCACGTGCGTACCCCCTGTTATTCTACTTTTTTTGGGAAATCAGAGCTTTATACGTTGACGATAATGCATATAGGTGAGTAGAAGAATAAAGCAACTAAATAACAGAAGTAATGAGGCACTGACCTTATTGACACTAGGAACCAGTTCTTGTAATGCCCTAATTCTTTCTGCTATTCTTTCCCTGCGAAGCTGCACGAAAAAAATGACGTAGAGGCGATGAGAGACAACTAGTGAAAGAGTTTAACAAACATGAAAACTGCATAGCTCAAAACTGGAGGGAAATAGAGCAAAATTTAAAACCAGTAATTACTCTCCTAATCATGAAACACGTGCTCGAGCAAATGGTACTCCATTAAATTACATGGGAACACACACTGTCATTATTTCAAAAAGCTATAACAATTACGGAATTTATCCAGGTCATACAACACAGGCTGTTAAAGAACTTGTCAGAGTCATTAAACATATGTATCTCAGATTATTTGGAAGAGAGGGAAGGTGGATGCATAATTGTCCAAATCTAGATGGTGCTAATCAGTCTAAGACAATACATGCCCGAAGAATGGAATCCTGGGAATTAGGGTGCTGAAAAACCAGACCTCCATTAAAAGAACAGACTCCGTACGAGTCAGACCTTCATAATTGGTACTGACAACCTTATGATCACTCGCCATCAAGCACTTTTAATGAACGAATAGGCAGCATTTAACTACCTTACTAAAAATAGGGGCACCTATTTTAAATAACTGAAATTGCGTTTTGCAAAGGCTGTTGCATTTATTTGTATACGACAATAACTTGTTTGTTCCCGGTAATTGTCAGCAAAGCATACCCTCTCAGCAATACTGTGTGGATCCGTAGCCTGTCCTCGCCTCGCCCTCACCCTTGGCCGAATCGCAGGTGGATGCGGCATTGCAGGCACCGTATTAGGTATCGTCTGGCCATGGTAACCCTGTAAGAATTAACCAATTCCATCACGACACACAATATCTGTTTATCTTTTAGCGTTATCCCGCAGCAACAAGCCAAACAGTACTTACGGCTCTCATGGAAGAACCTCTGCTATCAACGACGTCGTCGCGAAACCGCTTCCCGCTCCCGGAAGCATCGTCCATCTTCAAGAACCCTCCCTTCCCCTGCTCCAAGCTCAGCCCCAACGGGAAATGAAACCCACCGCCGCCGCCGCCGGGAACACCGACTCCGCCGAGGTGGCCGGAGCCGTCGCCGGAGCTCAGCTGCAGCATCATCGGAGCCCCAGCTCCCGCCAAACCAGCTTCGTTTCCCGCCAAATTGGCTTCCCCCCCTGCGTAGGGAAACCCTAGGATTTGCTCGAGGAAGTCGTCGGCTGGCCCGTCGGAAGGGTTATTAGACATGGCGGTGACTCGAGCTGGTCAGCCCGTCGGGGATCGGTGAGTGAGTTGGCTCGGCCGAGTTAGGGTAGTCCAAAAGCATCTACTATACCCCTACTAGGGAAACCGAAACCGAGAGGCAATGAGAGCAAAGAGTTAGTTTCTGTGTGTGTGTGTGTGTGTTCAAGTGAAGTGGAGAAGTTCCTCTACAGAGAGAGTAGTGAGAGGCGAAGGAGAAAGAGAAATGGTGCGCGTCGAGAAAGTGGAAGGCTTTTTTCTGCTTTAAAATGGAGCACGTTTTCAGAAAGGTCTCGCTTTTCACGGGATTTACAGTTGTACCCTCTTCTCTCTCTCTCTAGTTGACGATTGTCTTTTCCTCATGTGTTTCCGAAGTCGAGCGACGTCGTTTCAAACTGATGCCTCCACCTTAAAAGCATAATTTCCCCAAAAGTTTCTCTTTGTAAATGCCATTTTTGTCAGAGCAAAATTGCAAACTTTTGCACCAGGGGTATGCTGCAAAGAACTTTGAGAACTGTGGGTACGTTATGAAGGCAGATAAAAGGCTACTTTTAAAGTAAACATAGCTTAATCAAAACTAAAACTGCTTTGACATTATGATTGTATTTGATAATGCAATTAAGTACTTAAATTTTAAATTCTTCGTTGTTTTCCAATTAAGTATGTTAGAAAACAATTAACCTTGTAACACTTAACAAAAAAATAATTCTTACCAAAATTGACCAAAACTTTATACCAAGATGGTCAAATCATATTGAACTAAATTTTACATAAAAAGAATAACTATCACCATGATGTCGTCTTAATCAATTTGTGAGAAGGAGGACGGGGGGGGGGGGGGGGGGGGTGGTGTTAGGACCCTGAGGGGGTGAAAGGGGTCTGACTGTTAGGGTCTTTCGAGATAATTCGTGGGCTACGTGGGGTGGGGTTTAGTGCCTCAACTAGTTTTGAGAGTCTATGTTTTTGCTATTTGGTCTGTTATGGGTATTTAGCCGTTCCTTCGACTAGTTTAGTTTGGTTCGGATATGGTAAGTGATTGTGGACGGTTGCAAATTTGTCGTGTTGAAGACCTTGGTTTTGTGATACGCCTTCTTAGAGGGTTGAATTTAGTTTTGCGTCGTGCAGTTCCCAATTATTTGTAATAATGTTACCACTTTGTGCTTTTATAAGTTATTATTGTTTCTGCTTTTCTAGAATTTTGTAAACCTTTAAAGTTGACATGCTACTCTAAGTTGAGCAAAGTGTAGGATATACTCTATTTTACATTGATTGTAATGTGTAAGAGTTTTACTAAATAATTTATTAATTTCGACTTTTACGGTCATATATACAGAGTCATGGGTATATCATGACCGAATTACTTTAATGATGTCCTGAGGCAACTTAAAAACCTTTGTAACATTTACTTATCAATGTCATTATCTTATTACTAAAAATAAATCAATTTGCCATTAACAACACCTTCACCACACCGAAGCCACCACCACAGCCAATATGTTCTTTTTGTCACCACCACCACAATTACCATGACCTAACCGTTGCTACTACCACCATCATGGACACCACTAACATCGTCACAGCCACTTCCATGACACTATTATAGCCATCCCCACATCCATGTCTACCAAAACTGTCATCCTATCCAACAATCTACAATCACCACCATGACTGTCACGTCGCTGTATGTAGCCACCACCACATTGCCACCACTTCTTCACAAACCACTACCACTACCACCACCATAAATCCAATCACCACCACTACTAACATCAGTTCTACGTACATTGATGCATAATTATCTTAAAATGGATAACTTTGTAAGATATAACAATTTTCAAACATTTGCTTCTGATTTGTGCCAAACATGTTAACTTATTATTTAATGATAAAAATTCAACCGCTTAAAGCTTTTAATTTTATAATTCAGTACTTAATTTTTCAACACTTAAACTTCAATTTTACCAAACAGCTCCTAAAACCAATTTAGACTTTTTGTACAGTAAAAGTTAAAAGAACAACTTCCTTTCGATAAGTTTTAGAAAGTCGTACCATCTTGCTAGTCCCATGCAATTAACAACTTATTTCTAAATATGCTATGTAACTTAATAATAGGTGCAAATGGTTTCGTTTTTAACGAAAGACTCTACAACTATGCATTTTCCATTTTTTAGGTTTATGAGGATTTACAACTTCAATTTCGCACGTTTTTTTATATTACAATAATTTCGTTAAAATTTTCAGATTTTGTCGGAGCCGGGCCGTAAGAAGCCCAACAAAGAAAATTATGGCTTGTATACATATACGCTGAAAGTTGCACAATCTCCTACTCCCAGTGCCTCAGATTTCCTTTTGACATCCGGGACCAATTTACCAAAGGACAAAGCCCAAACCAAATGAAGGGTGGCTATCCCACAAAAACCAACGGCTTATACACCCCGAGGCATCATCCAAACATCCACCAGCTTCCAAAGTTACATCAAACCTAAAGAACAAGTGACGTACATCAAGGAAAAGGGATGTGCTTGGGTGCCTGTGACGTGACGGAAAAGCATTTCTACAAAATTTCCTCATCACTGGAATTCGGAAGGGATTTACAGAGATGGACGGTTTACGTATGATACCTGCTTCCTAGAGCTCGTTTCCTGCGTTGTTAGTTAGTATCACAAGGTCATCAATCACCTATCAACATGGGTCAGCCATTTCCGGACACACCACTCTTGATAGACGTGCCCAACATGAAGTCAAAACTCAAGAGTATTGCAAGTTCACCAGTGTGATGCTGATATAACCACATTATGCCAGATTTAGTCTGCACTAGCAACAGATGACAAACGTGAAGACCAGACTCCACTTGTTTTTCCTTTTTTGTCCTTCCCAAGCAAGTGATGCCTTCTGTTGGCATGAAACTTCAGCTTTCATGCTGAAGCAAAAAATGCCAAAGTGAAAAACCAATGATAAAATGGAAACTATACAATGCCAACTGTCAAAAGAACACAAAGGTGAGTATAAAAAGGAACAATTACCTGTGTATTTGCAATTATCTGATTTTGGGGCTGCGCAAAAAAATCTTTTGCACTACGTGCCACCTCTGCCTCCAGTATTGCTTCCAACACTAGATCAGATCCATTGGCATCATCTGACACCACAAAACCGCCATTTCATTGACCACAATCTACTGTACAAACATTGCACACGCATTTACATACTATATGAATCAACATCCATCCACATGTAGCATACATACTTGATACTTGTTATTGATCGATAAATTCTTCTATTACAATCAAGCTAAGATATCATATGAGATTAACAAGAAATACAAACAAGCAACTAAGTCTTGCCAACTCGTGGCTATGGACTTTTGCTAGTATGTCTAGCATATGCTTCTTCCATCTGATTCAGAGAACAATTTGCTTCTACGCAGGTATAATAATCAACATCGGAGTGTAGACTATGTTACATGGACTCTTCAGAATGCGTGAAGTACCCGCGTTTGAAACTCGACACAGGTATGAGATATCTGTCAGGCACATCTCATAGTATATGCTACTATAAACACCATCTTATAGCGTTTCTTTTGATTTCTTTGGCTTTGAGACGAGATGAGTTCTCAATTAAAACCATGTGCGTCACATAAAACATCATTTTACCTTAGAAATAAGTAACAACTAATAATGGATATGAATATTTTGCTGTGTCCTTGTGTTCTAAAAATTAGACGAATCCGACACTTGGACGCGTATCCCACCCAGACACTTGTACCGAGTCCATGTAACATAGAATATAGGATATTAACATTCCGAAATCCAACTTTCCTATACAACGGACGTGGATATGTCACAAGGCATGTGAAGTTGAGGTAACCCCTCTGGCCCCAAAAGTTGGACAGGTTCTGGACATCCTCCATAAAGTGTGATACAAAACTAAAAACCGAGACATCCAACTGCCGAAGACTTAGACAGGCTGCTTTTAGACCTCAATCGTCTTGTAGGCAGAAGTGCTGCACTTTAGACCCTTAGTCTTATAGGAAGTAGTGAATGCTGTAGACTACAGAATCAATGATATGGAGAGCTCTAGCTTGTTCAGGGTCTTCACACTCACCATTCCTCTTCAACTCTTTCTTACCTTTGGGTCTTTGTTTTTCGCAGAAGTAATTCACTTTTCTTTTTAAGCATAGTAAAAAGGGAAAGAGTTAGGTTGACATTGTGGCATGGGGCAGCAGTTGCACGGCATTTACACACACTCATCAAACAGCATAACTAGCCTTTTCCCTAACAGAGGTTCAGAAAAATAAAGCTGGTTCAACAGGTCCTTGGGAAAAATTAGTCAAGTGACTCTCGAACAACTGGACATTAACATTTGCATTTTATAAATAATCAAAATTATCATCTTTACCAAGAATTCCTCTTGAGGAGTAATTTTTTTTTTCTTTCCCGAATGACTTAAAAGTCCAACTGGACTAGCTAGATAATAATGTTCTACAAAACATTCACAAAGCCCGGTAAGTGCAACACTAAGAGACACTGAATTCAGGCCGCAATATACAGGATGAAATCGTATACCCTATAAAACATTTATGGTTACGCGCAAGGTGCCCTCTCTCCCTCCTTCCATTATAAAAAAAGGTGCCCCCCCTCCCTCCTCCCCCCCCCCCACCTTCTCCCTCCACATCCAACAGTTGATTAACCAACCATGCAAGAAAAACTGAAGAATCTTCACTTGGCCATGTAAAAAAGAGCGATTGCATCACAGTTGATTGAGCACTCAAGCTAATCAACTACTGACTCTAAGCACCAACCATATTATTGAGAAGAACAAAAGAGAAAAGAAAGTAAAAACGACAATGTAAAAATTCTAAAATATAACTAATCCAATGCATAATATGTTCGTCCAAGGATAAACTAAAAGCCGTCCAGAGGAGGGTAGAAACCAATGTTCAGGGGAATCTACAGAAGGATTTATACCAAAGAGAGGGCCAAAAACCCATTACTTGTCCCATGCATCATATTCAACACCCATATCAAGAACTGCAGCAAGCCCATTTGTTAATGCATATTCAATGGCAATAAGGATTATAGATGCATAGTCCAATTAAGAATAACACGAAGAAAAATATAATTCTCATAATGCACCGTTCATTCACACAGGAAAACCTACGCTTTAAGCTGGTGAGACGACTTTTTTTTCCCCCTACAAGTAACAGTACTACATAGAGTTCAACGTTTAATTAAAACATTAAGAGCCATGTTGTTCGAAATTTGTATTATCAATGATGAAACATACTAAACCAAGAAACCAAGTAAGAAGAAAACATGTAATCACTGATTGCAAAGTGTAATTACCCTTGCGATTGGGTAACAAGCCAGCACTTTCGGCCGATACAGGAAGCACAGCAGGAAGACCAGATTCATCAGTTAGCTCATTGACTTCTTCATTTTTTGTTGACCTAGAGTTTAAAGCCGCGGATTCAGCCAATCTTGCATAAGCAGTTGCTTGGCTGTGCATCTTAGATGAGCTAACCATTGTTGAACTAAAATCCTGGAAGGGTACAATTAGTCTAGAAATGTAAAACTTGACAATTTCTAGAGCTTTGGCTAACTATGTAAGAAGTAGAGGTATACCTTAGAACTGGTGTCTTCTACCTTAGAACCGGACATTGTTGGTGGATAATCTTTATCGGTATTTTCAGGTAGACTGTTCTCTAGGCCCACGAAAGAAGTAAATTATCAGAAACAAAGAAAAAGCATACAACCAACCGAACAACTAAAACAGTAAGCTCAGCTAACAACAAACCATCAGTCGCAGAGGGGCGTCCAAGATTGTCCACCAGCCTTGTACCCAATGGACCAGGATTCATGAAAGAGATGGTCCGAATTTCATGACGTATGGCTTCTAGCTGAGCCATTGTATCTTGCAATTCCTTGTGCACCTGGAAGTAGATAAAAAATAAAGAGTAGAAAATTTAGCCAGAAAAACATAATTCTACAGCTGGTATACAGGCAATGGATATGAAATGTTAGAGCTGTTTGTGTTAGGGAGGGAGGGAGAGAGAGGGGAAGAGAGAGAGAGAGTCTCTGTTTTAACAAACATGATGGTGAACTGTGTACAAGAGATTTCTTGACTAACTTTATCAACAATATGTACCGAAATGGAGAAAGGCCCCGCGTGCGCTAAGGTACACAATCACCTAACGCCAATCTATAACATATAAACAGCCCAAATCTATACAAGAGGACTCAAGAGGTCTCATGAGATCAGGCATAACGATCCTCATGCCACCAAGAAAGAGTAAGCATCAACAAAGACCTGAACTTTGCTTTAGTCGAATCCTCCCTCAAATGCTCTTGGGTACGTTTCTGTCCAAATTGACCAAAACAAGCATATATAAGCTAAATGCTGTGCTCCAAATATCGCCGCCCATTCCCTTGCACAAGGACAGGCTACGCAGCAAATGCACCATCATAAGAGCATAACCAACTAATCCGAAAAAAGTTCCCACATTAACCCCTTGTAAAAATCAATGTAAGTGAAGATGGTCCACCACTCCCACCAGAGAGGTTCTTCCTTTTCCTCCACTCATCTCATCTCACTGCAGTATTCTTTGCCGCCTCCGAGGCAAAACAGAACACCTGGCTGGGATGGGGAGGCGAGGGGTGGATATGGGCCTCCACTAGCGATGGGCCAACGTAAGAGTATCGTAAGACTTCAACAATAAGCACTACAAGGAGATCGGTGAAATATCTCATGGATAGTTACAAAAATTGCAATAAAGACCAGCTATGGCAATTGAACCATAGCGTCATCAGCATTAAAAGGCATTGCTACGGAAAACGCAATACTAGATTTTTCCTGAATGAATATGCCATGGAAAGATACTCTATATAAACTGTGGTTCAACAGAAAATGATCCTTGGCAGAGCTTAGCGAAACAAGAACCCTGTTGCACATCATGAGATTTAGAGCGTGAAAAACACACTTGTAATGCCTTGACCTTGGTGGAAAGCACGAAAAGAAACTTGGCGATTTTAATTCAAATCCCATTGATCTAATAGAACTATTCTACAATGTAGTTGCCCTTAAGCAATACATATAAACCAATGCTGGAGTTCCCAATGTTTCTGAAAATTTAGTCCCAAATGATGTTGATCATGATTTAAATATTTTGAACGTTGTGCCCCAAATGTCTCCTGTTGTTTCAAACGCGCAGTTTAAGAGTACAGTGTATGTACACAGTCCTACTAATTCATACGCGTAAATAATGTTCACGCCTACGGATAGGGAGGAAGAGATACCTGGCGAGCTTGAGATTGCTGCATGACATTCTCAAACTGGCCACGGGCCATCTGTACATAACCAATCGCACGGCCAGCTAACCTTCCCGCTGTTCTCGATATCACTGGGAGATCCTTAGGGCCTGATAACGCATTTATTAAACAATCAAAAACTCCAATTTAATATTCATGATCAGATAATACAGAGTGTATCATAACATTTACTCCATCGATATTCAAGATCAAATCAAACCCTAACATATCGCACTTTGTTGCAAACAATTGTGCGTGTTTTCAGAGAAAGTAAATGAAGATGGATAGATGGAGCGAGATGGGTCGAAGTACCGATAAGAGCGGCGGTAGCTCCGATTATGAGGAAGAGCTCTCCGTAAGATAGTCCCAGCATAATTCCTTTGGATATGCGTATGCCTCTGCTTCACCAAATTAGACCTTCCAGTCGCAAGTGTCCATCGAGCGAGGAGGGAGGAGAAAGCCGCACAAATTCCCGAAACAGAAAATCATGCGAGGGACGAATTGGCAGATGCACCCTCAAACTGTGACGTATGAATTTCCCTGCAAACTTCAGCAAAGTAATAGTAAATCTTGCTGTAACGACAAAAAAATTTGGCCGCCACCTAAGTTAATAAATATTTCTCCTATTATTTATATAACGATAATTAATAGTCGTTTAAATAATTTTTATTTAATAACACTAAAAACACTGTTAAAATTTGTCGCTAAAAGTGTTCCCAGAAAAGTCATTAAATTTTTTTTGTGACTATTAACTGTTACTATATACGGAATTGTAAGAAGATTCTTACAATCCAGATTACAACTTAAACTTAATTTATGGTAGAATGGGTCTACAGCTAGCTAAGATAAGATAGTAGAGAAGCATCTACTTAAAATCATATAAAGTGTATCAATAATGAATGCCAGAGCTTATAAGTGAATTAAAAAGAGATGGAAACTATAGAGAGATTGAGAGGTTACCTTTATAAGTTGTTTGACTGAAAAATATAAAATAGTTTGTAAGAATACTGTGATTCGTTTGATGATACTAATTGGATGTTTCTATTCGTTTATCACAACATTTGAAGCGAAAAAAACCTTGAAAATGTGTGAGAATAGAGAAGACTGCTGAACCAGGTGGAATTTTTAGAGTTGGAGAAACTTTGGTGACATCAACATGTATTGATCGGCTAGTTGTTTAACAAGATCGAAATTTCCCAAGGAGGGGAGGGAAAACACTTTCATACCTATATATAAGAACAAAGAGATATCCAAGTTGCAACATTTGTAAGGGGGTCAAGCTCGCGAGTCGTGTTATGTAGGTTTGGGATAGAGTAATTGAACATAAGATCACTATATTGGCCTTGGTGGAAATTACCGGGGAGGAATGAGCGATTTATTAGGATGCTAGTAGTCGATAATGCCAAATTCCTGATTTGATTGACCAAGATGGAGGTTCGTTGAATGAATGACAAGGCACCTCCTTTTGGTGTAGCCAAATGTATTACGAGGTCAAGAAGACCGAGATAATGCCTTGCTTTAGAAGCTTAAACTGCAAATTTATGTAATAAAACATTATGGAAGAGGTGTTAATACATGTAACATGAGAAACTGAAAAAAGACCAAACCACCCAGGTTTCTCGAAAGGAAAATTGGTTGAAAGTATGACTAACTATCGCCTGCACACAACTGACACAAATCATCTCTCCCTTAATAAAATTTGAACCAGGTTGATATAATAAGAAGGTGATTTCAAAAAGCTTGTCAAATGAATACATTTAGCTAATGAGATATTTAAAAACCTAAAATTTATTCCAAACATCTCGTGCGCACTTCGAGATGCCCCGTTTCCACCAAGCTCAATGTTTTTTCCTTAAAGCATGACAAGATAAAAGACAATGGTAGATAAATGACCATATTCAGTGAGATCTCAAATCAAATCATCCTCACCATAAAAAAAGGGAATAACGACAATATCATAAATAATTAAGTTTGAATGACAAATTCACGAGAGGTGGGGGGGATCAATAGTAAGTTCAATTGATCCACTTAATTACCACAAAGGCCCCATGTTTAAGGAAAGCTTTTGAAAATTCAACAATACCCCGGGATAAAAACATCCTTACACACGACCAACTTGTCATTTGGAGTCTTAACCGATTACTGTAACAACAAGAATAGTTTAAAGTTTGTGGCACCAAGAAGAGACATCAAAGAACAATAGTTTGTCAAGAGATGATCTCAGGAAGAAGGACATATTTTGAACCGATTTTTGGTGGTTCAAGATGAAATGAGTTAACCCAAAGGGTAGTCGAGTTGGCAAGGGGCCTCGAGGAATGACCTCGATTCCTCCCCCCCCTTACGGGATATATATATGAAATGCAGTTCTTTCAGATTTTCCATTGAATTTTTTTTTAAAAAAAAAGGGTTAATTACACTTATGTCCCTGAGGTTTAAGTGTAATTACAGTCAAGAACACAAAGTTTCAAAAGGTAACAAGCTGTGTCCACAAACGTTAAAAAGGTAACACTTGTATCCATCCGTCAAGTATCCGTCCAAAAAGTGTACTTTTTCGGTGATGTCATCAATATGTATTCTTTAAATGACAATACTACCCTTGTTAAAAACCTAATTTTTAAAGAAACGGGTTTCTCTCTCCAAATATTTTTAGAAACTCTCTCTTCCAAATTTGATTTTCCAGTCGCCCCCTCGCTTGCCCCATGCCGCCGGCAGCCCCCTCCCTCACCTTACCTCGCCGCCGACAGCCCCTTCCTTCAGCCCACCCCGGCGGCAGCCCCTCCTTCACCCCACCCAGCCGGCAGTCCCCTCCCTCACCCCACCTCGCCGTCGACAGCCTCTTCCCTCTACCAGAACACGATGGGCTCGTTGTGCGGCGGTGGGCCTATTGTCATCGGTGGAGAGGAAGAGGGGCGGGCAGCAGGTTAGGGAGAGGGAGGGGCGACGACGTGTGTAGCGGCAGATGTGCGTCCGTGGCTGTAATGGCGCCGGCGGGGAGGGAGAGGGGGCGAGCTGGGGGAAGGGAGAGATAGGCAGCGGGGTTGGGGGGAAGGGAAGGGGGAGCCGGGGTCGTGTGAGGGAGGCGTCGGGGGGTGGGGATAGGGAGGCGCCGGAGGAGTGAGGACAGAGAGGCACCGGCAGGGTGAGGACATGGATGACTTAGATTGAATAGTTTCCGGGGATGGCGTTTCAAGTAATTACAGTTTAAGTCATGGGCAATATGGTCATTTCGACAATTCCGTTATGTATTTGGGTATTCCGTTAGGTCAAAGGATATAAGTGCCTATTTTCCAAACTTATGGACACGCGTGTAATTACACCTAAACCTCAGGGACATAAGTGTAATTAACAAAAAAAAAAAAAAAATGAAATGAGTCATAATTTATGAACGAGGTTTAGGTATTAAAGACACCAAATATTTTGATCAAGCATTGTTAGTCGAACAAAATGTCATCTTATAACTCTAAATTTGTCTTTTTTACGATGGCTCAAATCATCAATAAACTGCAACCCTAAATTGTTATATTTTTTTTGTACTTGTCATTATGTTCCAGATAAAATAAGTACTTTCTATCACTACAATCTTGTGTAGAATTTCTATATCTAAGCGCTATAGCCTATATAGTTTTTCAAAATTTCAACTAGAGTTGAGAGTTGATTTTTAACACTTGATTTTATTTTATTTTATAATTATCATATGAAGTTTATAAACCCAAAATGTTTTACTCCGTATTTGCAAAATCCGCAACGGTTTTCCTTTTATAACCTCACTGTCCTTTTTCTCCTCTTGCACTTTCTGAAAAGACTTGAAGATTCACTTAAAACCCAACTCCGCTGACAAACGGCGCCGGCGGGGCGCTTCTTTCGGATTGTGATAGACACCGCCTACCGGCGATGGCCGTAGCCCTCAAAGCAACTTTCTTCGTCCAACTGCCGAAGAAATCCGACTTCCATTCATTCGCTCACACAAATTTACAAAAATCCGCCGTCTCGACCAAACCATTTAGCAGGCCTTTAATGGTCACTCTTACCGCCGTCCCCACGGTTGGACTCTCCGAAACTTTCGCTAGATTGAAGCAACAAGGCAAAGTACGCTCTCCCATCCATTTTTTACATGCACACCATTGTCTATTTTTCTTAGACTGTACAATTATTCCGACCCATCGGTGTCTACTTATAAATGTTGGTTTTACGTCGCTGGTGTGCAATGTGCTAGTGTTCTGGTCGAGGTCCCTCTGTGCTCTTTATTTATCATGGATAATCAAGATTACCAACCGGTTTATGTTATGTGATTGATTGATTTGTACAAGTATGGTTAAAATCTAGTGCTCACAGATTTAGGATTGTGGGCTTCCAACTGTAACATGGTTAGAGAATTTGCTGTATTTTCCCAGCTTCCTTGGTTTCCCTGTGTTTGTTTGACATATACTAGTTGTTCAATTCAAGAGAATCATTTGACCGGGTTCTTCTCGATCACCGTGTTTATCATAAAACCACCAAATCATTCTAAAAGGTAGTTGCTTACGTGTCCATTCGATGTGGATCATCTTGAGCGACTTTTAACGTTCTGAAATTTGAATGCTCATTCTTCTATCAAGCCTAAATTGAGGTTAGAGTGTATTAGATACGATGAAGACTGATGTCAATGCAAAGGCATTGTCTCTCGTTATTTATTTACCTACTTATTATTTGTAAGTTTCTGATGACCATGCTTCTGCTACAAAGGTGGCTTTTATTCCATACATCACAGCCGGGGATCCCGACCTTTTAACCACGGCGGAAGCACTGAAGGTGCTGGATTCTTGCGGTTCGGACATCATCGAACTGGGTGTACCATATTCCGATCCTCTAGCAGATGGGCCAGTCATCCAGGTTTGTTCAGAGATGGACACTGTTTTTCGTTGCTGCATTTTTAACTATATTTTTAAATTATTTGTATGTGTTAGGCTGCCGCCACACGTTCACTAGCAAGAGGGACCAACTTTGATGCAATCATCTCAATGTTGAAGGAGGTAACTCTCAAAGAATATCATACAGCATATTCTACAATTGGTTCTCGATTGGTCTCATGAGATGGAGTTTTTTCTGCATATGAAAGATTATGATATGTTACTAGAGGCAACTAAGTATCAAAGTTATAGATATGCCAGAAATATCGTTTATCTCCGAACCTTTTTGTTAGTCAGAAAGATTAACACTCTTTCATACCACTCTTGAAGCATTGCGGGAACGTATCATCGCGGTTCTAATGTATTTGTGTGTCTCTAATTTTTCATTTCGGGTGTTGCTTCTGCCAAGGATGTTGGCTACCCAGCTATGAAGCACAGGTGGGGGGTGGGTGGGGGGTGAAGCACCAGCACCGGGTGCGCGTCGGGTGCGTGCCCAAAATTATTATTACTTTTTAAATTAATTTTCTGGATCTTGGGTGCGGCTGGGACACGCCAAGGATACGGTTGGGACACGCACCCAGGGCTTTTCTGGCAGAGAGGAGTGAAAGAAGAAGAAGAACAAGGAGACAAGAAGAAGGAAGAACCTCCACCAGTAGGACGACGGTCTTTCGGCAGAAACTGCAGCAGAGGCGACCAGCTGGGGACAGCGGCGAGGGCTTCTGGTGGCAGAGCTGTTGTCGCAGCTCTCGACTTTGTCGATAGATCTGTCATCTGTTTGTTTAGGTGACGGCTGGTTTTTTATTTGTGGTTAAGGTGACGGCTGGTTAAAAAGCTAGGGTTTGTAAGTGTGTACCCAACTTTCTAATTATTATGTTTGGGTCCCTGTTTTATTAAACTTGCCCCACTACTTTCAAGAAATAACAAAACTTGTACAAGTTTTAGCTTATTTGGCTATGCATTTTCAATATTTCTAAAGCAGCCCACCAAATTAATAAACTATTTATAGTTCGTCCAGAATAGCATTACTATTGTTACACATATATAATATACTTTTATAAATTTTTGCCGTATCCCAGCTGCACCTGTATCCTATTTTTTGGAAAAATGACGTATCCACGTATCCGCACCCGTATCGCATCCGCACCCACACCGGAGTCCGTGCTTCTTAGATGCCCAGTATTCCTCATGTACATTTTTTATTCATATTTGCACTGTAACACTCTAAATAGGTGAGGCGTTGTGTGCTTATCATGCATAGTTGTACGTGAGCCCTTCAACGAGAAACATTGGCATGCTCTTAGTTTCAATCTCCGTTTTCATCATGTGCTATATATTACCTTATACACCCTTGAGATCAAGTGACAATTTTAATCCTAATTGCACTATAACCATAGTGGTGTGTTCCTTGAGAGAGAATATGATTTTTAGATGGTAGGCTATGTATCATCATTTATTTAATTTCTACTTCGCGGTGATGTAATGTCCTATTTTCATCCTTGTCTAAACAGGTGGTCCCACAGATATCCTGTCCAATTGCATTGTTTACATATTACAATCCAATACTTAAGCGTGGGGTTGACAAGTTCATGATTGCTGTGAAAGATGTCGGGGTTCATGGTAATTTGTACGTTATGGTATATTTAACTTCAGTTTGACAGTTTCTTTAACATTGATGGAGTGATGGTGTGTATGGCATGTGATAGGGCACTTTGACTCTATATTTAATAGTTCTGATTTAGTTTGGGAGCATCTGTCTGAAAGTTCACAGCATTGACTCTAAAAGAGTAAGAAGGTTCGTAGATGCACCAATTGCAGGGAATCAATGAGTCATCACATGTCCTTGAAGCTTTACTAGAGGGTAGTTGAACTGAAATGGATCCCCTGCTTTTGAGTGTATAACAATAGGGGTGCTGATGGCCGTTAAATGACTTCTAGTGACAAAAGCTACAAAAACTTGTTGCATAAAGCGATTCTTCGCGTTTCTATAATGATTTTGAGCTTTTTGGTTGCTAAAAGCCTCTTTAGCTACCAACGGCATTCTTGCTGTTATATCCCAGTTGCAGGGGTTTTGGATTATAGGTTAGTATAGCAACCTGAATTATATAGGAATTGGTTTGGTTTATGGCCAAAAGGTTTTCACAGCCCTTTATAGATCTTGAGAAAGCACAAGACAAGGTTCAAGGAAAATCATGGGATGGGTCATTGTAAAATGAAGAAGTGCCTTATAAGTATGTTGATGTCATGGTGGTCCTAACTAGTTTAAGAAATACTGATTCCAGCTGCAAGTTTGACGAGCCTATGAATGCTATACGAGCCGATGGTCATGGGGGTAGGCCATTTTCTAAAGATATCACTTAATTGATGAAACAGGAGTTCTGGATAAGAACCTTTTTAATCCAAGGGGCTTAGGTTGAGTTGGACTAAGACATGGTAATTGTAACTAAGGCAACGGGGAGAATGTGTAGTAAACAGGGATGGTAAAGAGCTGCTAGGAGGAAAATTGCTCATATTCTTGATCGATGTTACAAAAGCAAGTAGAGGTTGATGACTTGTTATGATTTTGAATGTGAGCTATTAAGAAGAAACAAACATGTAAGTTGCCTTCGTCCCTAACCAACAATGGAATTGGTGGGTAAATTTTGAACTTGCTTAGTGTGACAAAACCATAAGGCTCTAAATACAAAAGGCGTTTTGGCCTCGCACTCCTTATCAAAGCAACCGCTTTGTAGGCCAAAATATTGACTCAATATTCATCAGTTGTAAACTGTTTATCTGTGTTCCCCTTCACTGGTACTTAGTGGAACACATAATTAACTAGGCGACAATAGTAGCATAAGGCATCTCACTCAAGATAAAGTGTTCAGTTGGTGCACTATGACCTGGCTGTTACATGTTCGGTGGAGTAGCACAAGAAGTTCATAATCATCTGCACCTGGGCGTGCTTATCCCTGAAGGGCGTGGAAAGTTATGGCTGAACACGTTATTTGCTAAATCTTTTGGTTGTAAACTAATCCTGCTCTTTCTTTGGTATAAGAGCTCAACTTTTTCACCCCTCACCCCCTCCCTCCTTTCCATAGGGGGAAAAAAACCTCAACATATGAGTTTAGCTAAAACGCGGTTCCTAAGGTAGATGGGGGCCTCACGTTGAAGGATAGAGTGAGAGACATGGGCGTTCCCTGCTACCATTGGGAGGCAAGTCAAGGACCAATAGTTAAGATGGTTCTTACAGTTCAATGTAGGCGTTTGGATGCCGATTGATGAAAGGAAAAGAGGTATCGATATTTGGAGTCCAACATGAGTAGAATTGTGAAGTTAGACTTCATACAATTTTGGTGCTTAGCTATAGACAGGTGGAGTTTAGTCATGTACCACTTTGCTTTAATCTTTAATTTTAGATACTCATGACATGAAAGTTCAATTACTTTGGTGAATAACTCATCCACATGTTCCTTCTCGTAAGAAGTAGCCATGAGATTTTTGAAAGCTGTGCGATTTTGTTAGTACATGTTCAATTCATTGCCTCATTATGAACATCTTTAACAGTTCCAGTTTCGAAGAATTGGTAAAAGGTTGAATTTCAGTCTGTCTTCTCAAATAATCTATTTACCTTCACACAGTACAAATATTTCTGTGTAGGCATCTTCATGTAATAAAGAGTTTTATAGTTTCATCCGACCGTCTTGTTCCTTCCTCTGCCTGATCGGGTTATGTGATTTTACTCCATTTATTTCATTTCAGGACTCGTGGTCCCGGATGTACCTCTGGAGGAAACTGAGATCTTAAGAAAGGAAGCTGTTAAAAATAACATCGAATTGGTGGGTTCTGCTGCATATATTTCTTAAGAATGTCATTAACTTTATCGCAGATCAATGAGTTAGAGAGGGCAGCCAAAAGAGAATTGAGTTCAAACAAGAAAGAGAAAAAAACGAATCAGGCCATTATTATTCCCATGTATGAATACTGGCAAACATTTTTTACCTGCAGAATTTATATGAATGGTTAGGAAGCTATTTTTATATGTTCATATGTCCTCTTCCGTTTACAAGCCCCCTTTGCGATTGAGATTGTGCTTCTATCCTTATGTGATAATCTCTAAAAAGCTAGTTAAGTGCTCCATATTCAACTTTTTTTTGAAAGAGATAACTGGTCTCTTTCAACATGAAATAGTGGCGTGGCGTCCCTTCCAATGCTGTATGAGTTTCAATCCAGTAACTACTCCTGAGTGTTGTTTATTCAAGAAAAAAACCACATAAAGTAGGGAGTTATTGAGAAGAATCCATTGAAGAAACTGGGGGTTGTTGGACAAGAATCGCCAAAATAGATATCAGGAAAAATCTTTGAAGCTGCTTCACTAATATCCACTACATGATTTCCTTTGTGTGTTTTATTTCTTCACTTGATGGCTCTAAAAGTAACATATCCTCATAAAGGCAAGAGTGGCATGGGTAAGTAGCGGTTAATACTGTTACTACCTAAAAAGAAGTCTCTATTTTATGTTTCCTTTTTAGCCCATAATATTGTCACTGTGCTCTTATATCATCGTTAATCTGTAAGGACCATCTATCCTTTTCACTGCAATCGTGGTTTTATTTGGCTGTGTTCTTGTATTATTGGTCGCTTACTTTTTCTTGTCATTGCACTTTAGGTACTGCTCACAACGCCCACTACTCCAAAAGATCGCATGAAAGCCATTACTGAAGCGTCACAGGGGTTTGTGTACCTTGTGAGCTTCGTACATTTACTTTGATAAGGGAATACCATTTTTTGGTTGGTTTATTTTTTGGTCATGTTTTGTCTTGACTTATTTGCATTTCGAAATTTACGACATGCCCACTATCCTTTGCTTTATTTTCTTAAATATTCATGTGCGAAGATATGCTCAGGACGTGACAGTCGTATGTACTCTGTACTTATGCTGGCGACTTCATATTGAGTTTGTTAGATCTATACACCTTCGTGTAACACATCCAGTTATGATGGTATACTGTAGTTGCCACTCTTCTGTCTTTCTTACACTGCAACTTTGGCTGCGAGGCCAGAAGCAGATTTGACCTTTTCTTCACTAATTGTATTAGGTGGAGAGTGGAAGGAAATTATTGGTAAGGAAAAGAAGATCTCTCTGAGACTTTAGAATCTCATCCAGGCTTAGGAGTTCACCCATGAAAAGAGAGCAAGGTAGAAGGAATTATTATAGTTTAATCCTTTGATTGTTTATACGAAGTTCTCTTATCCAAGAGACAAATGCCAACTTGTGCCTTCAGGGCACACATTAAGCATAAGACACCGGCTAAGTCACCGGTTTGTCGAGCCGGAGCGGGAGCAAGAGCGAAAGCAGGAGCTTGAGAGGGAACTAAGTTGACATGTATTTAGTAGTCTGTGCGTGAAAGCACGGAGGGAGATCTGGAGGATTGTCCTTGGAAGGATTTGGTGACCTTGGACAGGAGACATTCTAACCCAATTACATGTAGTGTGCATAATTAAGAAGCATTAACAAAAGTGTATGCTATTTGCAGGGTATAGTAAACGATGTAAGTGCAATTAACAAGGCATCGTGTAATACGTTGCCATCTACGAGGCCTCGATGGCTAGGGATGAGACCAAAAACAAAAGATGAACAGAAGAAGAGAAGAGAGGATAGATATGACTTGCGTAGAGCCCATATATATACACAAACCCATACATGCACTAATATACATTTACACATATATAGGTATGCACACACCACACACACACACATATTATAATTATTCCTATGTATACTTAGATTTAAAGGGGCCATCTGATTCCATGATCTCGTGATAGACTTACAGATTTAGCAAAATCATGCTATACGTAGCTAATGTTTCTAATATTTTGAGTAGAACCATTGGAGAAAAATAAGAATTACATTGGAGAACAGAACCGTAAAGATTTCCCCCCCCCCCCCGCAAAATCATGCTATACGTAGCTAATGTTTCTAATATTTTGAGTAGAACCATTGGAGAAAAATAAGAATTACATTGGAGAACAGAACCGTAAAGATTTCCCCCCCCCCCCCCACAAAGTTGCAATTAATTGAGATTATTCCCTAATGCCGTGCATGGGCACGTGAAAGGTTGTGATTGCATCATTTTGTGATTTTATTCACTTTGTTTTTGCGGGGATAGAGAAAATCAAATCAGGGTTCTATAGCAAATATTTTATTTGTATAGTTTGCCTGTGGTGTATAATGGATATTCTTGCGTGCTTGAAACATTTTCCACATTTTTTGCAGGGATGTTAAGCAAGAGGAATAATGGTTGAACAAATTCCTTTCAAGTTTTTATATATTTATTCCTGAACCTTGATAATTGTCTTTTTTAAATAGGTGAGCTCAATTGGAGTTACTGGTGCTCGTGCATCTGTAAGCGGAAAGGTTGAAACTCTCCTGCAGGAAATTAAAGAGGTATGTTGTCTTGTTACGGTATCCCTGAAGATGTTCGAAACGACTTTTACTTTTCATTTGGATTAGAAGTTGAAAAGCAAATGTAAATGCGTGAATTTTACTACAGTTTTACAATGAATCACCTGCAAACTCTTTTGGTGGGGACCTCTATCTAGACTCTACTCGTTCTTTCGATCAAAGAAAGGAAGATGTGAACCCCATCTGCTGTACCAAACTATGATTAACACCTAGGTCCCTCTTCTGGTTTAAATCTCCTGTAGACTAACCGGAAACAAAAGCAAAAGAAACAGAATTTCAAAGGCAGATTTCACCTTCCAAGGTTATTTTAACATAAAAAATATTAAATCATTCGCTTGGGTTAGTACTTAACGGGTTTCTGCAATTGCTTGAGGCCTTTGAAGCCACATGCATTATTCAGATAGGTGTTATGTTTGAAATTTCTACATTACGAGTTGCATAATTGCATGGCTTCTACAAACAATGAAAGCATTACCCTATCAATATGCTGCTCACATCAGCAGCACCACCACAGATGGTTGGCAGTGCCAACCACCATATCATTGCGGAGATCTCCACTACCCTCGTGCTCAGCAGTGACAGCGCACCACGCCATCAGATTTATTGCCACCTAAACACATATATTGTAATTATTGTTGCAACGCAATCATCACAATGTCTCATGTTGATACTAAAAGTGCCAAAAGGGTGTGGAATGTGGCACCCCCTCCCAATCCAGTCATGTCCTGAAAGGATATCTTCCGACCACCCACCAGCCTCATGCCTGGAGATCCCTTTGATAATATAATACCTTTCTAGTCTCATACTGATCTTATAGAACTTCACCCCAAACCCACTAAAGAAGTGGCAACTTCTATCTTTCAGCACTTGAATTGTGCAAAATTGGAAGTTAACTGGGGTCACACAGTTTTTAGATAGCGGAATATGAAATCTATATTCAGAGAAGTAGCAGAATTTGTAGTAATGTCAAGGGAAATATAAATCCACTTCTTTGAAGAACCAAATGCTATATAATGGTTGGGAAGAGGCTATAATTGTTTGATTTTTTTGGATCTGTATAAACTGGTTTGTGGAAACACAGTTCTATAGATCCTTTTACGTCTCAAAATCGAGATCTGTTTACTTGGACTAAGCCATTTTTTCTCAGGCAACAAATAAGCCGGTGGCAGTTGGCTTTGGCATTTCGAACCCGGAGCATGTAAAGCAGGTTAGTCTTGAATGAACCTTGGCGAGTACAGATTTTGAGATTCCGGAAAAGCCAAAACACTTGATGAAAACCACTTATCTACTACTGATCTTACGCGATTTCAGGTGGCAGGATGGGGAGCTGATGGTGTCATTGTTGGTAGCGCAATGGTGAAATTGCTAGGTGATGCAAAATCCCCTCGAGAAGTGTTGAAAGACTTGGAAGTCTTTACCAAATCTATGAAATCTGCACTGGCATGATATCTCACTTCTATCTCCTGTAGTTTTTTCATGTTGAGATGGGGGGGGGGGGGGGGGGGGGTTGAAGATCAAGTCAAAACCGCTGACTCTGCATTTCGAACTTCTGCGCGCGCAGAATGTAAGATTACCATAAATTGTTGTTGTTCAATACTCAATAGCATCTCTCAGCTTATAAAAAGATTTCAATCCATTCTGGGTAGTTGATATGGGTGCTCGCCTAGGATCAATTATGTCCCCATCAACATATGTTGTACTAGAGTAACCCATATGCGGAGGATCTTCGTCGCGTCATTTGTGAATGACGTTTGGGAAACGATAGAGTTCCCCTAAAGATGATACCTCCGTCGTCCTCTGTCGTTTGCGCTTTTCATGAATAGCTTCATGAATTCTGGTCAAATCATAAATGTTAGTAACTCCATTATTTTTCTGTTTTGCCATGGAAAAAGCTCTCCTCCGTAAAGATAGAAGTCCCAGCAGCGACATTAAACTGTGCCCTTCCCCTTTTTTGCTGGGTGTACACACCCTCGGATAGTTGCACATGCTGGTGAGAGTTGAGATGATAGTGTTAGAGTGGGCAGTAAGGTGATCAAGAGAGGAGGAAGAAGAAATGGATTTCTGAAGCCCTTGGGACTAAATGTCTTTTGATACATGGAGAAGCTTGTTAAATTAATATCCTTCCCATCTATTTTCTTCTTAGCTACTTAACTTAATTGTAATAATTCCTTAAAAGTTTCCATCAAATTCTCAACTTTAGTTCGCATATAGTACAGTACACTCAAGGATATCTGCTCGCAAATGAACTTTGAAGTCTCTAATTGGGACGATACCACTTTAGTCCCTCAAACTGCTGCCTTTTTTAAATAGTCCAAGAACTCCACGTTCGTTAAAATAGTTGTTGTATTTTGCTCAGCTTCTAAATTGGTTCCTCTATTATCCTTTTCGAGAAAAACGTAGGATAGTTTTGTCCTTTGAAATAGTTTCCTTCCTCCTTTTTCTTCACCCCCTTCAATTGCCACACCACCACCACCAGCAGATCAAACTTCTTCAAAGCTTACCTGCACAACCCTTGGCAAGAACTCCACAACTTTTATCTTTAGCCGCCACCACTGCACCACCATTCTGATTGCCACAACGACCACCACCTTACTCTCCATAGTAGTATTGGATTGATGTGGACGACGTAACCTTTTGGGTAATGGGTTGTGGTCAGTAACAGACCTGGCAGCGTCGACAAGGTGGCATTAGAGTGGTGACGATTGCGGGCACCGGTGGTAGGTGGGGTGATTGTTGGCGGTGAGGTGACGACATTGTAAGGGTGACGAGGTGGTGATGGTGTTAGCGTTGAGGGTAATGAGGCCTGTTGGTAATGATGGTGAGTTGGGTGATTGTTGGGCAATGGGGAGTATAGTGAAGGGTCGATGGTGGTTGCGATTCTACTGAGCAGCATTACAATGGGAGAGAGAAGAAATAACACATTTAAGCTAGGAAAATGGGAGGAGGGAAATATTGTCCCCAAATCTTTAACAGAAAATGTCACACGTGGACCAAAATAAAGGAAGTGAATAATACAAAGGACTTGCGAGAGAAAATAGAAGTATATGGACTATTTAAAAAATGTGAGGAGAAAATTGAAGAAGCTGATTCAACTACGGAAACCGATATTTTCAAAAATGAACTGAGAGGATAGTTTGAGGGGCTAAACCAATATTATCCCTATCTAACTTGTTGCACCCGAAAAGAATACCGAGCCTTGTAAACAATCTACATCAAATTGCTTCCTAGTCGATTGTCTGGTCAATTTCAAGCTCAATCTTGGTTGACCTGCTCTTGCCCGTGACGTAGCTTGTATAAGCTGCTCTTCCCCTTTTCTTTTTAGTTAGTTAGATTTTCATTATACCAACATCATCCAAAGTGAACGAAAAGAACCAACTCATGAAGTATAATCACACCATGTTTGGTTTCTCTAAGGTATTAAGAGCAGAGGCGAATTCAGAAAGTCTAATCGGTCAGTGTCAAAAAAGAATAAAAAATTAATGGCTAACATAAAAAAATTCAGAAGGTTCAAGTTCACATAAAATATGAATAATAAAAAATACATTATAATTAGCGTCACTATTGAATACGCTAAAAACAAAATAGATTGCTCAATTTGACTACTCATAATATATTTTTGCTATGCATAGTGATTTATTTAACTTGTTAAAGTTAGTCAATAATAAATTACTAATTTTGCATAAAAAACTTAACTCTTACTCTATAGATGTATTACTAATGTGATTATCAATTTTATGAGTATGTTAGTCACGTATAAATAGGGTTGTAAATGAACCGAGTTGTTCACGAATAGCTCACTGTTCGTTCTCTCAGAAACTCGTTCATATAATAGGTGAACCGAACACGAACACAATTTTAGGGCTCGCTTATTAAACGAGCCGAGCTTGAACATGATGATGTTCGTTTATTAATGTTCGTGAACAAGAGAGCTCATTAACTTAACGAGTTAAACACGAGTCGAGCCTTATAAACGAACACATGTTCGCTTACACGCGCAACAGTCAAAAACCCGGGAAGCCGTGCCCCCCCCCCCCTTCATAACTTCAGTATTCAGGTACGCATCAACATCGCCCACGCTGCCGGCGAGAGCATCGCCCACTCTGCCGGCCAGATCACCGTCCATGATGTCTCCTTTACTCATATACTCGAACAATCAAAACAATCTCTACCCCCATCTCTCATCACAAAGCACATCGCCGTCGAGAGCACCGCCTATACCGACGGCCAAACCACTGGTCACACCGCAGGCCAGTCCATCCCCAAATCAGGCCAAGGATCCACAAACGGGAGCTGTTTCTCCTCACAACCCGAGTCCTCTGATCACTGATGCCTCTCTTTCTCTTGTCACACATACAGACACGCCTCTCTCCTTTCACCTTTCTGGCTCTCTCTCTCTCGTCACACACACACACAACATGCTCTCACCATCTCTCACTCACACACACAAACACCATCACACATTACAGATCTACAACGGATCCATGACAACTTCCAATCCCACGCCGCAGCCATTGAAGATCGCATATCTGAAGTCGAATCTCCAATTCCGTTCAATATCACTAATTGGTCAACGGAGGGTCTAGATCCAGAGTCAATTCTAGTACGGGCTGTAGAATGGTGGTCGAAATTGGTTTCAGGTCTGTACATTGTGGTTCAATCTTCAGTTCTTGAATGGATTTTGAAGTTTGAACTCGGTTTGCGTATTTAGACGAACGAGCCGAGCCGAGCCCGAGTTCAGTGGCGACGAACTCGAGCCGAGTTCAAACATCAACATTCGTGCTTTTAGAGAACACGAGCCGAGCCCAAACAGATCTGAAAATATACGAACCGAGTTCGAACACATCCTTGTTCGGCTCGAACTCGGTTCGTATACAGCCCTATGTATAAGTTAACAAACTATAAAAATTTAAAATAAAAAATAACTAACCTTAATTTATTCTTGTCTTTTTGTAATCTCGAGATTTAGAATTTAGGATTTGGAAGAACGAAGATAGAACAAGAAAATGACAAAGACAAATACTTTGACAAGGTACAAAGAGTGAAAAACACAACAATAATTATTTACCTATCTTATCTTTTTTTGGATCTCTCTGACAATGAATTCACCACCGTCTTCATTGTTGTTACCGTCGCATTACTTTTACTTTCACCATCGACATCACTACTGCTGCCACCACCGGCACCACTACTGCCACCATTACCATCGGCGCCACCAGTATTGCCACCACCACCGTCGTTGCCGTTGCCACCACTACTGCCACCACCACTGCTGCCGCCACCACTGTCGCCCGCCACCACTACTGTCACCACCATCGTTGTAGTTGCTGCCATTACTGCCACCATTATCGCCGCCGCCATCACCACTACTGCCAACACAACCACCACGGTTGCCGCCATTTCTATTGCTGCTAGCACTACTGCCACCACCGCTGTCGCAACCGGCATCACTTGACCGCCACCAGTTACACCTCAATACCACCGCCACCATCATCAGTGTCATCACTTGACCCCCCACCACTTCATTGTTGATGTCGCTACCTTGTGTGGTGTCGCCACCATCACCACCATGTGATGGTACTAGCACACTTGATTGCCTTTATAGGAGTGATGTCGATGGTGACTTCTTATCTTCAGGAAATTACAAAAAGGAAGCCTACAAAATGAATAATTTTCATGATATAACTTTTTCTTAGGAAAAAATACACTCAATATCCATGAGGTTTGAGTTTAATACACTCAATAAGGGAATTCAAATTTTTTTTTTCCGCGTTTGCTAGTGTTATATTTTTAGTTAAAATGACTTAATTGCCTTTATAGGAGTAACGAACTTTGAAATGTTAACCAGAAGTTATTGTATAAACCACAAACCATCCCACCTCCCACCACGGGCAACCCACCTCCCCTCCCCCCAAACCACCAACCTACACACACTTGTGGCGCACACGCACCCACCCACCCACAGCACACAACGCCCCCACACTTGAGCACGTTGTTGTCGCACGCACGACACAGTACATGTACACTACCTATGCACACCGGCAGAAGGTGGGAGCGCTGGTGGTGGAAGGGGAAGGAAGTGGGGAGTTATACCACTCAATAGTTGCAAATTTAGCCCAAAAAGGTGCCTGCACCTAAAGTTTAGTAGCAAATGGAAAAGTATTAAAAAGAATGTCACCAAAACATGTAGCAAAATATCCATTTCCGCAAAGGGGATGGGAGGTAGTTGCTCCAACGAGGAGCCAAAAACTAATTAAGCCAGAAAATAAATTGAGATGAAGAAAGTTTTGGAATGAAGTTTAAGGCCTTAGCAGGTCTAGCACCTCAATCTCCGCTACAAACCCACAAGAAGAAGCTTCCAATATTGACCCTTAGACTTTGTAGGCAGTTTAGTCCTTGAACTTTGAAACTCGAAACGTCGCTGCCACTTGTTCAAGGAAATATTTACAGCGTAATTGAACATCTAAACTTGATCCAGAACAACCAGAACTCACATATATATCGATATAATTCGTATAAAATCAGCCCATACTGGACAAATTGTAGACAAAATATTTCTAAAATGTACTGCAACTTCCTACCGATAGAAAAAAAGAGAAGTTTATCGTTCAATTGCACGTATCTAATTTTGTTATTGCTGAAATTTGAGACCAGCTTGGACACCCAGTTGAACCTTACTTGAGAAATAGGTTTCCAGCCTGCAAGGTAACTTGTTAAACGTTAGAATCTTTTTCATGTATATGGGTTATAATAAAAAATTAACGAGCCTGCAGGGAACCAGAGCAACATACCTTGTCGAACATTTATAATAAATAGTTTCAGGAGAATTATATGTCCGTGCGTTTGAAAACATCCTTCTGACATCAGCAACAAACATCTCAAATGTCACATAATACCGCTCTGATTCCACTCGCTTCGACATTGTCTTTAAATCTGTAATGTAGAAGATATCAAATTATCAGAAGTCTAAATACAAATCATCCTTAGCAGCCTTGTTGGTAGTAAAAGAATGACCGCAATATCTTCTACACAGTTAAAGCGAGGTTCCCACCACTTCCTCTACTTCATCTTCCTATAAAGCATGAGTACTGTCTAAAGCATTTGACCTCTAAAAAGAAGTCATTTGGAAGGGAGCACAGATGCTAACTCACACCAAAGCAAAATTCTGTGTTCTACCATTTAATACTATCACTAGAACAATTTTATACCATCGTACCACACCATTCATTTGAGATAAACTTGCAGTGTTTGTTTGTTTGAAAATTTTGTTACCCATGGGATCTCTAATGATGTCGTAATAGTCGGGCACATCACGTTCATCAACTGGTTCCTTAAATGGCCAAGAATCAGGATGGTCATGCATAACCTGCACAGAAGGAAGGATATAAATGAGGACAAGATTACATGTCAACAAAATGCAACAAAGGGTTTCTGCGAGTCAGTTAATGGTTTAATTGCAAAGCGCAACAACATGTAAAGACATGAACCTAAAGAGACGCCTAAAAGGTAACATCTGGCTCTCTCATTCTCACATTACAGAGTTCAAGGTAAGCTACTGATGCATGAATAACTATGAGGATCAGGAGGCGTATAAGTGCAAAAGAAAAGAGCAAGATCCCTCTAGTTGCACATACATTTCATTATGATCACTGCCACAAATATCATCCAAAGTGCAGTATTTGTAATACTGTGACAGAACTAACACAAGATATTTTGAGCAAGCAAGCATAGCAGTGGATATATTGTTGAGAAACTCACCTTCAATAGTGAACGCATAAATGCAGTCAAAGATTTTTGATTTGTGGTGTTGTCTGCAGAAACATTTACTGTTTTAAACCGAGAATGACCCCACTGATCAGGAGTCCACCCAGCATCTCCTGTTATCAGTGCACACACAAGTCAAATTAAGATCACAAAACGACGGCCGTAAAACATGCTAAAACTTCCAACATAGCCCACAAACTTATGCATGAAATTTTAGAAGGCTAAACATAATGGACATAGAACTACTCCAACGCATCCATCATCTCTGCCAGATTGATAAAAAGGTTAAATGGTCCATGTGAATGAATGAAGTGTGGGAACATACCACAGAAGTTCATGGTTTTAAGCAAAGGAAATCAAACTTACTTAAACCACGAATATCCTCAACTTTGATGGTTTTTTCAGGAATACCAGCTTCATTCTGCACAAGCAACTTTTTAAATTAGATTCAGGTCTAGACATAAACAATGAACATGTTAATAATATGAAGGGAGCAATGACCTATACAGTGTGTCACATATCCGCCTCACAACAAGTTAATTTGTCTATCAGTGAATCTTACCCCAGAAAAACTTCATTTCACAACGTTGTCGTATCCACACACAGTGGCATTTAAAACGTTTCTGTTAGAAACTCCGGGCAATAATCTCATAAGATGCCAACCGCAGGTTCTAAAACTTACGAGGTTGAAAAGAACTATTTAAAGTTGGTATAAGCAAGTTCATGGGGTACAGTCAGAGCCTGGCAAGCTTCTGCTGCTGTCCTTCCTTTCCTCATTGCCCCAGGCAAAATACAATATTCCAAAGTTGTTGGGCACTCACTGAAGCAAGCACTAAGATTTAGAGCCCTATGACGTAAGGGAAAAGACAAACTTCATCTGTGCATATGGGAAACAAGCACACTTCTCCACTCGGACGTTCTATGAGTTCAGTTCAATTTGGCATGGTAGCCATTCGACCTATCCAGAATGCATAAGCTATACTTACTAACCAAATCAATAGAAAGCTTAGTGTCATGTTTCTTAGCACATCAGGCCCTGCCTGGACAACAAAATTTTTAAAAGTAGTGCAAAGCATATCATCAACAATATAAGATACTAAAATGCTAGGTATTTCAGTGAATTCCAATCCCGCTTATCATCCTCTTTCTTGGTAAGCAACTAAAAAGGTGTTCTATTTGATTACATTTATGTTTGGAGTTGCCCGGGCTATGTTACGGAGAATTAAAAAGATGCTTTTGACTCGTTCTGTAGGAGAAAAGCAGGTTCCGAAAACTTTGCGCTCTTGTGTAATTTTTTTGTGCAATTGACATGAAAAATCCTTACAGGTTATGTTTGGAAAGAGGCAACTTCACCGACTATGCCTTTTTTGGATCAAGTCTTGGACTTGGTGGTCTCTTTCCTAGATTTGGTGGATGATTCATGCTGTAGAATTACTGGAAAGCTCTGGGTTCACCCCATGTATCTACATATTTTTGTGTTAATACCAGATGGCCACAAGGATAATCACCTCTGTGAAGAAAGTAGCAATTCCTCCCAAGAAGATATTAATACAAAAACACAGACAAAATAAACTCATTTGAGCATGGAAGGCTCCACAGAGTAAGGCAGTAGTGATGGTACATACCTTCCGAAAATTGATACCATCGTGGACAGTCTGACAATTTGAGAGTACTTTTATCTTTTCATCGATCGCCTAGCAGGACCATAAGAATTAAAAGCATGTTTCAAAAAAAATTCAGAAGTAAAAATCAATAAGGCCAGAGGATTCACCAGATGACAACATGCAAAGGCTAAACTATACCATACTTTCAGCCATATGTGCATCTCGATTTTAGTTTTAGCTCTTATGAACCTTCAGACAAAATTCTACGTCATTGACCTTTCATGGAACTTAACTGTCATTGACCATGTATTTCACCTTCCAACATCAAAAAACGGAGGCATAATGAATGACATGCTGCATACAACTAATAATTAAGTACAGGCAAGATTTATATATCGACTATTCATACTATTAGCTGCAAGAAGATTTTTACCTATAATGAGCAATATAACCCTTACCAGCCTCTGACGCCGAATCATAGTGGACAGGTCAGTGTACGGAAGCCTTGGGTCAATTTTGCATTCCATAAGGATACCTCCGTCATAATCTTTGATATACCTGAAACATATAGCAATTCAAACAATTTAGAATGACAAAGATCGAGAACTTACGAGATACAATACGGAAAGAGAAGAAGCAACAACCAAACAAGAGCACCATGACACAACTGATTAGAGCTTTACTTTTGGTCATGGTTACAAGGCTTCTGTATGTACTTACCCATGCCACCGTTCTTGCTCCAAGAAAATTTCTTTTGTAAAGCCCTACATATAAGTAAGAACCAATGTACATTACTTGGAAATACTCATGCATAAATACACATAAAGTTGACCTTCAAAAGAAAAGGAGCAATGAAACTGAGGAAAGTTATCCTTCACTAGGCTCCCAGCAGTCAGTTGCAGAGTTGAAAATTAGGCCAAGGATATTCCTTCATGTAGAAGTTTATGAATTACACAAGAACGTTTGAGATGGTTAGAATACATTTACAATTCCTAGTTTCGAGTAGCAAAAGATTCCTTGTCCAACGTTACATCTAAATATCTAATCTAAAGCACTATGAATATAATGCCCACTGATGCCAAATCGCCTGTACGACAGCTAAAAGACCATAAGTCTATCCCAACTTCCTCAGAAAACCCATCTACCTCTGTCCTTGAGATCAGGCACCAAACCAGAAGCAGAAATCTAGCCCATTTTTCACCTAGACCAACCATCTCTATTTGATATGAACTGTTAGGACAAACTGATAAAAGCTTCCAGCTCTGAGCAAAGCTCAGACAACTACCAGCTTCGCTCAAGCCTTGTTCTCATGCACCGGTTACAAAAGAAGACTTAACTCGAGATCGTGTGTGGTCCGGTGTCTTGCTTATTACAGTGCATTGCTTCAAGGAAAACTAGACTCATTCAACCCAGTTAATATTGGGCATGTCCTCCAACTCTAATTTCCACTACCTCCTTCATTAATATCATACTTACAGAAGAGGCAATGTTTGGTTGAGACCTATACTTTGGCCTAAAACGTTGTCCACATCAATCAGCCCTGAAATTCACCAGATAATCTTATAATCTGGATTCACGCAAGCAAGGATCATAAAGCAGCATATTCACGACTCAACAAATTAACGGTAAACAGCTTTATTTTTATAACTCGGGCAAAGCACTATATACAGTGACGACCATACCCAAAAAGGGAAAAGTGCCTGACCTGCTTATTAAAATAACCAACGGCATTATTGTCAGCATAAGTTAGAAAATGAGTTAGCCCGTCGACATCACGAGCATGCTGCTTCAGATGATTCATCAGTCTAGTTCCATAACCTTTTACTTGCTCATCTGCAGTGATTGCACAAAAGGCTATCTCCCCAAACTTTTGGCTACAAAAATTCATGAATAGTCAGAAAGGAGGAGGCATTCCATAAGGAAGTATACATAACATTCACGTGACCATAATTGATCAACTGTCATCAATGATAAACACAAAAAACGTACAAATGATCAGTAAAGCCTGAAAATAACAACTGAAACTTGGCATTCATAAAACTTATAACCATTCAGAAACCTATATTGCCAAAATACCCATTTGCACTCAAGGCCCCAGATTCAACAAATACATGATCAATATATGCACAATACCAAATTAGGACTAAATCCAATCAACCAAAAGATAAGTAAAACCATAATCAAGGGAGCTTCATAAAAGCTAACAGCAGGGTCTTCTTCTTGTTTATACTGTTGTTTTATCCATAAAATCTAAGAGATTTACTCAAATACCCTGCAGATTACAGCCAATCTGTAGAAAGGATGAAACTACAGGTAAAAGAGCCCATAAGATGAATCTAGTCTGCCTTTTGTTCTAATACTAGCATCCACTCCAGTTTCACAACTTGGAAAAACAGACTGAGATGCATAGTAAGCGGCAGACAAATTTCGTTGTAACTTCAACGTTATTCGTACAAGCTAAGGCAAAGTAACTAAACCTATCCCAAAAGGCAAATTGAATAGTAAAAGAACTCCATTAAGATCTCCGATACCTGATATAAGGGCGGTAAGTTATTCCACCGACAACCTGATTACGTCTGACAACCATTACGGATTTATGGGTTCTGCGTTGGATACAAAGTATGAACATAACATGAGAATAATCCTACTGTTAAGAAAAGAGAGACTACTAAAAAATTGAAAGTTGCAAAGTTAAGGAAGCGAATAAGACACGGCCACAGTCGATTATGATGCATCAATCATCAAGGATCAAATCTAGTAAGAGAAACTGAGTGAGGCTAACAACAAATGCACTTGCAGTAAAGCTATTTACCAAGACCTTTATCATCAATAGAACATCTAAAAAGGGTAATCCTTATCCTATAACCTCGTGTATTTGCAAAGACGGGGCTAAAGTTTGTGTATTCTCATGCAAAAGCATCCCGTAAGTGAAATATAGGGATATCCAGATGCCCTTTTCTAGAGGGAGGCACCTCCTCTCCAAATATCGATGCGAACTGTGAACAATCCCATTTTAATTTTCCTAATGTTCTTCCTCTCCTCTTGACCCCTTTGTCCCCTTTCTCTAACCCTTCACAGGCCCCTTTTATTTCCGGAAGAGGGTGTCCTTCTCATGAGGGAGGTTCCACCATCATGGTTGATCGGGGGTTTTCAAGCTCTTCACCTCCATGCTCATCGCCCTTGTCAGCGGCTTTAGGACTGTCATCTCTCTGTCGCAAACTTGTAGCTCAATCTGTTCTGTAAAAACAGTTGGAGGACACATCTCTTTTAGGTAGCGTAGTGGGGAGTCGTAGATCAATGGGTTTGGCTGTCCTTGACCTCAAGCTAATCATTTAAGCCATATAATACTAGTTCACCCTCAATAAATATTGGATAGGATAAATCATGAGTGGACCGATTATAAGCTAAAACATCGTCTAAGGACAAATATACTTATCGGAAACTTTTCATGACATATACCTGTCCATCACAAGACGAACAATGTACTCCTTAGGCATGTTAGGCAATTGCCTGGCAAAGATATTCTTCAATCCTATCAGCCTGAGGAAACCAAATTCAAGTCCGCATTAAGTTACCGCTATTACAGGAAAGCTAAACTAAATTGTCCTTTTGCAGGATGATATAGGCAAGGATAAGCCAAGCATAAACAATGTGCATACATGGAGAAAAGTAGATCCAGCAAAAATACTCAGGAAAGAGATAGATATACCAAACCATATGCTCATCAATACCATCATTGGAGACACATACAAACTTGAGTCTTCCTGCTTCCTCCTATGGAATACACAAAATACTTCTGATCAAAGATATATACATTGGTTATTTTCATCTCAACAACAAAATCTTTCAATTTCTTATTTGACTATGTTTAATAGGAGAGTACATTGAATGCACAGAAATGGCAAAACCACAGTTCATCTTTCTCGTATTAAAACATATGTGTTTGGAACCATGGAATTTATGGAATTTCATTTTAAATACTTAAATTTTGTTGTTTGAAACATTAAAAAAAGGAATTAGAATTGGATTTCATGGGATTTGACTGAATTTGTTTCTCTAGTGTGAAATTCGATAGAAAATGGTCGGATTTCGTGAGATTTAGATTTACTTGAATTAAAAGTAATTATTTACCTATCTTACCATTTTCTGGATCTCTCCAACAATTAACCCATCACCACCATCTTCACTGCCGCTACCGCCACACCACTTTTACTACCACCACCGGCACCACCACCACTTCCGCCACTACTGCCACCACTATCACTGCCGTCACCACTACTGCCACCACCGCCGCCGCCACCTTTGCCACCACTACTACCACCACTATCACCATTACTGCCACCACCATCGTCGCAGCTGAAGCCGTTGTCACCGCCGCTATTGCACCGCCGCCGCCACCACCACTGCCGCCGTCGCTACCAATACTTTGCCACCACCACCACTATCGCCAGCGCCGCCGCCGCTACCCTCACCATTGCCACCACTACCACCATCACTACCGCCACACCACTTTTACTACCACCATCGGCACCACCACTATTGTTGCCACCACCACCACTACTGCCACCACCACTATCACCGCTGCCGTCGCCGCCACTACTACCACCGCCATTGCCCATGTCTTCGCCGCAGCCACTTTTACTACCACCACCGGCATCACAATCGTCACCACCACCATCACTGCCACCACTATCGCCGCCGCCACCACCACTACTATCACCGTCGTCGTTGCCGCCCCCACCCCACCACCATCACCACTATGTGCTGGTACTAGCACACTTGAAACCACTTACTGTAGTTCATTTTTCATTATAAGTTAATGATATAATTGTCTAAAAATTTATTACCTTTCCATTTCTTTTGTTCTCCAAACAAAAAATAAAATAGAAATTCTGTTCTTTGAATTCTCTTCTGTTCCAAACAAAAAACTAACCACCACTACTTTTGTCACCGTCACCGTCACCGTCGTCGTCGCCGCCCCCACCCACCACCATCACCACTATGTGCTGGTACTAGCACACTTGAAACCACTTACTGTAGTTCATTTTTCATTATAAGTTAAGGATATAATTGTCTAAAAATTTATTTCCTTTTCATTTCTTTTGTTCTCCAAACAAAAAATAAAATAGGAATTCTGTTATTTGAATTCTCTTCCGGTCCAAACAAAAAATACCAAAAGAATTGGTTCCGAGTATTACCACTTGCTAAAGTACATATCGTGAAGCTATAAAATGCACGTCACGTGCAGAGAAATTAGGAAGCCATTTGAGGTGATCATAAGAAACATTCCACGTTAACCAACCCACTAACTAAAAAAAAGGAAAGCATGCAAGTATACACAGGCAGATCTTACTTCTAAAACAAAAGTAACACATATACTCATTTTGCAACATTAATTCCTTCCGTATTCAAATACTATCACAAGTTCCACATCATGTGAATCCTACTTGGTCCTGACAGTAATGCCTGGATCTATCTATAGGCCATGAAGACAAATATTTGGCAAAGGGTCAATGGAATTCACATATCAAAGATTAAGTTGAATAAGCTAATTTGAGTTCATTTCTACAATTTTCAAATACTCCCATCCTCTTCTTTTCTGCGTACTTCAGCAGTTTCAATCCAATAAATTTAAGACTAAACTAACACACATATGGCGAGTCGAAAGGAATACATTACCTCTCTCTTTAAACTCTCTTCTCTTGCACTATAAGCACCACTCGTCTGCACATTCTCCGTGAATATACTCTTCACTGTATCCTCCTTCACTACAATCCCCGGCACCAAACTCGCCGCAGCTGCCGTGGCGGCACCACCGCCGGTGCCACCAACACCACCGGCAACACCGTCTTTTCCGCCCTCTGAAGGCTCGACCTTCACCGAATTACTCTCGACCTTGAGCTTCGTATTCCTCCCGGTGGGCCCCACGCCGTTGCTGTTATTGTTACTGTTCTCGAGCCGAGCAGCAGTGAAGGCCCGCATCGAGTCGTCGTACTCCTCCTCGTCGTCATCCACGACCTCCTCGGAGTCCTCGGAGTCCTCGCCGCCGGCGCCGCGGGCGGAGATGCTCTCGAGGTCGTCGTTGGAGGTGAGGGCGCCGTCGCGGGTGTCGGAAAAGGAGGCTGCGAAGGGCGGCGCGTGGTCGTCCGGCGGGAGCCTGCGCTTGTGGACGGACGACGTGGCGGAGGCCGAGGCGGAGTGCGACGGGGACGGGGACTGTGAGCTGCGCGATCGGAGCGACGCCGTCAAGTGAGACGAGTGGCCGCCGTCCATGTTTCTTCGATCTGATTGCTTAGGTTTCTGTCCAAATTACCGGAATTATGGGTTTTGCAGGGAAAGGAGACACGGCTTAATCACGATGTCTGTAATTTGTTGCATTTGCCCATGTTACCCGACAAAATTACGATTTTGGTACTTGAATGGCAGCATCGATGGGCCAATTAAAAGTCTTGTCCGGCCCATATATATACAATTTCCGGGCTTTTTATGGACCAGTGGCGATCACAACCCAGCCCACCCACTCATTGTCCCACCCTGGGCCGATTAAGTATTATCCGGCCCATATAATACAATAACAGATTTGGTCTTTGTAATCAGGGCCTTATATGGACCGTTCTAGAGGTTAGTGTTATAAGTTACAACCCAACCCAATTAATTTACACTCAAACCTAACACAACCCACCCATTTTGCCACTCCCAAACAATACCCATATGAAACACCAAAAAGTATTGGGCCTGTGTGATTTGTATCCAAGAGATGCTACAAGAAATTCCACCAAACTTTTCTAACGATAGTCCCAGCCAATAAAGTTTATCAAGGACAGTTTGGTATCACTAGAGTTTTTAATTGTCAAGTTCTTGAGTTCGATTAGTCTCTTTGTATTTTAGTGTAAATTATAGTTTTGCAATCTATTATTTTGTGTACTTTGGATGGCGCTGATTTGTGTCGGAAACGTGTAATGGAAAACTTGCATGTGTTAGAAAATGTTAAAGCATGATTAGTACGTTCATGGACTCAATATGTTTGAGTTTAAGCTTTTGAAAAGTTGGTAGAGAATAAACTCGACAATTTATACCATGCTTTGACTTTAACATGGAACCAAACTATTTGAAAATGTGCCACTCTAAATGAGATTCACTTTTGAGGAAATATCTTTGAAAAGAGTAGCAGTAGTACGTAATATACTTCATTAGTTGCATTGAATTTTCTTCTTTGACTATTCACACAATCTTAACATGTATTTAGTAAATATAAATATTGACTTTACTCATTATTATGATCCTAAGTTGACTTGTCAAACAATTGTTATTTAAGTATATTATTGTTATTTAAGTTAGATTTAGTGTTTGCGTGTACTAAAATCTATCCTTGGATTTTACAAAAAGTCAAAAGGAGAAATTCCAATAAAACGGAAGGAGTACATGACTTTTTAAATAACACCACATGAAAATGTAATCTAGTACTTACACATGCTGAATTTATCCCATAATTTTTGCAGAGGAAATTGCTAGTTCCACCTCATTATTTGTCACTAAAAAATGCACTTCAGTGACAATAATAACTTTAGAGCAACAAATAAGAGGTGTAATAGCATACAAGAAGGTGAAAATAACATTCTCCCTTTTGCAAATTTTTTGGCTTAACACCTCATTGATTAAGATTTAGCTTTAAAACAGAAATATGTCAAAAATTGCATTGCTCAACAATTTCTAAATGAACTGACCTTGCCCGACTACCTTAATTTTACATGATAATTAAGACACATCAATGAGCAAATCTTATTTCTTTCAGTGGAGCGTCTATTTGCACACTGTTGTTCTTGTTCATGTCCTTATTCGTCGCTAAAATGTGTATCAGAGATCATTCAATAAACCCGATACAAATAAAGTATAGATGAACATATACAAGGGTATAAGAATAGATATTCGCTTCTTTTAAGCACTACTCAAACTCGTGTATATTAGTTTAGTGACCATTTTCATACTTGTAGTGGTTGAGCTACAGCTCTAACCCATCGCCTTTCGGCTTTCGCTAAATGAGCTTTGGTCCTCACGAGGTTACGAGTTTACAAAACGTTGGCCCGTGCACAAGTACAGGATTACAAAATAAGGTCAGGCTCGACTCACTGCACCTGCAAATGAAAATATAAAAATTTGTACACAAATTCTTTCTATTTTTCCCGAGGTAACCTAGGAGATTATACCATATAAAAAGCAGTTTTCATGCACAACATAAGGAAATGCTTTCAGCAAGCTTGCGTGTGCACAGAGAGAGAGAGAGAGAGAGAGAGAGAGAGAGAGAGAGAGAGGGAGAGAGAGAATCTACCCAAGTTCTTGACTAAAGAGATCACAAAGCTCAACGAAGCATGTAAATGAAGGAAAAGGAAGCCAACATAGGCCTCTGGTTTACGGACAATCACTCGGAGTAAAAATCGACCCAAGTTCTTGACTAAAGAGATTACAAAGCTCAACAAAGCATGTAAATGAAGGAAAAGGAAGCCAACATAGGCCTCCGGTTCACGGACAATCAGTAATAGTAAAATCCACCAAGTTCATTATTAAAGAGATCACGAAGTTCAGAAAGGCATGTAAATGAAGGAAAAGGAAGCCAACATAGGCCTCTGGTTCACGGACAATCAGTAACAACAAAATCGACCCAAGTTCTTGACAATAGAGATTCCAAAGTTCAACAAAGCATGTAAATGAAGGAAAAGGAAGCCAACATAGGCCTCTGGTTCGCGGACAATCAGAAATAGTAGTATTCATCTCTCTTCAGCATCTTGAACAGGGAAGATCTAGGATCTGGTTTTCTTGATGAACTACGGGTTCTCTTCCTCCCGGCTTCAGTGGTGCTCCTGTTACTCGACTCCAGCTGCGGGTGGTTAATGGCTTTAATCATGAGAGCCGGTGTTGTCGTCCTGCCTGCATTGCTGGACGGAGAAGCATCGACTAATGGTTGTTGATACCTGTTGTTTCATGTGTAGTATACAAACGATTCTTAAGGGGCAAACTCAAAGACAAAATTGTCAGTCATTCAATATCTAAGCAAGCAAAATGGACAAATATCACTGCTGTGGTTGTACACCTCTTTGATTGAATAAACAAAAGAAGCCTCAAACAAACCAATTTGCATGCTCTTTTCTTTTCATTTTAAAATATTGATATCCATTATCTCTTAAGGGAAACCATGTTCAAAGATTTAGCATCTAAATCAATCTGGACTTGAGATATATTAAATTCAATCTTTTTACCTAGGCATTACAGGCTCTGTCGGTGACAGATATTCTGCAGAGTTTTCTGCTTCCGCCTTTTCCAAGTGTTCATCTTCAAATATTATCTGCAAAGAACAAGTCTTTACATTATACTTCACATCATGACTGCAATGAGTCCATGAAGAAACACCCCCCCACCCCAAAAAAAAAAAATAATAACCCACCCACCAGGAAAAAAGGAAAGGGACACCTTGTGAAGCAAAACAGTAATTTCTGTGCCGTGAAAACCCCAGTAGCTTAAGATGTCACATGAGACATCTATTTGACCAAACTCTCACAATGCTGAAATACCAGAGGTAGTCTAACCTGAGGTGGTCCAGTACTTATATCAGAGCGCCATGTTGGACTCATGCAACTCTCTTCTTTCTTCACTCCCTTCCAATAGATTTAAGAGGTCATTCATTGTAATGCGGAAAAATAAAAACCTAACATGAACTTTTAAGAATCAGCAAAAATGATTCAGTTCACTTACTCCATCTATTACTGCAGCAGGCAAATGATCATGGGCTTCATCACTTTCTTCATTGTGGATGTTAGCTTCAACAAATAGCCCTCCGCATGGTGAAGTAGAATCTTTGTCTTATGTACCAAAAAAACACAGAATAAAAGATCGTGCAGACATTGCAAGGGGAAGTAATTACGTAAAGTTTTTGGGGCAAATTATTTATAGATCAAAGTGATATAAGAAAAGCAAGCTCTCCCTTTTTGGGATCCAATATTACCAACCAATAGTGCGTACACCAGCATGAACTTTCACGAAGATGTTCGCATGATAGACGAGGAAGATTTGCATGTATAGCGCAGACAATAAACAACAAAAATGCAATTCAAATGGGATCAGTAATTACTCCAACAAGTTCCATATAGGCGAAATAGTGCACAAAAGCATGAATAGATTCTCTTACAAGTACCAAAGCCTAACTTAATTGAGTTGATATAACATTAACCTGAATGAATATTAAGAGTCAAGAAAGAATATTATTTACATAACAAATGATGATGTGTTAAATACTGTCGTGCTTATTCCTTATTAGCATATGTAAACTGTAAAGGAAGTATAAAGAAGTCTGGCTATTTGCACTATACAAAACTGCATTGATGTGTCAAAATTAATCCCTATCATATACTAATTCTAAAGTTGCATTTACCATCTCTAAAAGACTAACTTCAATTATAAAAGATTAACTTTACAAACTGGCTTTCAGCAGTCACAGACTTTTCTTTCTTAATCTTAAAACTCCTATTCAGAGTATAAGAAATCATCGGTATGGATCTGGTGTTTCTCTTGCCAACCATTCAGAAAGTAATGCTAATTAAACCACGTAAACTAATATCCTTTTGATCATTCTCACGTCATGTTATCCCGTCTTTTCTCCCCTGCATATGGGAGGAGTCATTTTGTTCTAAAAAAGTATATATTTAAACACGTTGTTTTAGGGTACCAAGCTGCCTGAGCAAAAACCCTTGTTGCCTGAGCAAACAGTGAATGCACAACTGCACTTTGTGCTGCTGTCATTGTGCAACTGCTCTGGCAGCAAGTAAAATGCTTTGTCTTTTTGGGTATCCTCGTTCCAATACCAAATAATGGATTGAATTTTCATAACTCGTATCTTATTCGATGTTGTTTAATCTATATGGTTAGATCTAGATGTTAACCAAAAGTTGCTCAGAAACTTCAAAAAAATATTTGATCTGCAATGACATGTTAAAAAAAAAGATGAAATGATCACAGCAACACAGAAAGAAAAGAAGAAAAAAAAAACTGTTCAAAATAAAGATCCAACATAAAACTAAAAACCAAAGAGAGCCTCATCCTTATAAGAATGGATCACTTTAATCTCACCTCCAAGTTTGCCTTCAACCTTCTTTGAGTAACTCATTCTCAAGCAAAATCTGAAACCTTAAACAGAAAAGAGTTAATTTATCATCAAAACGTATTACAAGGCTAACTTTGCAGTGATGGGGAAAGAAAACCATCAAATCAAAGTGCAGATTAAACGATTTTTTTTTTTTTTTAATATTTCAAAGATGAGAACCTGATGAAACCCTAGATGAATTGAGGTTTGAACTGATTGACTACAATGCAGTTGGTTAAAGAATGGTTTTATAGGAGAAAATCACAACTCAGATTACATAAATCACTTGACACCTGTGCTTAGATTCCATCCTACCTATCCTCATTAATGGACAACAGCCAGTAATACGTAATTATTACTTTCCGAATTTGGAAGGTGCATTTCTTCGACAACAAAGAAATATGGTGTCAATTTGTCAGTTACGTCGAGAAAGTATCTCTTCAACATAAACAACATTCTAGAGTGAATGAAGACATTGCTGATGACTTTTCAAGCCAACTGAATATTATTTGCAAATTAGTAGACCTTGATGAGGGTGGAGTTGAGGAAAATGGAACTGATTCAAACTGTATGAAGTGAGTGGCATTTTTAAAAGTTTATAAGGGTAACAATCTTTTTCGTTTTTTGACAAATGTTATGTGCTATTAAACGGCCGGACGGCAAAACATCAACCATCTCTGTAGGGTGAGGAACTGTTCAAGAAAAGAGCAGAGGCCTCATGGGACACTAGAAACCCGTTGCTGCCCAACAAAAAGTAGATAAAAGTAGGAACTTAACCCTTGAGATGAACAATCAAATACCTTCAACCACCCTTCTGTTTCTCTTTTCATAAGCACCAAAATTAGAAGACTCCAGGAAATCTGAACATTTGCCTTCTTCCTTATGTTTTCTTTATCAGAAGTAAATTCCATTCGATTATCTTAATGTTCCTCCATATCCTACTTAGGCCCATTCCGCATACATTGTGCACAAGCTTCTAATAAGCATTCCATTTTCCAGTACATTTTGCTCTGAGCTAAAAATAACATGATTTAATGCAGGTAAGAGCTTCTTATTGCAATATTTCTTCTTGTTGTTTAACTATATAGACCTTCTATAAAGGTTCACTCCATGAACAATCATCTGCTTATCAAGCCTACTCATGCTGTTCATAAACTTGACCTATTATAATTACGTGCCCGACAAGGTTCGTCAAAAACTGATTCTATATTTGGATGCATATAAGCTCAACTAATTGCAGTCTGTCCTCATAACTACTAGTTTATTACTTAAGAAACAGGCATATCCTGTTCAATAATATGGCACCGACATGCATTTAATGTAGATAAATCATCACTAGACGACAATCTTGTTTAAACTCCCGCCCAGAAAATTACACAAATGGCATATGCATGCAACAAGTACGTGCATGGACATAGCATGCATAGTGGGAGGGCTTCTACGGCTTATGCAAATAGAACTCGAATGGCATATTCAATATCATTTGAAAACAAGATAGGGTCTTTGTTTTTTATGTTAACTGTTACTGGCTTTTAACAAGAAAGGCAAAGCACCAATAAGCTTGGTGTTAATCTTGAAAAAGTGGAGCAAGAGAGGGACTTAAACATATATACCAAGTACGTGAGTAAGTTCTATACTTAAATGTTAAAGCAGGATCTGAAAAATTACTCTCTCGGAGTAACCATTCATGTCTACTTTTATGGAGTGAAGAACTACTACAACACCACACTTGAAGGTTCATTGGAGCTACAAGCACAAATTTCCTTTCAATCTACCACTACAATGTCTGAACTATTATTGCTTACGCTGTTCTAATCTTTTGAGAGGTGAATTTACAATTTTGACGTAAAAATATTCATGTCATGACAATTCTCTCTTAAATTGAAGATAATTGAATGGGAGATCTTCTGCTTGGCCATAGTTTTAGTCATCACCCAACCACTTCTCACCAAGCTTACTAGGGTTTAGTTTTACTTATCTAAGTGGTTGATCGGATAATGTACAGAATCTGCGCATGTAAATGCACAAGCGAAAAAGAGAGAAAGTTTACCAAATTTTTTTTTAAAAACAGAAGCATGTAACTGCCAAGGGTTCAAGATTGAATCCCCTAGGTCAAGAAGTGGTTCAATAGTAATTTCAAGCCGTGAACAGATGATTCTGCAGAGCATCACCTAACACCACTCTCTGATACGCCTTTAAAGTCTTTCTTCCCATGATGATTATGGCTGATCATGATGTTCGACAAGCAATGAAGGTTTAGCATGCAGGTGAAAAACATTTCCATCTCCAACGCCCATCTCTAAAGAAAAACTAGAAGCCGACGTTGGCTTCCTTTGTTTCTGCGAGCAAAATGAGTAAGTTCTCAGACGATTCATTACCAACATGTAAAAAATGTTAACCAATGAGAAGAGGCTACAAACCCCTCATTAGTCATACCATTGCCAGTGAATCAAATCATTTAAAAGTCATAGAAAGTAAGAGTCAAAGGTTCAATATCAGGCGAAATGTTGTTATCTCTTTGATCCAAACAATATTATGTTCTTTATTCAGATTTGAGATTATTCCCATACAAAATAGCAATCCATGAACTAAGTGTATGGTTGGTTTGAGCATATATTTAGGGTAAAGTTGGCAATCGAGACTTCAAAGGTATATTCTCTTCTTTCAGGTAAATATATGTGAGAAATTCGACATGGTTTATCATATCGATATCTCAAGTCTTCGACTGAATACATCTTTTAGACGAAGACTGGTGTCGCACAGGAGCCATATCTAGCTATGCTTGAAGAACTTTTGCATTTTAAAATCCCATGTTCTCAACCATCTTGTCCAGCTTAATTCGCCTCCAAGAAAAGGAGGTTTTGTTAAAGTGATGAAGGAGTTCACATATATCACAAAGTCAGGTCAACCCAAAGTGTCAATAAAAAATTCATATATTTTGGCAGACATTCATCTAATGTTAAAAAAAGGATGCCAAGATATTCCGATGGATTATGACGATCAGTAATAACAGCTCTTAACTTTCCAACTAGTATTTGGTTTGGTCGTTGAACAAATGCATTAATCATACAAATAAAAGTTGAACCACCTTGATTAACCCTCCACCCTACTTTAAACAGGTCTATACAATCTTACTATGGATGATACTTTGCTGTCTTTTCTTTTGAGTCTTCTCAATGGGATCGGGTTGGGGCGTCAAGCACTCCAACTTAATCACTGCTGAAAATTAGATTATCCATTGAGTGGATGCCTAACAAGAGATTGCATGTATTTCATACTCAACAAGAGAAAGTCTTTATGATAGCAAGGTTCTTGACTGCAACAAATAGTGGGGATAAATTACCAACTACAGAAGTAGAAAACTTTTAATCCAGATTATTCACGCTCAAGGTTTCAATAGTAAATAACTAATTGCAACACATTAAGTTCAGGATGATTCGTTTTACTTAGGCACTCCATGAGCAATATCAAAAATCTCAACAGGGTTCAGAGGTGCTGTATTCTCTTAAGGCTTTCATTCCCTCTTCCTGTGTGTATTCACGCATTCCATCTTCAAAAAGAATAAAGGGCTTTCCAATTACTTAGAGGAGACATTAAACACAAAAAGATTATGCCTTTCAAATTAGAGCCATCCTTCAGGACTGTGAAGAACCTTAAAGGGTAAAACATAAAACCCCACCCCTCGCACGCAAAAAAAAAAAAAAAAACAGACACAGACGCACTGACAGTGAAGCGAAATAATTTGGTGCTTATGCCATTTTCACGAAATTGGCATGTCACTGAATATTCAGGGGTAGTCCAGATCCGACGAAACCCTGCATAGGTATTAGGTCACACAACCTTCTTATTTCAGCAAGGCACTTTCTTTAATCACTCCTTGCATATGAAATAAAGAAACTCGTAGCTAGCTAGGTCATTAGTAGTACTATCATTGGTATCATGAACTTCTAAGGATCAGCTGAAATAATTCACTTGACCCATCTTTTGCTATAGCAGGCAAACAGCCAACATTTTCAGCTTTTTTCCTAGTGGGTAATCTCTTCAACAACAGCCCTTAACGTGCCGAATTGGACTCTATGGGTCTCATTCAGATAAAAAGTTAGCAAGGGAAAGCTATATCTATACATATACATATACACAAACATCTGAGGTATTCACGCCATTAACAGTTTCAGGGAGAAATTAAAGAAATGCATTAAGTTTTGCAAGCTGTGCACGTTCTCGTTGTCAAATGATTAATACACTTTAAGGCCCTGATTACAAGCAAAAAAGAAAAGTAAAAACAAAAAACACGGGATAGGGTGGGAGGTATGTTCAACAGGTAAAATATGACAATGGTCTAAGAGAGTAAGTAGTGTTGTAAGAATTTTAAGGTAACGGAACTCAGTTGAGAAGGGTTTAGGATGTTATGTCTCAACGCACTGCTTTCAGATTTTCTGCTACACATCCGTATGCATTTGATGCAAAAAGTGTCATTTGATCTATGTTGCATAAAAAGCTTGGCCATATGAGCATCAAATCAGATCGTGTCTTCATATCGATTGAAGTGTCAAGAGATTTACATCTTTACCAAAAACCTAGATATATAATAAGTCTTTGTATAATTTCTAGAACAAAGAGGTCATCCATAAACAGAACAGCCCAAGTGATCCAGGCATCTAGTATTTTCTCAGCTTATGATATCAAAAAAAGCATCTGAACAATTAGTCCTGAAAGCTCAGCGGATGGCATTCTTCAGGTGATTTATAACATGAAGTCATAGTGCATAATTAGTTTATATTTAGAGATCTGTTAGTCCCTTGTTTTAAGGAAAAAAAAAGATTAACATAAACATCCAAAGGGGGAAAGAACTAAAATGAAGTCTCAACAAGCAAATGATCTTATGATTTGTGCACCTTTCTTCCGGCCATATCTCCTTATAATAAGTAGAGCACCCTGAACAAAAAAAATTCTACCCGCATCACATCTCTAAAATCATGCTCATACCTCTCTTATAAGAGAAAAAGAGTCGATTCAGCAAGAATACTCAAACACTGTTTTGAGTATTGCCTTCACCTATTTTCACGTCACTCTTTATCAATCATGTGAAATTGGAGCCTTATACAAACTTTTCACTTTTCATGTATGAATACGTAGGCTATATCTTCGATACATCGCATAACCAGACATAAGCTATATGTTAAGCATGATAACAATGTTGGTCCCGTTCTCTAGCAGCTTGTGCATCCGATTGCGCAATGCTTAGGGTTCAATACGGCTTGCATTTGGTCCCATTCATATATTCCAATCGGTTCTGTTTGCGTGTGCACTTGGTGGTTCTGCAGGTGATTTCTTCCTCGTTAATTTGTCTCCACGTGCAATGGAGGCCTTGCACGTGAGAGGGAATTTGAGCATGATATAATATTGTTGGGTCCACTCTCTAACAACTTAAGCTTTTAAAGCAACTGGTATCTTAACATAATATAACGTTTGAAAGGGGACCATCTGAAAATTTTGAACAGTGTCAATATCACATTAGTGATATTGACAGAATGAAACTGTAATCTATCTCATGACTGCATATTAACAACCACACTACCATGAATCTCCATCTTACTGTTGATAAGTAACAAGTTTATAAAAGAAAATGCACAAAAAGGGCAACCATTATACGTGCAGGGTCTAAATACCAGCTTAAAACATCGTCAGACGCACAGAAAGAGCAACAAGCCGACCAATCCCCATTAACCCTTTAGTTTTTCCCACTGGCCAAACATCATAAATAATGGAAAATCAAGCTTTTGTCAACTCTATGAGAGGGATCCGCTTCTTCACCAATCTTGCAAAATAATTGAAAGCTTTGTCCTCCGTACCCTCAAAAAACAGCTCCAACAAACTGCTGAAGCTATCCACGACATCAATGATCAGCATCATTGTCTCTGCCGAATCAGCATTATACACTAGGAACTTTTATATGCACCTTGGTCTGAATTTAGCCAAGTGCATACACTGCCGAATCAGCATTAGAGTCTGACAAGGTTAAGTTTGGGACATAGGGACGATGTTAAGATGGGGGAAAGTGGGGAGGAGGGGGAGGCGGGAAATTGTAACACCCGGTCTCACATGAGATATGTGGGAGCCTATAAGACCCTGACCAAATAACTCGGGAGTACATACTTGGCTAGTCGGGTTGGATTAACAATTACTCTATGTTGAAGTTCTATACAAGCAAAGTAAAAGGCATCAACTAGTCCAGTTGATTTTATACTACATCTAAAAAGAAAGAATCAAGATCAGTTATCATGTACGGAGTGCACGCAATCCATGTCAATTCATTTATTATAAACATATCCGGGAGTTTGCATTATATACAAGCATTAATTACTCCTATACAAGAAAACTGCACCACATGGGACCAAATACTGCATTTATAACCAGTACAGTTATAAGAAAGAAAATGGCAAGTGATCAGACTACATTCCAGATCCATCATTTCTGTGGAGTGTTAAGCGATCCTCTCATGGATCTAACATATTACTTGAAGATCATTGTGCCAGTCTAATTTTTACTCTTCTCTTGTGAGTTTTGCAAGGGAAGGGTTACGCTAAACAAGAAAACAACAGGTAACACTTTGTTCTAATACCAGATCATAGACCGGATACTCATTGCTGTAAAATATACGATCAAGGTGTCAGCCAAAAGTTCTTTATTAAACATCCTTGAATACATAATAAAATGTAGAAAAGCACACATGTATAGAAAGAATTATAAAACCTAAGCAAAGATAAAAAGATGCACCAAAAAAGTAAACCAAAGATACATGGTTTAATGACTTTGATCTTATCAGTGAATGCTCAAAGTCTCACCTCTGAACTTGCTCTCAACCTTCTTCAGTGGGTATATAGAAGTAAAATCTGATACCGTAAACATTACCTGTAAAAACTCATCAAACAAGTAGACAGTCTAATTTTCAGAAGAAAAAAAAAAAAACTAACCAGATCAATGTAATTCAAAATTGAGAAAAATGAAGGTGAAATTCAAGGATGATGACCTGATGCTTTGGGGTATGAAGCTAGTTGATTTGAGAATCTCACGTATATGTGATTGGCCAAAATTATGACAATCCCGGGCATACTTGTTACATGGCATGTCGTGCTTAGATTCTTTTACTGTGGTACAATGTTGTCATGTAAGTGAATTTCTTCAAAAGAGAAAAAGAAAATGTTCTCTAGATCAGTGAAATTAAAGGAGACGCTGATGTTGACTTCCGAAGTAAATTGGGAATTTGATCATACCTCTGCCCATATCAATAGTCTTGCATTCAAAATATCTTGAGAAGCTTGAGCTTGAAGTAAGTTCTGTTCAATTAAACGCGATTGTATTAATTCGTAAAGACGCCACAATGTGACATGTCATAGGAAACGAAAGGACTATGAAGAAAAAGGAAATAATTCAAGCATAATGGAAAGAGAATCATTTGAACTGTGAACAATGCAGTAATTAGTAACCCTAGTTGTGTAATATATCCTTCCTGGTCGGAGATTTCTATATCAGAGTCACTTCCATCTCAATTTTCTTATCTACCTATCTCCAAATAGGTAGTGCAAAAGGACTTCTATAGCAAGTAACAACTTTGTACTTGGAAATTTTTACTAGTTAGTCACGATTTCAGCCTCTATTTCAACCATCAAACAATGATACGCGTTGCAGTTGACAATTTTCATGACGCAATACTTATTATATATCATTGATTGATTCCCTATGCTCAACTACATCATCATGCAATAATCTTTCATAAATACACGTTGCATGATCAATTCTGTGCTGCTCATCAAATTTATTCATTTAGCACAATACTCGCCTTATTAAATTATTCAAGTACTTAGACAAAAACGATCTTATTGGGATGGATATGACTCGCCATTGTTAGCTATCATCCTCAATCGTCGTAGATATCACTTGAAAATGAAAAAAAAAAAAAGAACATATCAACTGATAAGCCTTGACAAACGCCAAATAAATAAACATTAGAGGGCTATTATCACGACACGAACTTTTGGTAGCTCACAAGGCTAGTGCAGTGATTGCATGCACGGACAACACGCAGAACTACAGAGTTTCCAATAAAATATTGGTGTGACATCCAAATTCAAATTATTTATGTTCACAAACGCAGTTTGAAGAATCTAAAAGGGCCTAAGGGGAAATGTCAATTACAGCGCCAGAGGGAGGGGGAGCATAGGTGGGCAAGTGACTTCCTCCACTCTTGTGAAATATTCCTTTTTTCCTACTCCTAATTGCACATGTCCATTGCATTTAAGGAAATTATCACTCTTCTGCCCAGTTTGATTCACACACAAAGACAAAATCAAGACCGCAATGATAAATGCGTTCCAGTTTTTACCACTTACACTCAATCGAACGATTCTTATAATTGTGACCCTTTAATATGCTTCTTGGAGACACTAATAGATGTTCAGAGACAAAGTAGAGTATAGTTATTATAAGGTGGAGTACATGCAAAGGATGCGTTAGGCACTTCATGCTTTTCCCATATTCATTCAAGTGCGTTTTCCCGGTGATAGAGTGAAAACATTATCATGTTAATATTTAAAACCTTTCTGAATAATATTTATACTTACAAACTTCCAGTTTACGGCGGTCAATTATAAATATTCAGAGGCCAAAGGTGAGTAATAGTGAACATTGCTTGATGTTTCGTGCTCTGGATGATAATCAATCCAACTAACCAACTGCTACTCTGAAGAGCCCATTTAAGCAACCTAGAAGTAGGTCGATCGCAAAAATTGCAAAACACATGCGTTTGGTTAGGTCATGTAACTCATCATTGGGTGTCTATTTCCAATTAACAATCAAGGTTTTTTCCAAAATGAGGTGCGCTAGTTAATTAGAGAAGTATGGAACTAACATTGCTTTGACATTACCCAAATCCAGTACTGCTTTGGCAACAGCAACTCCCACCATCGAAGATACAGAAGAAAATGGAGCACAAAACAAGCTCTTCTTCTTCAACCAAAATACACAGGACTTATACAAAAAATCTGGCAGAGTACAAAAGAAAAAGGAAGATAATAAACGCAGGTAGCTAATTTTACCGCGGAAGGGGGCGAAATGGATACTTCACGAGATGAAGCAACAAACATGGCGATTGTTTGTGGCGGTGCCGGGACTTTTGCTTGACATTGATGAACAAAGCCATGCTCTTCCTCAGCTTCCATGGACTACTGCTACTAATGGTGGTCGAGGACGGGGGTGAAACGCTGAAGGCATTCGACCTCGAACTCTCCGGCCAGCGGGAAGAAGGAGATTGAGGTTGTGTGAGTGGGCCGACATTGTGACCCAAGAGGCCCAAAAGGTTTTGCAGTAGACCATAGAGGCCCAAAGGAAGAATAAAAGAAGAGTTCCCAGCATTGGTCCATTTCGGTAGCCCCGCACCGATCCGCAAAAAGAATGATCATAGAGTATTAAAGTATTAGATTAGATTTTTATCATGTTCCATAATATTTGATCGTGTCTGACATGTACGCTTATTTAGAATATGAATCATATAAAATGAATTTTTAAAACTATTCCAAGAGAGAGAAAGATGAGAGATGAAGAAAGTGGGCCAAAAGAGAACAAGTGAGTTCTCGAATGATTAATTGTAGAAAGATAAAATAGAATACAATAAGTGTAAAAAGCGTTAACGTGAAAAAAGACTTAGATTCTTAATTTTGGGATAGTTTAATAAAAAAATATGATCAATTTTTTAGGATTTTAGGATTAATTACACTCATTGTCCCTAAGGTCCTCTGACCTAACAGAATATCCAAATACATAACGGAATGATCAAAACGGGACGATATTGCCCATAAGTAGAATTGTATTTCCTAGTTTGCCCAGGAAAATCAATCATTTCTTCTCAAAATCTTCTCCCTCACCCCGTCGCTGCCGCTCCCACCCTCCATCCCTCCGCTGCCGTCCCCCTCCCTTCCCCCATCCCATCTAATTCAATTACAGAACATCCCCTTAAATAACACAAATAGTACAAACCCAGTAATCTCAACCGTCAATTTCTTCTCTTCCACCACCACTTGCCTCGTCGACTTCTCGCAAAAGGTCGCAAAAATTTCACAAGGCCAGAATCGTATGTTGCGGCAGTGGCTCACAGTGGGGGTGAGTGGGTAAGGGTGGGGCTAGGTGAGTGGGTAACCTGGTTATAGTGGCGATGACGGGGGGTGGCTGGATCTGGCGGCGGCGGGGTAAACGGGGCTGCCATGAGTGGTTGAAGTGATGCCTGACGAGGTGGGAGAGGGAGGGCGAGGGTGGGTGGGTGGGTGGGGCTATGAGGGGGCAGCAGCGGCATAGGTTAGGGGAACGGGGCGGTGGCAGCGACGTAAGTTAGGGGTTAGGGAAGAATAAAAATTATGGTAGAGCTCTGTGGGTTGAGGAAGGCGGCGTGGCGTGGGGTGGGGTGAGCAATGAGAATTAGGATTTTCCCTTTTTTTATATAAAGAAGGTATTTTAAGGAAATTAAAAATCATATATTAAGAAATACAATATTTTGAAATAGAAAATTTGGATAAAGATAGAATTAGAATTTCAAATCTTAATTTGGAAATTAGGTTTTAAAATCTTTATATAGTATATACCATTTGAAACCCTAATTTTTCAAATTGGGTTTTGGTATCTTAATTTGAAAGTATATTGTACAAGGGTAGTATTGTCATTTTAAAAATATGTATTGATAACATCATGAAAAAAGTACACTTTTTAAATGCATACTCGACAGATTGACACATGCGTTATCTTTTTAATGTTTGTGGTCATGGTCTGTTATCTTTTGAAACTTGATATTTTTTTATTATAATTTTACCCTAATCTCAAAGATATAGGTGTAAATAATCCATTTTTTTAAAACGGATGGAGTACTATATAATATACTATTACGCACTAACTCAACAAATTATTTCTACGATAATTTAACTTGTCAAGTTATATTTATTTTATCTATAAATATTCCTTTCTATTCTATTTCATGTTTATATGTACCGCGGTCGATCCTAGGATTTTATGAAGATCAGTGAGGAAAGGACAGTGAAAAAGATGGAGTATTAGTCACAGTTTCGGGTTCTTTTTTGGCTAGTTCCTTGGTTCTTCTTGAAGTTCTTATAAAGTCATATTTTAATGCTTATTTTTTTGTTTTGAAAATGATCAGAATTGTAGTTTATATAGCCCCGTTTGTATGTGAATTCAAACTCTGGACCTTAAGGTTATTCCTTAAAGACTTTTATCACTTCACTCACCCCTAAGGGTTCATATCTTAGAACATGAACATGGGATACAATCACCACTATATTTGAACCTTAGAAGTTTCCTATTTATACAAAAGTACAATCATGTCATTGTCTTTGGACCACTTGGAAATTCTTTATTGGTTAGCTATTTAAAAAATTAATAATCGCACTCCACTTTTAATAATTTACACTAGGTGTTCCTAACTTTGCAATTTTAATACACTTGCTACTCCACTTGGTTGCATGTTTCAAAAATCCAAAAATATCACTGCTATCATCAACTTACTGAATTAATCAACTTCCAAAATCAAGATCACCACCACCCACAACCCAGACTTCCATCCCCACTACCCATTATTACACTAACATCAACGAATCTCTTATACACCATTGCCAGTTCCCGCAACTCTGCACGCATGCGAGTGCACACATACGCACACGCACACAAATGGGCGAAATGTAGGTCGGTGTTGGCGAGGAAAAGGGCAGAAAGGGGAACTTAGTATAAATCAATTCCACATTGGTTGTTGATGGGGATTTCAATTGGCCCAACATGCTTAGTTAACTAATATGATTGTGAAGCGTTTTGACGACGACTGTTAGAGATTTGATGGATGGTGGTAGTTGGCAGTCTCGGCAGTGGTGGTTGAGGACTTGGATCGCGCGGTTAAATGTCAAAGAAGAGTTTTGGGGTCTTTTTTCTGGTTAAGGTTGATCTGCCACTGCTGATCGCTATGATTGTTGGCGATGATCAATCATTTGGTAAGTTTGCGATGGTTTTGTGGCAGTGGGACTATTTGGTGGTGGCGGTCTATGGCGTGTTTGTGATGAGTGTTGTGGTTATGGGATAGAGTTTGAAAGTAGTTTTTGAAAAGTGTCAAACATTTGAAAATCCGATAGTGTAACACTGTCCACCAAAAGATATTAGTAAGAGGTGTTAGTATAATTTTCTAAAAGAGGGGTAGCAAGTGAATTAAGACATGAAGTTAGGGTACCAAGTGTAATTTACCCTCCTATATTCAATATCAGCCCCTCCAAGACCAGCTGCAGTAGACCAATTGAACTAAGCCTAGCTGTAGCAATGCTGCGAGCAGAAAAAGTCTGACATACCATGCAGTTTCTATTCATTTTTTCCTTTACTTATCAGACATGAACTAAGCAAAACTTGAAAATTATAGCTTCTTCCTCGAAGCATACTTTTTAAAAGAACTTTCCCCTCCCCCACCCCAGAAAAAAGAAGAAGGAAGAAATAGGGGAAGGAAAGAAAGTATCACTGGCTGTATAAAACAGTATTGAATCCGGCCCAATTTTTAATCACTGCATGATTCAATAATGTCGATTTAAGTTACTGTCCACTGATACACATTTTACTGTAAATTCTATAACTAACAAATGGTCATGGTATAAACCATTTGAATTGCTACAGTTACAAACAGCTCCGGAGCTACCGATCCTCGGTTGATCCTTCGTCTCTCCACAAGCAACCGATCCTTGGTCTCTCCGCAAGCCAGAAGTCTTATATAATGTATCGAGACCCCAAAAGTCCATTGCCCAGCGCGCCTTGCGTATAAAAAGGAAAAGCACGCCAAGGAAGCTGAACAAAAAGAAAGCATAAGCAGTAAAACATCTACCTATTCTGATCTCCGCCGATCTTTCGGGTTGTTGTACACGGGTAACAGCCACCGGGGACTATGTTTCCTCCTCCCATAACACCGCCAATAAAGCACCAATAGCATCACCATAGAACCGATTGGAATGGCCCATCTGTCTCAACAATGAAAATAAGATACATGAGCACTGCTCATCACAAAAGAATCCAAGACAGTATCAGAATCCTCCTATATATTCAGTTTTAGTTCGGTTTTCAATTTCAACTCAAGGTTAGCAAATTAGCTCCTGCTAAAGTCTTCTACATTTAAAAAGTGACTTTTTTCCATTTAATTTGAAAAAACAGTATGAGAACCAAATAAAGCATGTGTTATGTCTAATAGGGATAGGTTTGAGTACAAAATGGACTCATGCTTTTAACAAGACGACAACACTCATTTCCCATTAAAACACATTTTTTGCAGCACTAAGTTACCTTATGAGCCATACTCTCACACAAGAATTCCGTTTGATCCATAATCTCATGAAACATTACCTTATTAGGCATACAATCTTATGATCACATGAAGCCAAGATGCTAAAAAATATAATTACCTGTCCAAATCAAGGATAGGGCTGTAAACAAGTGTCTCCCAAGTTGCTACAATAAAATGCCAAACTGGGTTGTAATAGAGAGATTCCGCTGACCAAAACATCCTCGTATAAGTCTCTAAGAAGATAAAGAGTATCCATGCCCCAATTTCAATCAGAATGAACTTTATGACAAACCGGCCCAGCACCACCATGACAAGGGAGAAGGCCACCAACCAATTGAAGAGCCTGTGGTTATATTCTTTGATAAAAAGAGATTTTGACTTCCCCATCATCTGCAGATTTGAAGTTTGGGTGAGACAAGCATCTTCGTTTGTGACATTTAAATGTACTTATCTACAAAAACAGACTTCTTACGCATAAATATGAAACTTGGAAATATGATTTCGTTCCAATGCGGTGAGAATACTACCCATCACTAGATCACAGCAAAATTGACTCGAAACTTCAATAACCAATTATCAAGAATTAAGCTGCATGAACTGCAATTAGCAACTACAATACCCTCGCATAACTTGCAATAGCTAGGCTACCAGGTAAAGTTACAATAACCAACTACTTCTCAGTTGATAGTTACAGGATACTGATCCTACAGCCATTCTCTCCAATGACACAAATCCTCTCGGGTCACAGAGTTATTTAGTCCTAGTTTGTTCCCATCTTTCAACATTAAGTACCTCGAGTTAGTCATTGGCGTAGCTTCTAGATTTATAGCCTGTTTTGGGATGATCTGCCCATAGAATGAAAATTTGAAGGAAAAAGAGAACATGTTAAAAGTATGCCAACCTTCATCATCCGCTGTTCATAGCTGGCTTTAGAAGGTCCAACACACTCCTTCTCGAAACTCTGGTTGCACAGGAGGAAACCTGCATTAAATTTTGCCATGGAAGGAAGTCTAAGGACTTGAAGCTGATCCATTTTGTCCTCGCATCTAATATACAGTGCCTCACACAGCTTTGAAGACCGATATTCATTTGCCATAATGGAATTCTTGTACACCTGCAGAAAGTCTCCAATAAGCAAGAATTTGACAACTCAATAGTACTAAGGTAGGCCAAATATTACCTTCTCAATTTCTTCATCCAGCTTTTCAACTGATTTCTTCGCATGATGGCGACCAAAATGTTGCTCATCAAAAGCCTTCATAGCCTCTTCTCTAGAACCTTCATGGGCTATTTGCAGAGACTGCTCAGAGAGAGGTAAAACCAATTTAGCCATCATATCGGTGTATATTTTCAGACAGCGCTCCAGAATACCCTTATTAAAAACCTCCACAAGAGAGCCCGTGGATGGAATCTCTCCCTTATTCAGGGCTTCAAGAATCTGAAATCGAAGCTTAATGTTAAAGAGAGAACGTACAGGAGAAAGGCATATTTCAAGTGCTCTCCTTCCCACTCACTTCCTTAGTCTAGTGCACACGCATGTACACACATAGATAATGATAAATGCACCCCAAAATGAATCAAGGGATTACATAAATGTGTCACATAAGAAGCCCATAGATTTTCCGAAGTAGTTTGAGGGTCTGAAACCAAAAATACTTGGGGAATATGTAAAACTACCTGCTCCAAGAAAGACACGAACTCCTTTCCATTTAGAGCTTTACCCTGCACGATCTTTGGACGGATAACAGATGCAACGAGTTCTTTCAATAGGTCCCTCTTCTTCACATAAAATGGGTCAAGCTCGCCATCCTTCATGTCACAAAGCTTTGTCCGCTGGAGATGAGGCTGTTTGAAGGGTCGGACTGCGCTATTAGATCATTCTGAGACAAATTTTGCTAGCATGTGTTTGCCAATTCCCACAAAATAGTAAAATACAAAGCAGATCACCATAAGGGCGTTAAATAGATTCCAAGAGAATCAGATTTTAATTCCCGTAATCATACGCCTCTTGCCTTCTCTTGGAATCCTTTGATCTAGTGAGTTATTCACAGTTGCAATGGTTTGGAAAATTTAAAGGCATCTGTTATCATAATTCGTTGAGCTTAAGCCTCAGTCAAGGTAAAACGTACTTATTGGCCAACACAACATGATAATACGATAATAATTCATGTGTGAACATCGACAACAGTAACAATGGCTCTTTTGACATAGTCAAATCCTCACCAGCCACCAAAATGTGATAAACATATCCATCAATATAAGAGGGCTTTCTACCCTTCTCTACATAACTAACAATTAGTCTAAATCCCAAATTCTCTCCTTGTTAATCGTCGTGAGGTCCATGCAAGAAAAGAACAATGTTTTAGCCCATGCCAAAACATGTAAAAACGTCATTCTGATCAGTTCTTAATGCTTGAAGATTAAATGATGTGGTGTCATTTGTCTTTAGATTAACAAGTCATTTTCAAGTAAACTAGGAATATAGCGAATCTGACTGTGTCAAACATCAATATTAAATATTGCCTGATGGAAAGCATGTTCAACACTTCTCATGCACCCATGCAAAGTCAGGTCCAAGAAAACCATTCATAACTTTTTCATGTCCGCGTTATATTGTTTGGAGTATTTCTTACTCATGGACAGCGGACATGCTATCCGGCCAGACATGGAATAGAATTTAGTGGCTACCTTAGAAGTATAAAACAGAAGAATCATTAAACTGGAAAAAGCAAACCCATACTTGCGGTAAGCTAAAGGCTGTGCTATTATCACCCATAATAGCCAATGAATCGCGGATCTGGTTAACCTGCTCGAAGTAACAAGGAAACAATAAGATGAACTATTATAGTAACAATGTCATAATGATCACGTTCTAGGGAGAGGACAGTACCTGGGCTATATTCTTGTCACCTGTGGCAATAAAAAGCACCTACAAATCAACCTGTGTTCTATAGTGTAGTATAATTATAATTGGTTTAACCCAGCCTGAACATGGATACAGGTAGGAGAAAAACTAACCGTCGGAATTAGGGACGTGTCGAAGAGCTTCATCTATCATTTCTTGCACGGATTTCCCTTCTGCAAAACGCCAAAATTAAAGTGAAATAATGAAGAATGGAGATGCCCCTTGCCAAGAACATCTCTCATGTCAAAAACCAGAATAAACTTAGGCTACAAATGATGTTACTATGCTGAAAGACGATGAATTGGTTCTAAGGAACCAGAAAACATAGCCAATGAGATGTAATAGCAGTTTACAGCCATTGACTAAACTACGTCTATTTACAAAATTTCAGCTTTATGTGTGGTAAATCATCATTAAGAAATTATGAAACCAGGTCGCTCTATAAATTCTCAGAGACTATTCCAAGAAATGATCTGAACTTACGTAAGAAATCACGCTGTATAAGCCACAGGAGCTTAGCCGGTTCAAAGGCAACATCTTGCCCCTGCAAGAATATCCAGGTTCACTCAATCATATGCACAACCAAACTAGACTTATAACTCACTTTTTTTTTTTTCTGTTTCCCTCTTGGTGTCTCTCACTTAAGAAAGAGATGTGAGGGCCTTCGTTACAAGAAGATACATCAGGAGCAAATGCGATTTAAATATTACCTTCACTCTGTGCATCACATACAAGAAACACAAAAAACATGAGACACGTCAGAGTCAGGAGCCAAAATGGAAGCTGAAAAACAAGAATCGGAAAGAAACATTATGTAAAAGCAACTACATGAAATAAAATAAGTTGCCCGAGCCCCAGATTACAGACCTTCCATAGAACTCTTCAGCAAGCTCAACTGCAAATGACAACCGTGATATGTCTGCTTCACGAATCTAAAAATGAAATATGGCTAACATATTAGTAGTCCAGGATATATACCACCTTCTCTCTGTAATACAGGCAGCAGGAGGTACCTAGAGGTGAATATCAATGCCCGTCGATCCACAAGTAAGATAAAGAAGTAAAACATTAACTCCTTCAATTTAATGAATTATGTTTTATGAGTAGCTCTCATGAGACCAAGTGAGAGCTAAGCTAAAGTTTGTGCATATTCTTTTGGAGCTAATACTAAGTTACAGTCATAAACCATGACAGTGACTACAATGGCTGAGTGGCAAGCATAGCTTGAGTGAAGCACTTTGTTGTGAATCATTCTACCTTGAAAGACACTTCAATTTTACTCAATGCAATGGAGATTTAATAACCAGCTATTTTGTCAAGCTGCCAGCCATGGCACGGGATAATTTTGGAGAGGAAGCTACCTAGCTTAATAGTAAAACCAAAGACGACTTTCTAACTACAATTATTTTCCGAGTTAATTTGAATTTAATTCTGCCAAGTGTCACCTGCAGAGAGTGTAAACACCAAAAGTGCTCCCATAACAAATTAGTTTAGATAGTGTAAACACCAAAAGTGCTCCCATAACAGAATAGTTTATGATGGCTTTCTCTTGTATTACTGCATTATAGATACTCTCCATATCATAAGAACAAATCCCTCAGCCCAAAATGTTTGACCCACCACAACCTACCACTAAACTATGGAAAAATGATTCACAAACGCCTTCTCTTCCTATCTTACAACCCAGGTAGATGATGAATGATTCATGGACATCACAAATTTCCATCTTCTAACATAGCTGTCTAGTCCGCATGATGTTTAACCAAAATGAAATAAATAAATGAAAAAGCTACAAGCAGAGCGACAAACCGTCTCAGGTAAGTTATAGATAAGCACAGAACTCAGAACTGTTGCCAGAGCAAATATCCTGCAATACCAAGAATCAGATGAGAGTGCACAGCTATTTGCAAGCATAAAAGGAGCTGGGAATAATTCACGACTTCAAGATCACCTATCGTCGTATACATTTGACTTCCCAATACTTTCAAAACCCTCAGTATCAAGGTACAATACAGAAGTCTTTACTCCATCCACATCCATTTCAAGTGGAGTTCCCCATACCCATATTCCTGGAAGAAACACATAGTGGATTTCTTAGGGATATCTAAATAAGTATAACTGTGCAGATCCATGGCATTGTGAAGATAACCCTGCATCTACCTTTTGTTTTAGTATCACGCATGTGCCCAACGCCAAAACCTGCAAAGTTCAAACTTCATGGATGAGAAAACCACTGTCTATGCACATTACATAGAAGTAGTTCTGAACGCCAAATCGAACTAGCAGTGTTGGAAGCACACCTTCGTCACAAGACAGAGACAGAAGCTGATTAAGCAGAAATGATTTCCCAGAGCGATATGGGCCAATCACCTGATAAGACGACCGCGTAAACCTGGATTAGTAAAAATTAGGTATTCCACATGTGCACCACGAAAATTTGGGGCTATTGTGGAAGTAGAGGATAATGAGGTAAACCAGAAAAGGAAGCATAATCAGTTAAATTCTATCCTAAAGTAGAGAAGACGTGGAAACAAGGTCAAGCAGAATAATACTTTGTATGTTGTTCTAGAGCTAAAAAGCAAAAAGTAAGTCGTGGACTCTGCTTGGTTTGCTTTAGACAAAAATTCTTTTTGTGAATTAAGTTAATAAGGAGAAGTTTACAAAATACAGAAAAATGATTTTTGATGTAACCGTTTGCCTGGCAGAAATGTTGAGATGAGCCCAAACATTGTGTTATCAAAAGTTACAATTTTTTTAACCATATAGAAAAAGTTCACCTGTTCCCCAAAGACAGGTTTAGAAAACCCAAACAGGCAGACACCAAGTAACAAAGAAATTGTGAATAACATATTTTTAAGAATATGTTCCAGAAATTGATCCTGAAACTGCAAACAAATGATACTGAATAGCCTCTAAAATTTTTTTAGGTGCTACTGGGTATTGATCTCAAGCTTACAGCAACAGCTGAAATAGGAGTAGTTATTCTCTCAATTGCCTCCAATCCTGCCCTTGAAAGACGAAGTTTTGTATGACCAGGGTCAGGTTCTACAATAGGAAACCTGTAAAAAGAGAAAAGAAGCATAAGCACCTTACACATGTATTACCTAAAATTCAAATATATATACTTGCATTTATACCTGGCTATGTCTACTTATCAAACATTGCTGTTATTAATTGTTGATAGAAAGATAAAAACAACGCCATTATGAAAGAGTAGTGATATTTTTGTATGTGAACCATACTTACATGCCCTTGCTGAGTTCTTTTCCTCTTTATATTTATAATGTTATGTCAATGTCGTGCCATCTCTGTATCTCTTTCTATGTCAATGCTTCATATACCATAATAGTGGTTGCTCTCTATTAGTTGACACTCGACAGTTGTAACTCTTGCATCAGAGCTATGAAGGGTATAGCATACGGTTAAAATGTTACCTCCACTAACTCTTGAGCATCCAGGCCAAAAAGTGAAGTTAAATACTAATTAGTTGATGAGGTACTGCGCAGCTTAAAAACAAAAACAAGCCTATTCTTGGTCCGGTAAACAGTCTATTCAAATTGGTCCTAAGTCCTTCAACTACTACTTTCTACGTTAGTTGCTGACTGAAAAAACAGAACAGAAACAGCATTAGTCGCCATAAAAAACAATAGCTTTTCTGTTGTTCATGCAGATAGCATAATCTCAAGTCTGAAGTTTCTCAGGTAATTTGTGCCTTACATCGTAAAACAAAAGTTTATTTCTTTTGTAATCCCAAAAACAAGGCCTTAACAAGAGAGCTCAAACCCTAAAGAGCATTCCAGTTCATAAATCCAAATTGGGAGATAAGATTGCGAAGCTCAAATGCTATACCCCTAAGCTTCAGAGATTGAAAATGTGCATTTACTGATACAATCAAACGTCAAAGACCATACACTTCATGTGATAAAAACAAGAATAGGATCAATGCAGCAAGGCCCTCAAGAGATTCTAATCCTTTGGCAGTCATAGACAATTATTCAGCTTGTCTTACTCCTAATCTAAATGTTTCCTAGAACCCAATCCTTGAATTCGTCACTGCTAAACTAACATCGTATTCATAGCCGACTATTGTACATCTTAACATTGGGCAACAACATAACGTAGGAACCACTGAGTCATGAACTTGATACTGGGACTGTGCTCTTCATATCCACTGCATTAGTGCCCTTCTAGAATTGCATAAGGTATCGCCTACCAAAAGTACGACTTATATTCTCTCCTATTTGTCTACATCATCACCTTATTTAGCAAGGCCTCAACCCCATAAAATTTCATGCTACGTCATCCACCTAAGAAGGACCTGCAATTATCCAATACGCAGACATGCTGTCTTCAGAACTATAAAAAAGTTCATTGGTCTTGTTGGCTAGCGACTTCCTGTGTACTTAAGTAATAAACCACATTGCATATCAAATATATCACAAAACACAATCAACCTAACAGCAAATTATGAGGGGAAAAAAAACCCGAGTCAGCTTTATTGTTTTCTTGTAATTACATAGACCTGAATGTCAAGTTCAAACTCGATGACTACGCAAGATGGCAGCTTATAAAGCATGCATCCTATATACTGAATTAAAACAACTTACGCTTGATGAAGATTCTCAATTGAGAAGGACCCAGATGCGAATAAGCAAATAAAGACCGAAAATACAGCGACCCGAACCGAAATCTCCACCATTGATCTGAGCAGAAAAGGAAGTTATCTTGCAAATGCGGTGCAGTCACGAGCGGTTGTAAGGAACTGCAGGCAATGCGATGCCGTTAGACTGCAACAAATACGAGAAAAGACTGGTTTTGACGACATGGGGAAGATGGAAAGTGGGGATCTCAAGAAGCCATGGCCGAGGGTGCAGGTTAAGAATCATGGACACTGGTTTTCTTGACGTTGCCCAGATTGGAGAAAACCCCAAAAGATGATTTTACGGTTAGAAGAAAGGGAGTCAAAAAGGTAAAGAATGAAAGATTGATCGAATTCTGGCTGAGAGATTTGGAGAGAGAAGGATTGTTCAGTCAGATCCGTCAGAAGAAACAACGGCAAGAAAACGCAGGTTGTGGGGGTATTCTTGTCAATTGAACACTAGTTTACTGTTTTGGGGAAGATATATATGTAGTTTTCAAACGAGGGTCCTGATGATGCTTGGAAGACTATTCAAAGAGTTGCTAAAATGGGGCAAGTCAATTTGTCTTGCGATATTTCGAATGGTAAGAAGATATTTGCAATTTTTTGTGTAATGATAATTAACGGTCACTATATATTTTTTTTTTAAACTTTTTTACTAACACTTTTAAAAAAATATCTAGTAATACTTTTTTAATGTCACTAAATAAAAATAACTAAAAATATTTAACGACAAATAATTGTTTCTATAGAAAGGGTTATGGATATTTTCTTACCATTCGGATAGTGGTAAAAACTTTTTTTTTAAATAGTCTTCTATACATAAAGGTTTTGTTTATGTCAAAAAATAAAATAAAAGACAAAAACAATCCTAAATTTTCAAGTTCATCTCCCACCCAAATATGTATCAAGAGGTTTTATCATTTAGTCAACTCCTAAACTCCTGAGGGTGTACCCTTCCATAAAAGTCATGATATGATTATTTTTTCCTACATTTTCTATTTTGTTGATGAATTTTAGGTTTACTTGGTACATATCAATGGATTCACATGACGATGACGATGGAGGGAAAAAACGCTCGTATGAGTTTTCGTGCACACGTATGTCAAAGATAGTTGTTGGATCATGTCAAATCACTGTATTAAAGCGTTTCTAACCCAAATTATCACTCCTACCATAAAAGTCGTGTGAAGATTATTTTTTGCCACGTGATGAATTGGGGGTTTACTTGGTCTATTTCAACGGGTTCACAAGAGTGATGATAGAGGGAGAGAACGTTGTCCATCGTCGATGTTGTATGAGTATTCAAACACCTTCTTGAAGATAATTGTTGCTTCATGACATATTACCGGATTAAATCATGTCTCACTCACCCGAACTCTTTGTAGTGAACAAATTTTTAGTTGCACCTCCAAGGACAATATAGGCAAAATCAACAGTTTTTTTTTATTCATCTCGTCATCTCTAACATTGTAAAACTAGTTCTATGTCGTTCAAAATCTCCCATAAATTTTTACTGACTAGCAAGTCAAATAACATTAGTGGTCATGTTCTTTCAAGATCTTAAATTTTGTGAAATGACTCCAAAATTTTGTATATATATCGAAAATAGCGTTGAAACAACTTTCTCTGCTTGGGCATGGTTTGGAGGCTTAAGCATTTCCATAAATGGAAACAATAGAAGACACCCCAACCCAACTATTGTATTGGGCTTGGCTTGATATTGCAAGTCTTATTGGTCTTATTCTTAGGGCTGCAACTTGAGCTGGGTGAGAATGGACTTTAACCAACCCAGCTCAAATACACACAACCTTTAACCCATCAAGCCCAACTATTTTACAAAATGTGTTGGTCTGAGTTGGGTCATTGTTAGAATGAATTAAATTGGGTTAAGCCCAATAAAATCACACTAACCCATTCTAACCCAAACAAAAAAACAAAGTCAATCAAAAATTCTCCTTCCCTGACTATCGGCAGAGGCGGCAACCGATTTCCCCAATTTCCCGAAATCAATTTATAGGGTTCTAACTCTAGTCGGACTGCCAACCCACCGTCCTCTCATTTAATTGATTTTACACGTGTTCAATTCAGTTGAATATAATGCAACTCATGATATTTTAACATCCTTTGTCAGGACAGGTGTGAACCATCTTGTTTAAGTCTGTTACCTTCTCTAATTATTGAAAAGTTATATTATATTGGAGCTTCTGTTTGCCGCAAAAGTTCTATTATAACCATGTGCATTAAACAATATAAGTCTGAGCTTAAACATCAGCACCAATTTTTTTTTTTTTTTTTACTTTGGTCCGTTGTCACAAACTGGTTGTGAGGCAGTCTAGCGTAAGGAGGCGCATAATTTAAACGCTAGACTATATAGCAGCTTGTAATTCCATAACTTAACTGCATAAGATTTTGCACCCACCATATAACATTGACTAAAAACAAAGACGCGAGAGTCTCGTTTAAATGTAGTCGGATCATATCCGTGTGGAAATGTCTCACGTCCGTGACACTTTCTTCCGCCCCTGAATTGCTTGAGAAAATGACGCTCCATATCATGGTCATTAAAGATTCCAGTTGACAATATTTAATACTTTGTAATTTGCATTACCTCGAGACGTATGTAAATAACCTGAAAAGGCTATGTGAACAACTGAACATTAATATTTCCCTGTTCTTATCCTCTCTTCCAACTACATTTGAGAGGTGTTTATGGTTCCCGGCTCTCTCCCTCATCAAAACAAGGTCTTCCCTACCCGACAACCACCCTTTAAGTATGCTTACGCATTTAACAGATATAAACCATCCATAAGCGATTTGTTCACCCTCTAGGTGATTGATTATCGTGTACATACACCATCTCTTTGTCTTAAAATAAGTATTCTTTTCGACTGGCCACACAACTTTAAAAGAACTACATAGTATATGACTGGAATACATGACCGTAGTAACTTGTTATATTTTCACTTCTATCGTATTAATGACGTTGGATGCAAATTTTTTTGTGTTCTAATGGTTACTGTGACTAACTTTCAACATCAAGGAGAATGATTGAGAAAATGGTACTAATGAGTGCATAAGTTTTCAATTAAGATAGTTATTGGAACAGCTAAAAAACAAGAAACCTCAGTACGTATTTAAGAATGAAGGCCGGAGTATATGTTTGTCTTTCTTACGAACGCTAAGCCTCATAAACTGTAAAAAATTGATTAGTATATGTTTGCCACTCAAAGTGTCTTAAAAAAAAGACGTTTGTCATTTGCATTATACTCTCAACATTACATTTCAAAAAAATAAGTAAAAACACTAGAACATGTAACTAGCAGATCTTTAGTGGAATAGCTGAAATATAAGTGGCCATTTGCAGTCACCTGATCTTTAAGCTATTGTTTTAATTTCAATGACATTTATCACGAACATTGCATGCATGTGGAGAAAAACTAGTGAATTTTCTTTTGGTACACATCATTATTCATTTCAAGTTCGAAACAAATACATCATAATTCCTGGAATGTACCACAATTTCTTACTTTACAACGTTAACAAATAAAATTGTAAAGAAATCAGCTACCTTGAATTCTTTTGGTCTTGTTCCATACTCCACATAAGCTGTAATTCTGGGGGCGGAAACAACTTGCTTTGTAACGCACTAATAGCTACGTTGTCTCTAAACTGATACAAGGCTTCAATTATCTCACCTAGTAACAACTAGAGGTACAATTTTCATTAAAAAGTGAAGGCTAACAACCTTAACCGGTACATGTGAGAAATGCTTTCTAGGTTTAGTTGCCTGTGAGAGCTTACTAGTCTTGTAACTGATTCTTTGTTTTTGAAATGCAATTGTACATTGCATGAACAAAAAAAAAAAAAACCCGGTACCAAACGTGTAAACGTTCTATCCACAAAAAAGACCAATCCTAAAAGTGTAATAAATTATTTTCCAGTTTTGTCAAATTTCTTTTAAGCTCTTAAAGAGTTGTTGCACCTAAGAATGGCAATGGGGCGGGTCGGATGCGGATTTCACAATATCCGAACCCGCCCCGGCAGCACAAACATGTCACTCCGCCCCGCCCCGCCCCGCCATCGGGTCAAGGGATGGGAATACCATCCCCGATCTGGTGGTCTATAAGAAAATCCCGCCCCTGCCCCGATCCGCCCCGAAGCAACGAAGAATGACCGTATGAAAGTTATGCACCCAGAAACCTACACCCACACCCCCCATCCCCTTCACCATATACACAACTGCATAGACCCGCACACACACAGACAAACCATTGGCGCACTACCAACCACCGGCGCATAATTAACCACCACCATCGCACGATCTACCGACCACCACAGCGACCAGTCATTAACACAACACCCACCGCACAGTTTTGTAGAAACGAACCAAGTCCTTCTTGGTTTGAAGGGGCTGAAATCTCCTGTTGCGGGCTGAAATCTTCAATAACAGTTGATAATGGGTAGGAATCTGGTGGTACGACGAATTTCATTTCATCTTCTCTGTTGATTATGTTCAAATTGGGAAGAAGATTCGCTTAGTCTGTAGCCTTGGGTGATTGAAGGGGTTTATTCACATCCTGATTCTAAGGCAAAGGAAGACTGCAGAGCGGGGAAGGCGGCGTGAAAAGAGAGAAAAAGATAGGGAGGAGAAAAATAGTTAGGGTTTTATCCACACATTATATATAATTGGAGATCAATGGCTGAGATTGCACATGATTATATGTAGGGTTAGGATAAAAACTAGTATTATATAACATGCGGGTCGGGTACAGGGCGGATTAGACTAATACCAAATCCGACCCGCACCGCTGCGGGTTTAATTTTTTAAAACCATACCCGCCCCACGCTCCGGTCAAAGTAAAAAATAACCCGCTCCTAACGGGGTGGGGCGGAATTCTGCGGGTTCGGATTTTTTTGCCATCCCTAGTTGCACCTATAAACCTACGCAAAAAAACTGAACTCTATAAAGACAATAAATTTTTTTTAAGGTGCCGTGCTCAAGGTTCCCATTATTATGGAGTATTTATCGCTATTACAGAATTGTACATGCCATTTTTGTGTCATAAAAAGGTTTATATTAGAAACTATTTTAGTGTTTTAGACATGTGACATTCACATCATAATAAAAATAACCTTGCTATTTTGTGGAAATTCGTCCTCTTTTAGTATGAATAAAGTGAGGAAGAATTAGGATATTATTATAACTAAAAGAAACATTAGAGACATAAGTGCTACATGCAGGGCGGAACCAGGAATTTTTTTTCAGGGGGTGTAACAATTATATCGAATTCATAATATTTTTTTATTAAAATAATATTAAAAACAAATTATATAGTGATAACAGTGAAGCCAAGGTGGCTAAAAATGAAGCTCAAATAACTCCACCTTTACTTCAATATTTAATTTTGTTTCACATACCATTAGGAATTTATTTCTTGTTTAGAGTTTTTATAAGGTTTGCTGCCTAATAAGTCAGATCTATTGATGTAGTAAAGTGCTAAAAGGTTGTGAAGTTATAATGCCTTGTTTACTAAAAGGGTGCCAGTCGTCTTACAGTTTGCATCTTAGTCGGCTAATCTTAATTGTAGTTTTGAGAGTCTTTTTTTAATTTTATTGTAAGACTTCCGCCGTTGTTGTAGTACACAGTTACAAGTCCTATCATGTATTTAAATGCGAAACGTCTTAAAGTTGGTACCTTAATAAGCTAATCTTAATATTATTTTTAAGAGTTGTTCTTGTATTTTCTTGTAACACTTCCACCACTTAAGTATTATGTATTTACGACTTTTATTATGTAATTACATGTTATGATATATTGATATGATACCGTGATCATACGGTACAATAGAGAATAAAAAATTTCTTTTTTAGTTCTTTTCCTTTTTGTTAGTGCACTTGTTTGTCTTTTATTTTCATTATTAAATTTTCTTAGTCGGCAACAGTAATAATCAATTAGCATAATTATGATTGTGAATTTGTGATAACAATAATTTTACAATACAGTGTACCTAAAAAGTTATATACCAAATACAGTGTACCACAAGTCCACAAGCAGTCGAAGACTCGAAGCAGCAGCAGGGAGCCTCGTCAGTGTCGTCGCGGCGTCGCCAGAGCGGCTTCAGTCGCGGTCACAGATAAGGGTGAGGCCGTGAGGGGCCAAATATGGTCGGATTCGGAGTAGCCGAGTAGCAGTCGAATTCTCAAAGAGCAGAGCCTCGTCGGCCGTCGTCGTGGTAATCGCTACCTGAGCGACTTCAGTCGCGGTCACCGGCAGGGGCCAGATCTGGTCGGAGTAGCTCAGTCCACTGGCGGTCACTCACGGAGTCACAACGGTAAGAGAGAGAGAGCGAGACTGCCGAGTGTGGGTCTCGGGGAACGGGGTCTCGGTGCGATTCCCAAAAAATATATATCTATTTCAAAAGTTTAGGGGGTGTCACCACGTAGGTCCGCCCTTGGCTTCATGATCCCCATATCTGAGAGTCTCTAACTTTGTTCTAATTTACCTGTTTAGCTATATTGCACATTGTGGATGCAAATAAAGCCTTTTGTAAGATCTAACGATGCTTTGAAGTAATAAAAATATTTTGGATCGTTTTGCCCCCTTGTTGAATTTACTCTTTATGTGTTGTTTATTGTTATGTTGCTTATAAAAACATGGTTGGTGGACTCTACTTATAAGTGACAAGACGAGTGCTACACACATTTTCTTTATGCTATCAAGGGTCGCCGTGTGCCATACACCGTTTCCTTGTATCATCAAGGATCACCGTGTGTAACATCGAAATAAATGACGTGACCCTAATCGACAATGATACAGTGACACATAATTCAGCACTGAGATGCAGTGTACACACTGGACGTGTGGTGATGGGCTTGACATTAATTCCACAGTACCTTCTTGTTTCCTAATTTATATATGTGATTGCCAGTCCAAACAAATTCCACACGCATAAGAGCTGAAACGAAGCAACGTTGGCATGTTATTCAGCAAAAGCTGCATCCATAAATTGGCTATGTTCAGAATATGAGTTTTATGAAAAGGACGAAAGGTGGAAAGCGTGCAAATACGCCCTTGTCTCACTCTTTTCCAAGAACACTTGGACTATTGACTCATCGCATCTGAGATAGACGCTTGAATGTTTTGACACTTACGGAGTATTTTTCTTTTATCCTAAAGGGATCAGCAAAACCATAAAGAGACAACACATCAAGAGTTCCACGTACAAAACGAGATTATGAATCAACTACATTTGTTATTTGCTACATAGAGACGCTTTGTCAAACCAAACTCTGATCTTCATGGCTACGAAGGGAGTAACAAAATGAACACATGATCGACAAATCTTCCATTAACACACCGATCCCCATAGGAAAACAAGCAAAAGCCTCAAAATCTTGAAAAGGGTAACTCTAATCAGGAGACGTACGTAACACATCAATTCGTCGAACAATGCCGGGAAAAACAAATCTAAAGCTACTGGGATGGAAGGATGGGGAGATAGGGAGAGCTAGACAGGAAGGGGAAGTATACATGTAGATGCACATGCACCCCAAAAGCATGTAGGATGTTTTTTTAGTAAGAGAATGCAAAGAGAAGTAAGAAAAAACAGTAATTATTTCCTAAAAAAGAACATTGAGGCATAAGAAAAATAGAATTAACGATAATAGAAAAAACGTGAAACTTGGGCACAGGAGCGTAATAAATACTAGTACTTCAATTGGTAAGCCATGCATTACTATGCACAATCTTCCCTCTATTATAAGAACAGCAGTAAAGCTCACTACTGTCCTTGTGGTTTGAAAGATTTCTGGAACTCACCATAGAACTTGAATCACACTGCATGCAATTTTCTATCATCATGCCCATCCTCAACTTCACTTGTTCTATCATCATCATGCCTATCCTCAACTTCACTTTGACATTCATCTCAGAGTTTTACAGGAACTACCCCAAGCTTGCAGTAACACTGGCACTCTCGTGCTTAACCCTATTGTCACGTTTTCTCATGAACCAGCGCTCGCGCAAAGTTTTCCTCGTAGATTTCACGTGTTATAAGCCTCCGGTGACTCAAATGTGCCGTAGAGAAGTAACGTTGGAGCGCGTTAGGCTCTATGTTAATGCTTCAGAGGAGACGTTGGATTTTATGAAGAAGACTATGGAGAGTTCAGGACTGGGCGACTCCACATACTTGCCGGAGGCTTTACTGAGGGAGCCTCCAAATCCATGCATGAAAGAGGCGAGGAAAGAGGCAGAAATGGCGATGTTCGGATCCATCGATACGCTGTTGGAGAAAACAAGTGTCCAGTGTAAGGAGATAGGGATATTAATTGTTAACTGCTGCATTTTCAATGCGGTACCATCTCTTTCCAGCATGATTGTGAATAGGTACAAGCTGAGGGAGGATGTCATAAGCTATAATCTAAGTGGAATGGGATGCAGTGCCGGAGTTTTGGCTATAGGCTTTGCCAAACAGCTCCTCCAGGTTATTTGCTAACTCTTATCTCCTCAGATTTCAAAGAAAACATGAGTGTTTTGGCCGTGGTGGAGCCAGAAATGTTGAGCGGGTTGGAAACTTGAATTTTTTTTATTCCTAAACTCACGTCCTAATATGCTTGTCCACTTCCAAACTAGCAAAGGTTCAATTTCATGGAATTAAGTTCACTTCTAAACTATTGGTACAGTGGAATTCAATGTTGAATTCCCTTGGTTCTGTCAACTTGGCTCAAGCTGGAACTCAATAGAAAATTTGGGGTGTTAAAGTTCCAATTGTTACTACTAAATATGCAAAATATAAGTTCCACACAGAGATCTCACTATGAAAATCGTTGTCGTGACATTTGAGTGTTAAAAAACAAACAAGGAGTGCACCGTGAAATTGCCTCAGGCAAACAAGCAGCACTTCAGCTCGATTCAGGGCATCTCAAAAACAAAATAGAAAAACCTTCTTTTGTGCATTACCAATCGAGGGAAGCAATTTTTATCCCAAAGCCACCACACGGTGGGCTTGACTTTATTGGATCTTACGCTAAACGTGGACCGACCTGTGGAGGAAGAGGAGAAAACAGGTAAGGGCAGAGGCGAATAATTAATGTAGTGTAGCAGTCAGAGCCCAAAGGCGGTGTGCTCTGTTGGCTTCTAAAGTGTAAACTGTGGTAAAATACATTAATTTTATGTCTTTTTTTATTTGAAGTTTGAAGTTTTTTTTTTGTGTGTTTATTTGTATAAGTGTACTTTAACATGTAAGATAACTAAAAAAAATATCTCCTTTAAATATTTTTAAAAATTTTAGGTGGACATTTTTATCATTATAAATAAAATATACCACATAAGAGGAAAAAAATTGGAGGAGCAGGTGGGCACCGGCCAACCTGTGCCACCCACTAGCTCCGCCACTAGTTTTGGCACTTGATCTTGAAGACAGAAGCACAATTTTCGGTTGTAGCCAGCTACAATTTTAGAATGCAATACCAATGCTCTCAGTATAACCGTTTTTGATAGGCATATGATTCTAATTTCTACGGGCTTCATGACACATGCTCCGGCTCCAGCTCTCTGAGCCTGTCTTGTTGGAAGTTACATCTGATTCAACGTAGTTTGAAAATGAGCTCAATGAGATTCATACCATTTTACACAAAAGATTGAGTTCTTTATTTCTTTTATTTACTACTTGGGATTAACCGTAAATTTTTGCTAATGATTGTATAACAAAATTATGTTCAATAGGTGCATCATAACTCTTACGCTCTAGTCGTGAGTACGGAAAATATCACCGAAAATTGCTACGTAGGGAATGACCGGTCAAATATCCTAACCAACTGCTTCTTCCGCGTTGGTGGGGCTGCCATCCTCCTCTCAAACCGACCATCCGATCGTGGGTCATCAAAGTACCAGCTCACACAGACTGTCCAAATTAACACGGCGAGTTCTGACCGTTCATACAACTGCATCTTCCAGGACGAAGATCTAGAAGGACACGTTGGGGTGACCATCAACAAGGATCTTCTAGTCGCAGCCAACAAGGCCATAAAATCCAACGTGACCATACTCGGTTCCATGATCCTTCCGGTATCCGATAAGCTTCTCTGTCTTGCAAACTACACAATGAGACGCCTCAACCTGGGAAAACTCAAGCCGTCCAGTCCTGATTTCAAGAGGGCTGTTGATCACCTTTGTGCACATGTTGGCGGGAAACCAGTGCTGGACGAAGTGGAGAGGAACCTAGGGTTTAATGATGCATACATGGAAGCTTCAAGGATGACACTCTACAGATTTGGCAACACTTCTAGTAGCTCAGTGTGGTATGAGTTAGCCTATTCTGAGGCTAAGGGGAGGGTCCAAAAGGGTGATCGTGTGTGGCAGATTCAGTATGGATCTGGCTTCAAGTGTAGCAGTGCAGTTTGGCGTGCATTGAGGAACATTGATTACGATAAGACGAATCCATGGAGCGAGGAGATTGACGAGTTTCCGGTGCACCCGGACAACAGCGATGAAGCCTTCCCTTTCAGTTTTGAACCCTCCAAGTAACCATGGCTATGGTTATGGTAATTGCAATTTTCCTGGACATCAAGCTTTTTCGCTAGCAAAGTTACTTCTTTCGCTCGCAGTATAAAACTGGAATAAAAAGAATCATTAAACTAGAAAAGGCAAACCCATACTTGCGGTAAGCTAAAGGCTGTGCTATGATATGGCCCATAATAGCCAACGAATTGCGGATCTGGTTAACCTGCTGAAAGTAACAAGGAAACAATAACATGAACTATTATAAAAACAATGTCATACTGATCACGACCTAGGGAGAGGACAGTACCTGGTCTATATTTTTGTTTACCTACGGCAAGAAAAAGCACCTACAAATCAACCTCAGAATTAGGAAGATATCGAAGAGCTTCAACTATCATTTCTTGCACAGTTTTTGCTTCCGTAAAATGCCAAAACCGAAGTGAACTAAATGGGGCATCTCCCCTCGCCAAAACATCTCTCGTGTCAAGCCAGAATAAACTTAGGCTACACCATTATGTTTTTATGTTGAAAGACGATGAATTGCTTTTGAAGGAACCAGAAAACATAGGCAATGAGATGATTCGGCCCCGTTTGACACTCTTTCTTTTTTTGCTCTTTTTTGGCCCAGTTTTAAAAATTTTCAAAAGTCCAACAAAACTGGGGTGTTTGGTTGAGTTTCGGTTTTTAAAAAGGGTCCAAGATTTTAAAAACTGAGCCCATTTGCTCTTTTCTCTTTGGAAACCCATTTTCACCCGGGGGCTGAGGAAGGGATTAATGAGGTCTTGGCTACAAGCCTCACTAGCAACAGAATTGCATGTTTTCTTTGCTGGGTATAAAACCCACTTAAATTAGGTTTCTTTGTCATCTCTTTCACCTGGTTTGCTCGATCAGCGGCACCTCTTCCCAACTGACTCCACAGCCCACCGTGTCCATCGCCTCCACCGGACATCAGCGGCTCCACCACTCCACCTCTTCCCACTGTGACTTGCAACGCTTTTCGGCCTCTCTCTCTATCTCTCTCCCCCCGTCCCGATTAACAATTCTCCATTAACGATTCTGTGATTATAGAAAACATAATTGGGTGATTGGCAGCTGTTGAGCGATTGGCGGTAGATGTAGACGTGGGAGTGTAGACGTCCGTCTACACTCGCGGGTCGTGGGTGGCCGGCGATGCTGGGCTGTCGAAGAGAGGCGCCGCGGCGCGGATGTATGCCTGGTGGCGATTCTCAAGTAGGGATGGCAATGGGGTGGGTCAGATGCGATCTTATAAGATCCGCACCCGCCCCGTTGTAACTCTTGCATCAGAGCTGTGAAGGGGAGAGCATATGGTTCAAAATTCAAATATTACCTCCTCTAACTCCTAAGCATCCAGGCCAAAAAGTGAAGAAAGTTGACGAGGTACTGCACAAAAGACCGTAAGAAACAGAAACAAAACTATTCTTGGTCCCATTAACTGTCTATTCAAAATTTTGTCCTAAGCCCTTCAACAGTTCAACTACTATTTTCTATGTTAGTTACTAACCAAAAAAAAAAGGACCTCCGAAGGATCAGAAACAGCATTAGTGGCCATCAGGTACAACAGCTTTTCTGTTGTTTGTGCAGATAGCATAACCTCAAGTCTGAAGGTTCTCAGTTTATTTGAGCTTTATAACATTAGTGGTCATGTTCCTTCAAGATCTTATAATTTGTGAAATGAGTCTGAAATTTTGTAGATCGAAAATAGGGATGAAGCGACTCTCTCTGCTTGGGCATGGTTTGGAGGCTTAAGCATTTCCATAAATGGAAACAATAGAAGACACCCCAAGTCCAACGCAACTATTATATTGGGCTTCGCTTGATATTGCAAGTGTTATTGGTCTTATTCTCAAAGAAAGAGGCCCACCAGATTTATCAAGGCTGCGGTTGTTTAACGACTCGGGAGAATAACAGTAGCAAATCTTAATTTTAGATACCCATGACTGGTGAAATATTGAAATTCATATTTTCGCCAAAATTTTGAAAGTCCTGCTCACCGATTTCTGCCATCAATACATTTTCATTTCTATTTCTCATTCCCATTCTTCACCTCTATCTTCCTTCTCTTTTCTCTTTCATTTTCACTATTACTGGAAAATATAAAAACTGGTATCCACAGCCTTTATTTTAATTTACAGCCTCCCCAGCCTCCCCCGTTACTATTGGCTCTTCTTCTTCTTCCTCATTCAATGACTCTCTCAAGCTTCGCACCATTAAACTCACTCCCACCAGTTATCTACCTACAGTGACAAACTCAGTTTCTTCTACTTAAGTCACATGAACGTAAGATTTATTGCTTTGATACAACTTACCACACCAATAAATTAGTAATAACGGATAAAAAATGGTATAGTCGATATATGTAGAATGTTAAGATTTTTGTTCTTCGCAATATCTAACTGTGATCTACTAGTACATCCTCTAAATATAATGACTCCCAAGAGGAATGAGATTAATAAAACACATCCGACTATTATTCAACACATATTCTGCAGTGATATTAACTTTTCCATGGCATTTTGAAATTCAAAGTAAGTTTCTCTTGACAAAGTAGTGACGGACTCTACACGGGATGATCTTGTGATTTTTGTGTCACGATAGGTTTAGATATTAACATTTGAATTGTAATCCTTGGATGGCAATTTGGATCAAGATACTGCGGTCCAGTGTTCATTTGATACTATGGTTCTCATTATGCTTTTGGTTTATAAGAGTCACATGTGTGGCGAAACGATATGAGAAACTTGATTTCGGTTTTTAGAGGCTTAGAATTGAGTAGCTTTTGTGATGATTACGTTGATTTTTTTCTTTGATTTTATTTTGGTGGATACAGCACAAAGGGGAGCATGGAAACTCTTACAATTCATAGACAATACACCTTCGTGTCCAAATCTATTCAAAGTTGGTGAGCGAAATTTTCAAAATTTTGTGAAAATTTAAATTTAAATATTTCACTAACCATAATTATTAAAAATTAAGATTAACTATTGTTATTTTCGCATGATCACTTTGCTGAATTGACAAGATCTATATGGTAGTCTAACATCACTTATGCAGGTGACGTGACGTTAGACAACCATTGAATATTTTTTCGTTGTCAACGGAATTGAAGCACTACAACAAACAATAGCAACTAGTGATTTGTGGTACACACGATGCATTTGCTGGATAAGATAAATGGTCAAAGTGTTTCTTTTTTAATTCTTACCCAAATTCAAGGAGCTAAGGGAGGTTGGATTTTAGGGATTTTGCATGATAGAAATGGGGGATGTGGTGTTGTTTTACAGATTTAATTTGTTTGATATTATTGAATTTAATACACTATAATGAGGTGATTTAAAATAATAAAGTAGGGATAAAATTAGAAGCATATGAAAGGCTTTACCCATACCGCTGCTTTCTCTTTGTAATAGTATATAGATAGATATCCATATAGTTGCATGCGTTTTCTTATTGATGAGGTCAAGTAGCCGTCTTACACTGCCTTTCTTTGCCATCGTTTTAAGCAACAAAATATAAAGGGATAACTAGCGAATGACCCCCCGTACTATACACGGTGTGCGATTCCCCCCCCCCCCACTTACAGAATTGGGCACCTTAGACGAAAACCGTTAAATTTAACAGCGCGTGGTCAACACGCGTTGACTAACGATTGTTTTTTGTAAATGACATTTTTACCCATTCTGTTAGGGGTAATTACTAATGCCCCCATGTACTATATACGGTATGCGATTTCTCCCCCCCCACGTCAAACATAACCACTTAACCCCCCACACTTACGAAAAATTGGGTACTTTAGACGGGTCTGTTATGAATATTCATGAAATGACCAAAATACCCTTATTTGCTTTCCCTATTTAAGTTTAATACCATTCTTTCGACTTCTTTTTCTCTCCTCTCAGACTTTTTACTCAATCCCACATGCACACACTCCACGCACACCCAGCACACACACACACACACTCCACTCACACCCAGCACACAGACGCGCATCCACTGCAAACATACACACACGCTGCTCGCTTGCTGCTGTGGTGGCAATGTCATCACGAATCTGGTGCAGCCTCATCGGCGTGTAGCCGGTCATGGTGGTCATGGGACGCTGCTTGGCGCGATGTTGCGGATTGGGGTGGCACGACGACGGAGGTTAGACCTGCGATTTGGGGACGTGGTCGTCAATCGTGGTGGCAGGGATCTGGACGGATGTGCGGCAATCAGAAGTCGATAGCCTGTGTCTGTGGGGATAGATGTTACCGGTGTTGATTGAGTCGGTCGGTTGGTGGCCGATGAAGAAGCCCCACTGGCTTGCAGACGCAAAGCCGTGGGAAATGGCAGAGATGAGGCAACTCATGACGATGTGTAGCCGGACAGTATAAAGTTGGGGGAGTTGGCCGGAGTGGTGGTTACTGTGACGCTGATCATGGTAGTTGTTGCGCCGGTGATATACCAACGACAATCGTGGTTCCTTTTTTTTTTGTGTAACTCCCTGGTGGTCGGAGAAAAAGACCAGTGGTTGTGCTCAGTGAATCACCAATTGTAGCAGGGTTGACCAGATGAGGAGGTGCAAATTACGTCAATCCCTTGTTTGCGGTGAATCTAGTAGCGCAGAATGGGGTGGGGGACTGGTCTGACGGGTGTGGGGGGGAAGGAAGGTGGGGAGGGTCATGGGCAAAATTGTCATTTAAATTTAACGGTTTTCATCTAAGGTGCCCAATTTCTGTAAGTGTAAGGCGGTTTAGTGGTTAATTTTGAAGTTGAGGGAGAGAAATTACACACCGTGTATAGTACAGGGGGTCGTTAGCTAATAAGGAAATAAGTGTATTTTGGTCATTTCACGCTATTCATAACGGACCCATCTAAGGTGCCCATTTTCTGTAACTGTGGAGGGGGGCAAATCGCACAACTTGTAAAGTAGAGGGGGTCATTTGCTATTTAACCCAAATATAAAAGGTTTGCTTTATTTCTTCTCATTAAATGAGATTAGTTTGTGGCGGAAGAGTCCGAGGCCCTGCCATATTTTGGGCCACTCACTACTTAATCTTGGTGTAGTACCCTCGGACCTCTCGATTTGGGTTCTTAACATTGTTAGTAAGTATAATATTTTTGAACCATTTTAGGTTGGGGTGAAATTACATGCGTGTCCAACGACTCTAATAGCCTGTTTGCGAGTTTTTGGAGGAGAGAAATAAAAGAAAGGAAGATAAAGGAATACAATTTTCCTTCCTCTTGTTTGTGAGTTTAAAAGAGAAAGGAAAACATAATTCCTTTCTCTTATTTGTGAGTTTAGAAGAAAAGAAAAGAAAAGATACAACATCACATATACACCCTTATACAACAGTGTGTTAGACTTTAAAGTATGGTCCTAACTAATAATATAATTCAGACGGAAAAAAAAATGGTCATTAAGGACATCACAAAAAGTCAATAGCATAATAATATATTAAGTCTCACATCACCGCTTAATGCCACAATAAAAACACACACAAACTAGTCATGAGTTGACTTCAAACATCTGACCATTCAAATCTAATTAGTGTCTAATCAAAAGCATAACAATCAGTCATAAGTCAACTCTAACACCCAAATATCCTATCAGCCACAATATGAACCTCTCGAGTGGACAACCAAATAAATTCCTCGGCCTTTTGAGATTCTTATCTGAGATTGTAGGAGATGAAGCTAGCCACCACTTCTGTTTGTTTGTCATAAATGGTATGATCAGGTATTTTTTAAGAAGCCAAAGTCATTAAAAATGCAGTCATCATAATCTCATTGTTAGTATGGGCATTGTTAAAATATTACTTATGCGAGTTTCCTTTTCTCTCCGTTGCTTCCTAATTTTGGGAGGTAAGATTTAAAGACAAAAGAAGCCCAAACTTTTCTCCCTTTTATCTTCTTTTCTCTCCTTAAAAAAACTTAGAAACTAGAGAGAATGGAGAAAATGAGCTACTTTCCTTTCTATTCATCTCTTTCTCTCTTAAAAAAAACTCACAAATAGGCTGTAAAAATTATCAAATACATCTTTTTAATGGACGAAATACAATTGGTGTTTGATATTAAGGGACGACTTTGTCCCTTTGTTTGTCTTAAACTTTCCTTCGTTTTCTAATAGTAAACACCCCACCCCCTCAATCCCGATCTTCATCAGTCGCTAACCACTAACCCTACAAAGATCTACACAACACCCCTTCTCGGTCTTCACTCACCGTCATCGTACCCTGCTCTATCTTGGTGTGGATACCTACCAGGATCAGGCCACTGTAAATGCTCACAACTACTACCTATTCAGTTGCAGCCCATGCCCCCTGTTTCTCTCTCTCTCTCTCGCCGTCTTTTGACCCTTCTCCTTGGCCCCCCCTCCGTATTCGGTCCTTGAACTCTCTCTCTCCCTCTTTTTCTACCCCTCTCTCTCTGTCTCTGTCCACTCCCTTTTCTTGTCGCTGCGGCCACTACCACACCAAGCATCGACACAACCACCATCAACCCACACCCCGTTCCACTGCCACCCATTACCATCGCTCAATGCCATTGCTGCCACTACCTCTTATGCCATTGCCATCACTGATTGCACCTACCACCACTACAACACAATACACCCACCATCGTCTTACCTCCACCATGAATTGTCTGCTTTACCGCTCCTTCCATGGAACAACTAAAATTGTTTACCGCTGCTTTACCGTTGGTCGTCTAATCACCATTGTCATTTTGTAGGGATTATGAACTAATTAAAAACAACTAAAATGGCCAGTTGAATCCATATCCAATTTAACCCACACATCACATGAATAAATCATATAAGAACAATTACCATTTGATCGAAGTATCCTTTGAATATGTGATATCCCATATCAGATGTGGAAAAGCATGAGATTGCCTTGTAAGTACCTATTTGGCTAGCCTTTTTTAGGGAGACATTGCCCTGTGGTGGGGCAGTGGGTCGAGTCATTACAGATGGTATCAGAGCCGACTCTCGAAAGCTCCGCTTGAGCTATCCAGTCGAGTTGCCGATGGTTGACGGAAACGAATGTAAGCCCTGGTATACCCCACATCAAGGATGGTTGGGGCAACAAAGAGTGAGCCATGTATATCCCACGTTTGTTAGAAATGAAGATTATGGGCTATGTGTGATCGAGTCCCAGAGAGGATATTAAGGCACAAGGAGAGGAGTTTGTGACATCCCACATAAGATATGAGGTATTATGAGATTGCTTTACAAGACCTTGTCAAGAAACTCATAAGTACCTACTTGGCTAGCCTTTTTAAGGGAGGCATTGCCCTGTGGTAGGCCTGTGGACCAGGTCGTTACAAATTAATTAAAATATACACCAACTTTAGTTTTGGATTTAAGGTGGAGG